>OX451736.1:1631458475-1632658475 GCA_948472305.1 Vicia faba
TATATATATATATATATATATATATATATATATATATATATATATATATATATATATATATATATATATATATATATTGCATATATACTTTATCTTATTTTTATTATTATTTATACTAAAAAATACCTTTTTTGATATATTTCATTTTTTGTACATATAAATACATTTTTGTACATAAATATTAAATAATACCATTTTCTTAAGAAATTAGGGGTTTTTGCCCTAAAAACAAATAAAAATAACCTTTATTTATTTCTTTATATCTTTTACATTAAAAATACTTTTTGGCATACATGAATAAATAAATAAAAACCTTTTTTCACATGATGCATTTTATTTAATATTTATTTATTGTATTTATTTAAATATTGTACATTTAAATATTATGTCTTGCAAATTCAATATGGTTGTAATCATTTAGGGTTTAATTTCTTGGAAAATAATCCCCAATTCAAATTTGTACCCCCTCCCTATATCATGTTGTAATAGTGTAGAATTTAAATTCTCGCACCTTTAAATGCTTTCAATTATGCCATGATTAGACTTAGGTTTTGTATGCAAAATCAAAACCAACAAATAGTTTGACCTAATCCAAGACAAAAATGCATGAAAAAACAAACACAATGCACACTTGCACCCCTAGGGTTTCAATCCACTTGTTGCCTTCAAAAATGGGCCATGGTATGCTTGTCAAATACTTTGGCAAAACAAAAACAAAACAAAAGATCATAGTCCCTCGATGACGCTATCTGAGTTGCCTAAACAAAATGATCAAGTCCCTCAAGAAAATTGCCAAAAATACTTGACACAATTGCTATCATGGTCTATACGATGACCCGCGCCTATCCCGTTTAACATCCTAACACAAGGTTGTTCACCAAATACAATGGTGAAACAACACTGTTAAAAGGGTTAAAAAACATAAGAAAGATCTTTGAGTAAAATAGGGTAGACAACTCTTAGTTACTTGATCAAAAGCTTGCAAAAACATCCTTGCTATTTACAAAACACACTTCACTACACAATTTCAAAACCCTACTTTCAAACATTGAAAACTTTTCAAAAGACAAAAACACCTTTGTATACATTCAAACAAGAATCATTACAAAGGTTGCCACAACGATGGCCTCTTTTCAAAACATCTTTCAAAACCACACACAAAGCACCATTTCAAACAATTGAAGAGCACCATTTCAAACAATTGAAAAGCAAAGCAAGTGATCTAAACAAGTAACTAAGAGCCCATGGATAACCATGGATAGAAAGGGTGCTAATACCTTCCCTTTCTATAATCTACTCCCCGAACCCTAGAAAACATCTCAAAGGTCTTTCCTGTGCTTTTTGACCTTTCCTTAGGATAAAATAAAAAGTCGGGTGGCGACTCTTGCTAAACAGAAACATTTGCAAACACAAACGCAAAATCCCAAGTCAGTTCTCCCACTGTATCACAGAACTGGCGACTCTGTTGGGGATATTTTAAAAGTGGAGTAACCTTAGGGATTAGATCACCCTTTGCATGATTATATTGTTTGCTTTGATTACTTTACATTTGGTTCTCTTTGTTTGGGCTTGAAATCCTCTACCCGGATTTGGGAAACATTCATAGGTAAATAGCAATACATTGTGGAAACTGTGTGGGGTATACCAACATGGTTGAAGCAATAGCTATATTAGTGCGACATATTTGTGAGTGCCGGTAGCCTTTGATTCAATTAAAGAGAATACGGGGTCACTGAGTGATGTCATAAAGCACTAATGAACTCTTAGAACCTTACTTGACCATCTTAGCCTTTTATTAGGGGTAGTGAGATGACCGGCTTTGGTACAGTCCGAAGTTGGTATATACTCGATACTACACTCATTGAGGGTTGTTTTCTTGGAATATTTTGGTCGCTAGTTAAGTGGCTAAACCAAAATAATGAACATAGAAAATAACCCAGTGATATTGAGCTCCTTAGAACCCGATTAATATTTATAGGACATGTATGAGCCAACTAAACTCAAGAGGGTATTTACCTATGAAACCTCATGCAAGCCTGAAACTAGGGTTTTGTATGACTTGCTTGTACATGTGTTTGTGCATACATCATGAACATCATAAAGCATCATATTCATCCACTAACCATTTCAAGGGTTTGGATCTTCATCTTTGTTCTTGTTTTTTAGGTCATGGAATCTCTTCGCAGGAAAACAATTCAAGTCAACCTTGTGAGAATCCCTCCTCAACTCAAGGAGCTCACTTCCAGGATTCCAGAGAATTATCTCTTCAGTGAAAGACATGGTAGACTTCTCAACTTGGTCAACTCCAACATTGAAGAAGACATGGTGAAAGTTCTCTTTCAGTTCTTTGACCCCTACACCACTGTTTCACATTCCCTGATTACCAACTAGTACCCACTTTGGAGGAATTTTATCAACTCCTGAGAATTCCTATTCTTCATCAACTACCCTACAACGGTACGGAAAAAGAACCAAAGCCTGAAGATGTTGCTCAAGCATTACACTTGCAACCATCTGACATCAAGGGACATTGGAAAACCAGGAGTGGTGTCAAGGGTTTCTTGGAAAAGTTTCTGTTTGAGAAGGAACAAGACTGCTGGAATTCTCTTGATCTACAAGCCTTTGAAGAGATTGTGGCACTCCTTATCTATGGGTTGGTCCTATTTCCAAACCCTGATCAACTTATAGATGTGAATGCTGTCAAGATTTTCATATCTCGGAATCCTGTACCTACATTGCTTGGGGACATCCTACACTCATTTTACACACGAACAATGAGGAAAAGAGGTGTTCTCATGTGCTGTACTCCTCTCCTAGCAAGGTGGTTTATTTCTCACCTTCCACAATCAGTTTTGAAAAATGAGCAGGGTTTAAGGTGGTCACAACGATTGATGACCCTCACACATTCTGATGTTTATTGGTGTTCTCGGTCCAGAGAAAATGTCATCATCATTGATCGTTATGGGGAATTCCCTAATGTCCCACTACTTGGCATTAGGGGAGGCATTACCTACAACCCCTGTTTAGCTCTAAGACAGTTTGGATATGCTCGGAGCAATGGCCCTCATGACATGCTGATTCCTGACCTAGTTTTTGACTTCGACAACGATGCACAAGGACTTCGACAAAGGTTCATCAGAGCTTGGAGGATTCCCAACAAGGTGTATAGTAAGACACTGGGGCACAATAATTCCATCCCCCTTGAGCCTTATCTCAAGTGGGTACGAACACGCGCCCAGAAGCTTATGATGCCATACCCTCACATTCTCCCCTTGATCAAAGAGCCTGTTATGGAAGGAGAGGTTCCATACACCCTCCTACATCCTGACATGCCAACATCATGGGAAGAAATGCAAAAGAGTTGGATCCAACTCAAAGAAGAACAAAATACTTTTGAAGCCAACTTCTATGCCAGTGAGAAGAAGGTTTTGGAGCTTACCCGCCAACTTCATGAGGAGGAAACTCTCAACACTTACATCGTACCAAAGAGGATGCGCAATGTCTTTTTACATTAAGAATTTTGTAATATTTTTCCCATGGGGCACTTATGTACTAACAATTTCTTCTTAATATGACGTGTGTTCCTTTTTGTTTGCAACAAATTTGAATTTCTGAATCCTTGAATGCATTACATGAATAACATACCATTCATCATATGTATAAACATGTCTTCACACCAGGTTTCCTTATCTTTCTGCTGTTTATTTCAGCAAGATGGATTTGGAGCAGACGGTTAAGGATCTGCAAGCACAAAATTCTCAATTCCAGCAACTCCTCATGACCTTAGCAAAGGGTCAAGAGGACCTCAAAGCACTGTTGGAGAAAAATAAAGAGAAAAAGAAGAAAAGGCCCGGAGTAGCCACTTTTGGAAGAAGGTTTGAAAGCAACTCTAGAAAAGTTCTCGAGTTCCCCTCAATGTCTGACGAAGGGGCTGGTAAAGGAAAATGAGTTGCGGGAACTTCTGAATCTGAAGTTGAAGAGGAGGAAGAGGAAGAAGATGGAGACTACTCCGAACAGCAACATCCCCCGGTGGATGAAAAATATAATAATCTTGAGGATAGATTGGCAGCCATGGAGTTGCAGAGGGTACCTAGTTTAGATTTTGAAGAACTAGGGTTAGTCGCTGGGATCGTCATTCCTCCCAAGTTCAAAGTACCAACATTTGCTAAGTATGACGGTCTGTCCTTCCCAAAGATGCATTTGAGATCCTATGTCAGAAAGATCCAACCTCACTCATCTGATAAAGACCTCTGGGTACACTTTTTCCAAGACAGTTTGTCAGGCACACAATTGGACTGGTTCTATCAACTTGAGAGGTCTGAGGTTCATAACTGGGAAGACTTAGCTATTGCTTTTTACCGTCAATACCAATACAATGCTGATTTGGCGCCCACTCGTACTCAGCTACAAAGTAATGGGATGGCTTCCAATGAAGGATTTAAAGAGTATGCCCAAAAGTGGCGTGATCTGGCTGGAAGGGTACAACCACCATTATCGGATAGGGAGCTAGTTGACATGTTTTTGGGGACCCTGTCGGGCCCTTTCTTCAATCATTTAATCAGGAGTTCTTCCGCAGGATTCACTGAACTAATTTTGACCGGTGAAAGGGTCGAGGCCGATATTAAAAGTGGTAAGATTCAGAAAGATACCTTTGCGTCCACTGCTATTAAGAAAGCCTTCCCAGCTAAGAAGGAAGCCTCTGCTATTTATTCTCAGAAAAGTCAAGGAAGAACTGAGCACCGGACAACTATAGGGGTTGTGATGATTCAAAACTCTTTGAATGATCAACCTCGCGGCAATCAGTCAAGACCTAATCAACAACGGGTAGAAAGGCCACAACGGCAGTTCACTTGAATCAACATGACGCCAGCTTAAGTACTCCCTCATTTTTTGAAGCTGAATCTTGCCAGTTTGAAAGAAGCGCCAAAGAACCCTAATACCTCCTCTCCATACTACCACTCTAATGCCAAGTGTGCTTACCACTCTGACAGTGCAGGGAACGATACCAATAACTGTTTGGCGCTTAAGAACAAAATCCAAGACCTGATTGACGCCAAGGAAGTAGAATTTGATGCTCCTGAGAAGCCCAATGTTATTTCTGCTCTGATGCCCAAGCACGGTCATAATGTTTGTGATTGGTGGGAATGAGAACTGACTGTTTTGGAATGCTGGTTCGCGTTTTGTGTTTGTTTTTGCAAAATGTCGCGGTAAGCAAGAGCCGCCACCGTCTTTTATTTTATCCAACAAGGAAAGGACAAAAGCACAGAAAAATTCCTTTTTGAGATATTTCTCGGGTTCGGGAGATAGATTATAGAAAGGGAAGGTGTTAGCACCCTTTCTATCCGTGGTTATCCACGGGCTCTTAGGTACTTGCTCATTGTGTTTTCAAAATTTGCTTTTCTTTGTGTTTGTGGGTTTGAAAAGAGTTTTTGTTTTGAAGAGAGTGTAAGTGCGAAAAGTTTTGTTTTGTTTTAAAAGGAGCAAGTACTTAAGAACCATCTACCTACTCGAAAAAGGAATTAAACTGTGCAAATGTCCTTTAGACAGTGCTATCCCACTATTGAGGATTAGGTAGCACCATCGTTGGAGTTTAAGGGTGAATTCGATTAAGGGACGTGTGGTCACTAAAGCAATGTTAGGACGCCTTAGCGGTAACCCTAATATCTTAGATCATTTTATCTGAGGCAATCGTTTCGAGGCAACTTAATGATCTTTGGACAAGACGGCGACCTCTAAAATTTCCTATACTCAATGACCACGTTCGAGGAAACCAAGTGAGGTGTACCCTAAGAGTGGCATGTGCAAGTGTGTTATTTCGATTAATTTTATCTGTACATGTTATGGGCGAGCTATGTTGATTTTAAGTTCATACATTGGATCTTGTCATGCATTACCTAGTTATCAAACATCTAACAGTTAATAGTTGCGGAAATTAAATTTGCGGAAAGTAAATCTAAACTATTACAATGCGTCGGGTATTTACATCGCCAAAAACAAACCCTTTAAATTGCGGAAAATAAAAGAAAGCGATAAATAAATAAAGTCCTAATTAAAAGTTATTACATACCGGAAGCAGTTACAATATTGGAAATAAATGGTACGCGTGCAAGAAATTAAATCGGCGCATTTTTAGGGTTTTGACCCATTTTTATTAAAGAAAGCATATTTTTTGTTATTTTGAATTAAATGGAAATTAAATCTAAGTTAATTAATTAATTAAATAAAAAAATATTTTTTTTGGGTTTTAGAATATTTAAGGAAACAAAATAAAATTGATTTAAAATTATTAAAACCTAATATTCTAAATTACTTTTAATTTATTGTAAAAATGTTAAAATTATACCTAATTAAAAAACTCAATCAATTAAATTATTTATTTACAAAAATAATGAAATTAATAAAAATAATATTTTTTATGTTTTTTCTGATTTTATTAAGAAAAATAATTGGTTAGTGTAAATAATAATAATAGTTAATAAAACAATTAAATAAAAAAAAGAAATATGAAAAGAAATAGAAATAAACCAAATTGGGGGTATGGGCCCAAACTAGAGGTAGAATCAGCAACTTTCCAGGCCCAAAACGTTCAGCCTTGTTTGACTTTCCCAATCCAGCGTGCGCTTGTTGACTTGGAGTATGGTGAGCTTGCAATCTGGACCCTTGGATTTGGCCTGGAGGCCATCTGGCGCCTGGACCCATGAGGCATATGATGTTCTACACTTTGGGCATTGCATGAGAATATCTGAAGAAAAATTAAATAAAGGTTTTGGGGGACCTGGGATTCGAACCCACGTCCCAATGGTATCCCACTCACGCTTCCACCAACTGAGCCATGCTGTCTTATTGTTAATGTAATGGACAAATAATATTATATAAAAAAAGCAAGCAATATACTGGAAAACAAAAAAATGTGCGAAATTGATTTGAACGGGCCAATGAAAGGAAGACACCTAATCGTCTTCTTCACCAAAAACCTGGTTTTCTTACCTGCGGATTTTTATCCGCAGGAAGATTCGTGGGATCATCCTATAAGCAATTCTAGGTCACAAAAATGCAAACTAAAACCATCATCTTGCTCGCCTCGTTCTCCTGAATCCATCCATGGCCATGGCTTATTTCAATTTCCCCTGAAATCAAAACACCTAAAAACAAGAAATCCAAACCCTAGTTTCGGGTAGGGCCTTACAGGCTACGAAAATCAAATTGAATAATGCAGAAATGTTGGGATTTAAACGTTAAGCATGATGGTACAAGAAAATTGGCAAAAAGATGCAAGAAAAACGATTCAAGATTCCATGTACAGGGCCATGTTTGTGACGACTTACAGGGTGTTTCAGGCAATGAGAGGACTTGGTTCTGATTGCTATAGCTTCAGGGGTTTGCAAGCAAGAACACCACGTTGAGATTTTGGGTTGAATTGACCTCCAAACAAGAATTCGATCTCCCACTTTTTCAAACTTTTTTCAGTTTTGGTTTGGTCGTTTCTTGCAGTTTCAGGTCGTGTTCTTTGTATGCCTCGCTTGTACATTTATATTGGAATGCATTTAGGTTAAAACTTGGGCTTGAATCCATAGGAATTGATGAATCATGATTTGATATGATCTTCCATTAACAAGTTTCCAAAAATGCCTCAAATCAAATATTTTGTGCACAACAATGCTTGATACGAATTTGATTGAGTGTATCCTGATATTTGCAAGCTGTAATGATCAAAAAAATCTCATTCCATTAATTTTTGGATTTTATTTGAATTAATATTGATTTAAAATGAATTAAATCAATAAAAATCAAATAAAATAGAAAAATAAATGATTGGTCATGAAATTGAAAATAGGACACGTGTGTGGTGTGACAAGATCATATCAAGTGGAAAAAAGTGGACCCTTTTGTCAAAAATTGGAGTTTGGAGGATAGTTGACTTTTGGCACTTTTGCAAAAATGCCCAACTTCAACAATGCATAGCTTCTTCAATTTTGAACTTTTGGAAGTGTTATTGTACTTTTTAGAAACCTTGATATGTCCTATAATCAAACCTTTTGGTATCATCTCATTTTGATATTCCATGCTCAAGTTATAAGCTTTGGCAAAAAAGGTGTTTTTGTTGACTTTCAAAAATGACCAATAATGTCCAAATTTGTAACTTTTTGTGAGTGCATTTCTTGATCTTGGGGGTGTGAAGATGGATTGTAGGAAATTGCATCCTCTTCAAAATGAGCTTTGGATGGGTCATTTCTCATAAATTATGAGAAAGTTATGCTTGGTCAAAGTTGAGTTGACTTTTCCTACAAAACCCTAATTTAGCAACTTTTGAATCTTGATGAATCTTGAGAAATACTTAATGAATCATGATCAACCCTTGATCAAATGATGAATTATCCTTCAAAATGATAATGTTGACAACAAATCTTGAGGTTTGACTATTTGTAGGTCACAGTTGACTTTTGCCCTAGCATAGTCGATTTTTGGACCTCTTGAGCAATTGACTGACCAAAATTTCTCTGCAAGGCTTGAAATTTGACATGGATGAACTTGAGAACATATTAGGACATTGGGGAGAATTTGAGACCATTTGGATGGGGTTACCTTGATGCAACACAAAACCCTAATTTTGAATTGACTGCCTTAGGAGGTGATTTGACTGTTCAACTCTTGAGCCATCTTGAACAACTTGGAGATGATTCTTGACATGTCTTGAGAAATATGGGAGGGAAAATTTTGGGGTACAATAGATGCCCCTATTTAATCTTCTTAAACCTGAGGATATAGATTGATGTTCGGGCTTTTCGTGATCCGAAGGTGGAAGATAATTGAACACTAGAGTGCCCAGAAATTTGCACTCGCATGAAGTAGTATTTGTCTTGTGATGTCGGAAATGGGCTTACAGATTCCATTTGGAGATTGATGATGGGAGATGGGCTTAAATATACCATCCGAAGGAGTGTCGATCGTGTAAGAGGTTCCTTAGTGAGAGCTTGTATACCTGTTGTTGAGGGAGATTCCGTCGGGGATGCTGTTCTTTATCTTAGGAGAAATAGAACTTTATGAGCTTCGGTCGTCCGTTATTTTACTGAGGAATCATCTCTGTTGAATTTTAGGAGCTTCGGTCGTCCGTTATTCTACTGAGGAATCATCTCTGTTGAAGTGGTGAGAGTGAACTACTATCTGGTTGCAACCCAGGCTTCATAGTGATAAGACCGACTGCTATCTGGTCGTAATCCAGGCTTTACAGTGACTTACTGGGGAGATGAGATTAAACTTTCTATCCGGTCGTAATACAGGCTTTGCAATACCTCACTTCTTATCTGGTCGAAATCCATGCTTCAAAACAAATCAAGTGGTTATCCGGTCGCATCCGGGCTTCAACTTGAATTTAGGGCACACTAAGATCTGGACGGCTCCGGGCTTCTTAGTAACTATCCATTTAAACTGCTATTTGGTCGGAATCCAAGCTTCACAGTGTCTTGTACCGCTATCCGGTCGTAATCCAGGTTTCACGATGTGTTATACCATTATCTGGTCGAATCCAGGTTTCATGGTGTCACGTACTGCTATCTGGTCGAATCCAATCTTCATAATACCTCACTTCTTATCTGGTCGAAATCCAGGCTTCAGAACAAATCAAGTGGTTATCCGGTCACATCCGGGCTTCCCTTTGACTGTTGAGTTTACTAGTATCCGGTCAAATCCGGGCTTCATAGCAACTGGCTGGGTAAACTGTTATTTGGTCGTAATCCAAGCTTCACAGTGTCCCTTAACGCTATCTGGTCATAATCCAGGCTTCACGATGTATCATACCACTATCTGGTCGAAACCCAGGCTTTGTAGTACTCTTGGTTGCTATCTGGTCGTAATCCAGGCTTCACAATAACTTGCTGAGCTGTTATCCGGTCGTGATCCGGGTTTCACAGCTTGTGTTTATGATATACTACTATCTGGTCGAATCCAGGCTTCATGGTGCTTACTAAGCTGCTATCCGGTCGTAATCCGGGCTTCACGACTCACTGGGGAATAAACTATTATTCGGTCGTTCTCCGGGCTTCATAGCTTACTTTTGAGAGATATCACTATTTGGTCGTAATCCAGGCTTCACGGTAGTCTGATATTGTTATCCGGTTGTAATTCGGGCTTCACAATATGCTGTAGAAATCAAGATACTATTCGGTCGTACCCGGGCTTCATAACTTGAATTTTGATTGTATCTTTCCTGAAAGGTAAAGGTCAGTCTTATGCAATGCATGATATGGATCAAACAATGATGTTCTCAATATAAATGAGATTGTATGGTATGATGCGTAGATGCATGTATCATGATGTATGGACATGTAATGCCTTAGCTGGGGAAAATAAATCCCGGAGCTGCTGGAGAATAAAGTTGAATGCTTCGCTTCCGCCAGGGATGGTGAACGAAGATGATTGTGAGGATAAACCTGCAGGAGAAAAGAACTCCGTTGGGGAATAAACTGGTGAAGATATTATTCTGAGGGGAATTACTATGTGGGGAAGGGATATTCTGCTGAAGATTTTAACGATAAACTCTGCTGGAGATTCCGCTGATGAACTCCGCTAGGGATGGATTACTATTGCTGGGGAATGTCTTTATACTCCGTTGAGGAATATTAAGACCTTCTGGGAATACCAAACCTTTTTAGCGCTTGATGGTGGATTAACTCTGCTTGAGGAGAGTATTGTTGATTCGTTCATGGTTGCCAGTTTTAGCTGAGAGAGCTATCATTACTGTCTTGCCCTGCAGGAAGCAGAGGTATCTTAGCCATATTCTTCCGCTGGATGTACCTTTGTACCTGGTGGACAGAGCAACTTGTACAGTTCGGGAAATTCTTATTTTCCCCTGTTTCTATTATTACCAGTAACTCATCTTTCGTTTCGCATGTAAATATTTATGATCAGCAATTAATGTCAAATGAATATATCAAAAATGAACATTGGACGTTCTTTGCAAAACAAAACAGATAAAGGAAAAACAGCTTGAAATTTCTGAAAATGAATTTGTATTGATTTTGAAGTTTGGCCTATAAATATGCGTTTTTTGTACAAGAGGCTGGCGTCCTAGTAAGAGAACGCCGCCGAATCAAATAGAATTTATACAAGTTATGAAAAAGGAAACAAAACAGCTATGTGAATAATCCCACTGGGTTCCAACTCTTCTATTGCCTTTATATCTTCAAGCATCCCATCACTTTGCTGCTTAGTTGAAGATGAATCTGATTGATTAATGTCGTCCGAGCTTGATAGCCGATACTGAAGTCTGGATGCGAGGTGATCCAATGAGACATATTGTTACGCTTTGATCCCTAACTTTTTCCTGGACCGCCCTTTCGGGTTTTCAGTCCACCGGGATACCCATTTTTGCCCAAGCCGCCTTTTCAGGTTTTCGACTTGCCGGGTGTACAGATTTTTTCATTTTCATCCCTTATTTTTGCCCGAACCCTTTTGGTTCGCCGGGAAGCCCTTATTTTTGCCTAGTCCAGTCAACCTAGCGGGTCTTTGATTATGCGTAGTATCTTTTCACTATGTCCGCATTGACGGGGTGAGGAAGGTCGTCACCATCCATGGTGGTTAGAATCATAGCTCCTCTTGAGAAAATGTTTTTAACCACAAATGGCCCTTCGTAAGTAGGGGTCCATTTGCCCCTGGGATCACCTTGAGGTAAGATAATGCGCTTGATTACCAGGTCCCCAACTTGATACTCTTCTCATCTAACTTTCTTGTTAAATGCCTTGATCATCCGTTTTTGGTATGTCTGACCATGACCAATAGCAGTAAGTCTTTTTTTGTCGATTAGGTTCAGTTGATCAAGCCGGGTCTGAATCCAGTCATCTTCGCTCAAACCTGCATCCTTCATGATCCAAAGAGAGGGTATCTGAACTTCAATAGGCAAGACTGCCTCCATGCCATAAACCAAGGAATAGGTTGTTGCCCCGGTTGACGTCTGTGTTGAGGTGAGGTACCCATGAAGAGCAAATGGTAACATCTCATGCCAATATTTGTATGTCACTGTCATCTTCTGCATAATCTTCTTAATGTTCTTATTTGCTGCTTCGACATCCCCATTCATCTTCGGCCAGTAGGGAGAAGAGTTATGATGCTGTATTTTAAATTGCTCGCAGAGCTTGGTGATCATTTTGTTGTTGATATTGGTACCATTATCCGTAATGATCCTCTCTGGTACACCGTATCGCCAGATCAGATTATGCTGAATGAACCGTGCCACGATGTTCTTGGTTACGGTAGAAAAGGAAGCTGCTTCAACCCACTTCGTAAAGTAATCAATAGCTACCAGGATGAAACGATGCCCGTTGGATGCCGTAGGTATGATCTCGCCGATCATATCAATGCCCCACATTGTAAAAGGCCAAGGCGCTGTCAAGACATTCAGAGGAACTGGAGGTATGTGCACCTTATCAGCATAGACTTGGCACTTGTGACATGTCCGAGAATGCTGATAACAGTCGACTTCCATTGTGGACCAGTAATATCCTGCCCGGAGGATTTTATTTGCCATGGTATGTCCACTGGAATGAGTTCCGAAAGTACCTTCATGCGGCTCTGCCATGATCCTTTCTGCTTCAATCTTATCCACACAATGCAGTAAGGTCGAATCATGGTTACACTTGTAAAGAAGGCCATTGCTGATGAAGAACTTCGCCGCGAACCTCCTCAGAAACTTCTTATCATTAACAGATGCACCCTCGGGGTATTCTTGAGCCTCAAGGTACCTTTTTACTTCATGAAACCAGGACTTTTGTGTTACCTCTTCAGTCTCAAGATCACAGCAATGTGCAGGTTCGTCCAATCTTTCAATAATGATTCGGGGAGCTTCGTTATCCCAATTGACTTTGAACATAGAAGACATCGTAGCCAGCGCGTCCGCCAACTGATTCTCCTCTCTAGGGAAGTATTCAAAGGTTATCTCCTCGAAATGGGGAAGCAATGTCAACACATACTCCTTATAAGGGATAAGATTCGGGTGTTTCGTATCCCACTCGCCTTTGATCTGACTGATCACGAGAGAAGAATCTCCGAAGACACTTAGAAACTTAATCCTTAGGTCAATTGCAGCTCGAAGACCCATGATGCACGCTTCATACTCCGCCATGTTGTTGGTGCAGTTGAAACATAGTCGGGCGGTAAATGGAGTATGAGAGCCTTTAGGAGATATGATCATGACGCCAATGCCATTACCCAAAGCATTTGAAGCTCCATCAAAGTACATAGACCATCGGGATCCTTCCTCAGGTCCTTCATCCGGTCAAGGTGTCTCACAATCAGTTACCAACATGATATTCTCGTCCGGAAATTTAAAGTTCATAGACTGGTAATCATCCACTGCCTGATGTGCCAAATGGTCTGCCAATACACTTCCCTTAATTTCCTTTTGAGTCGTGTACTGGATGTCATACTCTGTCAAGATCATCTTCCATCTTGCAATTCTCCCAGACAAAGTAGGCTTTTCGAAAATATACTTGATTGGATCCATCTTTGATATCAATAGAGTAGTGTGAGTCAGCATATACTGTCTCAGCCGGCGAGCAGCCCATGCAAAAGCACAACAAGTTTTCTCGAGCAGTGAGTACCGGGTCTCACAGTCGGTAAACTTTTTGCTAAGGTAGTAAATTGCATGCTCTTTTCGGCCAGACTCGTGATGCTGCCCCATCACATACCCCATTGAGTTATCAAGCACTGTCAAGTATAAGATCAAAGGTCTCCCTTCAACTGGTGGCATCAGAATAGGTGGCTCTTGGAGATACTCTTTAATCCTTTTGAAAGCGGCCTGACATTCATCGTTCCAACGTACTACTTGATCTTTCTTCAGCAGCTTGAAGATTGGCTCACAAGTAGCAGTTAGGTGCGAGATGAATCAGGAAATATAATTCAGACGTCCCAGAAAGCCTCTGACTTCTTTCTCTGTTCTGGGAGCTAGCATCTCTTGTATAGCTTTCACTTTGGCAGGGTCCACTTGAATACCTTTGTCGCTTACGACGAAACCCAGTAATTTACCAGATCTCACCCTGAAGGTGCACTTGTTCGGGTTCAACCTCAGCTTGTACAACTTCAGTCTGTCAAACAGCTTCTGCAGATGGTCAAGGTGTTCTTCCTCAGTCTGGGACCTTACAATCATATCATCAACGTATACTTCAATCTCATGATGGATCATATCATGAAACAAAGAAACCATGTCACACTGATATGTTGCCCCAACGTTCTTCAACCCAAAAGGCATGACCTTGTAGCAAAAGGTACCCCACTGAGTAACAAAGGTCGTCTTCTCCATGTCTTCGGGAGCCATTTTAATCTGGTTATAACCGGAGAAACCATCCATGAAGGAGAATACCTTATGCTGGGCAGTATTGTCAACCAGAACGTTGATGTGAGGTAGAGGGAAGTCATCCTTAGGGCTCGCCCTGTTCAAATCCCTGTAGTCAACACACATTCAGACCTTACCATCTTTCTTCGGCACTGGAACCACATTGGCCACCCAATGAGGGTAAGAAGTAACACATAGAAAACTGGCATCAAATTGTTTCATAACTTCAGCCTTGATTTTCTCCGACATTTATGGGTGCATTCGGCGAACCTTTTGTTTTACCGGAGGACAGTCTTCCTTGGTAGGCAGGCGATGAACCACAATGTCAGTGTCCAAACCAGGCATATCTTCGTAATACCAAGCAAAGATCTCAACGTAGTCACGCAGCATCTGAATCAACCGTTGTTTCACACTAGGCTCCAGATTGGCACCAACCTTGACTTCCTTCTTATCTGTCTCAGTACCCATATTCACTGTTTCTACCGGCTCTTCGTGTGGCTGAATAACCCTCTCTTCCTGGAGCAGCAGTCTTGCAAGCTCACCAGGCACTTCGCAATCATCTTCACCTTCGTCTTTGGTTAAGTTGATCGGATTTTCGAAGTCATAACTGGCAGTAGCAGAGTCGTTACTAGTGATATCCAGAGTAGATATGGACCTGTATATGTGAGTGTGTGTAAAATAGTTGTTTTGCAATATATAATAAAGAAAAACAAGGAGCGCACAATTTAAAATGCAAAAAACGTCCAATGGTTTTATTAATGATATATGAAAATTACACACAAAAGCCCTCACAAATGAAGCCACGGTGCCCCGGGTAAGACACCGGGCCATAAAGTTTCAAAACATTGTCTATTACAAATTCAAAACAAAAAGTTTCATTATTGGGTGATAAATGAAACGAGCATAGAATCCTTCGTTGTCCAGTTGCTTAATCCACCGTTGGTCGTAGGGTAGATCCAACTGTCGATATCAAACTCTTCATCATCATCATCCCTGATAGCATTTACCCCTGCCTCTTGTTTAGGCTTCTCTGGTGCTCCGAACTCTATCTCTTTCGCATCAATCAAGTCTTGGACCTTGTTCTTCAAAGCCCAACAATCGTCCGTATTATGCCCCGGGCTATCAGAGTGATAAGCATAGCGGGCATTAGGGTTATACTTTGATGAAGTTGTATTTGAATTCTTTGGGGGTTCCCTTAGAGTCACCAGATTAGTCTTCAGCAACTGTGGTAGAATCTGAGATAAGGTCATGCTGAGACGAGTGAATTTCTTCTTAGGTCTCTCGTACTTTTGTTGATTGTTGTATTGAGGAGCCCCAACAGGTTTTGAAATAACAACTGCAATGACGGCTTGGCGGTGTTCAGGTCTATTCTGTCTTCTTGCACTGTAGACAACACTGGACTCTTTCTTAAACGACTTCTTCTCGGTGCTCGATGAGGCACCCTTTTGTATCTTCCCAACCTTAATACCAGCTTCAATCCTTTCACCAGTCAAAATAAGATCTGTAAACCCAGATGAAGAGCTTTCAATCAGATGGTTAAAGAATGGACCAGACAGGGTCCCCAAAAACATGTCAACAAGCTCACGATCAGCCAAAGGTGGTTGCACCCTTCCGGCAAGGTCTCTCCACTTCTGAGCATAATCTTTGAATCCTTCGCCCGTTCCCATTGACATACCCTGGAGTTAGGTATGCGTAGGAGCGAGGACGGAGTTGTATTGATATTGCCTGTAGAATGTAGTAGCCAAATCTTCCCAACTGCAGATACTGGCTCCATCCAACTGATAGAACCAATCAAGCCGAGTCCCTGATAGACTGTCTTGAAAGAAATGGATCCATAAGTTCTTATCAGCAGTGTAAGGCTGGATCTTCCTCACATATGACCGGAGGTGCAGCTTCGGACAGGAAACTCTGTCATACTTGGCAAAGGCAGGTGCCTTGAACTTATGGGGAATCACCACCCCAGATGATAGACCTAGATCTCTGAAGTCCAGACCGAGTACCTTCTGAATTTCCATAGCGCTCAAACGGTCTTCCAGTTGTTTGTATTTATCCTCAGCAGGAGGATACTGTTCTTCATCGTAGTCCATCTCGTTGTCGGAGACCACAGGGCTAGGAGCCCTCCTTTCTTGTGGACTATCTTTCCCTCCAGATGAGGTGGTTAGATCAACTTCATCCCGTAACCTGTTTCCAAACCTAGGACCAGTGTTGAACAGGATTGTCCTCTTCTTCTTCTTCTCTTTCAGAATCAAGGTCTTCAGGTCCTCTGACCCTTAGCTAGGCTCATGAAAAACTCTTGAAATTGGGCATTCTGGGCCTGAAGGGCCTTAATAGCTTGCTCAGTTGAAGGTTCAGTAGACATGATGATTGTTGAAATAAACAGCGAAGAAGATAAGAGACCTGTAAAGGGTACCTGTTTATGAAGTGCATGGGATGAAATGCGTATGATTTATGATTTCAAAGACAATCGGGATTCAAATTTGTAAACAAGAAAGGAAACACACTTTATTAGATTTAAACTTCAAAATTTAAATTGTTCAACAAATTTCCCTTAAGGCGTTAAAAGAATGGAAATACTGAAAAGTAAACAAAAAACTAGAAAGGAAATCATCAAAGGTCCATCAATGCTCCCATGGTCTCTTCTTATCAGTGCGGACATAGTCGTTGAGAATCCGCTCGTTCTCTAACTTCCTGGTCAACCTCTGGATCTTTTGCTCTTGCTCGTTGAACTTCTCCCGATAAGAATCCCGTTCTTCCCGCAGTTGCATCCAAGATCTCTTCAGTGCCCCAATGTCAGTGGGCATATAAGGATGGAGAATGGTTGGAAGAACCCCTTCTTCATTAGCAACTTCAAGAGTGACAGGCCGGAAAACTTCATATGGCATACCTAACTTCTGAGCATGGATGCGGACCCATCTGAGATATGGCTCCATTGGCAGAGAAGTCTTTGGACCCAACTCATGTGGATCAGATTGGTGAACTTTGTCCCAAGCCCTTATGAACCTACGACGTTGCTCGTCGCTATCCCCTTGAAAATCAAAGATGATATGAGGCATCAGCATCTCATGAGGTCCTTCTCTTCTGGCTCTTCCAAACTGACGGAGAGCTAAGCGTGGGTTGTAAGAAATTCCTCCATGGGTTCCTAGCAGGGGAACATTGGGATACTCTCCACAGAGATCAATGATAGTCACTTCATCCATACCCTTGAGAGTCCAGATAATGTCATTATGAGAAATAGACATTACCATATAAGCCCAGCCCATTCCTTCTTTGTTTTTCAGTACTGACTTGGGGAGGTGAGAAATAAACCACCTCGACAATAAAGGAGCACAACAAATCAAGGTTTCCCGCTTTCGGGAAGTACGAGCATAGAGCTGATGAAGAATGTCACCCAAGAGAGTGGGCACAGGGTTCTGAGAGATGAAGATCTTTATCGCATTCACATCAACAAAAGTGTCATGATTCTGAAATAGTACCAAGCCATAAATCAAAAGAGCCAGAATATCCTCGAACGCCTTAAAGTCTAGGCTATCCCAGACGTAGTTAGCCTTGCCAACTAAGAACTTAGTCAGAAATCCTTTTGCTCCACTCCTAGTCTCCCAATTAGCCATTACCTCCTCTTTTGTCAAATGAAGGGCTGTAACAATTTCTTCAGGCCTAAGAGTCTTCTCCCAACCAGTAAATGGGGTCTGCTCCAGAACAGAGATACCGAGTAGTTCAGAGAACTCTTCTAGGGTAGGAACCAGCTGATAGTCTTGAAAAGTGAAGCAATGGTACAACGGATCATAAAACTGGACTAGGACACTCATCATCTGCTCGTCCAATTTGGAGGTGAACAAACTGAGAAGAGAACCATGCCTCCTGATGAAGGAAGTAGTGTCAGGCATCTTGGCAACCAACTCTTTAAGCAAGGTAGGTACTTGCACAAAGTTAATCCGGATAGTGTTCTTACGCATAGGCATCATGATGACCTACAAAACAGAGCAAAGATGAAACCCTTCTGTCTTTGAAATAGGTTAGTCCTTATGCAAGATGTATGCAATGCTATGATATCATGATAAAGGCACACCACAAGTATCCATAAAAAGCAAACATGGCAAAGGCACACAAGTCACACTGAGAGCCCTTAGATTTCAGGCTGGCATGGAGCTTAGGTACTACCCTCTTTCAGTTCAGTTGGTTTAAAGCTGTCCTAAAAATAGTAACCGGGTTCTAGAGGATCTAAATATCACTGACTACCCTCAATCGGTCATAATTCCAGTTTAGCAACCTTTTCTTGCGGCCAGAATCATCGCGAGAGTTTAGTCTCAATGAGTGTAGCTTACTGCTACTGCTCTATGGCCAAGTTGGTCAATTTAAGGTTCTAAGGTCAGTTGGTGCTTAATGACCCCTTAGAAGACCCATATTCTCCTCGTTCCAACACAAGGAATATCGGTACAGACTAAAGTGCCACACCAACGTAGCTACTGCTTCATCCGTATCGGTCTACGCCATACAGATCCCTCACAGTTTATTGCTACTTACCTAAAAGGTATCCCTAGATCCGGGTTAGGATCTATAGAACTCCGATACAAGGCCACAAAATTAAAGCATACAAAGCATACAATTGAAAACATAATGATCTAATCCTAAGGTACACCCCACTTATAAATATTCCCCAGCAGAGTCGCCAGTTTTGTGATCGGTGGGAATGAGAACTGACTGTTTTGGAATGCTAGTTCGCGTTTTGCGTTTGTTTTCGCAAAATGTCGCGGTAAGCAAGAGTCGCCATCGTCTTTTATTTTATCCAACAAGGAAAGGACAAAAGCACAGAAAAATTCCTTTTTGAGATATTTCTCGGGTTCAGGAGGTAGATTATAGAAAGGGAAGGTGTTAGCACCCTTTCTATCCGTGGTTATCCACGGGCTCTTAGGTAATTGCTCATTGTGTTTTCAAAATTTGCTTTTCTTTGTGTTTGTGGGTTTGAAAAGAGTTTTTGTTTTGAAGAGAGTGTAAGTGCGAAAAGTTTTATTTTGTTTTAAAAGGAGCAAGTACTTAAGAACCATCTACCTACTCGAAAAAGGAATTAAACTGTGCAAATGTCCTTTAGACAGTGCTATCCCACTATTGAGGAGTAGGTAGCACCATCGTTGGAGTTTAAGGGTCAATTCGATTAAGGGACGTGTGGTCACTAAAGCAATGTTAGGACGCCTTAGCGGTAACCCTAATATCTTAGATCATTTTATCCGAGGCAACCGTTTCGAGGTAACTTAATGATCTTTGGACAAGAGGGAGACCTCTAAAATTTCCTATACTCAATGACCACGTTCGAGGCAACCAATTGAGGTGTACCCTAAGAGTGGCATGTGCAAGTGTGTTATTTCGATTAATTTTATCTGTACATGTTATGGGCGAGCTATGTTGATTTTAAGTTCATACATTGGATCTTATCATGCATTACCTAGTTATCAAACATCTAACAGTTAATAGTTGCGGAAATTAAATTTGCGGAAAGTAAATGTAAACTATTACAAGGCGTCGGGTATTTACATCGCCAAAAACAAATCCTTTAAATTGCGGAAAATAAAAGAAAGCGATAAATAAATAAAGTCCTAATTAAAAGCTATTACATACCGGAAGCAGTTACAATATTGGAAATAAATGGTACGCGTGCAAGAAATTACATTGGCGCATTTTTAGGGTTTTGACCCTTTTTTATTAAAGAAAGCATATTTTTTGTTATTTTGAATTAAATGGAAACTAAATCTAATTTAATTAATTAATAAAATATAAAAAAATTTGGGTTTTAGAATATTTAAGGAAACAAAAATAAAATTGATTTAAAATTATTAAAACCTAATATTCTAAATTACTTTTAATTTATTGCAAAAATGTTAAAATTATACCTAATTAAAAAACTAAGTCAATTAAATTATTTATTTACAAAAATAATGAAATTAATAAAAATAATATTTTTTATGTTTTTTCTGATTTTATTAAGAAAAATAATTGGTTAGTGTAAATAATAATAATAGTTAATAAAACAATTAAATGAAAAAAAGAAATAGAAATAAACCAAATTGGGGGTATGGGCCCAAACTGGAGGTAGAATCAGCAATTTTCCAGGCCCAAAACGTTCAGCCTTGTTTGACTTTCCCAATCCAGCGTGCGCTTGTTGACTTGGAGTATGGTGAGCTTGCAATCTGGACCCTTGGATTTGGCCTGGAGGCCATCTGGCGCCTGGATCCATGAGGCATATGATGTTCTACTCTTTGGGCATTGCATGAGAATATCTGAAGAAAAATTACATAAAGGTTTTGGGGGACCTGGGATTCAAACCCAGGTCCCAATGGTATCCCACTCACGCTTCCACCAACTGAGCCATGTTGTCTTATTGTTAATGTAATGGACAAATAATATTATATAAAAAAAGCAAGCAATATACTGGAAAACAAAAAAATGCGCGAAATTGATTTGAACGGGCCAATGAAAGGAAGACACCTAATCGTCTTCTTCACCAAAAACCTGGTTTTCTTACCTGCGGATTTTTATCCGCAGGAAGATTCGTGGGATCATCCTATAAGCAATTCTAGGTCACAAAAATGCAAACTAAAACCATCATCTTGCTCGCCTCGTTCTCCTGAATCCATCCATGGCCATGGCTTATTTTAATTTCCCCTGAAATCAAAACACCTAAAAACAAGAAACCCAAACCCTAGTTTCGGGTAGGGCCTTACAGGCTACGAAAATCAAATTGAATAATGCAGAAATGTTGGAATTTAAACGTTAAGCATGATGGTACAAGAAAATTGGCAAAAAGATGCAAGAAAAACGATTCAAGATTCCATGTACAGGGCCATGTTCGTGACGACTTACAGGGCGTTTCAGGCAATGAGAGGACTGATAACACGAATTTATATAACATATTTGGCTTAATTTTCATAGATAATATTAGTATTTTTATTCATTTATTCTATTTTATTTTTGTATTACGTTGGTATTTCTTTTGTTTCAGGTATTTGTATTAAATAAAAGATCAATTGAGCAAAGAAGATAAATTGAGGGAAAATCGGATTAAAAAGCCAAAGAAATGAAGCAAAAGGGGTGATATAGCAAAAAGGAGGAGTTAAGAAGAAAGAAATAATTATAAAAAGAAAAAGACTAAGCCCAGAAGAGCAAAAGCCCAGCAGAAGTTCAGTCCACAAGGTGTTACGACCGTAACAGCCTTGTGACGACCGTAACACGCTATATTTCAACTTCCTCACGTCATGGAGACGTGTCCCATGTTCTCCCATGATTCTGGTAGTTATTCCCATATTCTCCCATGATTCTGGTAGTTATTCCCATGATCTCCACTAGCCTTCGTACAACATGGAAACGGGAAGTTACAAATGAAGCCTATAAATACAAGTTCAACCTTCAGAGCAAGGGTCGGCAAATTTTACCGAACAACCGTTATTTAGTCTTTCTTTATTTTTTTGTTTTCGTATTTTCTTTTCAGTTTTGTATTTCTACCATACTTTTCTAGTTCAGTTTCTTTCTTTAGTTTTTATTTTAGTTTAAGTTTCTATAATTTTCACTGATCTAACCTTACGTTAGACCAAGTGCTTTTTATTTCTTGTCGTAATTTTTCTTTTCAATTCAAGAAGTCTCCGAGCAGATCCAACCGACTTGTGGGGGAATGCTCGTTTATTTCGAAGAACAAGATTATTCAAGCATTATTATTTCCAGGTTCTTAATATAATTATTTTATTTTATTTAAGTATTGTTGCTTGGTATTTATTTATTTGATTATGGGAATGTTTAAATATATTGAACCTTATTATTTATGCATGTCCGAATTAATAAATATGTCCGGCTAAACCGTTTAGGTATCGGTAAGTAATAGTAGTAAGAGTAGGAATTAAATTGTTCATAAGTTAAAATACTAATTAACTTAATTTCTGGTTATGACTTTTTATAATTAAAACTACGCTTTTTGTTACGAAAGTAAGAAGAGTAAATAGGTTAGACCGAGACCACGAAAGTGTGAGGTTTTTAACCAGATAGCTAAAGTTAGGCATTTGATTTAAATACAGTGAAAGCGCTTTAAACCAAATTAGAATTAATCAAGTTTCCAAAAAATACTTCTAAACACTTATAGGCTAGCGAAAGCAGGTATAGGGCTTTAGACGTATAATCCGAGATAAGACCATGAAAGTGTGAGTTGAGGGTTTTTAAACTGATTAATTCTACAGAACAATTAAGTTAACCATCTTTATACGCTTAAGTTCAATTTAAGCCGCTTAGGTTCACTACTTTACGTACCGATATCCGTTTTATTTATATTTATATTCCTTAACCGATATTCTAAAAGAACTATTCGCCTTAGCTGTGTACCGTAACTTAGGATAACAATAGATCGATTTATAGTCTCTGTGGGTTCGATATCTTTTAAAACTACGCGATAGGACTGTGCACTTGCAGTCTCCCGATTAACAGACGATAAAGTCCTGCGATCAAGTTTTTGGCGCCGTTGCCGGGGACTATTTAAGTCGATATTGTAACTCTGGTGTTACACCGTATAGACTAAGGCACCTTTACTTTATTTACTATGTATAACCCAAATTTTTCCTACGCCCATTATCAGTATTTTGAGGAACCACAAGAATATCATAGATCCAACCTTGAAATATTGATGGAAGATACCAATGCTTCACAAACCTACTCTTACCCAAATTACCTCCAAAACTACCGATCCCCACATTTTGAGGAACCACAAGAAACTTATAATTTCAACCAAACTTTTCCTCAACCCAATTCTCTCTATAATTACCACACCCAATATTTTGAAGAATCACCTGAACCATATAAATCTGATCTCGAAATATTAATGGAAAATTTTAATGAAACATCTAGGATGATAAAACACTTAGGGGAAACACAAAAGGAGACTTTAACTTACTTCCAAGACTCTGAAGAATCGCAAGATTTTAACTTCGAAACACCAATAGAGGATTCTGATGAGATGATAACCAACGCTAGGTTAGAGTCTATGATTGAGCATTTTGTAGAAACACAAACTGTCCAAAATGAAGAGGTAAGAAAACAAAGTCTTCAAAATAATGAAGACCTTAGCCAACTAACCGCTGTGGTTGAGTCCCTCACGACTCACAACTTGGCCTTAGAAACTCAAATCTCCCAACTTGAACAAAACCTTCTAGGACCATTCCCCAAAGAAGATGTGGATGTTGAAACAACCATTATAGAAAAACTATTTGAAAATCTAGAGAGTGATGATGAGTTTGAAGAGAGTGATATTGCGGCCAAGGAAAGTTCTGACGAGAAAATAGTGGAGATTGAGACAGATTCACCAACGCTGTTCGAAAAGGAGGTTGTAAACGAGGTAGAGAAGGAAGCGCAAATTGTAATCCCAAATCACTACATCCCACTGATTCCTTTCCCGAAATTTTTTATGGAAACTCCGGTAGACTCCCAATTTAAAACGTATGTTGAGGTATTAAAAAATATCCACATTAATGTACCACTATTTGAAGTCTTGCCTAAAAAGTGAAAATTAGAGGACCATAAAATTAATGGTATAATTGCTGTTAAAAGGGTGAGGTTAACTTATGAGGCGATGGATGAAATCACTAAGCCCAAATTTGAAAAACTTATACTTATGATAGATCCAGAACCACTACCACAATTTCGAAAGAATAAACCACCCTACAGAAGAAAGAAAAGAAAAGGTGAGGGATATGTGAGATGGCTTGATAAGTGGCCATGGAAAATCAACCAGTAGTTGTCCTGGTTTCTAATTTTAAATTTTCTCTTCCATATTTTCATTTTTTCTATTTTATGTTAAATTTTATATTTAAGTCGATTATCGGTTGCACCCTTTCATCTGATGCGTTTGAACTATTTCCCCGTAATACCGATAATTATACTCAATTAAATAATTCACGTTAATATTTATAATTATAATTGAGTATTATTTTAATTATCGTATTTCCCCGTCTCGTATTAATATACTGACTAATACTTCCCAATATTTATAGTATCAATCATAATGCATTATATACTAGTATTATATATATATACTATTAATTAAAATTCTAGATTTATCTATTATACATACATATATATATATATATATATATATATATATATATATATATATATATATATATATATATATATATATATATATATATATATATATATATATATATATATATATATATATATATATATATATATATATATATATATATATATATATATATATATATATATATATATATATATATATATATATATATATATATATATATATATATATATATATATATATAGTATGTATGCATGTGAGCTGAAATACAATTCCTTGTTCCTTATTCTGCCTAAATTCAAATCGCTGCCCAAGACGGTCGCCTCAAGTCCCCACACCATGCTCTGGAATATATCTGCACTAGTTTGAAAATAAATACTGGATGCAATAATGCTTTGTAATGTATCTGTAGTAAGAAAGAAATGTCACAGAACAGAAACAGCTCTGTTCTGCTAAAAGTTACAAAATTTGTAGCTGTTACGACCGTAACAAAGCCCTTACGACCGTCACACGCCTTTTAGCGTGTTACGACCGTCATGCCCGTGTTACGACCGTAACACGGGTTATATCAGTAACCCCTATAGCAGACAGAATCTCTTCTTCTTCTTTAACCTCCCACTCTTCTTCTTCCACTACCTCCATAACCGTCCCACTACGTCCATAACCCCCGCCTCAGCTCGTGCTTCTCCAGATGCATGTTGTCTTTTCTGCTCCCTTGACTGACTGTTTGTTTCGTCCTTTTCTTATTTTCATTTTCCCACATTACTCCCATTCAACTCTTATTTACTCTTCCATCAAAATATTCTTCTTATTCATCTTCCACCATAATTCTTATTCAAACTTTCCCTCTTCATTTCCCAACACATTATTATTATAATAATTCCTCTTCAATCTTAACCCTCTATAAACACTCTTCTACATTTCTTCTCATTTCACGTCCCTTCCATCTAATTCTCATATACTTTCTCTCATCCATTTCAT
Source organism: Vicia faba (assembly GCA_948472305.1). Taxonomy (NCBI): domain Eukaryota; kingdom Viridiplantae; phylum Streptophyta; class Magnoliopsida; order Fabales; family Fabaceae; genus Vicia; species Vicia faba. The sequence continues at coordinate 1,631,483,849 of OX451736.1, forward strand.
TTTCTACCATTCTATCCTTCATTTCATACTCTTCCATGGCTCCACGAAACACTCAACGTCAAGTGAGGCCAGACCGACCACCACCCGACCTATCCACGATTATATTCTGAGAAGACGATGATGGCCAACAAAGAGGAAAGTACATGAAATTCTATTCCCGTTCGGTTGTCCCCACTAAATATGTGGACACCGATTGTTTGGATGCCTTGGGTAGGGCGGAAAGCATCACTTTTATGCTTACGAATACGAGTTTGTTAAATCTCTGTTTAAATCCTTCTCCGACCTTCGAACCACTCGTGCTTGAGTTCCTCAGTTCATTCTCATACAATACGCCTCCTGACGATCCATTCACAATCGGTACCGCGAACTTCCGCATGTTTAATCAAGAATATTCAATTGATCAAGAAAGAGTCGCTGAACTTTTAGAATTCACTAGAGGTCCGACCGTTCATTGCAAACCTTTCGACCCCGAAGGCTACATTTCTTGGGATAAAGTTGGTTTTTCCCTTTGGGATGATCTAACCGGTCAACCCACGGAAAGTTGGCGAGATCTCCGCGCTTCGCATATTCATAATCCCGCTCTGAGGTACTTTCATCGAATTCTCGTAAACATCATTTTTGGGAGGACCAATAATCACAAGGTCAACCAAAATGAGATGTTTCTTATTTTCTGTTCCCTCAACGGTCAAGCTGTCAACGCCGCTCCCTTCATGCTTAGCCACTTTCACACATGCGTAAATGCGGCCGGTACCAACCCATTTGTCTTCGGTGGAATCATCACATATTTAGCATATGCTTTAGGCCTTTTCGACGAGCTTTTGTCCTTGGGACAATATATGATGCCGGCCCAGACGCTAGATGTTATGTACTGCCGCGATTCACATCTGATTCCCAATATAATACTTCCATGTCCAAATCAGATTAATGTGCAAAATGTCCAAAATTGGCGTTTCAATTTGAATGCACCAGTCAAGCCGGCTGCACAACCAGATAATGATCATCCTCCGGCTACTCTAGAAGCAATGTATGCTACGATTCTACAACAAGATCAACGTTTCCAAGCAATGGAAGTCGTTCAAAATGAAACATTGCGCCTAGTTCGAGAAATGCAACGCGACCAACACGACTACGCACATTGGAATAACCGCAATTACGAAGCGATATCAAATCAAATGGAGGATTTCAACGAGTCCATACATGCCTTAAACCTTAGAATCGATGGATTGCATGATTACGACTCTGATAGACGTAGAAGACAACGAAATAAAAATAGAGGAGCAAGAGGACAAAATTCTCCAAGCGACGAGTGATCACCCTTCTCTTTTCTGATTTCTCCTGGTACTATCGCATTGAGGACAATGCTTACTTTAAGTTTAGGGGAGTCAGAACATTTCTTACTTCGTTTTTATTATCTTTGCTCTATTTAGTATTCCCTTTTAGTTTCCTTTTTTTTTTCCCTATGTACTGCGAAATTTCCATTTAATAAAATACATGTTTATGAAATTTTAGCCTTTTATGTAAAATTCTCGTGCTTATTCGAATTCCTCCATATTCTTGAGCCATAACGAAAAAATTCAAACGTTATATTAACATATTCAACTAGTATTAAGGTTGCTTATTTTTATAAATAAGAACTCGAGCGCGACTAAAGCAAAATTATTATCATCATAACACTTCAATACCCCAACGTGTTAAATTGATTTAAGTACTTATTATACCAACACCTTAAGACTTAGTTTTAAAGTAATCCCGAGTAGTTTATAAAAGCAGTCAGCACCGCCTTGAACGACAAACTACGTGGAGAATCGATGAATATAAGTGTTTGATCAAGATTTTTAAAGAGAAATTTTTATTAGAAGATGCACTTATTAAGTTAGATGATCCTTACCAGATCATTTAATTCAACGGTTGCAGAAACTATAAAATACTTATGCAAACAACCATTATGAATTGGTTCAGTGGTCTCTGGTGCTGAACTTGGTAGGGCGGACGATGGTCCGATCCCCCACAATTTGTAATTGGATAAAGGAGTACCAAATATAACTACCAGAACTCCAAGCTAGATTATAAAGATCAAAGTCACTAACCGGTTACTCCACTATGTGCGCGTAAGGTAAAGGGCTTAATGTGATTGCACCAGAATGAAAACGGGTGAAACGAAACGAAAGTATTAGGTCGAGTTATAATTCATGACTTAATTTGGTCTGCATAAATGAGGGTATCTAGTGTCATTACGGTAATTTTGGTGTCGAAGTCTGAACTTGAGTTATCCAAACAAAAGAATTGACCTGCAACCAAATACGAATTGAATTGTGTTTTATATCTACGTTTGACTTATGCTTAAGTAATTTTTCATTTTTAATTTTTGCTTGAGGACAAGCAAAGGTTTAAGTATAGGGGTGTTGATAACACAAATTTATATAACATATTTGGCTTAATTTTCATAGATAATATTAGTATTTTTATTCATTTATTCTATTTTATTTTTGTATTACGTTGGTATTTCTTTTGTTTCAGGTATTTGTATTAAATAAAAGATCAATTGAGCAAAGAAGATAAATTGAGGGAAAATCGTATTAAAAAGCCAAAGAAATGAAGCAAAAGGGGTGATATAGCAAAAAGGAGGAGTTAAGAAGAAAGAAATAATTATACAAAGAAAAAGACTAAGCCCAGAAGAGCAAAAGCCCAGCAGAAGTTCAGTCCACAAGGTGTTACGACCGTAACAACCTTGTGACGACCGTAACACGCTATATTTCAACTTCCTCACATCATGGAGACGTGTCCAATGTTCTCCCATGATTCTGGTAGTTATTCCCATGTTCTCCCATGATTCTGGTAGTTATTCCCATGATCTCCACTAGCCTTCGTACAACATGGAAACGGGAAGTTACAAATGAAGCCTATAAATACAAGTTCAACCTTCAGAGCAAGGGTCGGCAAATTTTACTGAACAACCGTTATTTAGTCTTTCTTTATTTTTCTGTTTTCGTATTTTCTTTTCAGTTTTGTATTTCTACCATACTTTTCTAGTTCAGTTTCTTTCTTTAGTTTTTATTTTAGTTTAAGTTTCTATAATTTTCACTGATCTAACCTTACGTTAGACCAAGTGCTTTTTATTTCTTGTCGTAATTTTTCTTTTCAATTCAAGAAGTCTCCGAGCAGATCCAACCGACTTGTGGGGGAATGCTCGTTTATTTCGAAGAACAAGATTATTCAAGCATTATTATTTCCAGGTTCTTAATATAATTATTTTATTTTATTTAAGTATTGTTGCTTGGTATTTATTTATTTGATTATGGGAATGTTTAAATATATTGAACCTTATTATTTATGCATGTCCGAATTAATAAATATGTCCGGCTAAACTGTTTAGGTATCGGTAAGTAATAGTAGTAAGAGTAGGAATTAAATTGTTCATAAGTTAAAATACTAATTAACTTAATTTCTGGTTATGACTTTTTATAATTAAAACTACGCTTTTTATTACGAAAGTAAGAAGAGTAAATAGGTTAGACCGAGACCACGAAAGTGTGAGGTTTTTAACCAGATAGCTAAAGTTAGGCATTTGATTTAAATACAGTGAAAGCGCTTTAAACCAAATTAGAATTAATCAAGTTTCCAAAAAATACTTCTAAACACTTATAGGCTAGCGAAAGCAGGTATAGGGCTTTAGACGTATAATCCGAGATAAGACCATGAAAGTGTGAGTTGAGGGTTTTTAAACTGATTAATTCTACAGAACAATTAAGTTAACCATCTTTATACGCTTAAGTTCAATTTAAGCCGCTTAGGTTCACTACTTTACGTACCGATATCCGTTTTATTTATATTTATATTCCTTAACCAATATTCTAAAAGAACTATTCGCCTTAGCTGTGTACCGTAACTTAGGATAACAATAGATCGATTTATAGTCTCTGTGGGTTCGATATTTTTTAAAACTACGCGATAGGATTGTGCACTTGCAGTCTCCTGATTAACAGACGATGGAGTCCTGCGATCAAGTTTTTGCGATCAAGGACTTGGTTCTGATTGCTATAGCTTCAGGGGTTTGCAAGCAAGAACACCACGTTGAGATTTTGGGTTGAATTGACCTCCAAACAAGAATTTGATCTCCCACTTTTTCACACTTTTTTCAGTTTTGGTTTGGACGTTTCTTGCAATTTCAGGTCGTATTCTTTGTATGCCTCGCTTGTACATGTATATTGGAATGCATTTAGGTTAAAACTTGGGCTTGAATCCATAGGTATTGATGAATCATGATTTGATATGATCTTCCATTAACAAGTTTCCAAAAATGCCTCAAATCAAATATTTTGTGCACAACAATGCTTGATACGAATTTGATTGAGTGTATCCTGATATTTGCAAGCTGTAATGATCAAAAAAATCTCATTCCATTAATTTTTGGATTTTATTTGAATTAATATTGATTTAAAATGAATTAAATCAATAAAAATCAAATAAAATAGAAAAATAAATGATTGGTCATGAAATTGAAAATAGGACACGTGTGTGGTGTTACAAGATCATATGAAGTGGAAAAAAGTGGGCCCTTTTGTCAAAAATTGGAGTTTGGAGGATAGTTGACTTTTGGCACTTTTGGAAAAATGCCCAACTTCAACAATGCATAACTTCTTCAATTTTGAACTTTTGGAAGTGTTATTAGACTTTTTAGAAATCTTGAGATGTCCTTTAATCCACCCTTTTGGTCTCATCTCATTTTGATATTCCATCCTCAGGTTATAAGCTTTGGCAAAAAAAGTGTTTTTGTTGACTTTCAAAAGTGACCTATAATGTCCAAATTTGTAACTTTTTGTGAGTGCATTTCTTGATATTGGGGTGTGAAGATTGATTGTAGGAAATTGCGTCCTATTAAAAATGAGCTTTGTATGGGTCATTTATCATAAAGTATGAGAAAGTTATGCTTGGTCAAAGTTGAGTTGACTTTTCCTACAAAACCCTAATTTAGCAACTTTTGAATCTTGATGAATCTTGAGCAATCCTTAATGAATAATGATCAACCCTTGATAAAATAATGAATTATCCTTCAAAATGAGAATGTTGACAAAAAATCTTGAGGTTTGACTATTTGTAGGTCACAATTGACTTTTGCCCTAGCACAATCGATTTTTGGACCTCTTGAGCAATTGACTGACCAAACTTTCTCTACAAGGCTTGAAATTTGATATGGATGAACTTGAGAAAATATTAGGACATTTGGGGAGAATTTGAGACCATTTGGATGGGGGGACCTTGATGCAACACAAAACCCTAATTTTGAATTGATTGCCTTAGGAGGTGATTTGACTGTCCAACTCTTGAGCCATCTTGAACAACTTGGAGATGATTCTTGACATGTCTTGAGAAATATGGGAGGGCAAATTTTGGGGTACAACAATGTTCATGCCATTATGGAAGACCTTCATGTTACCGACGTTGCTGACCTTTTGACTCCGTTACTAGTGATTAAAGAGAATTTGATGAGAGCCGGGATATTCCCAGGCTGTGGAAAAGACTGCTACTTTTGTTTGAACATACGAGCTGGCTGCCCAATGTTGAAATCAGGTGTCCAACGCCTGATGGATACCCAAGAGATACTCTTCCAAAAAAAAACCTGTTGATACCTTCACTCATGTTACTCCTGCTACTTTTGCTACTTCAACCAACAATATTGCAATAATAACCATTTCCACTAATCTTCCCAGGGCTTGCAAAAGGCCTGTCAAGATTACACCTGATCCTGAATTTATACCTTTAAAAATCACCATGCCGGGGCCTATCCCGTATCAATCTAGCAAGACGAACCATGGAACTATGAAGGAGAAATCTTCTATCATGGTATCAAACAGATTGAAGCAGTCCAAGAGAATTCTAAAGAGGAGACCCCTGATATAGGGAACATTGCGGGTACAAGCAAGATAACCCGCAGCGGACGGATTTTTTCTCCGGAGATTGCTCCCCCTCGAGCAGTCTTCGGACCCTCGAAAGCTTCTGTACCTGCTAGGCCATCTGTGCAAGGCCCGATGATTGAAGAATTGGATACTCCTGAAGTAAGACTATCTGTTGATAATACCGATAAGGGTAAGGGGATACTGGAAGCGCCTGTCAGGACGAAGGCTCATACCGTGGTTATCCCCGAAACCACACAGAAAGAAATGGAGGAAATCTTGAAAATAATCAGAAAGAGTGACTATGACGTCGTGGAACAATTAGGGCAGACCCCTTCTAAAATTTCAATGTTGGCTCTTCTACTCTGCTCTGAGGCCCATGCTAAGGCCTTAATAAAATTTTTGAAGACGGCACACGTGCCCCAAGAAACTTTGGCTGACCAGTTTCAGGATTGCGTGGCCAGTCTTACTGTTGATAATGGGCTGGGTTTCTCCGATGTTGATCTGACTCCCAAGGGAAGGAAACACAATGACGCGCTACATGTCTCAGTTGAATGCAGGGGAACCACCCTCGCCCATGTCTTAGTTGATACCGGTTCTTCCTTGAATGTGTTTCCGAAGAAAGCATTGGACCATTTGGACTGCGAAGGATTGACCCTCAAACCTAGTAACATCGTTGTTAGGGCCTTTGATGGGTCCAAAAGAATGGTTCACGGAGAGGTAAACATTCCTATCAAAGTAGGCACATAAGTTTTCAACTCCACCTCTTATGTGATGGACATCTGTCCTTCATATTCGTGTTTGTTAGGAAGACCGTGGATCCATTATGCCGGGGCAGTTACCTCCTCTTTGCACCAAATGCTGAAATATCCTGTTAAGGGTAAAATTATAACGGTGCACAGCGAGGAAGAGTACATGATAAGTCATCTCAATTCCTTCCCCTATATGGAGTTGGATGGCGAGTTCATCGAAACGCCTTTCCAACATTTTGAGGAAGTTTCTCCTGAGGTAGCAGTTGCGAAGATAATGTTTGAGGTGCCTATCATTCCCAAGCATGTATCTAGGATGGCATCTCTCAAGGATGCAGAGGCGGTAATCAAAGAGGGAAAGAGCACAGTGTGGGGGCAACTGCCTGATTTTCCCCATAAGACGGACAAATTTGGACTAGGGTTTACAGCTGCAGGACAGAAGGTTATGCGTCGCTCCAAGGCTGGAGGACCACCCGTCAAAATCACCCATCATGGAATTAATGTTGTAGAAGATGAAGATGAAGAGGACAACTTCGCAGATTGGATCTTTCCAACCGTCGAAGGGGGTTTAAGAAATTGGGAAGCAAAGGATTTTATTCCTATCACCTTCATCAACCAGTAATTTTATCTTTGAACAATTTCCCATTTTTTGGTCTGTAATAACTAAACAATTCTTACACTATTTTCACCTCATGCCTTGCCCGGGGTATGTAGGTCCTTTTGTAAGGGTTTTATTTTCTTCATTATCATATGCCATGTTTTAATGAATCATTGGACGTCTTCATTTATAAACTGTTGTGTTCATTTTCTTTCCTTTTGCATTTTGTTTTTGTTTAAGGATGACTATCCCTTACACACACCCACACTCACAAATGCAGGTACCCATCCACTCTGGATTCCATGGGTGACTATTCTGCTTTAGCCTTCGGTAACTCTGAAGATTTGTTCAATCATGCTGAGTACGAAGTTGACGAAGACTGTGAAGTGCCGGGAGAGTTATCCAGACTTTTGCAACAAGAAGAGAGGGCCATTATGCCTCATGAAGAGTATCTAGAAACCATCAACTTGGGGACAGAGGAAGATAAAAGAGAGGTAAAAGTGGGTGCCAACCTGGAACCAGGTGTCAAAGAGCGTCTAGTACAGCTGTTGAATGAATATGTTGAAATCTTCGCCTGGTCTTATGAAGACATGCCAGGGTTAGACACAGATATCGTGGTTCACCGTCTTCCTACAAGAGAAGATTGTCCACTGATTAAGCAAAAGGTCCGCCGAATGAGGCCCGACATGTCTGAGAAGATCAAAGCTGAAGTAATGAAGCAATTCAACGCTGGCTTTCTGGCTGTTACTTCCTATCCACAATGGGTTGCTAACATTGTGCCCGTGCCTAAAAAGGACGGAAAAGTCAGAATGTGTGTGGACTATTGGGATTTAAACATGGCTAGCCCCAAGGATGATTTTCCACTGCCACATATCGACATATTGGTTGACAACATAGCTCAACACAAGGTTTTTTCCTTCATGGATGGATTCTCGGGATACAACCAGATCAAAATGGCCCCCGAGGACATGGAGAAAACTACTTTTGTCACGCAATGGGGTACCTTCTGCTACAAAGTGATGCCATTCGGACTGAAGAATGCAGGGGCAACCTATCAACGCGCCATGGTAGCTTTGTTTCATGATATGATACATCATGAGATCGAAGTTTACGTAGACGACATGATAGCTCGATCACAGACACAAGAATAACACCTTGATCATTTGCAAAAGCTGTTTGCCAGGTTGAAGGAATATAAGCTCAGATTAAACCCAAGCAAGTTCACTTTTAGAGTTAGGTCTGGTAAACTTTTAGGATTTATTGTCAGCAACAAAGGCATTGAGGTTAATCCAGCTAAAGTAAAGGCTATACAAGAAATTCCTGCCCCCGCATTGAAAAGGAGGTTAGAGGATTCTTGGGACGCTTAAACTATATTGCGAGGTTCATCTCTCACCTGACATCTACCTGTGAGCCAATTTTCAAACTGTTGAAGAAAGATCAGGTAGTTGAATGGAACAATGATTGTCAAGTTTATTTTTATAAGATCAAGGAGTATTTATTGGAACCTCCTATTTTGATGCCACCCGTCAAAGGAAGGTCGTTAATCATTTATCTGACTGTTTTGGATAACTCAATGGGGTGCGTACTGGGCCAACATGACGAGTCTGGCCGAAAAGAGCATGCCATTTATTACCTTAGCAAAAAGTTTACCGACTGTGAGACTCGCTACTCACTGCTCGAGAAAACTTGCTGCGCTTTGGTATGGGATGCTCGCCGGCTAAGATAGTATATGTTGACTCATACCACTTTGCTGATTTCCAAGATGGATCTGATCAAGTATATCTTCGAGAAGCCTGCTTTATCTGGAAGAATCGCTAGATGGCAAATGATCCTGACTGAGTATGATATCCAGTATACCACCCAAAAAGCTATAAAGGGGAGTGTACTAGCTGACCATCTAGCTCATCAAGCCGTCGAGGATTACCAATCTATGAGATTCGACTTCCCTGACGAGGACATCATGACATTGGACAACATTGAAGGTAACAGACCGTATGACGGACGTGAACAAGGATCCCGATGGACCCTGTACTTTGATGGTGCTTCAAATGCACTTGGCAACGGTATCAGTGCGGTACTCATTTCTCCGGAAGGTTGCCATACACCCTTCACTGCCCGAATTTGCTTCAGCTGTACCAACAACATGGCTGAATATGAAGCTTGCATCTTTGGTCTCAAGGCTGCTATAGACTTGGGAATCAAATCTTTGGTCGTATTTGAGGACTCGGCTTTGGTTATCAGTCAAGTCAAAGGAGAGTGGGACACCAAGCATCCTAATCTAATCCTATACAAAGAACATGTCTTGACATTGTTGCCTCATTTCGAGCAGATTACCTTCGAGCACTTCCCGCGAGAAGAAAATCAGTTAGCCGATGCTCTGGATACAATGTCTTCCATGTTTAAACTCAACTGGGATAACGAGGCTCCCCAAATTACCATCGAGCAAATGGACGAACCTACGCACTGTCACGAGATTAACACCGAAGAAGTAGTGGAACAACCCTGGTTTCATAAAATCAAAAGGTATCTCCAGACTAGAGAATACCCTGAAGGAGCTTCCGTCAATGACAAAAAGTTCTTAAGGAGATTTTCTGCCAAGTTCTTCCTAAGTAATGGCATCCTTTATAAGCGCAGCCATGATTATGTTCTACTTCGTTGTATGGACAAGGTTGAAGCAGAGTTGATCATGACCGAGATACATAGTGGCACATTTGGCACCCAATTGAGCGGACATACGACGGCTAAGAAGATTCTAAGGGCAGGCTACTACTGGTCTACCATGGAAGCTGATTGTCATCAACATTCCCGCACTTGTCACAAATGCCAAGTCTATACCGACAAGGTACATATTCCTCCTGTTCCTCTCAACGTTTTGACAACTCCTTGGCCATTCATAATGTGGGGCATTGACATGATTGGAGATATCAAGCCTACGGAATCCAATGGACATTGCTTCATCTTGGTCGCTATTGATTACTTCACCAAGTGGGTCGAAGTAGCTTCCTATGCCTCTGTTACAAAGAATGTGGTTGCCCGCTTCATCAAGAAGAACCTCATATGCCGGTACGATATCCCCGACAGGATCATCACAAACAACGGTACAAATTTTAACAACACCATGATCACCGCTCTATGTGAACAGTTCAAGATTTATCATCACAATTCATCTCCCTACCGGCCGAAGATGAACGGTGTTGTTGAAGCCGCGAACAAAAATATCAAGAAGATCATTCAAAAGATGACATCCACCTACAAGGACTGGCATGAGATGTTACCGTTTGCTCTGCATGGATATCATACCACGACACGTACTTCAACAGGGGCAACTCCCTTTTCGTTGGTATATGGCATGGAAGCTGTTTTACCCATGGAAGTTCAGATTCCTTCCTTGAGGATTATGAAGGATGCCAGTTTGAGTGAAGACGATTGGATTCAGACCCGGCTTGATCAACTTAACTTGATCAATGAGAAGCGACTTACTGCTGTTTGTCATGGTCAGTCGTATTAAAAACGGATGATCAAGGCTTTCAACAAGAAAGTCCGGCGTCAGGTATATCAAGTCGGAGATCTTGTAATCAAGCGGATCATCTTGCCGCAAAGTGATCCCAAGGGCATGTGGACTCCTACTTACGAAGGACCATTTGTGATCAAGAGCATCTTTTCTGGTGGGGCAATGATTCTGACCACCATGGACGGCGACGACTTGCCACACCCTGCGAACGCAGACATAGTCAAAAGATACTACGCATAAAACAACCCGACAAGTTGAAAACCCGAAAAGGCGACTTGGGCAAAAATGGGCATCCCGGTGAATCGAAAACCCGAAAGGGAGGTTCAGGCAAAAATTAGGGATAAAACAAAAAATCTGTACACCCGGCAAGTTGAAAACCCGAAAGGGCGACTTGGGCAAAAAAGGGTTTCCCGGTGGATCGAAAACCCGAAAGGGAGGTCTAGGAAAAAGTTAGGGAATTAAAGCGTATGATTATGTCTTGTCGGATCACTTTAAGGACAATCTCTTCACCAACAAGCTCCAAGCTTCTGATCAATCCAGTCATCGGTGGACGAAGCAGCGAATGGACAAGATATTCAGAGTTGTAAAGGCTATAGCAGAATGGGAACCCCATGGAATTGTTACACATAGCCATCTTTCTTTTGTATAAAATTTTTCTCAATTTTTACGAAAACGTTCTCTTACTAGGATGCCTGTCTCCTTTGTACAAAGATATTCACAAAATTTAATACAAAGATAGTTTAACATGCAGAAATTTGCTTGCCTATTGTTTTCTTTTTACACTTATGTTTTATTTGAAAACGTCCAATGTTTTGTTAAATAGGCATATGCATTTGAATATAATCACTGCTTACAAATAGAACGAAATTGAGAAAGGATAGTTACTGATTAGATTGAAGGTGTAGGAAGATATCTTTGTGCCATTCCAGAAGAAATCCCCTAAATACATCGTTCATATCCTCAACAAGGCTAAACAATTTGGAGTATATTTCCCCAGCAGAGTTAAGCTTCAAGATCCCCAGCGGAGCCAATGCATTCTAAACTTGATTCCCCAGCTGATTTAAGTTTCAAAGTTCCCATCAGAATTCAAACTCCCGATCCCCAGTGGAGCCAGAAAACCCTGAAATACTTATCCCCAACGGAGCTAGAACATTCTAAACCTTCTTCCCTGGCGAAGTCAAATTTCCAACTGTTTAACTTCCTTCAATTTCCCCAACAGGTTATCTTAAAAAATCTGAGAGCCAAGAAGATAACAATTAACTTCTTGGCTTATCCCCAACTAGGATGCTTCCCCAGTAGTTTGGCATACAACCCAAAGCTCCTGATTTCACCAGCCGAGTAAACATTCTCCCTAGAGTTATCTCCCAGCAAGATCGAAGATTCCTGGTCTCATTTTACCAAGCAGAAGCCTCTCAGGTTTTAACTCCCCAGTAAAGATTTTCGGAGTTTTCCTTGCTTCCCAAGAAAGTCATGAAGGATTCTCATTCCCTGTAGAAGTTGTCAAAGGCCTTGTTAATCCCCACAAATCGCCAAGGATTTTCAATCTTCAGCAGTGGTCCCAGGATTTCTCCTTCTCAAACAATCAGAGATCTTTAATCCCCAAGCAGTCAGTAAGGATTTCTCATTTTCAACTATCAAAGTTTTTCTTGAAATCCTCAGCAGTAGTCAAAGATCTCATCCCCAACATCGGTCAAGGATTTACTTTCCCCGACAACAGTCAAAGATTTCATTATCTCCAGTTATCAAGGATTTATTTTCCTCAGCAAGACAACTACTCAGCTTACACGCATAACCATTACATTCATATATCATAAACATTGATGTATCAGACATTGCATCATACATATCATGCAACATAACTTTGTGTTTTAGCTAACATTTTACCCTTTTCAGGATAAGATTAAAGGGCTATCATTAACAATTTTTCTGATACAGTATGGATACACCCCAGACACGACGGTCATTCTATTGCTCATTCAGAATTTCAAGTCAAAATACAGTACGGATACACCCCAGACACGGCGGTCATTCTATTACTCATTCAGACTTCAGCAATCAGATACAGACTAGATACGCTCCAGACACGGCAACCATTCTATCTCTCATTCAGATTCAACTATCAACTACAAAGTTCAGATACGCTCCAGACGTGGATGCCATTATGGCCCTTACACCAGAAGTTTGATTCTCCCCAGTGCAGTCGCCACGGAAGTCATTCTGTCACTTATTCAGATCCCAGTTACAGTCTCAGATACACTTCAGACACGGAAGTCATTCTGCTACTCATACAGATCTCAACTTCAGATACAATACAGATACACTCCATACACGACAGTCATTCTGATATTCATTCAAAGTTCAAATACAATTACAGCTCAGATACTCTCTAGACACGGACGCCATTCTTTTGCTCATACCAACTCAGTCTCTAGATACAGTTCAAATGCATTCCAGACACGGATACCATTCTGATGCTCATTCTTCTGACCTACAACATTGCAATTCAACAAACATTCTTGGATGACATCTTTAAGACCATCTCCAGCAAGATTCCACCACCTCAAAATGGCACCTTTAAGCCCATTTCCTCAGCTATATTTAGACGAGTGCAAATTTACGGGCACTCTAGTGTCCAATCCTCTTTTACCTTCGAATCGCGAAAGGCAAACTTGCCAATCTAACTCTTCAGGTTCAAGAAGATTGAACAGGGGTAGCTGTTGTACCCCAAAATTTTCCCTCCCATTTCATCAAGATTTCTCATCACAAGACTCTTTGAACTCCAGACAGGATTAGAGTTTTGCTCTGCTCAAGACACCTCATTGCACTATTGACCTAAATTAGGGCTTGAGTTTGCACAGGGATGTTTTGACCTACAATGCCCAAAATTACTTTCATACTTCATGTTGGACCCACAAGTTTGTCCACACCAAGTTTCAAGCCTTGAATCAAATTTTTGCCCAGTCAATTGGACAGTTGACCTATAAATCAGCTGTATTGGGGAAAAAGTCAATTGTGGCCAATTGACAGTCAAACCTCATGAATTTTGACCCACATCAACATTATGAACACATATGAACCATTTTATCAAGTTTGGATCACAATTCCACAAGAAATTTGATCAGATCACTAAAAGGGCAAAATTGTCATTTTTAGGGTTTTGACTGTACAAAGGCATTTTTTGACTGTTTGACCTAACCAATGGAAAATCAAGCTCAACCATGGACTCAAGGACTCAATGACATTGTCTTGACCCATTCAACAAGTTCAAAAGATCTCAAATGCATAGGATTGACAGATGAATTTTTCAGTCAACTGATCAAAAATTTAACTATATACTGAAAAGTCAAACTTTGACTTTTTGGTCAAAATCAAGTGCCAAGGGTCATTTTTCATCAAGACATGTCAAATTATGAAACTTGTTCATCAAGAAACCCAAAATTGCAAATTAGGGTTTAAAATGGAAAAAATTCATAACTTAGAAATTTTCTAAGTTATAAAATTTTCTTATTTTTTCCTAACTTTGTCCCATTTTTTTCACCAAGATGCAAGTGGATTAAAACAAAACTTGAAAAATTAAAGTTGTATTCCATCACAAAGTCTACAACTTTGATTCACAAAGTTTTCTCAAAAGAAGCTTGGATCTCAAGTTATGATTTTTGGAACAAGGGTACCTAAAACTTTTAACTTAGAGAAATTTTGCCCTAGTTTAGGCAGGATTTTGACCCATCTTCTTGGCCATTTTTCACATAGTTACACTTGGGGTCTTGTGATCGGTGGATCTGGAACTGACTGTTTAACGCTGGTTCGCGAAATGTCGCGGAAGCAAGAGTCGCCACCGTCTTTTATTTTCTCTAATATGGAAAGGACAAAAGCACAGAAAAATTCCTTATGAGATTGCTCTCGGTTCGGGAGGTAGATTTATAGAAAGGGAAGGTGTTAGAACCCTTTCTATCCATGGTTATCCATGGGCTCTTATATACTTGCTCATTGTGTTTTCAAAAGTGTTTGCTTTTCAATTGTGAGTGGGTTTGAAAAAAGTTTCTTTGAAAGTTTCAGATCGACTCTTGTATCAGTCCTCAAGAGTGTTTGAAAAATTGTTTTTTGAAAGCTTTTTGAAAGTGTGAGGTGTGAAAAAAAGGTTTTGATTTGTTTTGAATTAGAGCAAGTATCTACGAGTCATCTACCTACCCTAAGGAATTAGTCTGTGTAAATGTCCTTAAGGTAGTGCCATCCCACCATTGAGGGGTAGGTAGCACCACCGTTGGAGGTGTTCGGGTCAATTCGTTTGTTAGGGACAGTGTGGTCACCAGAGCAACAGTAGGACACCTTAGAAGCTACCCCCATGCCATGTTCATGGACATGAGGACTTACTAAAACGTCCTATACTCGACGACCACGTTTCGAGGGGCAAGGCAACAGTGAGGCGTACCCTAGAAGTGGTGTGTGAATTGTGTGTCATTTTCAGTTATTATTTGTCTTGTCATGCATTGGGTGAGCTACGCTTTGATTTTATTTGGGCATACATTCTTCCATGTGATTAACAGTTTAAAGGTGCGGAAATTAAAATGCGGGAAATAAAGGTCCTACACTATTACAAGGCGCGGGTCTATACATCGCCAAATTAACAAAGACCCGATTTCGAATGAAAATGCGGAAATTAAATGTCCTAATTATTATTACAAAACTTTGGGGCAATTACATAATATAAAAATGAAAAATAGAAGCAAACGCGCGAAAAGAAATTATAATCGAAGGTGCGAGGGCGTTGGGCCCTTTAAATGAATTAAATTGAAATTGGAAGTGAATTAATTAATGATGAAATAAAGAAAAGAAATTATTTTTAATGTTTTTGTATTTAATAGAAATAAAGAAAATTAAAAGGAAAAGAAACCCTAATTCTACATGTTTTTAATTATTTAAGGAAAAGAATTAAAGTTTAAACCTAATTTACTCAAATTATTTAATTACAAGTTTATTTACAAAATAATTAAGAATTAATGATGATAAGGAAATAAATTATTTATTAAGAAAAAGAATAAAAATCTAAAACCTAATTTTTACCTATTTTAGTTATTTAGAAAAAAAAATTAAAATTAAAACCCTAAATTAAAACTAAATTGATTATTAAATTTATTTACAAAAGAAAACTATTAATGAATTAAAAATTAAATAAACATATTTTTATTTTTATGATTTCTAATTTTTTTGTATTTTTTGTATTATGAGAATTAATTAAAATAATTAAAGTAAATAAAAGAAAAGAACAAAAGAGAGAAAGAAAATGCAAACATGGGGGGTGGTTGACCCAATTGAGGAGGTTTATGGGAAGCATTTTGGCCCACTGAAATCTGGCCCCATTGACTTTCTACGCTTGCGTACATGTGGTTGACTGAGTATGCATGATAGTCTCCACATCTTGGCCTTTGGATTGATCCTTATGCATAGGTGGCAAGCACAGATATGGAGTTGCATGGTAGCCTTTTGGAAGCGTATTGCACAAAATCACATTAAGGGAAAAAATATTAAATAAAGTGGGGGACCTGGGAATCGAACCCAGGTCCCAATACCTGCCAGCCAAGTCATCTTCCACCAAGCCAAACGCGTTTATTCGTTAACTTAATGGACACTGATCAATATATGCAAAAAGTGCAATTATTCTGGAACCAACGAAAAAATGCGCCAATGATTTGAATGCACCATTCACGTTCCTCCACGCATCATCTTCTTCAATTGTTCTGAAATAAAAACATTTAAATAGCGGGGCTTTTAAACCCCCACTAAACTCAAACTTAAAAATAGCGAATAAGTCATATGCAAATAAAAAAAGGGCGCGATGGGGGGAATTGATTCGTTGGAAGGTTCTGAATCCAGTGGTACAGGTCTCGTGGCCTAATCTTTTCAGATGAGGAAACCCCCAAATTCAAACTTCTGAAACCCTAGAACACTTTCATGGTGGATTTCTGTACAGGCGCTTAAAATTCAATTGGATGGTACCATTAGCTTTAGAATCATCATGTTAGTATAAATCACACATTAAAAGTCATGAATAACGTATGAAAATGCAAATACGAATATGAGAAAGTTTATGAACAGGGTGATGTTATTCTACCAATTTCTTGAGTGTGGAGACTGGAAAAGTATTGAGTCACGTTCAGGAAGGTCCCAACAATCGTTTGGAATGCTTATTGAGCTTTGAATCACACTCCAACTATGTTTTCAGTTTTGGTATTTTTGTCAAAAGTTGCAAGTTTGTTTCTGATGATTATGCGCAGCTTTCTTGTCCTTGTGCCTTAGGTTATGTTTGCATATGTATGCAGCATGATTAGGTCAAACAAAACAAGCCCATGATCCATGTTTTAATGCCTTTCAATATTTGATTTTCAAGCATCTTTTTCAATCTTTTCTTGCCATGGAACTTGCCTATTTTGGAAGATCTTGCCTCTTGATGTGGTACACGAAATCCCTAGGCCATGATGAGTGAAAATGCTGCATAAAAAGATTTGGACAACATGCTTTAATATTTTTTCATATTTAATTTTAATTAAGTGAATTAATAATAATAAAAAATTCAAATAATTAATAAAAAAATAATGAAATAACTCCCTTGGATGTCAATGGGTCGTGCATAGCTTTTGGGTGATGATTCATGGAAGAAAATGAGGCCCATTAGCAATTTTGAGGCATTCGAAGCAAAGTTGACTTTTCAAAATTCCCAAAAATTTCCCAACTTCCACAAGGCATATCTTGCTCAATTTTTAAGCTTTGATCATGTTCTTGGACATTTTGGAAAGGTCTTGAAGTCCTCTAACCAATGTATTTGGTACCATGTCATTTTGATTTACCAATCTCAAGTTATGGTCTTTGACTTAAAGTGTCTTTTTGTTGACCTTTGAAAATGACCTATAATGTTGAGATTGATAACTTTTTGTGAGAGCATTTCTTGGACTTGAAGTGTGAAGATGAGTTGTAGGAAATGTCATTCTCTTCAAAATGAGATTTGGATGGAATTTTTCTGATAAACCATGTGGACGTTATGCCCTGGTCAATTTGCAGTTGACTTTTTCAGCTGTCCAAAAATAGAAACTTTTGCATCTTGAGACTTTTTGAGCCATGCCTTGAGAATCATGATCAAGAATTGATCAAATGATGTTTGTGGCTTCAAAATAAGATGTTGACCAAAAATTTTGACTTTTGACTGTCAAATGACCATTTTGCCCCTGCAGTTGACTGTGAAGCAATTAGGGTTTTTGACTGTGCAATCTTTTGCTGTGAGTCTTGAAACTTAGCATGTGGATGCTTGACAATGTTTATAGGCATGTGGGACTTTATTGGACCCTTGAAAACTTCAGTTTCTTTGCCAGAACCAAAACCCTAATTTTTGACTGTTAGGAGGCAATTGGACTGTGCAACCCTTGGGAGATTTTGAAGCTTGATCTTGGCAAATCTTGAAGAATATGGGAGGGCAAATTTTGGGGTACAACAGTTGCCCCTGTTAAATCTTCTTAAACCTGAGGATGTAGACTGGCTGGCGTGCCTTTCGTAATCCGAAGGTGAAAGATGATTGAACACTAGAGTGCCTAGAAATTTGCGCTCACATGTTAGCAGTGTGATGTGGGGAATGGGCTTATAGATGCCATTTGGAGATTGATGGATAGGAAGATGGGCTTATAGATGCCATGTTGAGAGGTGATGGATAGATGGATGGATCAGGGACGATTACTATCTCAACGGGACGGTGAGAGAACCTTGGATGATTACTACCTCAACAGTAACGATGAGAGAATCTGGGGCGATTACTACCTCAACAGTAACGATGAGAGAACCTGGGGCGATTACTACCTCAACAGTAACGATGAGAGAATCTGGGGCGATTACTACCTCAACAGTAACGATGAGAGAATCTGGGGCGATTACTACCTCAACAGTAACGATGAGAGAATTTGGGGCGATTACTACCTCAACAGTAACGATGAGAGAATCTGGGGCGATTACTACCTCCACAGTAATGATGAGAGAATCTGGGGTGATTACTACCTC
Source organism: Vicia faba (assembly GCA_948472305.1). Lineage (NCBI taxonomy): Eukaryota > Viridiplantae > Streptophyta > Magnoliopsida > Fabales > Fabaceae > Vicia > Vicia faba. The sequence continues at coordinate 1,631,502,635 of OX451736.1, forward strand.
AACAATAACGATGAGAGAATCTGGGGCGATTACTACCTCAACAGTAACGATGAGAGAATCTGGGGTGTCTTCTACTGAGTCTTCATTAGGAAAATCTTTAGGAATCGATATAACTGGACCAGAGAAGGCCTTTGAAATAACTTCGACTGGATAAGAATCAGAAAAATCTTTAGGAATCGATTTAACTGAACCAGAGAAGGTCTTGAAATAACTTCAACTGGATAAGAATCAGAAAAATCTTTAGGAATCGATTTAACTGAACCAGAGAAGGTCTTGAAATAACTTCAACTGGATAAGAATCAGAAAAATCTTTAGGAATCGATTTAACTGAACCAGAGAAGGTCTTGAAATAACTTCAACTGGATAAGAATCAGAAAAATCTTTAGGAATCGATTTAATTGAACCAGAGAAGGTCTTGAAATAACTTCAACTGGATAAGAATCAGAAAAATCTTTAGGAATCGATTTAACTGAACCAGAGAAGGTCTTGAAATAACTTCAACTGGATAAGAATCAGAAAAATCTTTAGGAATCGATTTAACTGAACCAGAGAAGGTCTTGAAATAACTTCAACTGGATAAGAATCAGAAAAATCTTTAGGAATCGATTTAACTGAACCAGAGAAGGTCTTGAAATAACTTCAACTGGATAAGAATCAGAAAAATCTTTAGGAATCGATTTAACTGAACCAGAGAAGGTCTTGAAATAACTTCAACTGGATAAGAATCATAAAAATCTTTAGGAATCGATTTAACTGAACCAGAGAAGGTCTTGAAATAACTTCAACTGGATAAGAATCAGAAAAATCTTTAGGAATCGATTTAACTGAACCAGAGAAGGTCTTGAAATAACTTCAACTGGATAAGAATCAGAAAAATCTTTAGGAATCGATTTAACTGAACCAGAGAAGGTCTTGAAATAACTTCAACTGGATAAGAATCAGAAAAATCTTTAGGAATCGATTTAACTAAACCAGAGAAGGTCTTGAAATAACTTCAACTGGATAAGAATCAGAAAAATCTTTAGGAATCGATTTAACTGAACCAGAGAAGGTCTTGAAATAACTTCAACTGGATAAGAATCAGAAAAATCTTTAGGAATCGATTTAACTGAACCAGAGAAGGTCTTGAAATAACTTCAACTGGATAAGAATCAGAAAAATCTTTAGGAATCGATTTAACTGAACCAGAGAAGGTCTTGAAATAACTTCAACTGGATAAGAATCAGAAAAATCTTTAGGAATCGATTTAACTGAACCAGAGAAGGAAATAACTTCAACTGGATAAGAATCAGAAAAATATTTAGGAATCGATTTAACTGAACCAGAGAAGGTCTTGAAATAACTTCAACTGGATAAGAATCAGAAAAATCTTTAGGAATCGATTTAACTGAACCAGAGAAGGTCTTGGACATAGCTGAGAACTTAACTGGATCTTTCCTGAGAGGTAAAGGTCAGTCATATGCAATGCATGATATGGATCAAGCAATGATGTTCTCAACATAAATGAGATTGTGCGATGTGTTCATGCATATATCATGATGTATGTGATGTTTATGAATGTATGTTTTTGTCTAGGAAAGTAAATCCTTGACGGGTGTCAGGAAGTCACATCTTGGGCTGATGTTGGAGAGTAGTGCTTTGTTGTTTCCGTTGGGGATGATAGTTGCAAGAATACCGGTAGGAGAAGATAACTCCGTTGGGGAATAAACTTGGCGAATGGATTACTCTGCGGGGAAAAATTACTCTAGCTACCTTGCTGGGGAACAGTACTCTGTGGGAGGAGAGGTACTCTGTTGAGATGTTGATGATAACTCCGCTGGGGATACCGTTGTTATGTTGGAAGTGTTAATAGGCTCCGCTGGGGATAGGAAGACTTCGCCGAGGACGATCTTTCCGTGGCTTTTGGCTGAGGATAACCCAGTTATATCCTGGTAGGGAAATAACGTTTGAATAAAGCCGGGGGACGCGTTCATGCTCTGTAGGGGATAAGCTTCCAGAATCTACTGGGGACAAGCTTACTGCTGGAGAGATGGATTCAAACTTTCCTAGGGAAATCTTGAACTATACTGGACTCTCTTGGGGGAAATTTTGAGATGTACTGGAAATGACTCCACTGAATGTCTGGTATACTGCCGGGGAACAATCTTAGATCAAGACTGCCGGGGATGCTTGTTAGGAATGTTCGTATACTACGCTGAGTAATGTTGAGATCTGCTGGGGATACCCAACTTCCTTAAGGCTGATAATATAGCTCTGCTTGGGGAGAGTGCATTGACTTGCTGGCTCATTCTCTAGGGAGTTAAGATATACTGGTTATGTTCTTCAGCTGAACTTACCTTGATACCTTGGCGGACAGAGCAATTAGATCGTTTGGATAACTCATTATTGCCCCTGTTTCCGAGGTGGGAGAGGAAGGCCTATGAGGTGCTGATAATTGTTGATGGACAAACCTTCTTCTGGTAGGCAAGTGACGAGATGACAGGACATAGTCGTACGCTTTGATCCCTAACTTTTTCCTGGGCCGCCCTTTCGGGTTTTTAGTCCACCGGGATACCCATTTTTGCCCAAGCTACCTTTTCAGGTTTTCGACTTGCCGGGTGTACAGATTTTTCATTTTCATCCCTTATTTTGCCCGAACCCTTTTGGTTCGCCGGGAAACCCTTATTTTTGCCTAGGTGTGTCAACCTAGCGGGTCTTTGATTGTGCGTAGTATTTTTTTTCCGACTATGTCCGTACTCTCAGAATGTAGGGAGTTGCCCCTGTTAGAAGTGTTTTGCCATGCTACTAGAAGATATCAGATCAGGCAAGATTCATTGCTGGAATTCTTGTCCAATGCCCCAAGTGACTTAGGTGGAGATTTGCCCCTGGTCATCTTGGCGTTTTGAGAGATTCTCCGAATCTTGACTGAATCGCCCCAGATGATGGACAATAATCACGCTTGCCCCTTGATTGGAAGTGTTTTTGTTCACTAGGCATTCGTCGTGCGAACTTCTATGCTGTTCAAACAAAAAGTCATATGCAAACAAAGTTATGTTAAAAATGCAAAGCTTATGTCTGTCTTGAAGTTTTTTGAAAATGCATTTTTTGGTAAAAACAAGTGAATTTTTTTTTGTATTGTGATGTCAACTCGTTATTTTACCGCAAGCCTTAAGGAGTCAGGATACCTTTCGTGACAGTATGCTTTCGAGCTAACCCATGCTTCAGCTAGGACTTTTGAGGGTTATAACGTGGCCTGGTTCACGGTTTAAGAAACAAAGGATAGAGGCTCAAATTTTATTTGTACCCACCCGCTCTTCGTGATATTCTTCAAACCTAAACTCAGTTGATCGTGCGTTAGACTTTGTTTGGGTCTTTGTCCTGATGTTCCAATGATGATTCAGATAATTGATGATTTATTCTGAATAGGCAGTCATTTTTTGTTTTTGTTGAGGGTTTGTATGACCTCTTTCTTTTTTATTTTGTTATCCCTAAATTTTGCCTGAACTGTTTCTTTTGTGGTTACAGTCAGCGGGATGCCCCAGTTTTGTAAGTCTCCTTCAGAGGTTTTGACTTATTGGGTTTTTGTTTTTGAGATATAATGACTGCCTATCTTTATGATTATTCGGAATCATCACTGTCTTCTTTTTTTTTGTAAGGACCTCTTTGGTGCCATTTGTTATGCACTTGGATCAACTGAGAGAACTACCTTGCCCCAGGTTATGATAAAGGGTTTTAATTTTCTAAAAGAAAAACTCCTACTTCTTTGGCTCAGAGGGGTTGACGAGGGATTATCTTCCTTATAACTGCAGTGTTTAGGGATTGAAACAATGCCTGTACCTCATCAGCGGGGTCTGTTCAAAAGCATATTATAGATTACGGTATTATTTTCGTCATCCTCCCTCAAGAGGCTTAGAATTATTAATCGAGCGTTGAACATCACAAAAAATGAAAGCAATTTTAAATATAGCGAATGCGAAATAATTACTTCAAAACAGACATGTGTAGTGCATTAATGAAATAACAATGTTTAACATGAATAAATGTTTGAACAATCAAAAGAAAATCACAACTTGAAAAATTCTAATGAGCCAAAGTCTTCCAGTCTCAAGGCTTGTTACTTCGAGTGGTACATCTTGTAGGGATGGCAGGAGCATTCAGCCTGGCCCATCTGGGTGAAATCCACAGCTCTTTCATTAACCAGGTCTTGGATCTTATTCTTCAAAGCCCAGCAGTCGTCGGTGTCATGTCCTGGACTGTCAGAGTGGTATGCACATCTTTCCTCAGGATTGTACTTTAGGGAGGTTGTGTTGAGATTCTTAGGAGGGTCCCTTAACGTCACCAGATTCAACCTCAACAATTGTTGTAAAGCTTGAGACGGTGACACGTTGAGCTTGGTGAACTGCCTTTTAGGCTTGTCTGGCTTGCTCTGATCAGCCCGTAGTTCTTGGCGAGATCGTTGTTGGACCTGTGAAGTAGTAGCAGCTCGGAGAGGTCCATTCATTAAACCAAACCTTTGACTTCTTGGAGGCTGATTAATGACTTGGTCCCTGACTTGGACTGGCTGCTCCATGTTGTATCTGTCTTGATGGAGTTGACTGATCACGGTCCTCAACTCTTCTTGATCCCGAGCTAAACCTTGGATGAGGGCCCTTTGCCCCAGCATCTGGGTTTTCAATGTGTCTACCTCAGCTTGTAGACGTTTCAGTCGTTCGTCTTTGTTATCTTCGGGGTTTTGCTTGGCCAGATTCCCCGTGAGGAGTGTCTTCAACTCTTCTTGCCCCTTGGATAGGCTTAAGAAGATCTCCCTGAACTGAGTCTCTTGAGCATGAAGATCATGGTTATCTTGTTGGCAAGCCATTGCTGAAATAAACAGCGGAGAAGGTAAGTGACCTGTAACAAGGGTACCTGTAATGCAATGATATGTATGATATGCATGTAATGTTTTCAAGGACCTCGCGGGGTAAACAAGAAAATTGTTAAAATTTGAATTTCGTGGCTTGATTGAAGGAACTTCGTGTTGTTGAGAGTCCTTCTTCAAGAGTTAAGGCTCACCATATCGAGTGGGTCATAGCCCCTGACTCAAGTCATCAACTTTGTTTTGATTTCCAAACAACCTTGGCTAGGGGAACCTTCTTCAAGAGTCAAAGCTCACCATATCAAGTGGGTCATAGCCTCTGACTCAAGTCATCAACCTGGCTAGAGGAAAATAAATCCCCTTTGCCCCTTGCTAGACATTCTGGTTCATCATGACCTGCATCACAAGCCCTTGAGACCCTTGAAATGGATTAGTCTTTATGTAGGATGCATGCAATGGTATGATGTTATGCTATGCATGGGGTAATGTAGGTAAACCTTGTTATGAGTCCCAATTAAGGACCGTAAACAAAACCTGCAAGAACCTTAAGTGTCAGATAACAAGCATGCAGATAGTCAAGTTGGAAGGCACACAAGTCACACAAGACAAGCCCTTAGAGTTTAGGCCAGCATGGGGTCTATGTATTACCCTCTTTCAGTTTGTTGGTTAAGACCTGTCCTATCAGAAGTAACCGGGTTCTAGAGGATCCCAATATCACTGACTACCCTCAATCGGTCATAACTCCAGCATCGCAATCTTTTCTTGCGGCCAGAACCATCACGAGAGTTTAGCCTCAATGGGCGTAGCATACTGCTACTGTTCTATTGGCCAAGTTGGATCATTTAAGGTTCTAAGGTCGGTTGGTGCTTAATGACTCCTCAGAAGACCCATATTCTCCTTGTTGCAACACAAGGGATATCGGTACAGACCAAGGTGCCACACCAACGTAGCCACTACTTCACCCATGTCGGTCTACGCCGGACAGGTCCCTCACAACTTATGCTACCTAAACAGGGTATCCCCAGATCCGGGTTAGGATCTATGTAACTCCGATGCAACCCACAATTTAAAGCAAACAAGTCAAAGCAATTGAAAACACAGTGATCTTAGTCCTAAGGTACACCTCACTTTAAGTTTATCCCTAGCAGAGTCGCCAGTTCTGTGATCGGTGGATCTGGAACTGACTGTTCAACGCTGGTTCGCGAAATGTCGCGGAAGCAAGAGTCACCACCGTCTTTTATTTTCTCCAATATGGAAAGGACAAAAGCACAAAAAAATTCCTTATGAGATTGCTCTCGGTTCGGGAGGTAGATTTATAGAAAGGGAAGGTGTTAGCACCCTTTCTATCCATGGTTATCCATGGGCTCTTAGATACTTGCTCATTGTGTTTTCAAAAGTGTTTGCTTTTCAATTGTGAGTGGGTTTGAAAAAAGTTTCTTTGAAAGTTTCAGATCGACTCTTGTATCAGTCCTCAAGAGTGTTTGAAAAATTGTTTTTTGAAAGCTTTTTGAAAGTGTGAGGTGTGAAAAGAAGGTTTTGATTTGTTTTGAATTAGAGCAAGTATCTACGAGTCATCTACCTACCCTAAGTAATTAGTCTGTGTAAATGTCCTTAAGGTAGTGCCATCCCACCATTGAGGGGTAGGTAGCACCACCGTTGGAGGTGTTCGGGTCAATTCGTTTGTTAGGGACAGTGTGGTCACCAGAGCAACAGTAGGACACCTTAGAAGCTACCCCCATGCCATGTTCATGGACATGAGGACTTACTAAAACGTCCTATACTCGACGACCACGTTTCGAGGGGCAAGGCAACAGTGAGGCGTACCCTAGAAGTGGTGTGTGAATTGTGTGTCATTTCCAGTTATTATTTGTCTTGTCATGCATTGGGTGAGCTACGCTTTGATTTTATTTGGGCATACATTCTTCCATGTGATTAACAGTTTAAAGGTGCGGAAATTAAAATGCGGGAAATAAAGGTCCTACACTATTACAAGGCGCGGGTCTCTACATCGCCAAATTAACAAAGACCCAATTTCGAATGAAAATGCGGAAAGTAAATGTCCTAATTATTATTACAAAGCTTTGGGGCAATTACATAATATAAAAATGAAAAATAGAAGCAAACGCGCGAAAAGAAATTATAATCGAAGGTGCGAGGGCGTTGGACCCTTTAAATGAATTAAATTGAAATTGGAAGTGAATTAATTAATGATGAAATAAAGAAAAGAAATTATTTTTAATGTTTTTGTATTTAATAGAAATAAAGAAAATTAAAAGGAAAAGAAACCCTAATTCTACATGTTTTTAATTATTTAAGGAAAAGAATTAAAGTTTAAACCTAATTTACTCAAATTATTTAATTACAAGTTTATTTACAAAATAATTAAGAATTAATGATGATAAGGAAATAAATTATTTATTAAGAAAAAGAATAAAAATCTAAAACCTAATTTTTACCTATTTTAGTTATTTAGAAAAAAAAATTAAAATTAAAACCCTAAATTAAAACTAAATTGATTATTAAATTTATTTACAAAAGAAAACTATTAATGAATTAAAAATTAAATAAACATATTTTTATTTTTATGATTTCTGATTTTTTTGTATTTTTTGTATTATGAGAATTAATTAAAATAATTAAAGTAAATAAAAGAAAATAACAAAAGAGAGAAAGAAAATGCAAACATGGGGGGTGGTTGACCCAATTGAGGAGGTTTATGGGAAGCATTTTGGCCCACTGAAATCTGACCCCATTGACTTTCTACGCTTGCGTACATGTGGTTGACTGAGTATGCATGATAGTCTCCACATCTTGGCCTTTGGATTGATCCTTATGCATAGGTGGCAAGCACAAATATGGAGTTGCATGGTAGCCTTTTGGAAGCGTACTGCACAGAATCACGTTAAGGGAAAAATATTGAATAAAGTGGGGGACCTGGGAATCGAACCCAGGTCCCAATACCTGCCAGCCAAGTCATCTTCCACCAAGCCAAACACGTTTATTCGTTAACTTAATGGACACTGATCAATATATGCAAAAGTGCAATTATTCTGGAACCAACGAAAAAACGCGCCAATGATTTGAATGCACCATTCACGTTCCTCCACGCATCATCTTCTTCAATTGTTCTGAAATAAAAACATTTAAATAGCGGGGGTTTTAAACCCCCACTAAACTCAAACTGAAAAATAGCGAATAAGTCATATGCAAATATAAAAAGGGCGCGATGGGGGGAATTGATTCGTTGGAAGGTTCTGAATCCAGTGGTACAGGTCTCGTGGCCTAATTTTTTCAGATGAGGAAACCCCCAAATTCAAACTTCTGAAACCCTAGAACACTTTCATGGTGGATTTCTGTACAGGCGCTTAAAATTCAATTGGATGGTACCATTAGCTTTAGAATCATCATGTTAGTATAAATCACACATTAAAAGTCATGAATAACGTATGAAAATGCAAATACGAATATGAGAAAGTTTATGAACAGGGTGATGTTATTCTACCAATTTCTTGAGTGTGGATACTGGAAAAGTATTGAGTCACGTTCAGGAAGGTCCCAACAATAGTTTGGAATGCTTATTGAGCTTTGAATCACACTCAACTATGTTTTCAGTTTTGGTATTTTTGTCAAAAGTTGCAAGTTTGTTTCTGATGATTATGCGCAGCTTTCTTGTCCTTGTGCCTTAGGTTATGTTTGCATATGTATGCAGCATGATTAGGTCAAACAAAACAAGCCCATGATCCATGTTTTAATGCCTTTCAATATTTGATTTTCAAGCATCTTTTTCAATCTTTTCTTGCCATGGAACTTGCCTATTTTGGAAGATCTTGCCTCTTGATGTGGTACACGAAATCCCTAGGTCATGATGAGTGAAAATGCTGCATAAAAAGATTTCGACAACATGCTTTAATATTTTTTCATATTTAATTTTAATTAAGTGAATTAATAATAATAAAAAATTCAAATAATTAATAAAAAATAATGAAATAACTCCCTTGGATGTCAATGGGTCGTGCATAGCTTTTGGGTGATGATTCATGGAAGAAAATGAGACCCATTAGCAATTTTGAGGCATTTGAAGCAAAGTTGACTTTTCAAAATTCCCAAAAATTTCCCAACTTCCACAAGGCATATCTTGCTCAATTTTTAAGCTTTGATCATGTTCTTGGACATTTTGGAAAGGTCTTGAAGTCCTCTAACCAATGTATTTGGTCCCATGTCAGTTTGATTTACCAATCTCAAGTTATGGTCTTTGACTTAAAGTGTCTTTTTGTTGACCTTTGAAAATGACCTATAATGTTGAGATTGATAACTTTTTGTGAGAGCATTTCTTGGACTTGAAGTGTGAAGATGAGTTGTAGGAAATGTCATTCTCTTCAAAATGAGCTTTGGATGGAATTTTTCTGATAAACCATGTGGAAGTTATGCCCTGGTCAATTTGCAGTTGACTTTTTCAGCTGTCCAAAAATAGAAACTTTTGCATCTTGAGACTTTTTGAGCCATGCCTTGAGAATCATGATCAAGAATTGATCAAATGATGTTTGTGGCTTCAAAATAAGATGTTGACCAAAATTTTTGACTTTTGACTGTCAAATGACCATTTTGCCCCTGCAGTTGACTGTGAAGCAATTAGGGTTTTTGACTGTGCAATCTTGTGCTGTGAGTCTTGAAACTTAGCATGTGGATGCTTGAAAATGTTTATAGGAATGTGGGACTTGATTGGACCCTTGAAAACTTCAGTTTCTTTGCCAGAACCAAAACCCTAATTTTTGACTGTTAGGAGGCAATTGGACTGTGCAACCCTTGGGAGATTTTGAAGCTTGATCTTGGCAAATCTTGAAGAATATGGGAGGGCAAATTTTGGGGTACAACAGGTCTCAAGTTATATTTCAAAGATGGATTATATTACATGTTGCAAGCTTTCCAAATTGTCCAATAACTCCTCAAACACCCTTGTGGTTAGGGAGAATCGAATGCTTGAAGTTGGCAAAAACTCACTTTGTAACCATGGCCAATACATGTTCATACCAAGTTGCAAATCTGATCAAACTAGCTTAGTACATGATTACAGGCCTCTAAACCAATTTACACTCAAAAATTGAATGCAAATACATTGGATATTGGCATTATTCTGATCAAGGGAGCTTTATACATTGAACTTTTCCATTTTTGGCATAAAGATGGCACTTCCATTTTCATAAAGGGCACTTTATGTCAAGTTGCATTTTATTGAGCCTTGGACTTTCTTCCTTTGCAGCAAACAAGCTCCACAATCTTAAGCATAGTACAAGAAGTTGGTGCATGCTTGGAGATAGCCTGTAGAGGCCTATCTCACTTCACTTCCAACTTTGCTTTCAAAACAAGTCAAAGGGCCAAAAAGCTTGTATCTCACATATCTGATAAAACTAACTCAAGAAAAGTTATCAAACAAGTTTCATACACTCTTGCAAGTCAGAAGCACGAGCCTTTCACCCCTAAAGCATCCTTATACTCCAAAACCACTTTTTCTTGCAAAATAGGGCCAGTTCTGCAAACCACAAGCCACCATCAAATTCCCTCGTGCGTTTTATCCAAAACTACTTCAAACACATTCCAATCAACATACCTGAGCTATCCAGACTATTCACAAGTTGATGTAACTCCATTAACACACATTGCCATTTTTGTTTGGAAGCTTTGCGGGTTGAGTTCTATAGCACGATTCAGGCCACTTCAAAACAAACTAAGCATTGGGAAAGGTTCAGTGGGCATCAGGCAAGCTCAAAAGAACCTCAGGCACCATTGGAAGTTGCTGCATTGTCCAGCTCGAACTCAACTGAAACAGGTATTTCATGAACTTCTATCTCTCTATTTAGGAATAGTTAGACTTAGGTTTGTGAATGAAACATGTTGTATTCATAGCCCTGAAACCATACATGTGCTTAGTTTTCATTTATCTTAATCGTGCTAGGAGAATTTCATCCATGAACTTTCTAAAAAAACTAGGTTAGAAATTAGGGCCAAAGAAATTCTCTCTGGTCTTTGAGAGTTAGCTTAAGTTTTTTATATGGTTAGATTCGTTGTTTGATGCTCTATAAGTTTTATGTTTTGAGTTTTGTCAAAAAAGCACTGAATCAGGAGATACAAGTTTGTGTGGAAAACGCGCGTTTTTTCAAAGTCTAGAGGAAGAAGATGAAGCTGTTGGGCTGAGCTGGCTTGTTTTGCTTCTAACACCCTCTTTTCCAGTTTCACACCCCATGGCCCATTTCTTTGTATTTTTATTATTTTTGCATTTTTATTTCATTTCTGACTTTGATATTTTATTTTCTCATATAAAAAATACTTAAAAAATATTTTCATAAATTTTTATATTTATTTGGTATTTATTTCAATTACTTCTAACATTAAAATGCTTAAATACTTTATATTATTTTATTTAAACTTAAAAATAATGTAAAAAATACTTTTATTTTCATTTATTATTTTTATTCACATTTGAAAATATTTTCTTGAAATATATACATTTTTTGTAAATAATTTATTTATTTTTTACACACTTAGCATATTTAATATATATATATATATATATATATATATATATATATATATATATATATATATATATATATATATATATATATATATATATATATATATATATATATATATATATATATATATATATATATATATATATATATATATATATATATATATATATATATATATATATATATATATATATATATATATATATATATATATATATATATATATATATATATATATATATATATATATATATATATATATATATATATATATATATATATATATATATATATATATATATATATATATATATATATATATATATATATATATATATATATATATATATATATATATATATATATATATATATAAAATACCATCTTTATCTTATTAAAAAACTTAGAAATAAAATACAAAAATATTATATCTTATTTTTATTATTATTTATACTAAAAAATACCTTTTTTGATATATTTCATTTTTTGTACATATAAATACATTTTTGTACATAAATATTAAATAATACCATTTTCTTAAGAAATTAGGGTTTTTGCCCTAAAAACAAATAAAAATAACCTTTATTTATTTCTTTATATCTTTTACATTAAAAATACTTTTTGCATACATGAATAAATAAAAAAACCTTTTTTCACATGATGCATTTTATTTAATATTTATTTATTGTATTTATTTAAATATTGTACATTTAAATATTATGTCTTGCAAATTCAATATGGTTGTAATAATTTAGGGTTTAATTTCTTGCAAAATAATCCCCAATTCAAATTTGCACCCCCTCCCTATATCATGTTGTAATAGTGTAGAATTTAAATTCTCGCACCTTTAAATGCTTTCAATTATGCCATGATTAGACTTAGGGTTTGTATGCAAAATCTAAACCAACAAATAGTTTGACCTAATCCAAGACAAAAATGCATGAAAAAACAAACGCAATGCACACTTGCACCCCCTAGGGTTTCAATCCACTTGTTGCCTTAAAAAATGGGCCATGGTATGCATGTCAAATACTTTGGCAAAACAAAAACAAAACAAAAGATCATAGTCCCTCGATGACGCTATCTGAGTTGCCTAAACAAAATGATCAAGTCCCTCAAGAAAATTGCCAAAAATACTTGACACAATTACTATCATGGTCTATACGATGACCCGCGCCTGTCCCGTTTAACATCCTAACACAAGGTTGTTCACCAAATACAATGGTTAAACAACACTGTTAAAAGGGTTAAAAAACATAAGAAAGATCTTTGAGTAAAATAGGGTAGACAACTCTTAGTTACTTGATCAAAAGCTTGCAAAAACATCCTTGCTATTTTCAAAACACACTTCACTACACAATTTCAAAACCCTACTTTCAAACATTGAAAACTTTTCAAAAGACAAAAACACCTTTGTATACATTCAAACAAGAATCATTACAAAGGTTGCCACAACGATGACCTCTTTTCAAAACATCTTTCAAAACCACACACAAAGCACTATTTCAAACAATTGAAGAGCACCATTTCAAACAATTGAAAAGCAAAGCAAGTGATCTAAACAAGTAACTAAGAGCCCATGGATAACCATGGATAGAAAGGGTGCTAATACCTTCCCTTTCTGTAATCTACTCCCCGAACCCTAGAAAACATCTCAAAGGTCTTTCCTGTGCTTTTAGACCTTACCTTAGGATAAAATAAAAAGTCGATGGCGACTCTTGCTAAACCGAAACATTTGCGAACACAAACGCAAAATCCCAAGTCAGTTCTCCCACCGTATCACAGGTATGCTGAAAGAAGTATCAGAATGATATCCATATCTGGACTGTATTAGAATGAGCAACAGAATGACATCTGAATTTGGATCGTATCTAGAATGTATTTAGAAGAGAATCTGGAGTAAGTATTAGAATGTCAGCCATATTTGGATCGCATCTGAACTGTCTCTAGAAGGAATCTGAATAAGTGTCAGAATGTCAGCTGTATCTGGATCGCATCTGAACTGTCTGTAGAAGGAATTTGGATAAGTGTCAAAATGCCAGTCGTATCTGGATCGCATTTGAACTGTCTCTAGAAGGAATATGGAATAATTGTCAGAATGTCAGCCGTATCTGGATCGCATCTGAACTGTCTCTAGAAGGGTGTATGGGAAGGAGCCCATGTAGGATTGCTTCAGCTGGTCGTGTAGATAATTACCCTGGCTTGTTACAGGTATTAATTTCTGGCCTTTTGGAGATTGTTGATGATAGCCATCTGTTGATTTAATCTTTCCTGAAAAGATAAAGAGTTAGATGCATGCAATGTCATGATGTATGAAATGCATGGTGCAATGATGTTCTCAAAATAAATGAGATTGTGTCGCGTGCACTTGTCATGTATGTAATATGATGCATGAAGGGTGAAATGTTATTTGAATGTATCTTTGTCTGGGAAAATAAATCCTTGAAAAATGGTGGGGAGTCATTAAATCTCGGACTGTTGTTGAAGAGTAGGTGAGTCTTCAAATTTTGCTTAGAATATTTCCACCAAGGATTCCTGTTTTGTTGTTTGAGGAGAGCTCCACTGGGGAATGTTGAAAACTCTGTGGAGAGTGTTGATTCTTGCTTGGGGAAAAAGAATTCAGGAGTCTCAGTTGTTCGTTGCTCTACTGGGGATTCGAAGTTGAACTGATATCTGGTCGGGTCCAGGCTTTACAGTAACTTGCTGGGAATTGTAGAGTAGTCTACTGGGGAAAAGGAGTTGTGGTCCTTTGATTTGTAGTATTCAAAGAGGAAAACTCAAGCAGGTAAATTTGTAGCTTGTTAGGGAAATAAACCCTGTTGTCGGTCTTTTGGAGAGGTGTCTTCTTCACTGGGGAAAATCCTCGAGGGTTCTTGAGGTCAATTAAGTTGGTGAGAAGTTTTCAGAGATTGAAACTCTGGCTGGGAGTCATCCTATGAGAAGGATCTTGGGGAGATTTGTCATTGCCCATAATAGTAAATGTGGCATTAATGCCAGAAAATGTTTTCTTGGTCGCACATGACCCTTTATGTAGGAGCCTGTTTTCCCCCAGAGTTAATCTGGCGCACCTCGGCGCTTGAGATTTTGATCACATTTCTGGTAGCCTGCAATTTCCTAGAGATATTTTCTAAGACTGTTGTGGAAGAAACCAAAGACATGATACCGACACCATCTGATGCTATTGGTACAGACAAGCAATTTGTTGGTACCGGAAGTCTTCATAGTGGATATTGTTCAAACCCATGATCAACATAACTTTTCCCCTTGAGTGACTCAGATGGAGCTTTGCCCCTGGTTATTCAACAATTCTTTGAGAGATTCTTTGAATCTTGACTTGACTGCCCCAGATGTGTTGGACAAAAGTCGTCTCGTGCCCCTTGATTATGAGAGATTTGTCATTGGAAATGTCTTTCCATTCAAAGTGATTTTGTTTACTGAGAGAGCTTTCATTCACTGGATATTCGTTGTGTGAATTTCTTCGCTGTTAAACAAATAGCCATATGCAAACAGTGATATTCAAGTAATGCAAAGTTTATGTTTGTCTTGAAATTTTGAAAATACGTTTTAGCAAGTAAAGAAATTTTGTAAGAAAAATTCAACTCAAGATTTAGAGTAAAGCCTTATAGGAGTCAGGATACCTTTTGTAACAGTATGCTTTCGAACTAACCCATGCTTCAATTAGGACTTTTGAAGGGTTGTAGTGTGTCTTAGTTCACGGTTAAAAAAACAAAGGATAAGGCTCAAAGTGTATTTGTACCCACCCACTCTTCGTGATGTTCTTCAGTCCAAAACTCAGTTAATTATGCGTCTGAACTCCAATGACGTCTTAGGGATAGTTCATACAAGTTAAGTTTGTCGGAAGGCAATCATTTTTGTAACATGTTATCAAGGATTTGTAGTGACCTCTTTCTTTTGATTTGTTATCCCTAATTTTTGTCTCACTGTTCTTATTTTAAGATTACAGTCATCGGGATGCCCCAGTTTTTCTTAAGTCTCCTTTGTAGGTTTTGACTTAGTGGGATTTTTCCTTGGGAGATAATGACTGCCTATTCATTAGGGAACCGTTACCGTCTTTTGATTCTGGAGGAATGTTTTTGATGTCATTCGTTGTATTACGAGATGATAATTCGTGATTTGAATGTGCATTAGAATTAACTGAGAGACTACCCTGCCCCAGGTTTTGATTAAAGGTTTTAATTTGTGTAAAAAGAAAACTTCTACTTCTTTGGCTCGAAGGGGTTGACTAGGGATTATCTTCCTTATAACTCCAGTGTTTAGGGTTTGAAATAACGCATGTACATCGTCAGCAAGGTCTGTTCAAAAGCATATTGTATGAGATTATGGTATTGTTTTCGTCATCCTCCCTCTAAAGGCTTGTAACTTTTAGCAAGAGTTGAATGTCATATAGGAAGTAAAAACAATAGTTTAAATATAATGAAAACGAGTGGATTAAATCAAGACAAACATATGCAATGCATTCATGAAATAGAGTTTAACATTAATAGATAAGTGTTTGAACAATGAAAGAGATTACAACTTGAAAATTCAAATGAACAAAAGCTTTCAATGATTTGTCATAGGAGCAGTGATCACGTTTGGAGTCTCCGGAGGGTCAAACTCGATCTCCTTGGCATCAATCATGTCTTGGACCTTGTTCTTCAGAGCCCAACATTTGTTTGTGTTGTGTCCCGGACTATCAAAGTGGTATGCACACCTTTCATTGGGATGATAGGTAGGAGCAGAAGTGTTTGGGTTCCGGAGAGGATCCTTTAACGTAATCAGCTATACCTCAACATGTGTTATAGCGCTTGAGCCAAAGACATGTTAATCTTATTGAATTGTCTCCTTACGCTGATAGCCCTGTCTTCGTTGAGCAGACGTGGGATTAGAGATCAAGATTGCTCCTACGTGTTGGTCATGATGACTCTTTTAACCATACACAACATTGGACTCTTTCTTCCCATTGTATGGCTTTTTCTGAGCATCAGAGGGTGTAGCTCCTTGGATCTTTCCACTTTTGATGCTAGTTTCGACTCTTTCGCCAATCAGTATTAGCTCGGCGAACCCGGCCGAGGAGCTTCCTATTAGGTGTTTGAAGAAAGGTCCTGTCAAAGTTCCCATGAAGATGTCAACTAGCTCCTTATCAGTTAGAGAGGGCTGCACCCTACCATCCAGATCTCTCCACCTTTGGGCATATCCTTTGAAACTCTCGTTGGAACCCATGGTCATGTTCTGCAATTGCACACGAGTTGGTGCAAGATCAGTGTTGTACTGGCACTGCTTGTAGAAAACAACATCTAAATCCTCCCAGGTGCGAATGCGAGAACTCTCCAATTGATAGAACCATTTAAGTTGAGTCCCTACTAGGCTCTCTTGGAAGAAATGGATCCAAAGCTTCATATCAGTTATGTATGGTTGAATCTTGCGGACATAAGACTTTAAGTGCATCTTAGGGCAAGAGACTCCATCATATAGGGAAAAGGCAGTGATTTTGAACTTTGGCGGGATGACCACCCCAGAAACCAAAACCATGTCTCCTAAATCCAATCCAGGTATCTGTTGAATTTCCATAGCATTGAGGCGATCTTCCAACTGTTTGTACTTGTCATTAGCGGGAGGATATTGTTCCTCATAGTAGACATCTTCGACTTCATCAATCTCCAGACTGTTGTCTTCTTCATGACTATCCCCCATGTTGGATGGAGTTGGAAGATCTAGAGCTCCCTTGACTGGTCCTTTAAGTCTTCTTCCTAAGTTCAGAACGCCTACTGACTTCTTGGACTTTTTCTTCTTGTCTTTGAGAAGAAGAGTCTTCAGGTCCTCTTGGCCCTTAGCCAAAGCCAGGAACATTTTTTGGAACTAAGCGTTTTGAGCTTGGAGATCTTTCATCATTTGTTCCATATCCATCTTACTGAAATAAACAGTAGGAAGATAATGAGGCCTGTATGGGAGAAACCTGTCATAATATGATGCATGATATGTGGATGCATGTTTTCAAGGATCTCGTGGGGTAAATGTAGTAGTCACTTACAACTTTGATTGGAGAACTTTGTATCGATGGATGTCCTTCCACGAGAATTAAGCTCACCATATCAAGTGGGTTGTATCCCTTGACTCAAGTTGTTGTACTTGATCTTTGACGGTGTTTGGTTAGAAGAAAATAAATCCTCTTGTCCATTGATAGACGTCTGGTTCAATGTGACCCTACATCATAGGCCCTTGAGATCTTTGAAACGGTTATTGAAAATGTTATGGTATGATGTCATGTATAAGTATGCAAAGTAAGCAAGTTTATATACAAATAATAATATACACACAAAGCAGACAAGTCCTTAGGTTTAGGCTTGCATGGAGTTTGTAGGTAAGTACCCTCTTGAAGTTTAGTTGGCTCAAACCTGTCCTAGTTAATAGTAACCAGGTTCTAAGGGATCTCAATATCACTGACCTTTCTTTTAGGCATTGTCTCAGCATAATCAATCTTTTCTTGCGGCCGGGATATCCCAAAAGTCTAGTCTCAATGAGTGTAGTATCGATTATCAACTAATTTTCAGCTTTCCACCGAAACTGGTTACCTCACTATGTCCTAAATGACCAAGTTTGTTTAATTAAGGTTCTAAAGTCAGTTAGTTCTTCATGACGCCACTCAGCGGCCCCGTATTCTCCTCGATTCAACACAAGGGATACCTGTACCCACAAATGTGTCACACTAACGTAGCCATTGTTTCAACCATATTGGTCTACACCGTACAATTTCTACAATCTATTGCTACTTGCCTAACAAGGTGTCCCATATCCGGGTGGAGGATTAAAGCATGCCCAAACAAGGAACTATAATGTAAAGCATGCCAGTCAAACAAGGAAGGAAAGTAAATGTGATCTAGCCCTAAGGTAACCCCATATTTAAGTTTATTCCCCAACAGAGTCTCCAGTTCTGTAACACGGTGGGAGAACTGACTTGGGTGTTTTGCGTTTGATTGCAAATGTTGCAGTTAGCAAGAGTCGCCACCGACTTTTCTTTTATTCAAAAGGAAAGGTTGAAAAGAACATGAAAGACCTTTGATATTATTTCTTGAGTTCGGGGGGTAGATTATAAAAAGGGAAGGTATTAGCACCCTTTTCATCCATAGTTATCTATGGGCTCTTAGTTGCTTGCTATATCACTTGCTTTTGTTTGAAAATATGCTTTGTTTAAAAATGTGCTTTGTGGTGTGTTTTGAAAGTATTTTTGAAAAGGCGCTTTCGTTTAGGCAAACTTTGTAATGGTTCTCGTTTTGTAAGAATGTATACAAAGTGTTGGACTTTTGAAAATATTTCATGTTTTAAAAGTGCTTGGTGTTTGTTTTGAAAGTGTTTGGTGTGTATTTGTTTTGAAAGTGAGCAAGCAACTAAGAACGTTTCTACCTACTCAAAAGTCTTTTTTTCATTTCTCTCCTTTCTTTTGATATTGCTATCTTACTATTGATTGGTAAGAAGCCTTATCTTTGGATGTGAAAGGGATGGGTGTGGGTCGTCGTATAGTCATAGAAGGCAACATTGTAGGATACCTTAGCAATTTACTAGCATTTATATATAAAGCATTAAATTGCAGAAAATAAAAATACTAAACTATTACATCATTAGGGGAGGGGGTGTACAAATTTACAAATGGGGATTTGCAAGAAAATTAAACTTAATTATCTATTACAACCATATTGAATAATGTACAAGAATTGAAAATAATGCACAAATGTAAAATGGAAAAAGAAATGATTTTTTTTTGAGGAAAGAGTCTTGGTTTTAACCTAATTAACTAAAAGAAATAATTAACTAAATTAAGAAAATTAAACCTAAATTAATTAAGAAAAGAAATTAAGTTAGAAAGCATTTTTTAGGGTTTTTTAGAAAAGGTTTTAAGTTTAATAAAAATAGTATGGAAATTAATTAATTAAAAGAAAACTTTAATTTAACTTATGCATCGACACGAAACTTAAATTCTAAGTTAATTAAAATTTCGACACATATCATGTTCAAAACAGATTATGAATCAACACGAAACATGTATGCATCGACACGAAATGGTTATGAGTCGACGCATACTGGTTTCGTGTCGACTCATAACCATTTCGTGTCGATGCATACATGTTTCGTGTTGATTCATAATCTGTTTTGAACATGATATGTGTCGACTCATAGCATTTCGTGTCGACGCATAATTGTTGTTTTTTGCTTTTATCACTGTTTTGCTACATGTAAAAGTTAATTCTCAACACATGGTTAGTGAAAATGAAAAGCAAGCATAAGGTTAGCTTCAAGGCAATGATATCTACATTTTATATTCACAAATGAACCATTAATGATGCTTGTATGAAAAGTTCAAAGTCAAGAAAACTTACCTTGAAACTGAAATTTAAACTTTGAGTTTGAGCTGTTGTATGGGCTGTTGTTGAGCTTGGGAAGTGATGATAGTGATGTTACATAAGTTGTTTTTGTGTTTGAACAACTTATATATGATGTATGTGGAGTGTTTGGATGGTTTGTTTGGAGAAAACTTGCAAGGTATGAGATTCAAAGATTTGGACTTCAAAGCTCAAAAGTGGAGGTTTTCTGGACAATTATGGTTTTTAACAGCAAAAATGATTTTGAGTGTTAGTTTCCCCTTCTTTTTTCTTGATCTCTTTCTCTTGCAATTGGCCTCTCTATTTATAGAGAATGTTTGAGACTTCAAACAACTCTAATTTTGAATCCCATGTTATGGCTATCTTACTTGTTTTTGAAGCAAGCATGAAGAACATGTTTCCAATGCTTGTATCAGGCTATCTAAAGTGGTTGATCACTTTAAACATGTTTGTTCTGACTTGTAGAAGTTGATTTTTATTATAACAACAAGTTAGAGGCTCAAGAAATTGACTTTATGATTAAAGTGAACTTTGCAAGAATGGCAATGGTGCCTTTGTGCCAAAAATGAAAAGATGCAATGGAGAATACTTGAACCACTTGGATAATGGTTCCGTCAATTGTGCAAACATCTGATTATGGATAGATTTTCAAGTCAAGAGGCCTACAAAGTGAAGATTATGCAGCATGGCTAAGATTTTGGTTCCTTGTTCATCACAAATCTGCCTTGTAAATCAAGAATGAATGTCCAATTTCAGATTCTTGAATCTCCTAGTTCAAATATGATAAATTCATGCTCTTGGATTTTTTGGAACGCTTGAAACACCTTCTATAACTTTCATGTTGGCCATTTTGACAAAATCATCATGTAACTATGTGAAAAAATGCCAAGAAGTTGGGATAAAATCCTGACCATAACTGTTGAAAATTTGTCTAAGTGTTTATTCAAAAATGCCACGACTTCATGAATTTATAACTCAAAATCCATGCATTTCTAGAAAAAGTCCTGCCCTACAAAGTTTTAGATCTCATTGAAATCTACAACTTTCATGTTGGAAGTTTTCCTTGAATCATCTTGCGTCATGGTGAAAAGTTGGCATGAAGAAATGAAATTATCATGTATAAAAAACACTTAGAAAAATTTCTAAGTCTTGAAGAGTTTGAATTTTCACATTGACTTTTGACTTTCTTGATTTCTTGATGATCAAGTTTCATATTTTTGAATGCCTTGATGAATTTTTATCTTTGAGACTTAATGTTGACCAAAAAGTTAAAGTTTGACTTTTGGTGCTACAGTTGACTTTTTCATCAGTACAACTAATTTTTGGTCTCTTAGTCAATTGACTGAGAAGACTTGAAACTTGACATGAGCACTCTTGAAGGTCCATAATGATCCAAGAACGTCACTTGAAGTATTATAAGTTCGATTATCCTTATGCAAATTCAAACCCTAATCTTGAGGTATCAGTGTTGAGGAGATGGCTTGACCTAGTCAATACCGGTGCAAGCTTGAGCTTTCACAGGTCTTTGTTAGAAATGTCTTAAGAAATTAGAGGGCATATTCTAGGGTACAACAGATTCCAAAGCCATGATTCTATTTGAAGAGTCCTTAATAAGTTATCTTCAAGTATCAAAGGCTAATTTAGCATAGTGTACCATTTAAGTTTGAAGAAGATTACAAGTCCATTTAAAAAGCATTTGAATCTTAGGGTTTGACTTAAAATGATTATAACTTTATCATATTTTATCTCCTTGAGCTTATTCTTTTTCTACAATAATCTTTGGGTTGTCTACTACAAATTTGTTTTAACATGCAAAGCTTGAAATGCTTGGAAAGTTTTTTAAGAATTGAAAAGATTATAGGTCTTTTGTGAATTTCCCCAAATTTGTTCATCATCTTCCAAAGACCATAACTCTTTCAATTTTTATGATTTTTGAGTGATCTCAATTCCATAATTCAAGACATTATAGGTCATTTTGAAGCTCAACACTTAGAATTTTTATAAGTACAAAATACCCATGTGTTTTTCCTGATTTCAAACTTGGATAACTTTTTGCTCAAGCATCCAAATGCTACCTTTCTTGGCACATTGTGAAGTTTGTTGTGAGATCTTTCCATTTCAAAAAGAATGAAATCATAAATCCTCCTACATTGTATGCACCATCGCTGCAAAGTTATCACCTTAAAATTGAAGTTTTCCTCCAAAGTCAGATTTTGATTTCTGTAATGTGGCTTCTAAACACCAATTCTGTGTGTGTTTTCCACTTAAACATGTTTAACTAAGTTGCTAAGGTTGGATTAAGGGTCAAAACACAGTAATTGAGTGAGTTTAGATAAATTGCAAGTCACAATTTTCTCATTATCAGGGTGCACAGGGTTTCATATAATTGCGTATCATTCACCTCTCTCAGCATTGCATCACATTCTCCTATAAATTGTGACCTCCTGTACTTCATTTTACAAGCTTTAGAGACCCAGAAAACCTATGTCAAACTTCCTCCATACCTCTCAATTCGGTAACTTTGATTTCGATTCTAAAGCACTGCCATTTCTAAATTCTTGAGCTATTTGCCTTTGTTGAACTTCTATGAAGCTAATCACATAAAAAACAAGCCAAATCATCCATTGAATCGAGCTATCCAAGTCTAGTGTTAGAGCAAATTTCTCTTACTTCATTCAGGTAGAATTCTCTATCATTTTGCTTCAAATAAATTGTTAAGATGTAGTCTCTTCTTCTCTGAAGCTCATGATTTTTCTGGTTTATGATTTCATAGAGAATTGAGCATTTAATTTCAAAACTCGTTTTCACTTTTTCTTCTGATTTTTTCTAAATTGACCGAGCTGTGATTTAAAGAAATTTTTCGCGAGGGTGAGGTTAGGATCAGCTGGATGAGACGAATATAACGATACCACTATGAGCTTCTAACGTTTACGGTTGAATAATCTCGTCCTTACCCTATTTGCAGATGGTTGCAGGTTGAAGACGACCTACGCGTCGCTCTTCAATCAATGATCTTAAGCCATTTGTTTTAATCTGATTGGTTGGAGCTTTTTGTGATGTCTACGCGCGTTTCAGTGATGATTACGACACATCCTAGTTTCAGAGCCTTTGGATCTGACACGGTGGATAACTGAGTTGAATCCAACGCACCACATTATTTTGGTTTTATTTTTTATTTTCTAATTTTTGTTTTAATTATTTTAAACTTCAAAAATTCATTTCAACTTCTAAAATTGTGAAAAAATTATCAAAAATACTTTTAATTTTTTTTCTTTCTGATTTTTATTTTTTCATAATTTTATTTTGTGGTTTGGTGTATTTTTTATGATTTTTCAATTTATTTGATTTATTTTAATTGTTTAAAAATATTTTTTGATCTTTTAAAATTTTGAAAAAAAATTATGAAAGGATCCAATGACCTCTTGACAAATATTGGTGACCTCATTTTATTTTTATTTTTTGATTTACTATTTTTCAGAAATTTTGGTTTATTTTGCTTATTTCTTTATATTTTAAAAATAGTTTGACTTTAAAAAATTCTAAAATTTTTTGTCAACATTTGTTGACTCATGTTTGACTTTTGATATTTTTGTTAGGATTTTTATTTGGTGTTTTAATACATGTTTTATATTTTACCAATTATTTCCTTTTTAAACCATTTAAATTTTGGTGTATATTAAATATATTTTATTATTTTTGATTGGTCTTGGTTTGGAAACATTTGAGTGTTATTTTGGGACAAGTTCCTCAACCTCATTGGATCCTGGGTGTTGATAGGTTTAAAAACCAAATTCACTAAAATGGATGAATGATGTTGATGATATTTGAAACCCTAATTTCATCTTATCATTGGTTATACTATCATTCCCATCCCTCTTCATCTTATCCCTTTCTTGTTTTTACTTATGCTACATGTTTTTTTAGAGAATAATCTACATATCATTTCATTAACATAAGTCTACTTACGATTGCTTAACATAGCGCTAAATTTGTCTTGATTCGAAAAATGATCATTCGTGGCCTAAATCTATGTTTGCAAGCCCAAGTATGTTTAATTTGAAACCTTGGATCCAATAACTTTAAAGTTCATTGTTAGGAGGCTTTGATTATATTAATCCTCTAATGAAATTCATGAATTTTGGTCTAAGTGAATTATTTGAACATCATTGATCATATGTGGTTGCTTTGAGCACTTGAAATGAATGATATATTTGACAAAAAGCAAATAGAACTTGTTGTAAAGAAGCTTTGATTTTATCAATCTTCTAATGAGTTTTCAAAAGCAAGCTTCAAGATGGTCATTCAACTAACCTCTAACTTCTAATTCACTAACAATTAACTTTATTTTATTCCTTTATTTTGTGCCTTTATTTTTATGTACCATTTACTTTAGCATTTACATTCCATGCCATTTTTTTCTTTTTCTCACATGAGCATTTATCTTTATGTCATTTTATCTTTTCTCATTTGAGCCTTCTTTTCTTTTGAAGACACTTAATAATCAACTTGAACATTAAAATATTTAAGGATACTTGGACTATTGGTTACTATCCTTGGCATTATGTAGTTATGGACCTCTCGAACTTAGGATTAGAAGCCTTGATACTTGAGGACCTTGTGGCTCTGTTGTTATTCCATCTGAAGTTCTCGGGGTTTACTCCAAGGCACTGGGTTGATTTTCTTTGTGTGCAGGTTATTCTGATTATATGTTTTGTCTGTGATTAAGAATTCCTCTATATACTACCGTTACTCTTCCCAATTTATTCAAAGACTTAATTCATATGGATGGTATTCCTCAGAGGTTTAGTATTTTTGCTTGCTTCGTTTCAATCCAAAGGATGATAATTCTACATTGACTTCTTATGTCAAGTGTTGGCTTCTAGTTAGTTAGATCATTCTTTTCCTTAGCTTTTACCTTATGCTTTCATCTCCTCCCATCTTCTTTAATTTCAAAAATCTTCTCTCTCCTTTTCAAAATTCTTCTTGTTTTCTAACTTGAACCGCTTTCATAATAAACTTGGACTTAGGTCTATGCATTTTCAAAATTCTTTTTTTAATCAAACTTTAATCAATTTAATCATACTTTGACATCTTTCTCAAGACTAAAAGTCATTAACATCATTCAAGCCATTTTTTCCACTTTGGCTTTTTACTTTAAAAACTTTTCTCAAAAGATTAGACTCTTGTCAATTCTAGTAGTGATGCGAGCTACTTTACTTCTATGATTCACTGATTTTCATAGACAAGTTAATTAGCAATCAGAAGACAAGATCAATATGCGTGAAGAATGCTCCGATGAGCAGCATCTGAGAACATGTATTCGTTATAAGTTGTGAATTGTCTAAAATGAATCATACCCTGATACTATGTTTTGGTCAGAAGTCTCTGACTAAGTTAAAGGTTGAAACAGGCTCTGATACATCGTATGTTTCAGAAGTTGTGAACTTCTTGAAAATATTGTTAAATCAAGCTCTGATTCCTCACACTATTTAGAAGTTGTGAACTGTCGAAAAGTAAGGTAATCGTGTGTTAATAACACCTATTGTTTAGAAGTTGTGAACTTCGTGAAAATATGATTAAATCAAGCTCTGATACACCTACTGTTCAGAAGTTGTGAATTTTCTGAAAGTAAGGCAATCGTGTCTTGACAACACCTATTGTTCAGAAGTTGTGAACTTTCTGAAAGTATGGTGATCAGACTCTAACGCTTCAGAAGTTGTGAACTATATGAAAGCTTCACAAAGTTTATATGTTACTTAGAATTTGTTTTAGAAGTTGTGAACTATCTAAAAGAATGTCGTTGTGTGCTTTGGCATCGTTTGCTCAGTTACCACGAAATTGTTCAGAAGCTGTAAACTATCTGAAAGTTTTGTAACCAGTTTATGATAAACTAGAATCTGATACTTCAGAAAGTTGTGAACTTATAGAAGTGTAGTAAGTCTTCGTTCAAACAGACATTATTCAGAGGTTGTGAACCTTCTAAAGACACGGTCAAGGAAACATGGTCAAATGACATTGTGTTACGATGGCCAGAACCGGGACGTGTTTCCCTCTTTTGTTAAGGAATTTGCTGGTTTGCATTTTGCGTTTGTGTTCGCAAAATGTCGCGGTAAGCAAGAGTCGCCATCGACTTTTATTTTATCCAACAAGGAAAGGAAAAAAGCACAGAAAAATTCCTTTTTCGAGATATTTCTGAGTACGGGGGGTAGATTATAGAAAGGGAAGGTATTAGCACCCTTTCTATCCGTAGTTATCTACGGGCTCTTAGGTACTTGCTCATCATTTTCAAAATTGTTTTCTTTGTGTTTGTGGGCTTTGAAAAGTTTTTTTTTTGACTTCGATTTAACTCTTGCTTCTGTCTTCAAGAGTGTAATGAAGTGTTTTGAAAACTTGTTTGTAAAAGAGTGTAAGTGTGAAAAATTTGTTTGGAATGAGCAAGTACTTAAGGCTAATCTACCTACTCGAAAAAAGAATCGTTCTATGCTTGTTTCCTTTAGACAATGCTATCCCACTATTAGTGAGTAGGTAGCACCGTCGTTGGAGTTTTGAGGGTCAATTCGAAAAGGGGCGTACGGTCACTAAAGCAATATTAGGACGTCTTAGTAGTAACCCTAATGTCTTAGATCAATTATCCGAGGCAACAATATCCGAGGCAACCTTTCCGAGGCGACTTTGATCTTTGGACAAAAGGACGACCACTAAAGCATCCTATACTTAATGATCGTTTACCGAAGGCAACCAAGTGGGAGTGTACCCTAGGAGTGTGCATGTGCGAGTGATTCAATTTCAGTTTATTTATCTTTGCACATTTAGGGTGATCTAACCGTTTTAAAATTAAACATACATTCTTGTCATGCATCCTATATCATACATCTAACAGTTAATAATTTGCGGAATTTAAAGTGCGGAATTTAAACTACGCTATTACAAGGCTTCGGGTATTTACATAGCCAAAAACAAACCCTTTGAAATTAAAGCGATAAATGGAATAAATGTCCTAATTAACTATTACAAACTGTAGGCAGTTACATCAATATGATAAAAATAATAATAAAGCGCGCGAGGAAAAATTAGGTCGACGAGAAATTAGGGTTGTGACCCTCCTAACCTAATTAAGAAAAATTGTTTTTTTTGTTGTTTTTAATAAAAGAAATAAGTTTTCTAAATTAAAAAATAAAAATTAATTAGGTAATTAAATTAATTAATAAAAATAATGGCCTATTTTTTGGTTTTGGTTATTTTTAGGAAATAAAATATAATTAAGTTAGTAATAAAACCTATTTATTCTAATTATTTTTAATTATGTACAAAAAGAAATTAAAGTTATCTAAATTGATCAAACCTAATTAAATTAATTATTTTTTTAATAAAAATAAATATCTTAAATTTAATTGGTGAAAAAAAATATTTTTTTGTGATTTTTTTGATAAAAGAAATAATTTGATTGGTTAGTAAATAAATAAATAAATTAATTAAAAGAAATAAAATGAAATAGAAAAGAAAATAGAAAGAGAAAATGGGCCTGAATAGCAGCTTTGGGGGTGCAAATAGTCAGATCTGGGCCCAAAAAGATGAGGTCCACGTTGACCTTTGAGATCCAATGTGATGCGTTTGACTTGGCTTTTGGTGTTCCCTCTTGGACGACCATCAGATTGGGCCATTTGGCCACTTGGCATACCAGATCTTGAGGGAGTATGATAGGCCTTTGACTTGTATATGCATGTGATCACCTGAAAGGAATTAGGGAAAAACACAAATGTTGGAGGCAGAGGTCGAACCCCTGACCTCAGGCACTCCCACGCCTTAACACCAATCTGGCTACCACTGGGCCATCTGCTTCTGTTTGTATATGTAATGAATAAAAATAATAATATATATAAAAAAAAACAAGAGTTAGTGGAGAATCAAAAAAACGCGCGCTAGGTTTGAATAGGCCAATGGAACGGTGACAACTGGTCATCTTCTTCCTCTCTCCGTGGGTAAAAGTCTCAGACTTTTATCTACGGACGTTTGTCCGTAGCTACAAGCAGAGCTCGTCCCAAAATCTTCTATGTGCCATGTAAATGACATCTAACGCCATGGTTGGACTCGTATCATCCTCCTGAACACGATGTTACCATTCATGAAAGCTAATTTCACCTGCAAGCAAAATCCCTGATTCGGAGCTACAAACCCTAACAATGGTGAATTTCAGTATAGGCCATATAAATGCAATTAATCAATACAGGAAGCTTGCAAATGTTTCATGGATCAACAATATATGTTTAATTCATCATAACAATGCCTAAATCGTGTTATTCTAATTCAAGAAATATTGGGTACCGTGACTGACTTACAGTGCAATACAGGGCTCGAAAATGCTTGGTTTTGATTGCTTTGGCTTGCTGAGAGTCCCAGGAAGAAAATGGAATGGTCAAGAAGTCTTGAATTGGCCTGGAAAAATGAAATCGATCTTGCACTTTTTCTTGATTTTTTCAAATGTTGCTCTGCCTATTGCGCCTCTTTCTAACCTAGTTTTAGGTCTGCCTCGCCTCTATATGTATTAAGGAATGCATTAGGGTTGATAACTGATATCAATCTTCCTCCATCAATGAATTGGATTCTTGATTTGATTCACTTTGAAACTTTCCAAAATTGGCCTATTTCAATCTTTTTGTTCACACCATGCCTTGATACGAATTTGAATACTTGCTAGCTGTATAATAAAACCTGAAACAAGCATAAAATCTTTTGTTTTCAATATTTTGGATTTTATATGATTTGTTTTGACTTAAATTGAATTAATTTAAATAAAAATAAAAATAAATAATAAAAACATGATAAGGACAAGTGGCAAGGGCTATAGCTCGTGGACTATGTTGCCAACTCAAAACAAGTGAAAAAGATTGGGCCCATTTGGCAAAATTTGAAGGCATAGTCGACTTTTGGCAATTTTGCAAAAAAGGTCAACTTCACCAATGCAGAACTTCCTCAATTTTGACTCTTTGGAGGTGTTCTTGGACTTTTTATAAATATTGAGATGTCCTCTAATCAACACTTTTGGTCTCATCTCAAATTGATGTTCCATGCTCATGTATGAAGCTTTTACAAAAAAGGTGTTTTTGTTGACTTTCCAAAATGACCTATAATGTCCAAATTCATAACTTCTTGTGAGTGCATATTTTGAACTTGGGAGCTGAATATGGATTGTGGGAAATTACATCCTATTTAAAATGAGCTTTGGATAGGTTATTTATCATAAAGTATGAGAAAGTTATGCTTGGTCAAAGTTGAATTGACTTTTCCTACAAAACCCTAATTTAGCAACTTTTGAGTCTTGATGAATTATGAGCAATCCTTGATGAATCATGATAAACCCTTGATCAAATGATGAAATATCCTTAAAAATGAGGATGTTAACCAAAAATATTGAAGTTTGACTGTATGTGGGCCACAATTGACTTTTGCCCTAGCACAGTCAATTTTCAGGTCTTTGAGCAATTGACTGAGCAAACTTCCTCTGCAAGGCTTGAAACTTGACATGGATGATCTTGAGAACATATTAGGACAATGTTGAGCATTTGGGGTCACTTGAACTCAAGTATCTTGATGCCACATGAAACCCTAATTTGAGGTAGACTGTCTTAGGAGAGGGTTTGTCTGGCCAACCCTTGTACTTTCTTGATCAATTTGAGGATATCACTTGAAATGTTTTGAGAAATATGGGAGGGAAAATTTTAGGGTACAACAGACATGTTCTAAAGACATGGTCTAAGACATGATCTAAGACATGGTCTGAGATATTGTGTAAGACGGGATCTAAGATATAAGTTAAGACATGTTCTAAAATACATGGTGTTGTACCCTAATTTTTGACCTAAGATCCTGCATCATATGCGTCATCATATAAGTCATTTGGCTTCAATAAATTATACATATCATCTGTCTATCTCACACAAGTTGTCCCTCAAATGTTTGAATCACATATTACTTGTGCTTTGGGTTTTACACATTATTTAATTAATGGATCACCATCTTCATCACAATATCATCACATTAGGGTTTCATCATGGACTCATCAAGTGCTTGAAGAGAATTAGGGTTTTTGCACCCTCAATTGAAAAATTGGGAATTAGGGTTTTAAAGGTTGAGCTCCAATGTACATAACTCAAGAGGTCCTCAATATCATCATCTCATAGTCCTCAAGATTCCTAAATGTATTCAATATTGCACCATGATGACAATATTTCATTGAAATTGGAAGATTTGAATTAATTTGGAAAAGTCAACTACTCAAAGTCAAACTTTGACTTTGGGGATTTTTGGTCAATTATGAACTTCTCAAGACAAATATCATGAAAATATGGTTGATAGTTGAATTTGATCAAGTGAGATCAAGAAAATTGAGATAACTTGCAAAAAGGGCAAGGATGAAGAAATTGAAAATAAATTATATGTCCTAAATACCATGTTCAAGTGCACAATTTTCCAAGCTTATAACTTCCAATCCAAGCAATCATTTTTCTTGCCCAAGGGATGAACTTAAATATGATACTACATACTTAAACATTATGGAAATAATTAACTAAGAAGATCATGAGATTTGAAAGAAATGAAGTGTTGAAGTTGAGGTATCAAAGTTGTCAAATTGCCAAATACTTAGAAATTTTTCTGTGTTCTTCAAATTAAAAGTCCAATTTTGTTGGCCATTTTTCTTATTGATTCAAGATAATTCAAGCCAAATTATTAACATGAAAGTTTTATAGGATGGGACCATATTTCCAATGACTCCAAGATCATGAATTTATCTTGCTTGAGCATTAAGTTTCGAAAAAGTTAATGTCCAAACCAAATGAAGTTGTTTTACAAGTCAAAATTGAGGTTCAAATTCATGTCCAAACCTATGCCAACAATGTGATCTTTCTTTTAAGCCTACATTGATTCTAAATATATACATATTTAATGAATTATGCAAGCCCATGATGCATTATCCAAGTGTTTAAGGCTTTGTTCAAGTTTTATTCCATTTTTGAACAAAAGTCAGGACTTCCAATTTGGAAAAGTTTCACTTTAAACATAAACCTTGCTTGGAGCTTTGTAAAAGGGATTATGGTATGATTACACTCCATCTTATGCCTGCTAAATCTCCCTTTATTTCTCCCTCATCTCTTACAACCACCCTAGAAAGTTGAGGCCATGCATTGGAACCATGATCTTCATGTAACTACAACTTGTGATTCAACCAAACCAAAGACTCTATACAAGCTTTGATGCTTCATCTTTAATGAAATTATGGTATGACAGAACTTTAATGTCCTATGACATGTTGGCACATCTGATCCTACATAAACAAACAGGCAAGGTATAAACATTAAAAACAATACTAAAAAGCATAAACAACACACTAGAATTGTTAACCCAGTTTGGAGCAACACTCCTACTCTGGGGCATACCAAGCCAGGGACAAATCCACTGTGATAGTATCAAGTCAAAGCTAAAATACCTCGCTTAAAACTTCTCACTTAATCACTACCCTTCCTATATTTCTATCTAAGACTCGCCTAGATATGAGACCTCCTCAATCCCCCTTCAATCACAGACAGCGATTGGACCAACATAATTCTGAACAAACAAGAAGACACACTTCCATGACAATCTCTAGCCAAGACTCTTGACTAAGACTACAACTTGGAGTAGCTTCAAAGCTTCCTCTAAGAAAAGTTTCTGAGTGATAATAGATTGACCATCTTACAATCCGAGTGGTTCACTTACACCAGCTCTCCTAGAGAGCAACAAAAAGACAAAGACCTAGACTTCTACATCTTGAACCTGTGTCTTTCCTAGGTTACAAACACTTCTATTTATAACCTATACCAAAATATATTTGAGCCTTTAAAATACAGCATATCAGCTGTAACAACCAGCAATAACTTCTGCTATAAACAAGGTCTTCAATCAAATCTTCCTAAATCATCTCCAAGTTTAGAAACTGCATAATCTTCAATATTATGATTTGATTTTTCTTGACCTTTAAATAAGCTACATATAATATTGCATAATATTCCCAAAATATTATGCATCGGTTAAATCATAACAAAATCTAATTGTCCACTTTAGCTCAAGCGCAATGTCGTATGCTCCTTCATAGGACATCTTATCTAACATGTTGCTCCAAATGTTGAAATGTTTCAACTCAACATGTTCCAACATAAAATAAGACTTCTTGTTCAACTTGTTATTCATAACAAGATAGCGTATCCTATTTAACATATTTGTTGCTCTATTAGTTTTACCAAACATAATGCCAACCATAAAAATAGAGAATTAACAATCTCCCCCTTTGGCTTATTTTGGCTAAAACTAATTTACATACAATCAGAACATAACTCATCAATATAATAAGTTAGTAGCAATCATTAACTAAAAACATCATAAGCAATTAGTCTTTAGTCTACACATATTTGACAGTCTTTAGTATTTTACTATCTTCAGTATTTTACTGTCTTCAGCCATGATGTCGCAGCATCAACACTATGACTCCTTTATTCATGAAAATCCAACACATATTATCTCCCCCTTTTAGCCAAAATATGACAAAGATAGCAAGGAGGAATAATATACTCAGTCTGATTGATGTCGTAACATCATATCCAACATCAATTCACATCGGCTATAAACATTTCCATTATAGATTCAAAAGTTCAGCCACCAAAAATTGATCCTCTTCATGTTCAGCCGAACCAATCCACTACATCCAATACAATATCATGTCAATCCTAAAAACATTCCTCACAAGCTGAATTCATTCCCCTTTAATCCTAAAACATTCCTCGCAGGGGGACAAATCTTCCTCTAAGAAGGCACGAGAGGAAACTTGAGAAGTATCCAGCCACTTATTTGAGCAACCCTTTTGACAACACATGGGACCTCAATGTTACTCCTAAGTAACTCACAACACAAGACATAATTGTGTTCATAACTCAGATCACAAGACACAACAAAAATTCTCAAGGAAGACCAAATACAGAATACGACATCCTATTCGACATTTTTGCAAAATCAACTGCAAAAAAAGACCTCAGATTTATCAACGTCTGAACAAAACCTTTCTCCCCAGAATTTTCAAGCACATGAAAATAAACCCTTCACAAAACCCAACCCAATAAATACTCACCCATACTTGTATAAAATCCATAAGGACTTATGTAAATACTAAGCAATTACAAGGAGAAAGAAGAGAATAAATGACCTCTATAAATATCCAAGCAATGTCATAGGAATTAACAATCACAAACTTAGTCAATGGTATTGGTAGAGAGCGTTGATAGAGAAACAAGACCAAAAGCAATTGCAATTTCCAAAACAATTTTTGACTTCCTTCTTGACTGATTCTTCTATAAGAAGATATTTCCCATAACAACACATGCATAGTCAAAAATCATGCTTTATACTCCATCCTGACGTGTAAAGATTTCACCGTTCATAAAACTTCCTTGTTTGGATTAAGAGGAAAACATGTCCTTACCAAAGTTCTGACATCTGGTATGACATTGTCTTCTTCCTCTTGTAAATACACACTCTTGAAAAACAAAAATTTTGAGCCTACTCATTTTAAGGCAATTACCCGACTTCCCCTGTCACGAATAAACAATGCTCTTGTTGCCGATAATTACTTGAACACATTACAATATTCACTCTTCTATAATGGAGGGTAACTACTTCACACCCTTGAGGTTTATACAAGACACACTTGATTTGGAATTTCTCACACCTTCCTGACCAAATGCTCTTAGCTTTCTTGCTACACCAGTTTCAGATTGCCACTATCTTTTACTTGTAGTAGAAGAACCCCACCTCAACAGGCATTTTGATCAGACATCGGTATCTGATAACATTCTTCTGCGCTTTCACTCACTAGCAATTACTGATACTAGTCAAGACTTCAACAAGATAGTAGCCATGTATTTGTCAGAGCATACTACTATTCACATGACTAGAAATTGTACGTTTTAATCCCCATGATCAGAATTCCCACTTCTGACAATAATTCTTGAGCAGCATCCTTCAAAACACACCTCAGCTTGATGTTACAACATCATTTAGGGAATCAACTTCATACACAGAACCCAGACACCATGGTTCTTAAGGACTCATTATGTATAGAAGTCCTTTAAGAAGATCTCAATATACATAAGAAGGACTCAAAAGATCACACCTTCTGTAGCTTATTCAGGTCAATACAATCACCTTAGATAAGTACCTAGCTCCCAATAAGGTCTTTACCATCAGTAACATACCCATCTTCACAAGATTAGACTTATAAGTTATACCCAGCTCCCAACAAGGTGTTTTCCATTAGAGGAAAAACTTCCCCACACATACATCTGCAGATGATACTCCCTTTCAACAGATGTTAGAACATTTGATTTGACATCTTTCTTCTTCAACTTTTACCAAAAGGGGATTCTTCATAATATTCCAAACTTGGTCAGATACTGGACCTAATACTCCATTATGGTCATACATTTCAACTTTGGAATCCATTGGTGATCAACAATACTCACCCCATGCTCTTCAATATAGCTTCCTTCCATGAAGCTGCAAACACCTGGGATGATATTCCAACATCTCTTCCGACATCAAATCTCAGTCACATGGATTTCACTTTTAACTATGGTTCTGGAGACAACACCATAGTAATCCATACAAACACTCTTGAGGGAAAACACAAGAGAACTAGACTTCAGCAGTTGATCGTATATGCAGATTCCAATTAGCAGTTGATACCACACCTTAGGAGGCTTCTTCAAAATCACAATAACCTGACCTCCTATAATGTGCCATCTTTTTGCTCAAAAAGAGGAGATTCTCTCTAAAAGGCAGAATATAACAATCATGGTATTTTCTGATCATCATAACATGAGCAGACTGTCCAGGAGTACTCCAGCTTCTCCCAATAATTCTGGACAGCATATCATGACTTATAAGTTAACTTTCCAGAAAATTAACTTACCTTAGGTTAATGCATCTACATTGCACGCAACCCTTTGAATGTCTTTTCCATTTTATCAGAACAATAGTCCAATGTTCTCATAGACTTGATAAGTGATATCAAGTTTGAGTAAACAACCTTTATCCTATTTTGAGAGAAACATCAGTCAAACCAAGTTGAGAAAAAAAATTCTCAACACAAAGATGTCACGACATTAAGTCTAACATATCTACAAGAATATTCAACTACAAATTTGAGATTATTCTCTATCAACAGCTAGGAGTACCTTGAGAATCAAACATTCTCCCCCTCAAAAGCAGCACAACATGTGGTTAGTGCATACCACTCACTACTTTCTCTATTGTAGCATAAACTTTTCCACCTGAACAACATCACAAACATTTGGATTCTTTGATCAGAAGAAACTAGATGACAGAGAGAATGTCCTTGAAATATGAACTTGACCTTAATATATACAAACAACTAGCTGAGATAACATGTTTCTCTAGGGAACTTAAGCTCAGCCTCTGCACTTGTACTTACTTGGATCAGAAATAAACTAATCTAATGAGTTCCAAATATGTTGATCGTGTCCTGACCAACATACTTATATAAGACATGTTTCTAGCATAGAAACTTCTTAGACATAGTTGCCTCCTCTTCTAGATTAAAAGTAGGTTCCAAACATATGTGATCAACACATATTTGTATCCCCCAAGCATCTGTTATGCCTTACCTTTATCCAACAAGATTTTGCATAATCTGCTCGTTAGATGTTCCAAAATCTAGTAGGACGTCGTTTCCCTTCACAAGAAACATACCAAGAGATCTTCTATCAAAGCCTGGGGTTCTGCCTTTTAGGGTTGAAAGCAAAAATAAATTGCTTTTACCATATCTCTTTTCAACAAACTCATATAAGAGTTCCTTTATGAGTGGACTTGTGATAAACCTCAAGTATCCTTAGAAACTCTAACAAGCTATTCGAACCTCTCCTCAAGTATCACCGCACCATGGGATACACCTGCAGAGAAGAACGGTGTGTTGTAGACTCAACACACAAAACCACCAGGAGTTTTCCATCAGATATACATGCAGCATAATACGTACCAGAAAAAATCCTTAACAACCTTCAGGCA
This sequence comes from Vicia faba, assembly GCA_948472305.1. Lineage (NCBI taxonomy): Eukaryota > Viridiplantae > Streptophyta > Magnoliopsida > Fabales > Fabaceae > Vicia > Vicia faba. Next base: position 1,631,538,481 of record OX451736.1, read on the forward strand.
TAACATGAACCTTTGCACAAACACACCATACTCCCGATGCAACAGGTTTTCCTAGATTTGAAAATAAATCAAACCCTCAAAACAGTAGCTTGCCACCAAAGCTACACGCCTAAAAACAACACAGACAAGTCCAATACACAACCTGCCATGAATAGTCCATCCATCACTTCTAGGGACCATTCAAACAACAATATGAACTCTCCAAGTTCAAACATCTTTTCAGTAGAACCCTTCTACCTCACACAGAAACCAAAAAGTATCCACATTGGATCTCATCCAGAATTAGACAAGATGCATGCTCTGACACCAATTGAAATTATGGTATGACAGAACTCAGATGTCCTATGACATGTTGGGACATATGATCTGACATAAATAAACAGGCAAGGTATAAACATTAAAAATAGTACTGAAAATCATAAACAACACACCATAATTGTTAACCCAGTCCAGAACAACACTCTTACTCTAGGGGCATACCAAGCCAGGGATAAATCCACAATGCTAGTATAAATTTGAAGCTAAACTCCCCCATTTACAACTTCTCACTTAATAACTACCCTTCCAAGATTTCTATCTAAGACTCACCTAGATATGAGGCCACCCTTAATCCCTCTTCAGTCACAGATAGCAATTGAATTAACATAACTCTGAACAAACATGAAGAAACACTTCTATGACAATCTCTAGCCAAGACTCTTGACTAAGAGCACAACTTGGAGTTACTTCAAATCTTCCTCCAAGAAGAATACTCAACTCATTACCTACAGGTTTCTGAGTCAGAACACAGTGACCATCTCACAATCCGAGTGGTTCACTTACACCAACTCTCCTAAAGAGCGGCAAAAAGACAAAGCCTTAGACTTCTAAATCTTGAACCCGTGCCTTTCCTAGGTTACAAACACTTCTATTTATAACCTATACCCAACTGGATTCAGGCCTTCAAAATACAGCATATCAGCTGTAACAACCAGCAGTAACTTCTGCTACAAACAAGGTCTTCAATCAAATCTTCCTAAATTATCTCCAAATTTAGAAACTGCATAATCTTTAATATTATGATTTCACTCTTCTTGACCTTTAAATCGGTACCATATAATATTGCATAATATTCCCAAAATATTCTCCATAGGTTAAATTATAACATGATATAATTGTCCACTTCAGCTCAGGCGCGATGTCGTATGCTTCTTCATAGGAAATCTTATCCGACATGTTGCTCTAGATGTTGAAATATTTCAACTCAACATGTCCCAACATTAAATAAGACTTCTTGTTCAACCTGTTCTTTATAACAAGATAGCATATCCTATTTAACATATTTGTTGCTCTATTAGTTTTACCAAACATAATGCTAACAATAAAAAATAGAGAATTAACACTTAAGCTTCCTCAAATTCCCTATAAATAGAGGATCAAACTCATCTTCAAAGGGACATAATTTCTCCCTCAAACACACAAACACATTGAGAAAAATCACAAAAACTCCATCATTGTACCAAAAGTCCATTTCTTCGAATCTCATAATCCTTGTAAATTCTTTTAAAACTACTCACATAATCATCATCCATACACTGAACGTGAACTACTATATGCAATAGCTCATTCCTGGAACACCTCCATCACTCCACCCAACTCGTACTCATTCACCATTGTAAGTGGAATTGGTCAGAAGGTTTGAGGCAGTTCTAAAGTTAAGTGAGCATTGTATTATGTTCATGAGACTTCAAGGAAGCTAAGAGTATAATTATTTCATCTTTGTAAGCACTAAAAGAGACATTGGACCTTGCTCCAATAGGTTAGGTTTTCTTGATTTCGAAGTCTCTCATACAAACATCACTTTAAGAATTTCTTGATACCATTATGTTTGTTTGGATGTCATGAATTGAAGCCATTTGAAAATAGGCATTGGTTGAGCTTGTTCACCATTTAATTTAACTTTGAAAAAACTTAGGTTTCTAGTTTCTTTCAAAATTTGTGAGTTACAGTGAAAATGAATTAATATTATGGACATATTTAGATTCCTTGTGAAATCTCAAGCGAGATAGCTTTTTCCTTTTTTTGATTTGGTTGAAAAATAAAGAAATGGGAATTACACCATTTTTGTTGTCTTTAGGTTGAAGACGAAGTCCAAGTGGCGTGAATTTCATTTGTAAAAGTTGAGTCTATATTATATTTAACTGAATGTGTTTTATAACTTGAATGACATTGCGCCCCAGCGGTTATAGCCCTGGTTTTGTTATATTTGTATGTGAGTAAGAGATATGGGGTTTGAATCCCCCTCTCTCCGGGACCTTTTGTTTGTTTATTTTTCATTTTTATACATTTAGAGCCTTGTTTCATATTTATTTTATGGTTGCATGTCAATAACACCATGCAGCACATGGCCTAGTGGCTTAAGTATTGAGCCTTGAACCTCAAGAGCGTCGGTTCAACCCCCTTGGCCACCATTCCTTAATTTTTACTACTAGTTTCTTTTATTTTGTTTTCTATTTATTTTCTTTTTCATTTTGCTTTTATTTTTAGTCTGTTTATTTTTTTACTATCAACTTAATATTTTAAAATATCAAAAATATTTTATTTATTTAATCAAGCTTTGATTTTATTTTATTTTTGTTTAATATGTTAATATAAAAAAACCAAAAATAGTTACTTTGTTTTAATCTTGATATTTCTTTTATTGTACCTTTGTAAATTATTTTTCTTGAATGACTCTCTCAATACCATGATACTTTAATGTATTTATTTGAGTGTGATTTTATTTTGAAGTTTTATACCATGATTAAGTGATATCTAATACCATTAATATGATTGATTCAAATATCTTGTTTCTTTGTCTTAATGATTGAGATTTTAGGGTTTTGTTCTTGCCATGTTTATTTGGTCTTTACTATTTCCTTGAGATCTTGATTAGTGCCTTATTTGATTGTGTGAAGTGATCTTAAACCCTAATTCATGAAGCTTGCATGTTCCTTATTTTGATATTGGTCTTAATGCTTATGTGATGATGGTTAATGTTTATACTTCATTGTGTTAGTACTTGTGTCCAAATCCAAGGAAAGGGATTATAGTGTTGACTTGATAGTCATGTGCATGTGTTTGTCTTATGTTCATCTTTATTGTCATACCCCAAATTTGCCCCGACTATTTTTTAATTGTCATTTTATTTTCTTAGTATTATTTCTAACCTATAGTTGCTCTTGTTGTAATTATTTATTTGGATTTTTTATAAAGGGGGTTTAAAGTCTAAAGAAGGGGTGTGTGTTTTAAGGGCTCGTGGGTTTTTTAATCAGAGGCCCATCACACTTTTTAGGCCTATTTAAAATAAAGTGGGGTGTATTTTTATAACAAAAAGGTTTTGTTTTTAAGAATGGGGTGGGTTCACAAAAATATGAATTAATCTTAATATCACATTAGGAAGGTATTTTTTTAAAGCCCATATCAGTTTGTTCAGTTTGTGTTACATGGTCCGTATATTTTCCTTGACCAAAGTCCACCATCTTAATTATTTTTTTACCTTATTATCTCTAATACATATATATTGGTTTTGGTTGACTAAAAGTCAACGTTGGTTATTCTATTTTTTCTATTAATTATTATTATAAAATAAGTATTTTATTTTTTATTATTATTTTTTTAATGGATTTGTTGACCGAGTCAACCAAGGGGTGGGAACCCTAATTCATCACGACGGCAACGTTTCTCACTTGAAATGTTTTGAGAAATATGGGAGGGCAAATTTTGGGGTACAACAGCTGCCCATGTTCAATCTTCTTAAACCTGAGGATGTAGATTGGCTTTCGTGCCTTTCGTGATCCGAAGGTGGAAGAGGATTGAACACTAGAGTGCCCAGAAATTTGCACTCGCATGAAGTGGTAATTGTCTTGTGACGTCGGGAATGGGCTTACAGATGCCATTTGGAAATTGATGACGAGGGGACGGGCTTAAAGATATCATCTGAAGGAGTGTCGATCGCGTAAGAGATTCCTTAGCGATAGCTTGTATACCTGTTATTCTGTTGGGGAATCATCTCTGTTGAATTTTAGGAACTTCGTTCGTCCGTTATTCTACTGAGGAACTGTCTCTTAGTCGAGGAGGTGAAAATGAACTGTTATCTGGTCGTGGTTCAGGCTTCATAGTAATAAGACCGATTGTTATTTGGTCGTAATCTAGGCTTTACAGACTTACTGGGGAGATGAGATTAAACTTGCTATCCAGTCGTAATCTAGGCTTTGCAATTTCTCAATTCTTATCTGGTCGTAATCCAGTCTTCAGAAGGAATTCAAATGTTATCCGGTCGCATCCGGGCTTTAACTTGAATTTTTGGCACACTAATATCTGATCGACTCTGGGCTTCTTAGTAACTGTTTATGTAAACTGCTATTCGGTCGAAGTCCAAACTTCGCAGGGTCTTATACTATTATCTGGTAGCAATCCAGGCTTCAGTCCTTTTATCGTTATCCGGTCGTAATCCAGGCTTCATGGTGTTCTGTACTGCTGTTTGGTCGTAATTCAGGCTTCACAATACTTTACTTCTTATCTGGTTGTAATCCAGTCTTCAGAACACTTTACTTCTTATCTGGTCGTAATCCAGTCTTCAGAACACTTTACTTCTTATCTGGTCGTAATCCAGTCTTCTGAAGAGATCAAATGGCTATCCGGTCATAATCTGGGCTTCCCTTTGGCTTTGGGCCAACTAACATCCGGTCGTAATCCGAGCTTCATAGTATCTGGCCGGATGAACTACTATTTGGTCGTAATCCAAGCTGCACAGTATCCCTTGCTGTTATCTGGTCGAAATCCAGCCTTCACAGTGTCTTTAACCGCTATCTGGTTGTAATCCAGGTTTCATAGGAACTTGTATTGTTGTCTGGTTGTAATCCAGGCTTCACGATAACTTGCTGAGTTGTTATCCGGTCGTAATCTGGGTTTCACGGCTTACTGAGGATTTAAACTATTGTCCGGTCGAATTCGGGCTTCATAGCTTGCTTTTGTGAGAATTTGATTGTATCTTTCCTGGAAGGTAAAGGTTAGCTATATGTAATGCATGATATGTATCAGGCAATGATGTTCTCAAAATAAATGAGATTGTGCTGTATGATGCGTATATGCATGTGTCATGATGTATGGAAATGTGATGTTTTTAGCTAGGGAAAATAAATCCCGGATTGCTGCTGGAGAAAAGAGTTGAATTCTTCATTTCCGCTGGGGATAGTGAATGAAGATGATTGTGAGAATAAACCTGCAGGAGAGGATAACTCCGCTGGGGAGTAAACTGATGAGAAAACGACTCTGTGAGGAGGACATATTCTGCTAGAGGACCTGTTGATTTGGAGAAGTAACCTCAACCAGGGATGAATTACCATTTGTTGGCGATAATAAACTTTGTCGGGGATTGAGTTTCTATTTGTGAAAGGAATGAACTCCGCTGGGGGTGATTTTCCTGTTGCGATTTCATTGGGAATAATCTTTTAGACTCTACTAGGACAGTTTTCCAGACTCTACTGGGGATAATTCTCCAAGCTTCACTGGGGATAATCTTCCAGTGCTGATGATAGATAAATTCTGCTTGGGGAGAATATTGCTGTCTCATTCACGGTTGCAAGCATCAGCTGGGGAGAATTAACACCACTATCCTTTTCTTACTCTGCGGGGAGTGAATGTTCCTTGAGTCGTTTTCTCCAGCTAAATCTATCCATATACCTGGTGGACAGAGTAGTTGTAAGGTCTGGACAATTCTTATTTTCCCTTGTTCCTGATATTACGAGTAATCGTCTTTTGTTTCACATGTAAATATTTATGAGCAGCAATCAATGTCAGATGCATATATCAAAAAATGAACATTGGACGTTCTTGCGGAACAAAACAGAAAAAAGAAAACAGTTTGAAATTTCTTTGTGGAAATGAATTGTATTGAAATTAGCCTGTAAATAGGCGTTTTTTGTACAAGAGGCTGACGTCCTAGTAAGAGAACGCCGCCGAACAATAGAGTTTATACAATTTGTGTAAAAGAAAGAAAAATAGCTATGTGAATAATCCCACTGGGTTCCAACTCTACTATTGCCTTTATATCCTTGAGGGTGGATCAAATTGTTTAGTGTCTTCCGAGCTTGATAGTTGATACTGGAGTCTAGTTGTAAGGTGATCCAATGAGACATAGTGTTACGCTTAAATCCCTAATTTTTGCCTAAACCGCCCTTTCGGGTTTTTAGTCCACCGGGATACCCTTTTTTGCCCAAGCCTCCTTTCCAGGTTTTCGACTTGCTGGGTGTACATAATTTTTTCATTTTCATCCCTTATTTTTGCCCGAACCCTTTTGGTTCGCCGGGAAGCCCTTATTTTTGCCTAGGCCAGTCAACCTAGCGAGTCTTTGATTATGCGTAGTATTTTTTCACTATGTCTGCATTGACGGGGTGAGGAAGGTCGTCACCATCCATGGTGGTTAGAATCATAGCTCATCCTGAGAAAATGTTCTTAACCATAAATGGCCCTTCGTAAGTAGGGGTCCATTTGTCCCTGGGATCACCTTGTGGTAGGATGATGCGCTTGATCACCAGATCCCCAACTTGATACTCTTGTCGTCTAACTTTATTGCTAAATGCCTTGATCATCCGCTTTTGATACGTTTGGCCATGACAAATAGTAGTAAGTCTCTTTTCATCAATTAAGTTCAGCTGATCAAGCCGAGTCTGGATCCAGTCATCTTCGCTCAAAACTGCATCCTTCATAATCCAAAGAGAGGGTATCTGAACTTCAATGGGCAAGACGGCCTCTATGCCATAAACCAAGGAATAGTGTGTTTCCCCTGTTGACATTCGCGCTGAGGTACGATGCTGTGATACGGTGGGAGAACTGACTTGAGGTTTTGCATTTTTGTGTTTGCAAATGTTTCGGTTTAGCAAGAGTCGCCACCGACTTTTTATTTTATCCTAAGGAAAGGTCAAAAAGAACAGGAAAGACCTTTGAGATGTTTTCTTGGGTTCGGGGAGTAGATTATGAAAAGGGAAGGTGCAAGCACCCTTTTCATCCATGGTTATCCATGGGCTCTTAGTCACTTGTTTAGATCACTTGCTTTGCTTTTCCAATTGTTTGAAATGGTGCTTTGTGGGTGGTTTTGAAAGATGTTTTGAAAAGAGGCCATCGCTGTGGCAACCTTTGTAATGATTCTTGTTTGAATGTATACAAAGGTGTTTTGTCTTTTGGAAAAGATTTCAATGTTTGAAAGTTTGTTTTTGGAAATATTTTGAATTTGTGTTGTGAAGTGTGTTTGAAAATAGCAAGGATGTTTTGCAAGTTTTGATCAAGTAACTAAGAGTTATCTACCCTATTTTACTCAAAGATCTTTCCTATATGTTTTTAACCCTTTTGACAGTGTTATTTCACCATTTCATTTGGTGAACAACCTTGTGTTAGGATGTTAAACGGGACAGACGTGGGTCATCGTATAGACCATGATAGCAATTGTGTTAAGTATCTTTGAAAAAATTTTTAGGGACTTGATCATTTTGTTTAGGCAACCAAGATAGCGTCATCGAGGGACTATGATCTTTTGTTTTGTTTTTGTTTTGCCAAAGTACCCAACATGCATAACATGGCCCATTTTTGAGGCAACAAGTGGATTATAACCCTAGGGGTGCAAGTGTGCATTGTGTATTGATTTTTATGCATGTTTGTCTTTGTATTAGGTCAAGTTACTTGTTGATTTGGATTTTTTGCATACAAACTCTAATCTCTAATCATGGCATAATTGAAAGCATAAAGTGAGAGAATTAAAAGTCTAAGCTATTACAACATGATTACAGGATGGGGGTACAATCTTTGAATGGGGGTGTATTTGACAAGAAATATAAACACTAGTTTACTATTACATCCAAATTGAATCAAATGCATAAATAATAAATGGACAATATTTAAATAAACAAAATAAATAAATATATCAAATAATATAAATTATGCAAAAAAAGGTTTTTGTTTATTTATGCATGTAAAAATATTTAATGTAAAAAAAAATAAAAAAAAAAGATTAATTTTATTTGGTTAAGGGTAAAACCCTAATTTCCTTTAAGAAAGTAAATGTATTAATTATTTTATTCTAAAATATCTAATAAAATAAGAGTATATATATATATATATATATATATATATATATATATATATATATATATATATATATATATATATATATATATATATATATATATATATATATATATATATATATATATATATATATATATATATATATATATATATATATATATATATATAATTATATTAAATATGATAAAATAAAATAAAATATATACAAAATTAAAAATATATTTAGAATAATATTTTAGTGTGAATAAAAATAAAAGTATAATTTATATATATTTTTCAAGTTTTAGATAAATAAGATAAAAGTAATTAAATTGCTTTTTATGTTAGAAAAATAAAAATAAAATGCAAAATAAAAGTGAAAAAATTATAAAAATATTTTTGAGTATTTTTTTATATTTGGAAATAAAAAAATAAAATCAAAAATGAAAATAAAATACAAAAATATAAAATATATAGAAATTGGGCCAGGGGGTGCAAAAAGTAAAAGGGGGGTGTCAATAGTGAGCCAGGCCAAGCCCAGCCCACCACTTCATCTTCAACCTTTGTCCTTCACAAAAACGTGCGCGCCTGTTACCAAACCTGGACATCCTGTATTCGAGCTCTATTGCAAAAACACATAACATCAAAGTTGTAGAGCATTTCAAGACGAAGCTAACCATATAAAAAACTAATCCTAACTCTCAAAGACCAGAGAGAATTTCTCTGGCCCTAAAATCTAACCTAATTTTTTCAGTATGTTCATGGATGAAATTCTCTTAGCATGCTTAATATAAATGAAAACTGAGCATATGTACAGCTTCATGGCAATGAATACTACATTTCTTATTCACAAACCTAAGGCTAAATGTTCCTAAATAGAGACATAGGAAGTTGACAAAAACCTGTTTCAGAGTACTTCGTGTATGGAAATGTGGAGCTTTTCAACAAGGCTTGAGATGTCTGGGAGCTTGCTTGGACTTCACTTGACCTTCTCCAATACCTAGATTGCCTTGAATGTACTTGAATCAACCTACAGAACTCAACCTGCACAAGCTCAAAATGAAAATGGAAAACCCTGTAAATGGAGTTACAGTTGGTGTTTAAGGTTTGGGATAGCTTGGATGAGTTATGTGGAAGATGTTTGAACCAACTTGGGGAAAAACGCACGAGGTAATTGAGCTATGGAAGTCAGGTTGCAGGTTCTGCCCTATTTTGCCAATGGAAGGTGATTTCTGGATATGGGATGTTTGAGGGCTTCAGAGGTCGTGTTTTTGGCTCAAAGGGGTGTGAGAAAGATGTTCAAAATGTTTGCACAAGCTTGTTTTGGCTGATGTTCAAGTTCTCATGTATTTGGCATATTTCTTGTATATGAAGCAAAAGTGGGAAGTGATATGTAATAGGCCTGTACAGGCTATCCACATGCTTGCACCTTCTGTTCTTGGTCCCTCTAATTTGTGGATTTGATTAGCTGCAAAAGATCTGGACCAATGCTCAAAGATTGTGGTTTGACATAAAGCAAGATTATGACAAAAATGGTAATGTACCTTTTTCTTCTTAAGGATTAATCTTGTGTACAATTCCCTAATGATCAAAAAAATACCTTAGACAAATGGATTTGAATTAAATTATTGAGTGTGAAGTGGTTTAGAGGCCTGTAATCTATTGCAAAGCATGCTGACTTGAAATTGCAACTTGTATGAACATGAACATGCCACGGATGAAAAGTGAGTTTTTGCCAACTTCAAGCCTTCGATTCTCTCTAACCACAAATGTGTTTGGAGAGTTCTTGGACATTTTGGAAAGCTTGCAACATGCTCTACAATCCATATTTGAAATGCAACTTGAGATTCCAAGTGGAACTATGTGAAAAATTTCCAAGAAGATAGGTCAAAATCCTGCCTAAACTAGGGCAAAATTTCTCTAAGTTAAAAGTTTTAGGGACCCTTGTTCCAAAAATCATAACTTGAGATCCAAGCTTCTTTTGGGAAAACTTTGTGAATCAAAGTTATAGAATTTGTGGAGTACTACAACTTTCATGTTAGAAGTTTTGTTTGAATCCAATTGCATCATGGTGAAAATGTTGGGCAAAGTTAGGAAAAATTAAGAAAATTTCATAACTTAGAAAAATTCTAAGTTATGAAAATTTTCAACTTTAAACCCTAATTTGCAAAAATGGGTTTCTTGATGAACAAGTTTCATGTTTTGACACATCTTGATGAAAAATGACCCTTGGTACTTGATTTTGACCAAAAAGTCAAAGTTTGACTTTTTAGTGTACAGTCAAATTTTGATTAGTTGATTGAAAAATTCATCTGTCAATCTAATGCAATTGAGATCTTTTGAACTTTTTGAATAGGTCAAGATGATTCCATTGAGTCCTTGAGTCCATGTTTGAACCCAATTTTCCATTGGGTAGGTCAAAAATCAGAAATTGCCTTTATACAATCAAAACCCTAAAAATGACCATTTTGCCCTTTTGATGATCTGATCAAATTTCTTGTGGAGTTGTGGTCCAAACTTGATAAAATGTTTCATATGAGTTCATAATGTTGATGTGGGTCAAAATTCATGAGGTTTGACTGTAAATTGGCCACAGTTGACTTTTTCCCCAATACAGTTGATTTTTAGGTCAATTGTCCAATTGATTGGGTAAAAATTTGATTCAAAGCTTGAAACTTGGTAGAGGAAATCTTATAAGTCCATCATGAAGTATGAAAGTCACTTTGAGCATTGGAAGTCCAAAAATCCCTATGCAAACTCAAACCCTAATTTAGGTCGATAGTGCAAGGAGATGTCTTGAGCAGAGCAAACCCTAGCTTGGTCTTGGGTTCAAAGAGCCTTGTGATGAGAAATGTTGATAAAATGAGAGGGAAAATTTTGGGGTACAACAGTTGCCCTTGTTCAATCTTCTTGAACCTGAAGAGTTAGATTGGCAAGTTTGCCTTTCGTGACTCGAAGGTAAAAGAGGATTGGACACTAGAGTGCCCGTAAATTTGCACTCGTAAAAAATGTAGCTGAGGGAATGGGCTTAAAGATGCCATTTGGATATGATAGAATCTTGCTGGAGATGGGCTTAAAAGATTCCATCCAAAACTTGTTTGTTGAAAATCAGGAGCATGATAATCGGAACGGTATCCGTATCTGGAACGTATCTGAGTTGTATCTGGAGATTGGATTTGTATGAGTAAAGGAATGTGTGATCGGTGGGAATGAGAACTGACTTTTTTTGGAATGCTGGTTCACGTTTTGCATTTTTTTTTGCAAAATGTCGCGGTAAGCAAGAGTCGCCACCGTCTTTTATTTTATCCAACAAGGAAAGGACAAAAGCACTGAAAAATTCCTTTTTTAAGATATTTCTCGGGTTCGGGAGGTGGATTATAGAAAGGGAAGGTGTTAGCACCCTTTCTATCCGTGGTTATCCACGGGCTCTTAGGTACTTGCTCATTGTGTTTTCAAAAGTTTGCTTTTCTTTGTGTTTGTGGGTTTAAAAAGATGTCTTTGTTTTGAAAGTTGTGTAAGTGCGAAAAGTTTTGTTTTGTTTTAAAAGGAGCAAGTACTTAAGAACCATCTACCTACTCGAAAAAGGAATTAATTTGTACAAATGTCCTTTAGACAATGCTATCCCACTATTGAGGAGTAGGTAGCACCGTCGTTGGAGTTTTTGGGTCAATTCGATTGAGGGACGTGTGGTCACTAAAGCAATGTTTAGGATGCCTTAGCGGTAACCCTAATGTCTTAGATCATTTTTTCCGAGGCAACCGTTTCGAGGCAACTTATGATCTTTGGACAAGAGGATGACCTCTAAAACTTCCTATACTTAATGACCACGTTCGAGGCAACCAAGTGAGGTGTACCCTAAGAGTGGCATGTGCGAGTGTGTTATTTTTCAGTTAAATTTATTTGTACATGTTAATGGTGAGCTATGTTGATTTTAGGTTAAAGATTGATCTTGTCATGCATTCCCTATTCATCAAACATCTAACAGTTAATATTGTGCGGAAATTAAATTGCGGGAAATTAAATCTAAGCTATTACAAGGCGGCGGGTATTTACATCGCCAAAAACAAACCCTTTAAACTTAAATTGCGGAAAATAAATAAAAGCGATAAATAATTAAAGTCCTAATTTAAAAACTATTACATTCCCGAAGCAATTACATTATTGGATAATGGATCAAAAATAATACGCGTGCGAGAAAATTAAATCGAAGCATTTTTTAGGGTTTTGACCCTTTATATTAAATAAAGCATATTTTTTTGTTATTTTAAATTAAAATGGAAATTATATCTAAGTTAATCAATTAATTAATTAAATGAAAATATTTTTTGGGTTTTTTATAATTAAGAAAATAAATTAAAATGATTAAAAGTTACTAAAACCTAATATTCTAATTAATTTTAAATTATTGCAAAAAATGTTGAAATTATACCTAATTAACAAAACTAAATTGATTAAATTATTTATTTACAAAAAATAAAGAAATAGTGAAATTACTAAAAACATTATTTTTATTTGGGTTTTCTGATTTTTATGAAAAAAAGGTTAATTGGTTAATTAATTAATAATAAAATAAATAATTAGAACAAAATAAATAAATGAAAATATGAAGGGAAAAAGAAATAACCCAGGGGGGTGCTGGGCTTAATTTGGGTGTGAAATCACCAATTTTTGGCCCAATGACGCTCCAGCCTGTTTTGACCTTTGTGATTCCATAGGCGCATGTTGACTTTAGTCCATGGTGGATCTGCAATTATGGCCTTTGGATTTGGCTTGAAGGCCACTTGGCATTTGATGGGATGAGGAACATGATGGTCCACACTTGCTGAGTCCCATGTAATTGCCTGGAAAAAAATTGTACAAAGGTTTTGGGGGACCTGGGATTCGAACCCAGGTCCCAATGCTCAAATGCCAGCGCTCCAACCACTCCACCAATGTTGCTTTATTGTTAATGGAATATACAATAAACATTATATGGACAAATCAATTAATCATGCTGGAAATAAAAAAACGCGCAATTTGTTTGAATTGTCCAATGAAGCTAGAACACATCTTCGTCTTCTTCAACGAAGACTGGTTCGTTTACCTACGGATTTTATTCCGCAAATAAATCCATGGCATCACCCTATCATGAGCTACAGGCCATATAAATGCCAATGGAGACCATCACTGCATTCGTCTCTCTCCCTTGATCATCCTTATACCCATCATTAGTCTCAATTTATCCTGCATAAAAAATGCCTAAAAAGCAAGAACAAGAACCCTAGATCTGGACACGGGGTTATAAGCCATGAAAACAAAATTGAATATTACAGAATCATTGGAAATTGAATGAAAAGTATGAATGTACAAGAAAATTGGCAAAAAGATGCAAGAATGATGAGTTACATTTTCATGTACAGAGGTGTATTCATGATGACTTACAGCGAGTTTCAGGCGATGAGAAGGCTTGATTTTGGTTGGTATCGCTTCAGGGGATTGCCAGCAAGGGATTAGTGTCCAACTTTTGCTTTGAATCGAGCTCTAATGTTGTTTTTGATCTCACACTTTTTCACACTTTTTCCAAACTTTGTATGGCCGTTTCTGCAATGCTTTGTGCGTGTTCTTGATGTGTGTGGCTTGTACAAGTATTATAGAATGAATTAGGTTTAACCTTTTGGCCTGAATCCATGTGCATTGAAGATTCATGATTTGATATGATCTTCCATTAACAAATTTCCAAAAATGGCTCAAATCATATATTTTGTGCACCATAAGGCATGATTCGGATTTGGTTTGGTGTATCTTGACAATGAAGACCTATAATGACCACAAGAATCTCATTAAATCAATTTTTAGATTTTATTTGATTTAATATTGATTTAAAATGAATTAAATCAATAAAAATTAAATAAAAATAGAAAAATAAATGAATGGCCATGAAATTAAATATGGGACACGTGTGTGGCATGACAAGACCATATCAAGTGAAAAAAGTGGGCCCTTTTGTCAAAAATTGGAGTTTTGAGGATAGTTGACTTTTGGCAATTTTGGAAAAATGTCCAACTTTAACAAGGCATAACTTCTTCAATTTTGAACTTTTGGAAGTGTTCTTGGACTTTTTAGAAATCTTGAGATGTCCTCTAACCAACCCGTTTGGTATCATCTCATTTTGATATTCCATGCTCAAGTTATAAGCTTTGGAAAAAAGGTGTTTTTGTTTACTTTCAAAAATGACCTATAATGTACAAATTTGTAACTTCTTGTGAGTGCATTTATTGATCTTGGGGTGTGAAGATGGATTGTAGGAAATTGCATCCTCTTAAAAATGAGCTTTGGATGGATCATTTCTAATAAAGTATGAGGAAGTTATTCTTGGTCAAAGTTGAGTTGACTTTTCCTGCAAAACCCTAATTTAGCAACTTTTGAATCTTGATGAATCTTGAGCAATCATTGATGAATCATGATCAAACCTTGATCAAATGATGAATTATCCTTCAAAATGATAATGTTGACAAAAAATCTTGAGGTTTGACACTATTTGGGACACATTTAACTTTTGTCCTAGCACAATCGATTTTTGGACTTCTTGAGCAATTGACTGACCAAACTTTCTCTGCAAGGCTTGAAATTTGACATGGATGAACTTGAGAACATATTAGGACATTGGGGAGAAATTGAGACCATTTGGATGTGAAGACCTTGATTCAACACAAAACCCTAATTTTGAATTGACTGCCTTAGGAGATGATTTGACTGTCCAATTCTTGAGCCATCTTGAACAACTTGGGGATGATTCTTGACATGTCTTGAGAAATATGGGAGGGAAAATTTTGGGGTACAACATAATGGCATCCGTGTCTGGAGCGTATCCAAGTTGTAACTGTATTTGATTCTTGAATGAATATCAGAATGACTGTCGTGTTTGGAGTGTATCTGTATTGTATCCGAAATCTAAAGTCTGAATAAGTGACAGAAATACGTCTGTGTCTTGGAGTATCTCTAGGCTGGGGAATAGGTTTTAATGAGTGGCAGAATGGAAACCGTGTCTGGAGTGTATCTGGACTGTATTTGAAGTTGAGATTTGAATGATTAGCAGAATGACTTCCGTGTCTAGAGTGTATCCGTACTGTAATTGAGATCTGGATAAGTGACAGAATGACTTCCGTGTCTGGAGTGTATCTGTATTGTAGTTGATAGTTGAATCTGAATGAGAGATAGAATGGCTTCCGTGTCTGGAGCGTATCTAGTCTGTATCTGATTGCTGAAGTCTGAATGAGTAATAGAATGACCGTCGTGTCTGGGGTGTATCCACACTGTATCTGAGGTCTTTGAATATTTGTTAAAGATAGCTTTTAACCTTATCCTGAAAAGGGTAGAATGTTAGCTAAAACACAAAGTTATGTTGCATGATATGTATGATGCAATAAAATGTACTCTATCAATGTTTATGATATATGAATGTAATGTGGTGCACATGTAGGCTGATTAGCTGTCTTGATGAGGAAAATATATCCTTGATAATTGGAGATAATGAACTCTTTGACTGCTGCTGGGGATTCAAAAATCTTTGATTGTTGAAACTGAGAATGTCCTTTGGACTACTGCTAAGGATTGAAAATCCTTGGTGACTAGTGGGGATTAACAAGAGCCTTGACAACTTCTGTGGGGAATTGAGAATTCTTCATGACTTTCCTGGCGGATGAGGAAAATTCCAACGATCTCTACTGAGGAATTAAAACCTGGGAGGCTTCAACCGGAGAAATAAGGATAAGAAACTTCATTCTACCGGGAAATAATTCTGGTGAGAATTTTGAAACTTAACTCCGCTTGGGATATATACTCCAAAGTTTTAGCTTTGTTGAGGATCTGAATGACATATTGTAGAGGATTTCTTCTGGAATAGCCTAAAGATGTTTTCCTATACTTTCGACCTATCAGTAATTATCCTTTCTCATTTTATTTGTAAGTAGTGACTATATTCAAATGCATATGCTCATTTAAAAAATCATTGGACGTTTTCAAATAAAACATAATTGTAAAAAGAAAGAAAAGGCAAGCAAATTTATGCACTTTGAAGTATCTTTGTATTAACTTTGTAAGTATTTTTGTATAAAGGAGACAATCATTCTAGTAAGAGAATGTTGTCGTAAAAATTGAGAAAATTTTTATACAAAGAAAGATGGTTATGTGTAACAATTCCATGGGGTTCCCATTCTGCTATAGCCTTCACAACTCTGAGTATCTTGTCCATTCGTTGCTTCGTCCGCAGATGATTGGATAGATCAGAAGCTTGGAGCTTGTTCGTGAAGAGATTGTCCTTAAAGTGATCCGGCGAGACATAGTCATACGCTTTAATTCCCTAACTTTTGCCTGGACCGTCCTTTCGGGATTTCGATCCACCAGGAAACCCTTTTTTGCCCATGTCGCCCTTTCGGGTTTTCAACTTGCCGGGTGTACATATTTTTTTTATTTATCCATAATTTTTGCCTGAACCGCCCTTTCGGGTTTTCGATTCACCGGGATGCCCTTTTTTGCCCAAGTCGCCTTTTCAGGTTTTCAACTTGCCGGGTCATTTATGCGTAGTATCTTTTGACTATGTCTGCGTTCGCAGGGTGCGGCAGGTCGTCGCCGTCCATGGTGGTTAGAATCATAGCCCCACCAGAAAAGATGTTTTTGATCATAAATGGTCCTTCGTAAGTAGGAGTCCACTTGCCCCTGGAATCACTTTGCGGCAAGATGATCCGCTTGATTACAAGATCTCCGACTTGATATACCTGACGTTTGACTTTCTTGTTGAAAGCCTTGATCATCCGTTTTTGATACGTCTGACCATGACAAACAGCAGTAAGTCGCTTCTCGTCGATCAAATTAAGTTGATCAAGTCGGGTCTGAATCCAATCGTCTTCACTTAAACCAACATCCTTCATAATCCTCAAGGAAGGAATCTGAACTTCCATAGGTAAAACAACCTCCATGCCATATACTAAAGAAAAGGGGGTTGCCCCAGTTGAAGTACGCGCCATGGTACGATATCCATGCAGAGTAAACGGTAACATCTCATGCCAATCCTTGTATGTGACTGTCATCTTTTGAATGATTTTCTTGATATTTTTGTTCGCAGCTTCAACAGCACCGTTCATCTTTGGCCGATAGGGAGATGAATTGTGATGTTGAATTTTGAACTGCTCGCACAGAGCGGTGATCACAGTGTTATTCAGGTTCGTACCGTTGTCCATGATGATCCTGTCGGGGATACCGTACTGGCAAATGAGGTTCTGCTTGATGAAGCGGGCAACCACATTCTTTGTAACGGAGGCAAAGGAAGCTGCTTCGACCCACTTGGTAAAGTAATCAATAACCACCAGGATGAAGCGATGTCCATTGGATGCCGTAGGCTTGATCTCTCCAATCATGTCGATTCCCCACATC
Source organism: Vicia faba (assembly GCA_948472305.1). Classification (NCBI taxonomy): domain Eukaryota; kingdom Viridiplantae; phylum Streptophyta; class Magnoliopsida; order Fabales; family Fabaceae; genus Vicia; species Vicia faba. Next base: position 1,631,555,968 of record OX451736.1, read on the forward strand.
GCGAATGGCCAAGGAGCTGTTAGAACGTTGAGAGGAACTGGAGGAATATGTACCTTGTCAGCATAGACTTGGCATTTGTGATAAGTACGGGAATATTGATGGCAGTCAGCTTCCATGGTAGACCAGTAGTAGCCTGCCCTTAGAATCTTCTTAGCCATCGTATGTCCGCTCAAGTGGGTGCCAAATGTGCCACTATGTATTTCAGTTATGATTTTCTCAGCTTCAACCTTGTCCACACAACAAAGTAGAACACAATCATGGTTGCGCTTATATAGGATACCATTGCTCAGGAAGAACTTGGCAGCAAATCTCCTTAAGAACTTTTTATCGTTGACTGAAGCTCCTTCAGGGTATTCTCGAGTCTTGAGATACCTTTTGATTTCATGAAACCAAGGTTGTTCCACTACTTCTTCGGTGTTAATCTCATGACAATGCGCATGTTCGTCCATTCGCTCGATGGTAATTTGGGGAGCCTCATTATCCCAGTTGCGTTTAAACATGGAAGACATTGTAGCTAGAGCATCAGCTAGCTGATTTTCTTCTCGCGGAAAGTGTTCGAAGGTAATCTGCTCGAAATGAGGCAACAATGTCAAGACATGTTCTTTGTATGGGATAATATTAGGATGTTTAGTGTCCCACTCTCCTTTGATTTGACTGATAACCAAAGCTGAGTCCCCAAATACAATCAGAGATTTGATTCCCAAGTCAATAGAAGCCTTGAGACCAAAGATACAAGCTTCATATTCGGCCATGTTGTTGGTGCAGCTGAAGCAAAGTCTAGCAGTGAAAGGTGTATAGAAACCTTTTAGAGAGATAAGTACCGCGCCGATACCGTTGCCAAGTGCATTTGAAGCACCATCAAAGTACAGGGTCCATCGGTATCCTTGTTCAGGTCCGTCATACGGTCCGTTACCTTCAATGTTGTCCAATGTCATAATGTCCTCGTCAGGGAAGTCGAACCTCATAGATTGGTAATCTTCGACGGCTTGATGAGCTAGATGGTCAGCTAGTACACTCCCCTTTATAGATTTTTGGGTTGTGTACTGGATATCATACTCAGTCAGGATCGTCTTCCATCTAGCGATTCTTCCGGATAAAGCAGGCTTCTCGAAGATGTACTTAATCAGATCCATTTCAGAAATCAGCAAAGTGGAATGTGTCAAGATATACTGCCTTAGCCGGCGAGCAGCCCATACTAAAGTGCAACAAGTTTTCTCGAGCAGTGAGTAGCGAGTCTCATAGTCGGTAAACTTTTTGCTAAGGTAATAAATGGCATGCTCTTTTCGGCCAGACTCGTCATGTTGGCCCAGTACGCACCCCATTGAGTTATCCAAAACAATCAGATACATGATTGAAGGTCTTCCTTCGGCGGGTGGCAACAAGATAGGAGGCTCCGGCAAATACCCCTTGATCTTATCAAAAGAAAATTGCAATCATTGTTCCATTCAACCACCTGATCTTTCTTCAACAACTTGAAGATTGGCTCACAGGTAGATGTTAGGTGAGAGATGAACCTTGCAATATAGTTTAAGCGTCCCAAGAAACCTCTAACCTCCTTTTCAGTGTGGGGGGGCAGGCATTTCTTGTATAGCTTTGACTTTGGCAGGATCAACCTTGATGCCTTTGTTACTGACGATGAATCCCAAAAGTTTACCAGACCTAACTCCGAAAGTGCACTTTCTAGGGTTTAGTCTGAGCTTATACTCCTTCAATATGACAAACAGCTTTTACAGATGGTCGAGGTGTTCTTCTTCTGTCTGTGAACGGGCTATCATGTCGTCTACGTAGACTTTGATTTCATGATGTATCATGTCATGAAACAAAGCTACCATGGCTCGCTGATAGGTTGCCCCGACATTCTTCAGTCCGAATGGAATCACTTTATAGCAGAAGGTACCCCACTGCGTAACAAAAGTAGTCTTCTCCATGTCCTCGGGGCCATTTTGATCTGGTTGTATCCCGAGAATCCATCCATGAAGGAAAATACCTTGTGTTGAGCTGTGTTGTCAACCAAGATGTCAATGTGTGGTAGTGGAAAATCATCTTTAGGGCTAGCCGTGTTTAAGTCTTTGTAGTCCACACACATTCTGACTTTGCCGTCCTTTTTAGGTATGGGCACAATGTTAGCAACCCATTATGGATAGGAAGTAACAGCCAGAAAGCCAGCTTTGAACTGCTTCATCACCTCAGCTTTGATCTTTTCGGACATGACAGGCCTCATTCGGAGGAATTTCTGTTTGATTGGTGGACAGTCTTCTCTTGTAGGGAGACGGTGAACCACAATATCTGTATCCAGTCCCGGCATATCTTCATAGGACCAAGCGAAGATCTCAACAAACTCATTCAACAGTTGAACTAAGCGCTCTTTGACACTTGGCTCCAGGTTGGCACCTACTTTAACCTCTTTTCTGTCCTCCTCTGTTCCCAAATTGATAGTCTCTAACAACTCTTCATGGGGTAGAATATCCCTTTCTTCTTGTTACAAAATTCTAGCTAACTCTCCAGGCACTTCACAGTCTTCATCACCTTCGTACTCGGCATGATTGACCAAATCTTCAGAGTCACTGAAGGCCAAAGCAGAATAGTCACCCATGGAATCCGGAGTGGATGGGTACCTGCATTTTGTGAGTGTGGGTGTGTGTAAGGGATAACCATCCTTAAACAAAATAAGATGTAAAAGGAAAGAAAATGGACACAAAAGTTTATAGACGAAAACGTCCATGATTCATTAAAAATGGCATATGAAAATGAAAAATTAAAACCCTTACAAATGGACCTATGTGCCCCGGGAAAGGCACAATGCAAAAGAGTGTACGAATTGTTTAAAAGTTATTACAGACCAACATAAATGTTTCACAAGATAAATTACTGATTGATGAAAGTAATGAGAATGAAGTCTTTCGCCTCCCAGTTGTTTAGTCCTCCTTCAATGGTTGGAAAGATCCAATCTTCAAAATTTCCTTCTTCATCATCATCTTCTAAAGCATGAACCCCGTGATGTGTGATCTTTAAGGGTGGTCCTCCAGCCCGGGAGCGACGCACAACTTTCTGGCTAGCAGCAGTGAAACCTAATCCGAACTTATCTGTCTTGTGAGGAAAATCTGGCAGTTGACCCCACACTGTACTTCCTCCTTCCTTGATTACAGCCTCCGCATCTTTAAGGGATGACATCCGGGACACAGGCTTGGTAATAATGGGCACATCAGTCATTGTCTTGGCTACCGCAACCTCAGGAGAAACCTCTTCAAAATGTTGGAAAGGTGTTTCTATGAATTCACCATCTAACTCCACGTAGCGAAAAGAGTTAAGGTGGCTTATCATATACTCCTCCTCCCCATGAACTGTTATGATCTTACCCTGGACTGGATATTTTAGCATTTGGTGTAGAGAGGAAGTGACTGCCCCAGCGTTGTGGATCCATGGCCTTTCCAACAAGCATGAATATGAAGACGGATGTCCATCACATAAAATGTAGAGTTGAAAATTTCCGTTCCCACCTTGATTGGGATGTCCACTTCTCTGTGAACCATCCGCTTAGAACTGTCGAAGGATCTAACAATGATATTACTGGGCTTTAGGGTCAAACCTTCACAGTATAATATGTCCAATGCTTTCTTTGGTAGAACATTTAAAGATGAACCGGTATCAACCAGAAAATGAGCAAGTGTGGTCCCTTTGCACTCTACCGAGACATGCATCGCATCATTATGCTTTCTTCCCTTAGGGGTCAAATCAGCATCAGAGAAGCCAAGACCATTGTCGGCTGTAAGGCTAGCCACGCACTCTTGAAACTGATCTGTAGAAGTCTCTTGAGGAACGTGTGCCGTCTTTAAAAATTTGATCAAGGCTTTGGCATGAGCCTCGGAGCAGAGTAATAGAGCCAGCATAGATATTTTTGAATGGGTTTGCCCCAGCTGCTCTACGACATCATAGTCGCTCTTCTTAATTATCTTTAAGATTTCCTCCATCTCCTTTTGGGTGGTTTTGGGGATAACCAAAGTCTGAGCCCTCGTCCTGACGGGCTCTTCTTCGGTTCCCTTACCCTTATCAGTAATAACAGCAGAGGGTTCATCTTCGGGAGTAACAATTTCTTCAATCACTGGACTTTGCACAGATATCTTGACAGGAACAGAAGTACTTGAGGGTCCGAAGAATGCGCGTGGAGGTGCAATCTCCGAAGAGAAGATTCTTCCTCTACGAGTTATCTTACTTGTCCCTGCAATATTCCCTATATCAGGAGTTTCTTCATCGGAATTCTCTTCGGCTGATTCGATCTGCTTGACACCATGGTAGAAGTTATCTCCTCCATAATTCCATGGTATCGTCTTGTTGGACTTATATGGGATAGGCCCCGGCATGGTAATCTTTAGCGGTACAAACTTAGGATCAGGCGTAATCTTAACAGGCATTTTGCAGGTCTTGGAAAGATTGTCGGAAATGGTGATTATAGCAATGTCATTGATTGGAGTAACAAAGGTAACATGAGTAACATGAGTGATAGTATCAACAGGAGTTTTCTGAAAGAGGATCTCTTGAGTATCCATCAGGCGTTGGATGCCTGATTTCAACAGTTGGCAGTCGGATTGCAAGGTTGAACAGAAGTAACAATCTCTTTCACATCCCGGGAAAATCCCGGCTTTCAACAGATTCATTTTAATCATTGGCAACAGAGTCATTAATTCATCAACAGCGGTAACATGAAGATCTTCCATAATTGCATGGACATTATGACCATGTTTTGGCATAGGAGCGGATATCACATTAGGTTTTTCAGGAGCATCAAACTCTACCTCCTTGGCATCTATCAAATCTTGGATCTTGTTTTTAAGGGCCCAACAGTTGTTGGTGTCATGCCCTACACTGTCCGAATGGTATGCACATTTTGCATTGGAATAATAATAGGGAGAAGAGGTATTTGGGTTTTTCGGCGCTTATTTCAAGTTGGTAAGGTTTAACTTTAACAGATGAGGGAGGACCTGAGCTGGTGTCATATTGATCCGGGTGAATTGCCGTTGTGGCCTTTCTACCCTTTGCTGGTTAGCCCTAGGTTGACTGCTTCGAGGTTGATCGAATGAGGAGTTCTGAACCATCACAGCCCCCACCATTGGACGGTGCTCCGTTCTTCCCTGATTTCTCTGGGAATAAACAGCAGAAACTTCTTTCTTGGCTGGGAAGGTCTTCTTGACAGCAGTGGAAGCAGCTGCATCCTTCTGAATTTTACCACTCTTAATGCCAGCTTCGACCCTTTCACCTATCAGTATTAATTCAGTGAACCCTGCAGATGATCTCCCGATCAAGTGATTGAAGAATGGACCTGACAGGGTCCCCAAAAACATGTCAACCAACTCTCTATCCGACAATGGTGGTTGCACCCTTCCAGCCAAATCTCGCCACTTCTGGGCATAATCCTTAAATCCCTCATTAGAGGCCATACCCATACTCTGTAGTTGAGTACAAGTAGGCGCTAAATCCGTGTTGTATTGGTATTTTCGGTAGAAAGCAGCAGACAAATCTTCCCAGTTATGAACATCAGATCTCTCAAGTTGATAGAACCAGTCCAATTGTGTACCCGATAAACTATCTTGAAAGAAATGGACCAACAGATCCTTATCAGAAGAGTGAGGTTGAATCTTTCTGACGTAGGACCTCAGATGCATCTTCGGACAGGACAAACCATCGTATTTGTCAAATGTAGGCACTTTAAACTTGGGAGGAATGACGATCCCAGCAACCAACCCCAGTTCTTCAAAATCCAATCCAGGAACTCTTTGCACTTCCATGGCTGCCAACCGCTCTTCCAGAATTTTATACTTATCGTCCGTAGGGGGATATTGCTGTTCAGAGTAATCTTTCTCCTCTTCTTCTTCTTCCTCTTCAGCTTCAGACTCGGAGGGCATTGCAACTCCTTTACCTTTACCAACCCCTTCGTCAGTCGTTGAGGGGAATTCCAGAACTCTCATAGCCTGATGCTCAAATCTTCTTCCCATAGTGGCCGCACCAGACCTTTTCTTCTTTTTCTCTTTGTCTTTTTCCTTCTCTTTCTCTAACAGTGCTTTAAGGTCCTCTTGACCCTTTGCTAAGGTCATGAGGAGTTGTTGGAATTGCGAATTCTGTACTTGCAGATCTTTGACCGTCTGCTCTATATCCATCTTGCTGAAATAAACATGAGAAAGATAAGGAAACCTGGTGTGAAGACCTGTTATGCATATGATGAATGATATGTTATTCATGTAATGAATTCAAGGATTCAGAAATTCAAATTTGTTGCAAACAAAAAGAACACACGTCATATTAATAAGAAGAAATTTTTTAGTACATAAATGCCCCATGGGAAAAATATTACAAAATTCTTAATGTAAAAATACATTGCGCATCCTCTTTGGTGCGATGTAAGTGTTGAGAGTCTCCTCTTCGTGAAGTCGGCGGGTAAGTTCCAAAACCTTCTTCTCACTGGCATAGAAGTTGGCTTCAAAAGTATTCCGTTCTTCCTTGATCTGTATCCAACTCCTTTGCAATTCTTCCAATGATGTTGGCATGTCAGGATGTAGGAGGGTGTATGGAACCTCTCCTTCCATAACAAGCTCTTTGATCACGGGGAGAATGTGAGGGTAAGGCATCATAAGGCTCTGGGCGCGGATTCGTACCCACTTGAGATAAGGCTCAAGGGGGATGGAATTCTTGTGCCCCAGTGTCTTACTATCCACTTTGTTGGGCATCCTCCAAGCTCGGATAAACCTTTGTCGAAGCTCTTGAGCGTCGTCGTCGAAGTCAAAAACCAAGTCAGGAATCAGCATGTCGTGAGGGCCATCCCTTCGAGCATATCCAAACTGTCTCAGAGCTAAATATGGGTTGTAGGTAATGCCTCCCCTAATGCCAAGTAATGGGACATTAGGGAATTCTCCACAACGATCAATGATGATGACATTTTCTTTAGACCGAGAACACCAATAAACATCAGAATGTGTGAGGGTCATCAATTGTTGCGACCACCTTAAACCCTGCTCATTCTTAAAAACTAACTGGGGAAGGTGATAAATAAACCACCTTGCTAGAAGAGGAGTACAGCACATGAGAACACCTCTTTTCCTCATTGTTCGTGTGTGAAATGAGTGTAGGATGTCCCCAAGCAATGTAGGCACAAGATTCCGAGATATGAAAATCTTAACAGCATTCACATCTATAAGCTGATCAGGGTTTGGGAACAAGACCAACCCATAGATGAGAAGTGCTACAATCTCATCAAAAGCTTGCAAATATAAGGAATTCCAACAGTCTTGTGCTTTCTCAAACAGAAACTTTGCCAAGAAACCCTTGACACCACTTCTGGTTTCCCAATGTCCTTTGATATCAGATGGTTGCAAGTGTAATGCTTGAGCAATATCTTCAGGCTTTGGTTCTTTTTCCGTACCATTGTAGGGTAGTTAATGGAGAATAGGAACCCTCAGGAGTTGAGAAAATTCCTCCAAAGTAGGTACTAGTTGGTAATCAGGGAATGTGAAACAGTGGTGTAGGGGGTCAAAGAACTGGAAGAGAACTTTCACCATGTCTTCTTTAATGTTGGAGTTGACCAAGTTGAGAAGTCTACCATGTCTTTCACTGAAGAGAGAATTCTCTGGAATCTTGGAAGTAAGCTCCTTGAGTTGAGGAGGGATTCTCACAAGATTGACTTGAATTGTTTTCCTGCAAAGAGATTCCATGACATACAAAACAAGAACAAAGATGAAGATCCAAACCCTTGAAATGGTTAGTGGATGCATATGATGCTTTATGATGTTCATGATGAATGCACAAGCATGTGTACAAATAAGTCACACAAGATCCTAGTTTCAGGCTTGCATGAGGTTTCATAGGTAAGTACCCTTTTGAAGTTAGTTGGCTCAACCTGTCCTATAAATAGTAACCGGGTTCTAAAGAGCTCAATATCACTGGACTATTTTCTGTGTTCATTATTTCAGTTTAGCCACTTAACTGGCGACTGAAATATTCCAAGAAAATAACCCTCAATGAGTGTAGTATCGAGTATCTACCAACTTCGGACTGCACCAAAGCCGGTCATCTCACTACCCCTAATAAGGCCAAGATGGTCAAGTAAGATTCTAAGAGTTCATTAGTGCTTCATGACATCACTCAGCGGCCCCGTATTCTCTTTGATTGACTCAAAGGCTACCGGTACCCACAAATATGTCGCACTAATAAAGTTATTGCTTCAACCATGTCGGTATACCCCGCACAGTTTCCACAACGTATTTCTATTTACCTATGAATGTTTCCCAAAAATCCGGGTGGAGGATTTCAAACCCAAACAAGAGAACCAAATGTAAAGCAATCAAAGCAAATAAGATAAGCATGCAAAGGTGATATAAACCCTAAGGTTACTCCACTTTTAAAGTCTTCCCCAATAGAGTCGCCAGTTTTGTGATACGGTGGGAGAACTAACTTGAGGTTTTGCGTTTTTGTGTTTGCAAATGTTTCAGTTTAGCAAGAGTCGCCACCGAATTTTTATTTTATCCTAAGGAAAGGTCAAAAAGCACAGGAAAGACCTTTGAGATGTTTTCTTGGGTTCGAGGAGTAGATTATGAAAAGGGAAGGTGTAATCACCCTTTTCATCCGTGGTTATCCATGGGCTCTTAGTCACTTGTTTAGATCACTTGCTTTGCTTTTCCAATTGTTTGAAATGGTGCTTTGTGGGTGGTTTTGAAAGATGTTTTTAAAAGAGGCCATCGTTGTGGCAACCTTTGTAATGATTCTTGTTTGAATGTATACAAAGGTGTTTTGTCTTTTGGAAAAGATTTCAGTGTTTGAAAGTTTGTTTTTGGAAATATTTTGAAATTGTGTTGTGAAGTGTGTTTGAAAATAGCAAGGATGTTTTGCAAGTTTTGATCAAGTAACTAAGAGTTATCTACCCTATTTTACTCAAAGATCTTTCCTATATGTTTTTAACCCTTTTGACAGTGTTATTTCACCATTGCATTTGGTGAACAACCTTGTGTTAGGATGTTAAACGGGACAGACGCGGGTCATCGTATAGACCATGATAGCAATTGTGTTAAGTATCTTTGGCAAATTTTTAAGGGACTTGGTCATTTTGTTTAGGCAACCAAGATAGCGTCATCGAGGGACTATGATCTTTTGTTTTGTTTTTGTTTTGCCAAAGTACCCAACATGCATAACATGGCCCATTTTTGAGGCAACAAGTGGATTGTAACCCTAGGGGTGCAAGTGTGCATTATGTATTCATTTTCATGCATGTTTGTCTTTGTATTAGGTCAAGCTACTTGTTGATTTGAATTTTTGCATAAAAACCCTAATCTCTAATCATGACATAATTGAAAGCATAAAGTGCGAGAATTAAAAGTCTAAGCTATTACAACATGATTATGGGGATGGGGGTACAATCTTTGAATGAGGGTTTATTTGACAAGAAATATAAACACTAGTTTACTATTACATCCAAATTGAATCAAATGCATAAATAATAAATGGACAATATTTAAATAAACAAAATAAATAAATATATCAAATAATATGAATTATGCAAAAAAAGGTTTTTGTTTATTTATGCATGTAAAAATATTTAATGTAAAAAAAAATAAAGAAATAAATAAAAGATTAATTTTATTTGGTTAAGGGTAAAACCCTAATTTTCCTTAAGAAAGTAAAAATATTAATTATTTTATTTATATACAATAAAAATAAAATAGTATATGTAAAAAAAATATATATTTAGAAAAAGTATTTTTTAAGTATATTTAATAATAAAATAAAAGTGTAATATTTTATATTTTTATTCTAAAATATCTAATAAAATAAGAGTATATATATATATATATATATATATGTGTGTGTGTGTGTGTGTGTGTGTGTGTGTGTGTGTGTGTGTGTGTGTGTGTGTGTGTGTGTGTGTGTGTGTGTGTGTGTGTGTGTGTGTGTGTGTGTGTGTGTGTGTGTGTGTGTGTGTGTGTGTGTGTGTGTGTGTGTGTGTGTGTGTGTGTGTGTGTGTGTGTGTGTGTGTGTGTGTGTGTGTGTGTGTGTGTGTGTGTGTGTGTGTGTGTGTGTGTGTGTGTGTGTGTGTGTGTGTGTGTGTGTGTGTGTGTGTGTGTGTGTGTGTGTGTGTGTGTGTGTGTGTGTGTGTGTGTGTGTGTGTGTGTGTGTGTGTGTGTGTGTGTGTGTGTGTGTGTGTGTGTGTGTGTGTGTGTGTGTGTGTGTGTGTGTGTGTGTGTGTGTGTGTGTGTGTGTGTGTGTGTGTGTGTGTGTGTGTGTGTGTGTGTGTGTGTGTGTGTGTGTGTGTGTGTGTGTGTGTGTGTGTGTGTGTGTGTGTGTGTGTGTGTGTGTGTGTGTGTGTGTGTGTGTGTGTGTGTGTGTGTGTGTGTGTGTGTGTGTGTGTGTGTGTGTGTGTGTGTGTGTGTGTGTGTGTGTGTGTGTGTGTGTGTGTGTGTGTGTGTGTGTGTGTGTGTGTGTGTGTGTGTGTGTGTGTGTGTGTGTGTGTGTGTGTGTGTGTGTGTGTGTGTGTGTGTGTGTGTGTGTGTGTGTGTGTGTGTGTGTGTGTGTGTGTGTGTGTGTGTGTGTGTGTGTGTGTGTGTGTGTGTGTGTGTGTGTGTGTGTGTGTGTGTGTGTGTGTGTGTGTGTGTGTGTGTGTGTGTGTGTGTGTGTGTGTGTGTGTGTGTGTGTGTGTGTGTGTGTGTGTGTGTGTGTGTGTGTGTGTGTGTGTGTGTGTGTGTGTGTGTGTGTGTGTGTGTGTGTGTGTGTGTGTGTGTGTGTGTGTGTGTGTGTGTGTGTGTGTGTGTGTGTGTGTGTGTGTGTGTGTGTGTGTGTGTGTGTGTGTGTGTGTGTGTGTGTGTGTGTGTGTGTGTGTGTGTGTGTGTGTGTGTGTGTGTGTGTGTGTGTGTGTGTGTGTGTGTGTGTGTGTGTGTGTGTGTGTGTGTGTGTGTGTGTGTGTGTGTGTGTGTGTGTGTGTGTGTGTGTGTGTGTGTGTGTGTGTGTGTGTGTGTGTGTGTGTGTGTGTGTGTGTGTGTGTGTGTGTGTGTGTGTGTGTGTGTGTGTGTGTGTGTGTGTGTGTGTGTGTGTGTGTGTGTGTGTGTGTGTGTGTGTGTGTGTGTGTGTGTGTGTGTGTGTGTGTGTGTGTGTGTGTGTGTGTGTGTGTGTGTGTGTGTGTGTGTGTGTGTGTGTGTGTGTGTGTGTGTGTGTGTGTGTGTGTGTGTGTGTGTGTGTGTGTGTGTGTGTGTGTGTGTGTGTGTGTGTGTGTGTGTGTGTGTGTGTGTGTGTGTGTGTGTGTGTGTGTGTGTGTGTGTGTGTGTGTGTGTGTGTGTGTGTGTGTGTGTGTGTGTGTGTGTGTGTGTGTGTGTGTGTGTGTGTGTGTGTGTGTGTGTGTGTGTGTGTGTGTGTGTGTGTGTGTGTGTGTGTGTGTGTGTGTGTGTGTGTGTGTGTGTGTGTGTGTGTGTGTGTGTGTGTGTGTGTGTGTCTATATATGTATTAATTATATTAAATATGATAAAATAAAATAAAATATATACAAAAATAAAAATATATTTAGAATAATATTTTTAGTGTGAATAAAAATAAAAGTATAATTTATATATATTTTTCAAGTTTTGGATAAATAAGATAAAAGTAATTAAATTGCTTTTTATGTTAGAAAAATAAAAATAAAATGCAAAATAAATGTGAAAAAATTATAAAAATATTTTTGAGTATTTTTTTATATTTGGAAATAAAAAAATAAAATCAGAAATGAAAACAAAATACAAAAATATAAAATATATAGAAATTGGGTCAGGGGGGTGTCAATAGTGAGTCAGGCCAAGCCTAGCCCACCACTTCATCTTCAACCTCTATCCTTCACAAAAACGCGCACGCCTGTTACCAAACCTGGACATCCTGTATACGAGCTCTATTGCAAAAACACATAACATCAAAGTTGTAGAGCATTTCAAGACGAATCTAACCATATAAAAAACTAATCCTAACTCTCAAAGACCAGAGAGAATTTCTCTGGCCCTAAAATCTAACCTAATTTTTTCAGTATGTTCATGGATGAAATTCTCTTAGCATGCTTAATATAAATGAAAACTGAGCATATGTATAACTTCATGGCAATAAATACTACATTTCTTATTCACAAACCTAAGGCTAAATGTTCCTAAATAGAGAGATAAGAAGTTGACAAAAACCTGTTTTAGCTGACTTCGTGTATGGCAATGTGGAGCTTTTCAACAAGGCTTGAGATGTCTGGGAGCTTGCTTGGACTTCACTTGACCTTCTCCAATACCTAGCTTGCCTTGAATGTACTTGAATCAACCTACAGAACTTAACCTGCACAAGCTCAAAATGAAATGTTTAAGGTTTGGGATAGCTTGGATGAGTTATGTGGAAGATGTTTGAACCAACTTGGGGCAAAACGCACGAGCCAATTGAGCTATGGAAGTCAAGTTGCAGGTTCTGCCCTGTTTTGCCAATGGAAGGTAATTTCTGGCTATGGGATGTTTGAGGGCTTCAGAGGTCGTGTTTTTGGCTCAAAGGGGTGTGAGAAAGATGTTCAAAATGTTTGCACAAGCTTGTTTTGGCTGATGTTCAAGTTCTCATGTATTTGGCATATTTCTTGTATATGAAGCAAAAGTGGGAAGTGATATGTAACAGGCTTGTACAGGCTATCCACATGCTTGCACCTTCTGTTCTTGGCCCCTCTAATTTGTGGATTTGATTAGCTGCAAAAGATCTGGACCAATGCTCAAAGATTGTGGTTTGACATAAAGCAAGATTATGACAAAAATGGTAATGTACCTTTTTCTTCTTAAGGATTAATCTTGTGTACAATTCCTTAATGACCAAAACAATACCTTAGACCAATGGATTTGCATTAAATTTTTAAGTGTGAAGTGGTTTAGAGGCCTGTAATCTAGTGCAAATCATGCTGACTTGAAATTGCAACTTGTATGAACATGAACATGCCACGGATGAAAAGTGAGTTTTTGCCAACTTCAAGCCTTCGATTCTCTCTAACCACAAATGTGTTTGGAGAGTTCTTGGACATTTTGGAAAGCTTTCAACATGCTATACAATCCATATTTGAAATGAAACTTGAGATTCCAAGTGGAACTATGTGAAAAATTTCCAAGAAGATAGGTCAAAATCCTGCCTAAACTAGGGCAAAATTTCTCTAAGTTAAAAGTTTTAGGGACCCTTGTTCCAAAAATCATAACTTGAGATCCAAGCTTCTTTTGGGAAAACTTTGTGAATCAAAGTTATAGAATTTGTGGAGTACTACAACTTTCATGTTGGAAGTTTTGTTTGAATCCAATTGCATCATAGTGAAAATGTTGGGCAAAGTTAGGAAAAATTAAGAAAATTTCATAACTTAGAAAAATTCTAAGTTATGAAAATTTTCAACTTTAAACCCTAATTTGAAAAAATGGGTTTCTTGATGAACAAGTTTCATGTTTTGACACATCTTGATGAAAAATGACCCTTGGCACTTGATTTTGACCAAAAAGTCAAAGTTTGACTTTTCACTGTACAGTCAAATTTTGATCAGTTGACTGAAAAATTCATCTGTCAATCCAATGCAATTGAGATCTTTTGAACTTGTTGAATAGGTCAAAATTATGCCATTGAGTCCTTGAGTCCATGGTTGAACCCAATTTGCCATTGTCTAGGTCAAAAATCAGAAATTGCCTTTATACAGTCATAACCCTAAAAATGACAATTTTGCCCTTTTGATGATCTGATCAAATTTCTTGTGGAGTTGTGGTCCAAACTTGATAAAATGGTTCATATGAGTTCATAATGTTGATGTGGGTCAAAATTCACGAGGTTTGACTGTAAATTGGCCACAGTTGACTTTTTCACCAATACAACTGATTTCTAGGTCAACTGTCCAATTGACTGGGTAAAAATTTGATTCAAAGCTTGAAACTTGGTAGAGGCAATCTTATAAGTCCATCATGAAGTATTAAAGTCACTTTGAGCCTTGGAAGTCCAAAAATCCATGTGCAAACTCAAACCCTAATTTAGGTCGATAGTGCAAGGAGATGTCTTGAGCAGAGCAAATCCTAGCTTGGTCTTGGGTTCAAAGAGCCTTGTGATGAGAAATGTTGATAAAATAAGAGGGAAAATTTTGGGGTAGAACAGGTACCCATGAAGAGAAAATGGTAATATCTCGTGCCAATCTTTTTATGTAACCGTCATCTTCTGCACAATCTTCTTAATGTTCTTATTAGCCACTTCAACAGCCCCATTCATCTTCGACCGGTAAGGAGAAGAGTTATGATGCTGTATCTTGAACTGCTTGCAGAGCTCAATGATCATTGTATTGTTGAGATTTGTACCATTGTCCGTAATGATCCTCTCTGGTACACCGTATCGATAGATCAGATTGTGCCGAATAAACTGTGTCACGACGTTCTTGGTTAAAGTAGCAAAGGAAGCTGCCTCAACGCATTTGGTAAAGTAATCAATAGCTAATAAGATGAAATGATGCCCGTTAGATGCCGTAGATCTGATCTCACCAATCATATCGATGCCCCACATTGCAAAAGGCCAAGGAGCTGTCAAGACGTTCAGAGGAACCGAAGGTATGTGCATCTTATCAGCATAGACTTGGCACTTATGACAGGTTCGAGAATGTCGATAACAGTCGACTTCCATGGTAGACCAATAGTATCCTTCCCGTAGGATTTTCTTTGCCATGGTATGTCCATTGGAATGAGTCCCGAAAGTACCTTCATGTAACTCTACCATAATCCTTTCTGCTTCGTTCTTATCCACACATCGCAGTAAGGTTGAATCATGATTATGTTTGTAAAGGATACCATTACTGATGAAGAACTTTGCCACGGACCTTCTCAGAAACTTCTTATCATTAACAGATGCACCCTTGGGGTATTCCTGAGCCTCAAGATACCTTTTTACCTCGTGAAACCAGGGTTTATCTGTTACCTCTTCAGTCTCAATGTCACAGCAATGTGCGGGTTCGTCCAACCTTTCAATGGTAATCTGGGGAGCTTCATTATCCCACCTGACTTTGAACATAGAAGACATTGTAGCTAGCGCGTCCTCCAACTGATTCTCCTCTCTTAGGAAATGTTCAAAGGTTATCTCCTCAAAATATGGAAGCAACGTTAATACATACTCCTTGTAAGGAATAAGATTCGGGTGTTTCGTATCCCACTCGCCTTTGATCTGACAGATCACGAGAGCGAAATCTCTGAATACACTTAAGAACTTAATCCTTAGGTCAATAGCTGCTCGAAGACCCATGATGCACACTTCATACTCCACCATATTGTTGGTGCAGTTGAAACATAGTCGGGCGGTGAACGGAGTATGAGAGCCTCCGGGAGATATGATCATGTTGCCAATGCCATTACCCAAAGCGTTTGAAGCTCCATCAAAGTAC
This sequence comes from Vicia faba, assembly GCA_948472305.1. Lineage (NCBI taxonomy): Eukaryota > Viridiplantae > Streptophyta > Magnoliopsida > Fabales > Fabaceae > Vicia > Vicia faba. Next base: position 1,631,571,359 of record OX451736.1, read on the forward strand.
ATATACCATCGGGATCCCTCCTCATGTCCTTCATCCAGTCCAGGTGTTTCACAGTCAGTTGCCAACATGATGTTCTCATCCGGGAATTCAAAGTTCATCGACTGGTAATCACCCACTGCCTGATGTGCCAAATGATCTGCCAACACACTTCCATTGATTGCCTTTTGAGTCGTGTATTGGATGTCATACTCAGTCAAGATCATATGCCATCTTGTTATTCTTCAATACTTGATTGGGTCCATCTTCGATATCAATAGAGTAGTGTGAGTCTGCATATACTGTCTCAGCCGGCGAGCAGCCCATGCCAAAGCGCAACAAGTTTTCTCAAGCAGTGAGTATCGGGTCTCACAGTCGGTAAACTTTTTGCTAAGGTAATAAATAGCATGCTCATTTCGGCCAGACTCGTCATGCTGCCCCATCACGCACCCCATCGAATTGTCGAGTACTGTCAAGTATAAGATCAAAGGTCTCCCTTCAACTGAAGGCATCATAATAGGGGGCTCTTGGAGATATTCTTTGATCCTTTCGAAAGCGGCCTGACATTCATCGTTCCATCTTACCACTTGATATTTCTTCAATAACTTGAAGATTGGCTCACAAGTAGCAGTTAGGTGTGAGATGAATCGAGCAATATAGTTCAAACGTCCCAAAAAGCCTCTGACTTCTTTTTCTGTTCGGGGAGATGGCATTTCCTGTATAGCCTTCACCTTTACAGGATCCACTTGAATACCTTTATCACTTATGACGAAACCCATCAGCTTACCAGACCTCACTCCGAAGGTGCACTTTTTCGGGTTTAACCTCAGCCTGTACAACTTCAACCTGCCAAATAGCTTCTGAAGATGGTCAAGATGTTTTTCCTCAGTCTGGGACCTTGCAATCATGTCGTCAACGTATACCTCAATCTCATGATGAATCATGTCGTGGAACAAAGCGACCATGGCACGCTGATATGTTGCCCCCACATTCTTTAATCTGAACGGCATGACCTTGTAGAAAAAGGTACCTCATTGAGTAACGAATGTTGTCTTCTCCATATCCTCGAGAGCTATCTTAATCTGATTGTAACCGGAGAAACCATCCATAAAGGAGAAGACCTTATTGTTGGATCCTAAATTCGACACCTTTGTTTTGTTGATGTCAGCCATTAAAAGCTGAAAAATGCTTTCGACTGGCTAAGTCTGTCGAAGTGCCCGTCGAAAGATGGCAAAGTACTTAGAAGATTTCTTCAAAGGAAGAAGGCCGGTTGCCTTCGACGTCGAAGGAGTTTCTCGTCGAAGATGTCTCTTGACGAAAGTGTTCGATGGTTCAGAGTGGAGCAGTTTTGAAATTCAAGCTTTTGGAGGGAAAACGGTTTCCAGCAGTTACCACGTGCAAACGTGCAAGGATCTGGAGCGTCGAGCATGGAGAACGTGCCAAGTGGATTGATCTCGAAGCAGTGTAACTGCCCGACGGTTACTTGGGATGTTTTAGTATAAATAGGAGTAGACATGTAGTTTCTCGCGTGTGTTCACAATTCTATACAAAGTCACTCATATAGATTCGAGTACCCAGCGTGTGAGAAAGAATTGTTGAGAAATGTATGTGTGAAACACCAATTTTATCAATTAAAGTCATTTACTTTTCCAGAAATTTACTTGCTTTCTCCTTTACATTCTTGTCGAACCTTTTACTTTAAAGCCTTGTTTATTTTACCAAGTCTTTCCTTTATGCAATTCATTTAAAGCCAATTTATTTAAAGCCTTATCCAATTCAATCAAACTTCAAAATCAACCTATGTCCTAGGATCAATCTGATCGATCCTGCGAGTAACCAAATAAGTAACCATTTGGAGGATCAGCGGTTGTTTACCAAAACCCAAGGTAAACAAATTGGCACACCTGATGGGACTGTGTGTTGATTGTTGAAAATAATCTCATCTTTTCGAGTTGTATGTTATTGAGAAGTGGTAGAATATACACTAACGATAACAATACTGCCAGAAGAAGGGAAGAGATGGCGAATCCGCCAAACACTAACGAAATCCCACAAACGAGTGTGGGAGCAACGGTTAATATGACCGTAAGTGAAGCGACACGAGTGTGGGAGCAACGGTTAATATGACCGTAAGTGAAGCGACAAATGTTGGTTCGACACCAGCAGTATCGGTCACAACCACGGGGCCAATAACTTCGTTAACAGGCCCCAGGATGCCTTTGGGAACTCCCCCACCAAGGGGAAATTTAGGCACAAGGCCTTTCGTTCCCCCAGGTTTCATTCCACTCTATGGTATGCCAACTTCTGAAGTGGCAAGCCTGACGAATGCTGCGTCCACTTTTTCAGACCCTTTTGTGAGTGCCTCTTCGCCACTCCAAGGCTCTGGAGTAGGCATGGGGGATAGAAATAAGACCCAACTCTTAGGAGGAACGTCCCAAGTAGCCCATGGCCTTACAAATGCCTCGACAGCAGTCTTGAGGCAACAAATGGACGAAAGCAACCATGATATGGTGCAAATGTTGGCACAAACTTTGAGTACAGTGCTAAACCCTCTAATACAAAACACCACTCAATCGAATCAGCAAGTTACAGCGCAAATGACGCGTTTGGCTGATTTCTTTGGAGTACCCCCACTTATTCGACAGCCCCAAAGGGCGCAAATAAGGGGAAATCAGGGGATATTTTTAGAGGAAGAAACCACCATTAACCAGGCTCAACAGCCTGTCGAAGAAAACCTTAGGGCACGATTGGAACAACCTGTCGAGGAACCTAGGGTAATAACCCCAGAGGTAAGGTTAGTTAACAGAAACCAAAATGCTGACGAAGTGGTTCAGCATATCCAATACCAAAACATGGGCTTGGAAAACAATCTGGCAACCATGATTGAAAGGATCATGACTCAGAATGGGATGAACATGGGCTTTCGAAGGCCCAACTTTACATCTCCATTGTCAGAATACGTGTTACAAACAGACTTACCTCCTAGATGCAAAGTCCCCAAATTTACTAAGTTCTCTGGGGACACGACAGAATCTACTGTCGAGCATGTGGCGAGATACTTGATCGAAGCAGGAGACATTTCGAATAACGAAAACCTAAGGATCAAGTACTTCCCAAGTTCTTTAACCAAGAATGCTTTTACTTGGTTTACAACTCTTCCCCCCAATTCGATCCATCATTGGACCCAGTTGGAAAGATTGTTCCATGAACAATTCTACATGGGGCAAACCAAGATAAGCCTGAAAGAACTGGCCAGTGTGAAGAGACGTTTCACTGAACCTATAGACGAATATCTGAATAGGTTTAGGCTGCTCAAGGCGAGATGTTTTACACAAGTGCCAGAACATGAGTTGGTCGAAATAGCCGCAGGCGGTTTAGATTATTCCATTAGGAAGAAGCTAGACACCCAGTACCTAAGAGACATGGCCCAACTGGCCGATAGAGTTCGACAGGTCGAACGCCTCAAAGCTGAAAAAGCTAAGGCAACGAAAACTCACAAGAGAGAGAGGATAGCGTACGTTGAGATGGATGACGAAGATCTAGAATCCTTCGACGATACTTTAACTGTCGAAGAAGGAGAAGTCGATTTAGCAGAACTAAAACAAGGGCCACCATACTCTTGTAAACTGTTAGTCCCCTCAAATGGGAAAAATCCCATTGGTCCAGAAAGGACCAACGATAGGTTCCCAAAAAAGACTTATAGTTTTGACATCACAAAATGTGATGAAATATTCGACTTGCTAGTTAAAGATGGCCAAATGATAGTACCCCCAGGGGTAAAAGTGCCTCCTCTTGATCAAAGAAAGAAGAGAGGTTTTTGCAAATATCATAATTTTTTGGGCCATAAAACTTCTCAATGTTTTCTTTTCAGGAATCTTGTGCAAGACGCTATTGAAGAAGGGAGATTGAAGTTTGCCGACAAATCCCCCATGGCTGTCGACTCCAATCCATTGAAGGCTGAAGCCCACTATGCTGAACCCTCTGAGGTGAACATGATAGAGGCAACCAGGATCCAGTCGAAGAATCCAGGAATTACCATGGTCGAAGTCTCAAAGGACCACATCAACATGCCAATCTTTGGCAGTTTTTCTGGAAATTTATCCAGGAAGACAATTGAAGCTGTCCAGAAAGCGGTCGAAAACCCGAAGTCGGAGACCGCTGAAGCACAAAAAACTGGATCAAAACCCAGTTCCCACTTGGCCACTGTTCAAGGCCAGACGGAGAATCTGGAGATACAAATGAAGCAGTTAACTCTTGCTAACAAAGATACAATGAATATCAACATGGTCGAGCTTTCTGACCCAAAAGCATCAGAAGAGGCCATGAGGCAAGAACAGGCTAATAAGACTGCTTTCCCTCGGGAAAACAAAAACTTGGCAGATTTTTTACAAAGATGCCAGAAAAAGAAATCAGAGGTGATGCTGTGTCCAAGATGCAGTTCGATCTTTGATAAAAAAGCTGCTGAGCACATTCAAGGCGTAAGAGCAGCGAATAAGAGAAGGGAGAATGCTGACCTTCGACATGATCCCAGAAGGGGTTCTAACCAAGACAAGAGGCCATTGACTTTTAGGCCTCCAACAAATGTGCCAGTAGACACTTGGTACAAAACCTCTGGCCGGAAGAGGCCAAGTGAGGAGAAATGGCATTCCTTCGATGTGCCAAGAGGTTCCTCTTTGACTCAAAAGAAAGAGCCTCAAGTTGCTGCACCTAAGGTTGCACAAGTGTCCAGCAACTACAAAGGTAAAAACCCTATGTCTCGATCTCAATGGAGGAGATATCAAAGGAGACGAAAAGCTGAAAGGGAGGCTACCAACGAACCTAAGGCAGAAACTAGTTCGAATGTTCCTCAAAGGAAACAAAGGAAGCCTCTAGAGAGGGAGCCAGTAACCAACAGGCTAGTTTGGCCTAACCAAAGTGAAGTCGAAGACGAAGACGATGCTGAGTCCGACGATACTTTGGACATAATGGTGAATATCGTTTCAGTGCTGCCCAGAGAATTCAATCGACAGGTAGAAGTCGAAGCAAGTGACTGGGAGGTAGAGCAAGAAATGGCCAAACATAGGCCAGTGTGCTATTTTGTCATGGACAATGGCACTACTGAGGAACAAAATGGCTTCTTCGAGCCACCTACAGAGGCGATGAAAAATCACCTCAAGCCTTTATTCATAAGGGCTAAACTCGAAGAAACTACTGTGAATAAAATATTGGTCAACTGTGGGGCAACCATCAATATTATCCCTCACTCTATGCTAAGGAAAATTGGCAAAAGGGATGAGGACATTAAGCCTCACAATATGGTCCTGTCGAACTATGAGGGCGGCATAGGGACCACCATGGGAGTGATCCAGCTAGATATCAAAGTAGGGTCTATCCTTCGACCAACGATGTTCATGGTCATATCGGCCAAACCTAACTACAATCTTTTGTTAGGCCGTGAATGGATTCATGGTGTTGGCGATGTGCCTTCATCGATGCACCAAAGGCTGCTGCTATGGCGTCCAGATGGGATGGTCGAAAACATAGAGGCAGATCAAAGCTACTACCTTGGCGAAGTGAATCACCTGGGTTTGGCAGATTTCGACAAAAACTTGGCTCACATAGGGCCATGTCCAACACCTGACTTCGACATGGCGCCAGCGCCAAACACCTTTTGTTCCCTATACCTGCATCCTGAGCATGGTTTCCAATGGGACATAGAAGACTTGTCCCACATAGACTTCAGTGGGTTAACTGATATCCAACCAACTGGTTGGGGAAGTGAATTCAGTGATAATGACTGAGTCACTATCTTTGAAGCGAATTTCGGCTTATGTAGCCGAAACCAAGATGATAACGGCTCTCGAAGCCGAAGTAAAGTACATGGCCACACAGGCCAATGGTCAACAATTATCTGCTGTAGGCCCAGGAAAGGATTTCGATCCAAAACCTCCTGATATCATGCCAGAAGAAATGCAGGAACAGAGGCTCGACGCCATCTATGACGATGAGCCTTTGGGCTTCGAAAAGGACCCCTTGGCGAACAACATTAAAATGTTAGCACAAGACCCTTTAGAAGAAATCAACTTAGGCGAAGGATCAGAGAAAAGGCCAACTTACATCAGCGCCAAAATCGATCCAGAACTTAGGTTGGAAGTAATCCAATTGCTGAAAGAGTTTAAAGACTGTTTTGCATGGGATTATGATGAAATGCCCGGTCTCGACAGAGGATTGGTAGAACTTCAGTTGCCAATCAAACCTGGAAAGAAGCCAATCAAGCAAAATCCAAGGCGCTTCGCCCCAGAAATACTGTCGAAGGTCAAAACGGAGGTCGAAAGACTTCTGAAATGCAAATTCATCCGTGTTACAAGGTATGTCGAATGGATTGCAAATATTGTGCCAGTAATTAAGAAAAATGGTACGTTAAGGGTGTGCATAGATTTCAGAGATTTGAATGCTGCCACCCCCAAAGATGAATATCCTATGCCTGTGGCGGAAATGCTAGTCGATTCTGCCGCTGGCTATGAATACCTGAGTATGCTCGATGGTTATTCAGGATATAATCAAATATTCATTGCTGAAGAAGATGTGTCGAAAACAGCTTTTCAATGCCCTGGGGCCTTAGGCACTTACGAATGGGTAGTGATGCCTTTTGGCCTAAAGAACGCTGGGGCAACGTACCAGCGAGCAATGAATACTATCTTCCATGATTTTATTAACACTTTTATGCAAGTTTATATTGATGATATTGTTATAAAATCTGTTTCCAGGAAGAATCACATTGACCACCTTCGACAATCATTCGAAAGAATGAGAGAACATGGTCTGAAGATGAACCCTTTGAAGTGTGCGTTCTGCGTGAAAGCTGGAGATTTCTTAGGCTTCGTTGTCCACAAGAAAGGAATCGAAATCAACCAGAACAAGACGAAGGCAATTATGGAAGCGAAAGCGCCATCGAATAAGAAGGAATTGCAATCTCTCTTAGGCAAGATAAATTTCTTAAGGAGGTTTATATCTAATCTAAGTGGGAAAGCTCAGGCCTTTTCACCCTTACTTCGACTGAATAAAGAGGGGTTCGAATGGGGGCAGGAGCAACAAGAAGCCTTCGACAAAATCAAAGGGTACCTCACTAAGCCACCTATTTTGGTGCCTCCTTGTAGCAATAGGAGTATGAGATTGTACATAGCTGCATCTGACAAAACTCTGGGAAGTATGTTAGCCCAAGAGGATGATAATGGAGTCTAAAGACCCATTTACTATCTCAGTCGAGTTTTGAATGATGCAGAAACTAGATATAGCGAAGTTGAAAAATTGTGTCTATGTCTGTATTTTTCTTGTACAAAACTCAAGCAATATATAAAGCCAGTTGATGTTTATGTTTCGTCTCATTTTGATGTTTTCAAATATATGTTGTCAAAACCTATCTTGCATAGTCGAATTGGCAAATGGGCATTAGCATTAACTGAATACTCCTTGACCTTTATGCCTCTTAAGGCAGTAAAAGGACAAGTGGTTGCAGATTTCATAGTCGACCACTCAATTCAAGTTGAGGATATTAATTATGTGGAGATAGAGCCTTGGAAATTCTACTTCGATGGTTCCAGCCATAAAGATGGAACAGGGGTAGGAGTCTTGATTATTTCTCCAGATAAAATTCCAACAACATTCAAGTACAAAATAGCAGGTTCTTGTTCGAACAATGAGGCTGAGTATGAAGCTCTAATTACTGGCCTTGAGATATTGTTGGAATTGGGGGCAACTCGAGTCGAAATAATGGGAGACTCAGAGTTAGTCATTAAGCAAGTCACAAAGGAATATAAATGCATAAGAGAAAATCTCATTATGTACTTTGTGATAGCAAATCGTTTATTGAAAAAATTTGAAAGTATCAATATTCGACACATACCCAGAGTCGAAAATCAAATAGCCAATGACTTGGCACAAATTGCATCTGGGTATAAGATTTCAAAAACGAGATTACAAAGAGCAATCGAAGTTCGAGAAAAGATAAAAGCAACTTGTCTATCACCATCAGACTTGGAATCGACGAGACTAGGATATGCTGATCACAGTAACTTCGAGATTTCGTTCATTGATAATTTGTCAGAGCAAGATTGGAGGAAACCTATTGTGGACTATCTTCAAAATCCAGGAGCTTCGACAGAACGAAAAACAAAATACAGGGCGTTGAGTTTTGTACTCATGGGTAATGAGTTATTCAAGAAGACTCCTGAAGGGGTGTTGCTGAAATGTTTAAGTGAAACTGAAGCATACATAGCCCTTTCGACGACGCATGCTGGGGCATGTGGGGCTCACCAAGCAGGCCATAAGATGAAATGGTTGTTGTTTCGACAAGGACTATATTGGCCCACTATGCTGAAAGATTGTGTTGAGTTCGCCAAGGGTTGTCAAGAGTGTCAAGTCCATACAGGCATCCAACATGTACCAGCAAGCGAACTTCACTCGATAGTGAAGCCCTGGCCTTTTAGAGGATGGGCGTTGGATCTCATTGGAGAGATTCGACCAGCATCATCAAAGAGTCAGAAATACATACTGGTAGGCATTGATTACTTTACTAAGTGGATCGAAGCTATCCCTTTAGTCAATGTAGACCAGGAAAATGTCATTGAATTTATTCAAAAGAACATTATCTTTAGATATGGAATCCCTGAGACGATAACAACTGATCAAGGGTCAATTTTCACTGGTCGAAAGATGCAGGAATTTGCTCAGGAAACAGGTTTCAAACTCCTAACATCCACGCCTTATTATGCACAGGCGAATGGTCAAGTCGAAGCAGCTAACAAAGTGGTGATTGGCTTGCTAAAGAAACATGTTGGGAAGAAACCAAAGAATTGGCATAAGACGTTAGACCAGATTTTATGGGCTTGTCGAACGTCCCCAAAAGAAGCCACTGGTACAACACCGTATAGGCTAACTTTTGGCCATGATGCAGTGTTACCAGCAGAAATTTGTCTTCAATCTGCAAGGGTTCAGAGGCATTATGATATTCCTTCTGAAGTTTATTGGAACATGATGTTAGATGAATTGGTGGATTTAGACGAAGAGAGATTACACGCTCTCGACCTACTCAGGCTTCAGAAGAAAAGAGTAGAAGACTCTTATAATAGAAAGGTAAAACCTAAGGTATTTTTGCCTGAAGAACTAGTTTGGAAGGTAATTCTTCCCATGGATCGAAGGGATCGAAGCATGGGGAAATGGTCACCCAAATGGGAAGGACCCTTCAGAGTTATCCAAACTTTTTCTGGTGGAGCCTATGAAGTCGAAGAGTTAAGTGGAGATAAAAGGCTCTTGAGAGTAAATGGTAAATATTTGAAAAAATACAAACCTATACTTCAAGAGATAAAAATAAAATAATAAAAGAACAAGACTAAATTAACCATAAAAATGCCAAAATAGAAATTTTATAAATTTCAGCCAAGATGGCAATTGTTGTCGAATAACGATTACAGAATATGGTTACAAAAGAGAATCAATCAAAAGGAAAGAGAGTCCTTGAATCGAAGATACTTGGCTTGCTGCAGCTCCAACCTTTTCTTGCACCAGGCGTTTTCCTGCACTAGTTTGGCAATCTGAGCGTCGAGGCTTTGGGCCCTCTCAGTGAATTCCAGGCCTTGTTTGATCTCAGTTTGGCTCTCGGTGTCTGAGATGGTCGAAAGAAGTTCCTCCTTGCGTACAGTATTGGCGTTTATCTTCGCCTCTATCTCTGCGATTTGTGCCCGGAAGGAAGCATTCTCTCGATCAATGGCATCGATTTCTTCTTGCGTAGATGCTTTTTGTTTCGACAACTCTGCAATTCGAGAAGTCGAATCTGAGACAGCAGTCCACGCAGAGGAGCTTTTGCCATACAGCACCTCAAGCTGACTGTTAAAACCCCTTTGGCGCCTGTAATCTGCTGAGACTTGATCAATCATAGAGTGTAACTCCATGATCAAGCTCGAAACTTCTGGGGCTACAGCTTCAAAGTCGACAGCATTCAAGACCTCCTTCAAGCATGATGGAGCAGTGGGGTCCCCCTCTAAATTCTTCATCAAGTCCCTCTTGAAGAACTGGGCCTTAACCTTCGCCAAAGCATCATCAAGGGGAGAAGTTTCAGAAGACTTCCCCGACAGGGTAGGAACTTCCTGACTAGCGTCAGACGAACTCTTGCTCTCGATGATTGCGTTGAGGTAGCTAACAGGGTCAGTTTGTTTCAAGAGTTCCAAGTCCTCTTTAGACCTGTGCTTCGTTGAGGTAACCCTTGCAACAGCATTATCTTGGGTTTGAGGTTCTTGAGTGTTAGGTGCCTCGACTGGTTGCTCTTCGACTCGGACTGGGGCAGTACCAGCGTCGACTTGTGGTTCTTCGCTAGCATCACCCTGGGGCCCTTCGCCAGCGTCATCTTGGTGTTCTTCGCTAGCGTCACCCTGGTGTCCTTCGCCAGTGCCACCTTGGTTCTCTTCGTCGACAGCATCTTGATTTTCTTCGCCATCATTGCCTTGGTCCCTTTCTTCATGATTCTCTTCTGACAGATCCACCACCTGAACCGTTTCTGGTTGTTGTTCCTCCACCAGAGGTTCCTCCGCTGGTTTTTCTACTGTTTCAGCATTGGCCTCATTCTCAGTATGGGCTTCGTCATTTCCCAAGCCTTTTTCCTGAGGCCTGCTAAGTTCAGCAGATTCCAGCGTTTCAGAGGTCCTTGGCGGAGAACTTTCAGTAGTGTCCTGAAAAAGGAAAGAAGACAAATCTTCAGAGGTCGAAAGAGACACAATCGAATACGGGTATCTATACCTAAGTTATAAAAGGGTCTAAGAGATTACCTGTGGATTAGCTTCAGCCCCAGGGCTGGAATTGTCGCTTTCGACAGGCTTGTTAAGAAGAATGTTTAGTTCCTCCTCAGTTGGCTCCTCGATGATCACTGGAGGTGGCCTAGGCTTTCTCACAGCAACCTTTATTCTGACAGTTCGACCTTCAGGAGCAGGAGCAGGAACAGAAGCATCCCTCGTCAACTTTCGCCTCTTTAGAGGGGCAGGAGGGGAATCACTTTCTTTATCACTCCCAGATTCGACCACCAGTCCTGGCCGTTTCTTGGGCGAAGGTGCCTAGAAAACCAATAGGAATTCGATTGAATAATTGCATCAAAAATCAAAAATCGAAAGCCAAAAGGAAAATGAAGAAAGTCTAGTTACCGATATAGAAGGCTTCTTCGAAGAGCCTTCCCCCTGTTGGTTGCTTGTGGTCTTCGCCGGCGCTGTAGTCTTCGCCGGCGGTGGAGGTTTTGTTGAAGGGCCTCCTCCTTGTTGGCCTTCTGTAGCCTTCTTGGCTACAGGCTTTCGAACAACTGAAAGCAAATGAAAAAATTAACAGGCTAGCAGTCGAAAAAGACAAAAAGTAATGTGAGAACAGGAACTTACATTTCTTTATTTTGTCCAACACAAGGACAAAAGACTTCTGCAGCTCATCCATGAAGTCCTTCTCGTCGAAGAAGTACTCAGCATAATAGCTTCTCCACCACTCCTCGAAGGATGGTGAGCAAAGGAAATTGAGCTGGTAGTCAAACAGCGAGAGAACTGTTCGACCAGCATATCTTCCGATATGCTTGATGGCAGCTTCTTCTGTGTAATCATTGCAGAAGTACAGCATGGACTTCTCTCTTTGAAAAATCGGAGAAGGTAGGGTTTGGATAATACCAAACTGGCGAGATACCAGGTTTGGTTGGTATGCAATCAGACTCAGATGAGTCTTAGAACTCTTGAATCAAAGAGGCATGATCCTTGGTGTAAGGAACGCCTCCCACAGTATTGTGTGTTCGTCGACATTGGGACCACTCGACGCCTTTGGATGTGGCCTTGTGAACCATGCTGGGCCTACCTGCCGTCGAGCAAATGGAGCCATAGTTGAAACAAACTCCTTCCTTCGAGCAAACATTAGAACGAAGTTGGTGAAGGTTTGCTGAAACTCCAGTCCATCTTCCATAGGTGTCAGCAGAGCCAGCCTGGTTCCTTCGACGCGCCTGTTCGCTATCGCTGGAGCCTGTTCATTTATCTGAGCCTTCTTGGGCAAGAAAGATTCGAAAGTGGCGTTGAGCCACAGTTGGAGCAGCCAAAAAGGCCCAGCAAGTAGCAAACTGGCCCTGTCCTCGATATGTTTTAGAAGAGTGGCCCCATTGCTGATCGAATCATAGAGGCTAGCCAGAATCAGTTCTGCCAAACAGATGTTTTGGCGATGGTGCAGTTGAGTAGCAAGAGTGACCATCTTTTTGGTCACCTGTAAGGACTTTGAGCAAAACACAAAGCGAGTCAGCCATAGGGCTAGAAACGCTATGTGTTCGACATCCGACACAGCATCTGTCGACCTGTCATGATAATGGTTGATGAAAGTGGTGTATGTTGGTTTGGTCTCAGAGAAGCCAATTTGGTCCTCCGACATCTCCTCCGGATCGAAGTAATCCCCGGTGGGTCGAAGGCCAGTAATAGCGGCCACATCGAAGAGTGTGGGGGTTAGCATCCCACAGGGAAGATGAAAAGTAAAGTGGGAGTAGTCCCAGAACAACAGTGAAGCTATCAGCATCTCCGGGGAGTAGTTCAAGCCTGTCTTCGACAGCATCACTAGGTCGAAGATTCCCATATCCTTCCAGATCGGAGTTTGATGCTTCTCCATCTTTGTTAGCCAAGCAACATAATCGGAGGTAAGGTTAGGGCAAGACCTGAAGATCCTAACACCTCTGTTGAAGAAGCGGAGGTCGATTTTTTCACGTGCAGGGTCTTCATTGTCTTCTGCGTCTTTCTTGGCGCATGCGACTGGTTTGAGTTTCTCGACTATCGGGAAATAGCTCTTGATCTTCAGAGCCTCAGAAATACTTGGATTCATGGGGCCAGACATTGCAAAGATCTGGTTGGAGTATCCAACCGGGATCATCAAGTGGCGCGAGTAAGCATCGCGAACGGCGATGTCAGAAGGTTCAGGAACCCTTCGTTTGCCTGTAGAATTTACTACCGGAGCAGTGACGAAAACCTTGGGTTTAGCATGTTCAGTTGGTGCGTTAGCACTAGGAGCAGTAGAACCAGAGACCATGGTTTGGTGTTGAGTTTGAAATGAGGTTGAAGATGAAGTGAAAGAGGAAGAGTTTCTGCAAAGATAGCAAGCTTGTATGAAAACAGGGAAGTTTGAAGGCTAGATGGCGTAAAAAGTCCCACAATGGGGTACTTACTACTATTTATAGTAGTGGGGAAAAATCCCCAATAACGAGGACATTAAATGCCATTTAATGCTGCAGGAGTTAGTGGGACGCGTGGCAGCCCCCTGTTGTTTTAGCCGTTTCTGCAGAAATAGAGGGACGCAACGTGCGTCCTCGTTTTTGAGAATTGTCATAATGACAAATTCTGAAATGACGTTTGGTACTGCACGCCGTACTGAAAGTGACGTCTTAGGTACGGAACAATGATGGTTTTCTTGGGATTGCCAATAGTTGGTAGAAAACAACAAAAAGTGCACAAGTTAATTTGTGACTAAGCGTAAAAAGACAAGTGTCGAATGGTGTTTTAAAAAATGCCTTTTTCTGTCAGAGTCGAAATAAGGCATTCTTGGGGGGCAATTTGTTGGCTCCTAAATTCGACACCTTTGTTTTGTTGATGTCAGCCATTAAAAGCTGAAAAATGCTTTCGACTGGCTAAGTCTGTCGAAGTGCCCGTCGAAAGATGGCAAAGTACTTAGAAGATTTCTTCAAAGGAAGAAGGCCGGTTGCCTTCGACGTCGAAGGAGTTTCTCGTCGAAGATGTCTCTTGACGAAAGTGTTCGATGGTTCAGAGTGGAGCAGTTTTGAAATTCAAGCTTTTGGAGGGAAAACGGTTTCCAGCAGTTACCACGTGCAAACGTGCAAGGATCTGGAGCGTCGAGCATGGAGAACGTGCCAAGTGGATTGATCTCGAAGCAGTGTAACTGCCCGACGGTTACTTGGGATGTTTTAGTATAAATAGGAGTAGACATGTAGTTTCTCGCGTGTGTTCACAATTCTATACAAAGTCACTCATATAGATTCGAGTACCCAGCGTGTGAGAAAGAATTGTTGAGAAATGTATGTGTGAAACACCAATTTTATCAATTAAAGTCATTTACTTTTCCAGAAATTTACTTGCTTTCTCCTTTACATTCTTGTCGAACCTTTTACTTTAAAGCCTTGTTTATTTTACCAAGTCTTTCCTTTATGAAATTCATTTAAAGCCAATTTATTTAAAGCCTTATCCAATTCAATCAAACTTCAAAATCAACCTATGTCCTAGGATCAATCTGATCGATCCTGCGAGTAACCAAATAAGTAACCATTTGGAGGATCAGCGGTTGTTTACCAAAACCCAAGGTAAACACTTATGCTGTGCAGTGTTGTCAACCAGAATGTCGATATAAGGCAGAGGGAAGTCATCCTTGGGGCTTGCCCTATTCAGATCCCTATAGTCAACACACATTCGAACCTTACCATCCTTCTTCGGCACCGAAACCACGTTGGCAACCCACTGCGAGTAAGAAGTAACTGCTAGAAAACCGGCATCAAACTGTTTCATAACCTCAACCTTAATTTTCTCAGACATCTCTGGGCGCATTCGGCGAAATTTTTGTTTCACTGGAGGACAATCTTCCTTAGTTGGCAAGCAGTGAACCATAATATCAATATCCAACCCGGGCATATCTTCATAAGACCAAGCAAAGATCTCAACATAGTCACACAACATCTGTATCAACCGTTGTTTAACACTAGACTCCAGATTTTCACCGATCTTGACCTCTTTCTTGTCTACTTCTGTACCCAGATTTACTGATTCCACTGGCTCCTCATGGGGCTGTAAGGCCCTCTCTTCCTGAAGTAACATTCTAGCAAGTTCATCAGGCACTTCGCAATCATCCTCACTTTCGTCCTCGGCTTGGTTGATCGGACTTTCGAAGTCATAACTGGAAGTAGCAGAATCGTTATCAGTGGGATCCAGAGTGGATGTGGACCTGTATATGTGAGTGTGTGTTAGACAAATAGCTGTTTTGCAAGATAGAAAAGAAAAACAAGGAGTGCAAAATTCGTAATGCAATAAAACGTCCAATGCTTTTATTGATGATATATGGAAATGACACATGATAAGCCCTCAAACAAAGCCACAGTGTCTCGGGCAAGGCACCGGGCCGTAAAGTTTTAAATTGTCTGTTACAAACTCAAAACAAAAGTCTTATTACTGTGTAATAAAAGAAACGGGCATGGAATCCTTTGTCGTCCAATTGCTCAAGCCACCATTGGTAGTCGGGTAAATCCAGCTTTCGAACTCTGACTCTTCCACATCATCTTCAATTGCATTGACTCCCGCATCATGTTTTGGCATAGGAGCAGTTATGACATTAGGTTTTTCTGGCGCTTCAAACTCAATTTCTTTAGCATCAATCAGATCCTTCACTTTATTCTTCAAAGCCCAACTATTATTGGTATCATGCCCTGGGCTATCGGAGTGAAAAGCACAACGGGCGTTTGGATTATACAGCGGTGATGTAGTAATAGGATTCTTTGGAGCTTCCCTCAGAGTCACTAGGTTAGTCTTCAACAATTGCGGAAAAATTTGAGATAGAGTCATACTGAGCCGAGTAAACTGTCTTTGCAGCCTCTCTGCTCTTGGCTGATTGTTGCGCTAAGGGGCAACAGCAGGTCTTGATATTACCACCGCATTCACTGCTTGGCGGCGCTCAAGACGGGTTTTGGATCTTTGAGCTGTAAACTGCACTAGATTCCTTCTTGAAAGGCTTCTTCTCTGTACTTGACGAAGCACCTTTATGTATCTTGCCGCTCTTGATACCGGCTTCAACCCTCTCCCCAGTCATAATTAATTCAGTGAAACCAGATGATGAACTTTCGATCAAATGATTGAAATACAGACCAGACAAAGTCCCGAGAAACATATCCACCAACTATCTATCAGCCAGAGGGGGTTGGACTCTTCCAGCAAGATCTCTCCACTTCTGAGCGTAATCCTTAAATCCTTCGCCTGTACCAATAGACATACCCTAAATTTGGGTACGCGTGGGAGCAAGGTCGGCATTATACTAGTATTGCTTGTAAAAAGCAGCTGCAAGATCCTCCCAGTTGCGGACATTAGCTCCTTCTAGTTGATAGAACCATTCAAGTTGAGTCCCTGACAGACTATCTTGAAAGAAATGAACCCAGAGGTTCCTATCGGCAGTATACAGTTGAATCTTTCTAACGTATAAGCGGAGGTGTAACTTCGGGTAGGAGACCCCGTCGTACTTATGATCAAGACTTTAGGAGTCTGTCAGGATACTAACTGCAAGTATACAGGTTAGTCGTTCTAGTTTTAAATGATTATCGAAACCACAAAGACTGAGGATCAATCGCATACGATCTAATGTTACAAATGTTTAACTAAGCGATGAATATTTGGTTTTAGGGGAAAAAGGTTTTAATTAAAAGCAATAGTAATAGTTATACCGATATGTGATAGTCGGACTTCGGGAACTCGGTGAATCACTTGGCATATAAAGTATTTCGGTAAAAACAAATTGTTTAAAAACCCGAGACATACACTCTCGTGTTCATGAAATAAGTTATACTACTAAACCTAGTGGATGCACTTTAAATTTAATAACACTTTTTGAAAACAACTCGAGTTTAATTAATTTATTAAAACACTCTCGTGTATTTTAAAATTAATGTTTCATTACCACTATCTGGGTTGAACCCCAGCTCTCGCATGCAGGTTCTTGCCTTAATTAATTTCCCACTCTCGTGGAAAAATCGTGTTAAATATCCTTTCACTCTCATGACAAGGGTAGTTAAATTAAATATGGAAATTGGAAAACATAAATTATTTATAAAAGATTTTAGCCAAGTTATCACTGAATTCCTTCAGTGCTTAAGAGTCGCATACCGATACAAACAAAATTAGCCAGACATAATGTATTTAGCAAACATGCAACGTAAAATACAATTCATGAAAATAATCAACATAGCATATAAACAACAAAGATCGAATTACATAAAAAACCTGTAATTTATATTGCCGTGGTAATCTTGAATTCATACAGTAGCTTTTGCGATACAATTAATTGAAATATAGAACTAAGTGTGTGTTAATCCTTCGATGTGAAGAATTAACACTTTAGGGAACTGAAAATTACAGAGGCTTGAAAGTAAAATGATAGTTCAAAATCAAGAAAACAAAGTAAAGCAATGCATAAATAAATTATGGTTCTGAAACAAATCCTCCGACCCTTTCAAAGTGAAGCCTTGAACATATATATAGGCTCTCTCTTGTAACTGTCATGTTCCATTATTTCAGTACGTGCGTTAAATTCTCAACTGATGGAATGAGGTTGTGTGGGCTGCTTCGTGGCTGACTCCATAAACTGAGTTTTTTAAGTGTTACGTTCGTAATGGAATTCATTACGTTCGTAACAGCTAGGCCCTTTGTTACGTTCGTAACGCGTTACGTTGCATTCGTAACAGTGTGCGCTAGGCATTACGTTCGTAACACTAAGTGTTGCGCTCGTAACGTCATCTGGTGTGAGTTTCTTGGCAGAATGTCATTTTTCTTCTTTCTTCTTGCCATTTCTTAGCTTGTTTTGCTCCTTTTAGATTATTTGCCATCTTATGCCTTGGAAAATATAATTTACCTGAAAACAAATAAAAATACCTTTGTGATGCATATTATTCGATAAAAACGTACAAATAACTCGTGTAAATTAGGCCTAAAAAGCTATACGTTTTCGTGTTATCAAACTCCTCTACACTTGAACCTTTGCTTGTCGTCAAGCAAAAAGATAAGGCGGTTTATAAAAACGACGAATTAAACACACGCGACGATGTTCGCAAACTAGCTAGTTTGTAATTTTTGATTAGGCCAAGAGATTTAGACGCAAAGGAGGTACGGTGATGACATTAGAGTACTCCAATTATGCAGACCGTTCCGAGTCATGTTGTTATAACATCAATCAACCATTTAGACTAAATTTCACCCGTGTTCATTCAAGCGCAATCACATTAAGCCCTTTATCTCCACACACACATAGCAAAGTAACCGGTTAGCGACTATGATCCGTTGATTCTTGGGGTTCTGGCACTTAGAAGTGGTAACCCCTTCTTTTTATAACTTAATTGTAAATTGTGAGGGATCGGTCCGTAGTCCGCCCTACCAAGTTCAGTACCAGATACTTCTGAACCAATTCACAATAAGTTTTCTTTTATCTTGTGAGAATTACATCCTTTGGGCTAAATGATCGAGTGAGGGTCACCTAACTTGCTTTGGGCATTTCACGACAAAGATTGCTATTTTATCATCATCTCTTTCGGATCATTCACTTATATTCATCAGTTCCTTGCGTAGTTTGTGTTTTGACGGTGCTGACTGCTAGATAAACTACTAGGGGCTAATTTAAAGTAAAATTCGCGGTTGGCGGTATAATAAGTACCCAAAATGGCATCGCATAAGGTGGAGTTCTAAAATGTCAAAACCGTAACGATTTTGTCAAACTTCCTCAAGTGGCCTAAACTGAATTGAATATTTGGTTTTAGCTAGCCGTTTGGACACACCGTGTTGTGTGATAATCGTATATTTTTTGTTATGGCTCAAGAATTGTAAAGTTTGGGGAAATCCAATAATGCACGAAAAAGAACTTAGAAATTAAGGACTTAATTGTACATGAATTTATTTTATTGAAGGGAAAGTACAAGAAAGGAAAAACGATGCGAAAAATTAAATCTAATCTAGAAAGCGAAATAAAATGATAGAGTTTCCTCCCCCACACTTAAATCTAACATTGTCCTCAATGTTTCAAAATAAGGTAAAGAAGGTAAGGATGAGAGGAGATATCTTCATTCAGGCCCTCTCCCTCTGGCTCTTCCATAACCTCTTCTCTGCCTATCAAAGCCAGGAAATCCAAGATGGCGTAGGATCTCTTGAAAATCGTCCATACGTACACTCAAACCACCCATTTTTGTCGTCAAAGTATCCATACGGGCCTCATACCTAGCTCCTTGTTCAATTTGTTGTTGTTGCATCTGTTGCATGAGTTGCATCATTGCAGTTTGCTGAGCTTGGATATCAGTGGCCTGTTGGGATTGGCGAGCAAGCTGAGCATGCATATCTGTCATCCTTTGGTTTTGATCCATCATTGCCTCATAAAGGTCTTAAGTAGTCGGGCAACGAGGCCTTCTTCTGCGCCTAGTAGAAGTGCTTGGTATATCCTGTTGAGGTGTTGTCTGCTGCTGTGCATCCATTTCTTCTTCTACCTCATCAACAGGTTGAGGATTTTGATTCATCTGAGAAGCTAGGTCGGGTTCAGGGGCATTTAAATCATAAATCCACTTATCCATATTCGCCATATTTGTGAGCAACCTATCCGGCATAATCACACTTGGAACAATCGTGTTCTTCACCATCAAATTATACCTGCCATCATCTTGGTTCCTAATCAAACGCATGTATTTGCAGTTATCCAAATCCATGAGAAGAGGCGGTAGAGCATCAAGAGTCTCCAATTGGCTTTACAAATTAAGCCTATGAGATAATGTAGTTATCAGTCCTCCGATCAAAAATGGTTGTTGTCCCCTTGCACAAAGGGACTCAATATGACGTAGAAGGAACAGAGTAACATTTACCTTAGTTTTCCCAGCTAAGCAGCAATGAAGGAAAAATACCTCCTTTGAGTTGACTTTGTTGCTATTAGCTCGTCCAAAAATGGTGTTGGAGAGAATCTTTAAGTAGTACCTAGTGGTGGGGTTGTGAATGTGAGATGCCAGACACTCATCCCAATTTCCTATCGAGACATTGGTGATTTTCTTCCACAATTCGAACAAAACAACTGCCCAATATTCGGTAGCAGGGACCTTGTAGTGCACCGTCTCGGATTCGTCTTCCTTAATTGAAAATTTGAGTAGCTCCGTGATTCTTTCTTGGTCTAACGTATATTCGGTGTTGAACATACGGAAAGATGCGGTGCCCGTGAGGAACATGGCGTCATCACTCAGTGTTGAATACGAGAACGAACTAAGGAACTCGAGCGTCGGCTTAGGGTACGTCGGGTGATGTTGCGTGCATGTGAATGAGAGGCCAGAGAGACGGAGCAGCCAATTCACTCCATCAAATATTCCCAATTTGTTGAGACAATCGTTGTCAGGATATCTCGTGGCCAAGACTCCCCTACGGTGAAACTTCAAATATTGCTCCCTTTCGTGTCCACCGTATTGATTCCTAAAAACAATTCCGGCCATGTCAGCCTCTCTGTTCTCCATTGATAATTTGTTGACTGGAGCAAGGTTCTACTGTGAAAGTGGTAAGGGAGAGATTTTGCAGAGAGTGTTCGAATGGAATGGGATGAAACTATGTGAAGCTCTTTATAGGATGTAAATGTGGGTTGCTCTTAAATGGGAATGAATGCTCTTAATGCAGAAAGTTTGAAAAATGGGAATGGTGGAGAATTTTGAACGTGAGTAAGTTCTAAGGTTTACAGCACTCATTTGGAAGAATGAGAGGGGAAATAAAAATGAAACGATGCGCCTCTGTTTCTGTTTCGTAACAGAGAGGAGCCCCGTCACGTTCGCAACGCAGGGGCGTTACATTCGTAACGCAAAAGGGACTGTTACATTCGCAACGCAGGGGCGTTACGTTCGTAACGCAAAAGGGGATGTTACGTTCATAACAGCGGTGTTGCGTTCGTAACAACGGTGTTGCGTTCGTAACAACGGTGTTGCGTTCGTAACACCTCTGTTTATGGGAAAATAGCTCAGAATCAAACAGACTCAATTTTTCATATTCATTATCGTGCCATTCTCCTTAGCATCATTAGCTGCACTTGCTATTATTAGGGAAGATAAAACACATAACAACATAGTTGAATATAGTAACAGTAGTGTAAAGCAGCAATATTAGCACTAAACAGTAATAATAATAGCTCGTAATAGCAGAAAAAATAATGACAGTAAAATTGAAACTGATGATGAATAAATGAAATATCATTAACTAATAGAATTGTTTAGAATTTGAAACAAACAAAAGCAGTAACAATTTGGAACAAACAATAACTAAATGCATGGAATAAAAAAAACTAAAACTAAGGTTCCTCCCCCACACTTAGACGAAACAGTGACTTCACTGTGTACATAAATGCAAGAAATGAAACACATTAACATAACTATGGCAACTCCTAGCCACGATGAGTAGAGAACAGATGTTGGTGAATGAAATCCAATTGTTCAGTTACCAAATCCATAAAACCATGGAAATCCACACGTAAAGAGGTAAGCTCACCCTGCATGCCAGTTATTTCAGTATTCAAAGAGTCGAGTGTGACATCAGGTGGAGGTGGTGGTGGTGTATCAGGAACTGGGAAGGTAGACTCAGTGGACACTACAGGCTGATCCCATGGGTCAGGAAATTGGTGGTATCCAGGTGGTGTTTCAGGATCAGATTCTTCAGCAGCTGGAGGGGTATTTGGGACTTCATAAATTTTAACAGTGGATGGAGTCGAAGGTGGTCACTACAAAAAAAACAATTTTTGGCAGCGCATCTACGAAAGCGCTTTTAAGAGAAAGCGCTTTCGTAGCCTTTAAAAAAAATCGCTTAAAAAAAGCGCTTTTATAGGGTTTCCTACGAAAGTGCTTTTCAGAAAGCGCTTTCATAGGTATTTGAAATATCTAACCTACGAAAGCGCTTTTGAAAAGCGCTCTTATAGGTGGCCCTATAAAAGCGCTTTTGAAAAGCGCTCTGAAAGGGGGACCTACGAAAGCGCTTTCTAAAGCGCTCTTATATGGGGGGCATACGAAAGCGCTTTTTACCTCATAAGCGCTCTCATATGGGGGGCATACGAAAGCGCTTTTAAAAGCGCTTTCGTAGGTTGTTTTTATAATTAAATTAAAAATCCCTAAATCTGATATTTGCCCTCACTTGGTAAATTCGTTCGTTCAGTCTTCTTCATTTCTTCGTCTTCTTCATTTCTGCCGTCTTCGTCGTCGCCGCCGTTCGTTCCGTCTTCTTCAGTCGTCGCCGCCGTTCGTTCCGTCTTCTCCATCTTGGTAAGTTTCTTCTTCTTCCATTATCTTCTTCCATTATCTGTTCATCTTATATTAAACAAAAACCTACATCTTGAACAAGCTTAACCTACATTTCTGTTTCGCCTTAAATTGGTTCAATGAAATTCATTGTTGTGTTCTTGGGAGTTTTGGGCTAGCTTTTCTTCCAGTATTGATTATGAGTAATGTTTAAGGAGGGATGGTAAATGTTGCTTCCACGGCCAAGGTTTAGTTCCAGTTAACCATAGAATTAATTATTAGATTTGGACGGTTCAGATTGGTTACTAGCTCCTCTATTTTACTATAGAAAGACAAATTTTAAGTAAAAGCATTAGAGTTTCCTTAAAACACCGATTTTGTATAAAAGCTTAAAACACTGACTTTGGATAAAAGCATGTGAGTTTATATATTAAGACATTGAATTGAATATTGGGGTGTGATTCTTGAAGTTGACTTGTTAAACAATTATATGATTCTTGAATTGTGTTGAACTTTGTTCTTGAAAATTCATGATATATTTGAATTATTGAATATGCATAAGTCTTGATTTCTTGGTGAATTGGTGAATTTGATGTTGAATCCGAATAAATTTTGTTGATAACTTTTGGATGTCGAATTATACCGGAACTCTTGAATACCTTGTCAATTGAACTTTAAAATTGTTTGATGCCTATTCTTGCATTTTGTTACGTTTGTGGATTAATGCGATTGAGTTACACCGTTTTTGTTGAGGTTTTTCAAGCCACTCTTTATTGAGGTATAAGGTTGTCCGGTATTAGAAGACCATGAAAATTGTTCAATTAATTATTTCTAATCGTTTAGAATAGTTTGTTTTGGTAATTGTCAAACACCAGTACCATTTCAATTGATTTCAGAACTAATTTTATGTGCGTTTTTATGAATAAAATATGTTGTCCGGACTTGGTTCCATGTACATATTTCGCCTTAATTTTCCATTTGACATTTATCCGCATTTAATTGAATCTTTCGTGAATGTTAATGCTTAATTTTCTTGTTTCCGTTAGCAACTTCCGATTAACTTGTGTTATGATAACAATGCTGCCCCATTTCTAGTCTGAGTATCTTAAACCATTTCATCCTATTTCCATATGCAATGTGATATATGAACTTGTTACTAAAAATATGGTGAATCGTGTGAAGCATTTATTTAATAGTATCAGTTCATCGCATCAACCTTATGTTGACTTTGTGAATTCACTATTTCTAATATTTGTGTTGTATTATTGTCATAGCTTTCCCAAACATTGAAAATATATATGTGACATTTATTGTGAACCTTTATGTTAAAATAGTATATATCTTTCGACAATCGATCCGAAATATTGAATAACATTCTATGAAATTGCAGCGTTTCCCGGCCTAGTTCGACGTACGATGCTCATTCTCCGCGTTTCTTAGAGTTCGAAACATCTGAGAGGTAACTTTCTTCCTCAAATTACTGGTATATATTGTGATGAATTTGTCTTAAATTGTCTTTCGTATGTTGCATTTTCTTGATACGGATTCATTCTGTGTATACTTTGCGTTTTGACAGAAACGCAGTATACTACTGTTTTGTGCACTAATTAGTTGATATGGATAAGACATGGATGTATTCCAATCGATTGTCGAAAGACTACGAGAATGGTGTTTCCGAGTTTGTTAAGTTTGCTGTTGCGCACGCCAAAGACCCCAGTCGTATGACATGTCCCTGTTTGTATTGCTGTTATGGGAACCGGGTTGACGCAGTTCAGTTGGCATCGCATTTAATTCGGTATGGAATTGATAGGAGTTATACATGTGGAATATGCATGGTGAGAAAAGTAACGGGAATGTTGAATCGGGGTATGCAAGGACCTATGTTTCAAATGATGATTGCAAAGATACATACGATTATGATCGAGTCGAAGAAATTGCAGAAGCGCTTGAAGAAGATCTTAACGATTGTCCCAAAATGTTCGAGAGGTTGGTAAGCGATGCAGAGAAACCGTTGTATAATGGTTGTACAAAATTCACAAGATTGTCTGCGGTGTTAAAGTTGTACAACTTAAAAGCCGGCAATGGATGGTCGGATAAAAGTTTCACAGAGTTATTAGCCCTTATGAAAGATATGCTACCAGAGGATAATGTTCTTCCCAATCGAAAGTATGAGGCCAAAAAGATGTTGTACTCCATTGGCATGAGCTATGATAAGATACATGCGTGTCCAAAAGATTGCGTTTTGTTTCGAAACGAGTATGCATCGTTAAATGAGTGTCCTAAATGCGGTGCCCCTCGATATAAGAAAAATTTGTCTCCGGCAAAAGTCTTATGGTATTTTCCTATAATCCCGAGATTTAGACGGATGTATCGTAGTGAAACCGATTCAAGACAATTGACTTGGCATTCAGATGAAAGAATTATTGATGGAAAATTTCGACATCCGGCAGATTCTCCACAGTGGATGAAAATTGATAATGATTATCCTGAATTTGGAAAAGAAGCAAGAAACCTTCGCTTGGCATTGTCTACTGATGGAATGAACCCACGCGGTATTCAAAGTATCTCGCATAGCACATGGCCTGTGATTCTTATGATTTATAACCTACCCCCATGGCTCTGTATGAAGCGTAAGTACATGATGCTGTCTATGTTAATTTCTGGGCCTAAACAACCAGGAAATGACATAGACGTATACTTGGAACCATTAATCGAAGATTTGAAGATTTTGTGGGAGAACGGTGTGGAGGTTTATGATGGTTATAGGAAAGAAAGTTTCAACTTGAGGGCGATGTTGTTTGGAACAATTAACGATTTTCCAGCATACGGCAATCTATCCGGGTATAGCATTAAAGGTGAAAAAGCGTGTCCTGTTTGTGAAGACGGAACCGATACCATGCGATTGAAACTTTGTCAGAAGAATGTCTTTCTCGGTCATCGTAGATTCTTAACTTCTAAACATCAGTATCGTGGATGGAGAAAAGCGTTCAACGGAGATACCGAACAACGTAGAGCTCCGCCTGGTTTGACAGGTGAATAAATTTTTGAAAAGGTGAAAGATGTGAATATTCAGTTTGGCAAGCCTTTTGCACATAAAGTTGTCACAGGTGGGTGGAAGAAGAGGTCGATTTTTTTTGAATTGCCATATTGGAAATCTTTGTACGTAAGACATTTTCTTGATGTGATGCATATTGAAAAAAATGTATTTGACAGTGTTATTGGTACGTTACTCAATATAAAAGGGAAGTCTAAGGATGGCCTTAAATCAAGGGAGGACTTGGTAGACATGGGAATAAGAACTGAACTGGGACCCGTGAAGAAAGGAAGACGGACATACCTACCACCTGCTGTTTACACTCTATCTAGAAAGGAGAAAAAATATTGTGTAAGTTTCTGAGTGAAGTTAAAGTTCCAGAAGGCTACTCATCAGATATTAGAAGACTTGTGTCTATGAAAGACCTCAAGTTAAAGAGTTTAAAGACGCATGATTGCCATGTTATAATGGAACATTTTCTACCGATAGGTATACGTTCTATTCTGCCAGAAAAGGTAAGAAGCGCAATAACTAAATTGCGTTTTTTCTTCAAGTCAATTTGCAGTAAGGTGATCGATCCTGAGATCTTGCCAACATTGCAAAAAGAAATAGTTGTTACTTTGTGTGAGCTTGAAATGTATTTTCCTCCCTCGTATTTTGACATAATGGTTCATCTTGTCGTTCATCTTGTGAAAGAGACACAATTGTGCGGACCAGCTTATATGAGATGGATGTACCCTGCTGAACGTTATATGAAAATATTAAAAGGGTATGTGAAAAATCGGAGTCGACCAGAGGGTTGAATTGCCGAAAGATACATTGTTGAAGAAGCGGTTGAGTTTTATACTGAATATCTGTCAAATGTTCAGTCAATTGGACTCCCCAAATCTCATGTTGTTGAAAAAAAAGAAGGTAAGAAGCTAATTGGAAATAAAGTTGTGACAGTATCAAGGGTCGAACGGGATCAAGTGCATTTGTATGTTTTGCACAATGAGATTGAGGTTGAGCCATATGTCGATATACACAAGGGTGTTCTTCGAGGTTTAAATTCGAATAGAAATGAGAATTGGATTGTACGAGAGCACAATCGAAGTTTCATACCATGGTTTAAGGAACATATTTATTCAAAGTATCGTTCAGATCCCGCATCTAAGGATAAAGGGATTTTGCAGCGCGGCGAGTCTATTGCATCGCAAAGACAGGTACTTTTATAGTGTTTCATTTATGATCGGAATAAAAAACTGCATAACTTTGTATCTTACATAATTCTATATGATTTTTAAGGTACCTTCTCAAGATCAGTCACAGCAGGTGAGCCAGAAAGGTAGTAGGGTTCCACCTAAGAAGAAGGTTCCTGTCTGTAAATTTGTGCCTAGGTATCGACAGTGTCTGGAGACACTAGTTGGCACATCAGATTTGATGAATGATGGAATTCGTCAAATCGATGTGGATGAAATTGTCTTTGGTTTTCCATGTACCGAAACAATTGGATTAGAGGACATGGAACAAATCTTTCATCATCGAGAGTTAGGCATCAGTGTGATGCACTCGTACATCCGGTAACCCGATCAATATATTATTTAATTGGTTGAACATTTTTTTTAAACATTTAATTGAAATAGTCTAATATTAATTATGTTTTTATTTAAGGATGTTATTTGACAAATTGATGCGCGGGAATCAATTGTCAAATAGATTCCGTTTCGTGTCTTCCTCCCGTGTTAGCGGAGCAACAATTTCTAGGGAACCTGATTCAGTAAGAGAACACTTGGTCGAAAGATTCAGGACAACTGCCAGTACAGAGAGCTTGTATCTTTTGCCTTATAATACAGGGTTAGATTTTCATTCTAAGCTCCTTTTAATATTTGTATTTTTTACATTAAAATTCGCTTCTAAATTGTTGCTTTAATTTATAGATGTCACTGGTTATTGCTTGCAATCAATCCCATAAAAGAAGTGGTCTATTACCTGAATTCGGTTGACGGTGATTGGACAAATTATCCGGAAATGAAGCTAGTGATTGATACGTAAGTGACATTATTCTAAATATTCGTTTGTGTTTATATATTTAATTATTTCAATGTCATTGTTCTAAATAAATATTTTAATTTTGTCATCAGTTCAATACAAGTATTCCGATGTCAAAGGGGAGCACGAGTACCACGGTCTAGATCAAACAACATTAATTGGATCAAAGTACAGGTATATAAAATTCAACAATTTTGCTTATAATATTTATGCTACTTGATAAATCAATAGATGTGTATAATCTTATTTGTTTTTCTATGTAGTGCCCTCAACAACAAAACGGCATAGATTGCGGATACTTTGTTTTGATGTTTATCAAAGAAATCATTCAAATGAATGAAATCGAGATTCCAATCACGGTATGGATTTATACTTTGTTTTATTACACTTATCGGATTTTGCATATAATTTATTACATTAAACTAAATCATGCATATATTTTGTTTTGTAATGTAGTATTTTGATCAATACAATTGTCCATATTACTCGCCACATCAATTGGAAGAACTCAAAGAGGAGTTGTGCCAATATTTTATTGAGCTAAGAATCTTATAATAAGGTACGATTACATTGTTGTGTGAAAATTGGTTAATTATGAATATATTGTTTTGTGTATACAACACTGACCGTGTTATTATGTTCATATTGCAGGATCAGGACCTTGGATATATATGTAGATTAGGATTGATTTACTTAGTGTTATATAGCTGATTTCTTAGGGTGTATTTTGTTACGTTTAAAAACATGTTAATATTGAATTACAATGGTGTATATATATTTTGGATATGAATTGATTATAATGGTATTTGTATATATATATAATATTTGGTATTTGAATTACATTTGGTATTTGGATTAAAACTAATATATATTGGTATTTCTAGATTAGATTGTAAAATACCGGTTTAAGAATTACAGGTTTGCTGCAAAAAAATGCAGGTTTAGAAATTTTTTAAATTTTAGATTTTTCAGTAGAAAACCTATGAAAGCGCTTTTAAGAAAAAAGTGTTCTCGCAGGCCTACCTATGAAAGCGCTTTTTTCTTAAAAGCGCTTTCATAGGTAGGCCTACGAGAGCGCTTTTTTCTGAACAAAAAGCGCTCTTATAGGCCTACTTTATACGCATTCTGAATACACCTATGAAAGCGCTTTTTCAAAAAAAAGAGCTCTCGTAGGCCTACCTATGAAAGCGCTTTTAAGAAAAAAGCGCTTTCATAGGTAGGCCTACGAGAGCGCTTTTTTCTGAACAAAAAGCGCTGCTAAAACCTTTAGCAGCGCCACCTACGAGAGCGCTTTTAAGCGCTTTTAAAGCCCAAAAAAAGCGCTTTCGTAGGTTATTTCTGGCATAGTGGGTGTAGGAGGATGGTGGAGATTAAAAAGCCAATTTGCTCTGTTATGGACACTAGTAATAGGATCTGAGAGTACAAACTGGTGAACATTTTCATGGTTAATCAGCAGCTCAAATTCATTTGGCCCAAGGTTTCCTATGAAGCTAGTGTGAAAGCAAAACTCAATATTCATTGGCCTAATCCCACAGTGCGGATTTGTTCCTAACATAGGTCTTCGAAGTCCAACAGCATTGGAGATCATAGTAACTAACCCACCTATGAGGATTGGTGGATTCTCTGTTTGGATAATGCGCTCCATATTAGCAATCATGTAGGTGGCACCATTAACTGGACGGTTCTGTGAAGCACAATATATGATGAAAAACTCATCACGTGACACAACTGTAACATTCTACTCTTTTCCGAAGAGGGTGTGGGTAATGATTTTGTGGAAGTACCTAATAGCAGGGTTATGGATGGACTCCGAGTAAAGATCATTTGGCTCAAGATGGTTGTCTCCAGCAATACTACCCCAGAAGTAATCAAGGTCATGATATAGCATTAGGTCTTCTTGGGTCATGGTGAAAACATCAGGGCCATTACGGAATCCTAACAGATCGGTAAACTCGCTATGATTGTAGCGGTAGTCCATATTAAACATTCTGAAGGTGATCAGCCCGCGGTTGAAACCTATCCCATGGTTTGGCGGATAGCTTAGTGTGCTCAAAAACTCAAGGGTCAGCTTACGGTAGGTACAATAGCATCTCCGAATTGGAGTAACGTCCCAACCTATTTGATTAATCAAATACATAATGCTCTCACGAATGCCTAAGGCATTCATCACATGGTCGTCAGCATAAATGGTTGGACGCATCTCTCGCTCAGCTAGATCCTCAAAGCGCCTTCTCTGATGCCTACCTCTCAGGGTTATGTTCATGTAGTTCATACGTGCCATGGAGCTAAAAAAATAAAGCTAATGAATTAGCCTGAAAATATTTAATAAATGTATGAAAAACTAAGTTAGTGTTTTCAAGTTGAAATGCCGAAGTTAATCAAAAGAGAAAGAAGTTCAAATATTAAAAAGAAATAAAGGATGCAACATAAAAATTGAAAGATTAAAACAAAGTTAAAAAAAATAAAAAACATATCAAAACAACAAAAACAATTAACAGTAAACATGGGTTGCCTCCCATGAAGCGCTTTTGTTTCATGTTGATGGCTCGACAGACAGTACCTATTCAGTTAGGTATCGAGGTAGGTGGCTCACTTAATTTCAGATAAGCCGAATAGTTTAGATTTTCGACGTTAAAATAATGCTTTAAACGCTGGCCATTGACTATAAATGGTTCTATGGAATTTCCTTTAATTTCTATCGCACCACTAGGAAAAACTTTATTAATTTCGAATGGTCCTGACCACCTGGAACGTAATTTACCTGGAAAGAGTTTCAGTCTAGAGTTGAATAGGAGTACAATGTCTCTTTCCTTAAATTCTCTCCTCGAGATACGCTTATCATGCCATTTTTTGTTCTCTCCTTATAGATTCTAGCATTTTCATAAGCGTCTAAACACAATTCTTCTAATTCATGGATATCTAATATTCATTTCTCGCCAGCAGTCGTGTAATTTAAGTTAAGAGTTTTAATAGCCCAATAAGATTTATGTTCTAGTTCTACTGGCAAATGACAAGATTTTCCATAAACTAATTTAAACGGCATTGTTCCTATAGGGGTTTTAAAAGCTGTCCTATATGCCCAAAGAGCATCATTTAGCTTGGAGGACCAATCCTTTCTAGATGTGGCTACGGTTTTCTCAAGGATTTGTTTAATTTCCCTATTTGACACTTCCACTTGTCCACTTGTTTGAGGATGGTATGGTGTGGCTATGCGATGTTTAACGCCATATTTTGAAAGTAGTTTTTCAAAAATTCTAAAGATAAAATGGGAACCACCATCACTAATTACTAATCTTGGTATACCGAATCGTGGGAAGATAAAATTCTTGAATAATTTAAGTACCACTTGTGTATCGTTTGTGGGTGCAGCGACGGCTTCAATCCATTTCGATACATAATCAACAGCTACCAGTAAATACTTATTTCTAAAGGATGCGGGAAACGGTCCCATGAAATCAATTCTCCATACATCGAAAATTTCAACTTCAAGAATCCCTTTTTGCGGAATTTCGTCACGTCTAGATATATTTCCTGTGCGCTGACATCTATCGCAGTTCATAATTGCTACGTGGACGTCTTTCCATAAAGTAGGCCAAAAAAGACCAGCTTGTAGTATTTTTGCACAAGTTTTCGAAGTGCTAGCATGTCCACCATAAGGGGTGGAATGGCAATGAGCAATGACGTCGTCCACTTCATCGTTAGGAACACAGCGACGGTAGATACCATTGGCGCATCTTTTAAAGAGTAGTGGTTCATCCCAAAAGTATTGTCTAAGATCATGGAAGAATTTCTTTCGTTGTTGGTACGTTAAATCGGGTGGTAGAACACTGACGGCTAAGTAGTTAACAAAATCAGCATACCATGGTAATATGGTGTTGGTACAGATAACTTCTACTACCGCAGTTGTTAAATGTTCATCGCATTATTCTAAACTATCGGTAGGAGCTATCTCTAGTTGAGAAATAAGGTGTTCATATGGGAAATCATAGTTTATGGGAACACTCTCGGTTTAGATTCCATCCAATCTTGATAAATGGTCTTCTACTACGTTTTCAGTTCCCCTTTTGTCTTTTATTTCCAAGTCAAACTCTTGTAGGAGTAAGATCCATCTGAGTAGTCTTAGTTTGGCATCTTTCTTACTTAGCAAGTATCGGATCGCAGCATGATTCGTGTAAATAACAATTTTGGCGCCTACTAAGTAGGAACGAAATTTGTCCAACGCGAATACAACAACTAAGAGTTCCTTTTCCGTAGTGGCGTAATTCATTTGTGCTAGATCAAGTGTTCTGCTTGCGTAGTAAATAGTGTGAAGCTTTTTATCCTTGCGTTGTCCTAGGACTGCGCCTACAGCATAATCGCTCGCGTCGCACATTATTTCAAATGGTTGGTTCCAATCAGGAGGTTGCATTATAGGTGCTGAAATTAATGCTTCTTTAAGCGTCTCAAATGCGTTTAAGCATTTATCGTCGAAAATAAACTCAACGTCTTTCATCAATAGTTCAGTTAGTGGCTTAGTGATTTTAGAGAAATCTTTTATAAAACGTCGGTAAAAACCAGCGTGTCTTAGAAAACTTCTTATTTCTCTAACTGTTTTGGGTGGTTGAAGGTTTTCGATAATTTCTATTTTTGCTTTATCGACTTCAATCTCTCTATTTGATACAATGTGACCCAACACAATTCCTTGTCTCACCATGAAATGACATTTTTCCCAGTTGAGCACTAGGTTGACATTGACACAGCATTTTAGTACCAACTCAAGATTTGATAAACATCCGTCAAAACTTTCTCCGCAGACAGAAAAATCATCCATGAATACTTCAATAATTTCGTCCAAAAAGTCTACGAAAATCGCCATCATACATCGTTGAAAAGTTGCAGGTGCGTTACATAGTCCAAATGGCATTCTTTGGTATGCAAAGGTACCATAGGGGCATGTGAATGTAGTTTTCTCTTGATCATCAGGATGAATGGGAATTTGAAAGAATCCTGAGTATCCGTCAAGATAGCAGAAGTGGGAATGTTTAGCTAAGTGCTCGAGCATTTGATCTATGAATGGTAATGGGAAATGGTCCTTGCGCGTAGCTTTGTTTAGTTTTCTGTAATCGATACACATTCTCCATCCTGTTTGGGTATGTTGTGCTACTGATTCGCCTTTTATGTTTGTTATAACCGTAACACCTCCTTTCTTAGGTACTACGTGAACTGGACTGACCCAATTACTATCAGATATCGGGTATATGATGCCTGCCTCTAGTAGTTTCTGCACTTCTTTCTTTACGACTTCACTTAAAATAGGATTTTTTTCGTCTTTGATGTTCTCTAGAAGTCTTGCAGTTCTCTTCTAGCATAATGCGGTGCATACAGACAGAAGGACTTATTCCTTTTAGATCCGATATGTTATATCCCAACGCGGTTGGATACTTCCTTAACACATTAAGAAGTTTTTCGGTTTCGATCTTCCCTAAGTTGGCATTGACTATAATTGGTCGTTCTAGTTCTTTATCTAAAAATTCATACCTTAGATCTTTAGGTAACGTTTTAAGTTCTATACCAGTTTTCTTAGTAGTTGGGGTAGGATCGGGTGTTAAGGAGAAACATTCACTTAGGTTGGCATCGTGATATTCTTGTCTCCAGTCATCATCCTCGAAAATAGATGGTGTCGGAATTTTCAATATTCCAGAATAGGTGTCTTCTTGACTTTCTAGTTCTTTGACACATTCATCGATAATATCTAGGAAACAACATGAGTCGTCTATAGCAGGGGCTTTGAAGAATTGGGAAAGAATAAATTCTACTTTTTCTTCTCCTACCTCGAAGGTAAGCTTTCCTTTCTTAACATCGATAATGGCTCTTGCAGTGGCTAAGAATGGCCTTCCTAATATGATGGGAATATTCGAATCTTCCTTTATGTCCATTATTATAAAGTCAGTAGGTATGTAAAATTATCCTATTCGGACTGGAATGTTTTCTAGCATACCAACAGGGAATTTGACTGATCTCTCGGCTAGTTGTAAGGATATCTTGGTAGGTCTCATGTCACCTAGTTTGAGCTTCTCGCAAATAGATAAGGGCATTAGACTAACACTTGCTCCTAAATCGCATAGAGCTTTGTCTATGATAGATTTTCCAATTACACATGGTATGGAGAAACTACCAGTATCCTTTAGCTTTGGAGGCATGTTATTTTGAATTATGGTGCTACATTCGGCAGTTAGCATAACGGTTTCGTTTTCAACATTTTTTTTCTTATTAGACAGTATTTCCTTTAGGGATTTAGTATATGACGGCATTTGAGTTATAGCTTCTGTAAACAGAATAGTGACGTTTAGTTGTTTCAGAAGTTCTACGAATTTCTTGAATTTTCCCTTGTTTTTGGATTTTGTAAGTCTTTCAGGGTATGGAATTGGTGGTTTATATGGCAGTGGAGGTACGTAAGGTTTATCTTTTTCTGAAACCTCTCCGCTCTCGTTTGCGTCTTCCTCTACATTCTCAGATTGTTCCTTCGATTTCTCTGCTTCCTTTTCAGGTTTTTGATACATGATCGGGTTTTGGAGTCTAGGATCTACCGGTCCATCAAGTGCTATCCCACTTTGTAATGTGATAGCATTAGAATGTCCTTTAGGATTGGGTTGTGGTTGTCTAGGAAACGTACCAGCAGGTGCGACAGAACTAGCTTGGTGTTATGCTACTTGGGAGATTTGGGTTTCTAACATTTTATTGTGAGTTGCTAGGTGTTGTACCCTAAAATTTTCCCTCTCATTTTATCAAGATTTTCCCTCACAAGGCTCCTTGAACTCCAGACAGGATTAGGGTTTTGCTCTGCTCAAGACATCTCTTTGCACTGATGACCTAAATTAGGGTTTGAATTTTCACAGAGATTTTTGGACTTTCAATGCTCAAAGTGACTTTCATATTTCATGTTGGACTCATAAGATTATCCATACCAAGTTTCAAGCCTTGAATCAAATTTTCGCCCAGTCAATTGGACAGTTGACTTAGAAATCAACTGTATTGGGGAAAAAGTCAATTGTGGCCAATTTACAGTCAAACCTCATAATTTTTTACCCACATCAACATTACAGACTCATATGAACCATTTGATCAAGTTTGGACCACAACTCCTCAAGAAATTTGATCAGATCATTAAAAGGGCAAAATGGTCATTTTTAGGGTTTTGACTGTATAAGGGCAATTTCTGATTATTTTTTTTACCTAGCCAATGGAAAATTGGGTTCAAGCATGTATTCAAGGACTCAATGGCATCATCTTGACCTATTCACAAAGTTCAAAAGATCTCAATTGCATTGAATTGACAGATGAATTTTTCAGTCAACTGATCAAAATTTGACTGTACACTGAAAAGTCAAACTTTGACTTTTTTTGGTCAAAATCAAGTGCCAAGGGTCATTTTTCATCAAGATGTGTCAAAACATGAAACTTGTTCATCAAGAAACCCAATTTTGCAAATTAGGGTTTAAGATTGCAAATTTTCATAACTTAGAATTTTTATAAGTTATGAAATTTTCTTAATTTTTCCCAACTTTGCCCAACATTTTCATCATGATACAATTGGGTTCAAACAAAACTTCCAACATGAAAGTTGTAGTCCTCCACAAAGTCTACAACTTTGATTCAGAAAGTTTTCTTAAAATAAGCTTGGATCTCAAGTTATGATTTTTGGAACAAGGGTCCATGAAACTTTTAACTTAGTGAAATTTTGCCCTAATTTAGGCAGGATTTTGACCCATCTTCATGACCATTTTTTACATAGTTCCACTTGGAATCTCAAATTTCAATTCAAATATGGATTATATAGCATGTTACAAGCTTTCTAAAAAGTCCAGGAACTCTCCAAAATCATTTGTGGTTATGGAGAATCGAAGGCTTGAAGTTGGCAAAAACTCACTTTTTATCCATGGCATGTTCATAGTGATACTAGTTGCAAACTCTAATCAGCTTGCGTTGTACTTTATTATAGGTCTCTAAACCATTCCATACTCAATAATAAAATGCAAATCCATTGGTCTAAGGCTTTGTTTTGGTCATTAGAGCATTGCACACAAGATTAATCCATAAATGGTAAAAGGTACATTACCATTTTTGCCAAACCTGTTCAAACACCTTCCATACAACCTATCCAAACTATCCCAACCCTTAAACACTAATTGTAACTCCCTTTACAAGGTTTGCCATTTTTGATTTCAGATTGTGCAGGTTGAGTTCTATGGGCTTGTTCAAGCACATTCAAGGCAAGCTAGGAGTTGGGGAAGGTCAGAGGAAGTTCAAGCAAGCTCCCAAACACCTCAGGCCTCATTGAAAAGCTCCACATTGTCAGACACGATCTCAACTGAAACAAGTTTTTGTCAACTTCCTATCTCTCTATTTAGGAATAGTTAGGCTTAGGTTTATGAATAAAAATGTAGTATTCATAGCCATGAAGTTGTACATATGCTCAGTTTTTATTTTAGTTAAGCATGCTAAGAGAATTTGATCCATGAACTTCCTGAAAAAATTAGGTTAGGATTTAGGGCCAGAGAAATTCTCTCTGGTCTTTGAGAGTTAGAATGAGTTCTTTATATGGTTGGATTCGTCTTGAAAAATGCTACAACTTTGATGTTTTGAGTTTTTGCATTAGAGCACGTATGCAGGATCTGGCATTTGGTACAGGGCGCGCGCATTTTTGAACCAAGGTTGAAGATGAAGTCTGGCTTTGGGCTGGGCTTTGGCTTTTTGTTTTTGACACCCCCTTTTACTGATTGCACCCCCTGGCCCATTTCTTCATACCTTTGTATTTTTCTATTTTATTTTCATTTCTGATTTTATTTTCTTATTTTTCAAACATAAAAAATATCAAAAAATATTTTTATAAATTTTCACATTTATTTTGTGTTTTATTTTTATTTTATCTAACATAAAAACAATTTAATTAGTATATACTTTTATTTATTGAAAACTTGAAAATAATATATAATAACATTATATTATATTTTTATTTTTTATTTTATTTACACTCAAAAAATATTGTTCTAAACATATTTTTGTCTTGTATATATTTTATTTTATTTTTATTGTACATAGCTAATATAATTAATATATATATACACATACTTTTATTTAATAAATACTTGAGAATAAAAACATAAAAATATTATACTTTTATTTTTATTATTATTTATACTTAAATAATACTTTTTCTAAATATATTTTATTTTTTGTATATACATTATTTTATTTTATTGTATATAAATAGTATATTTAATATATTTTCATTCTTAAAAGAAAATTAGGGTTTTACCCTTAATAAAAAAAAATATAATCTTTATTTATTTTTATTTGCATTAGATATTTTTACATACATAAAAAATAAACATAAACATTTTTGCATATTCATAATATTTTGTATATTTATTTAATTTGTTTATTTAAATATTGTTCATTTATTATTATGCCATTGATTTAATTAGGATGTAATAGTAAAATTAGGGTTTTAATTTCTTGTCAAATAATCCCCATTCAAAAATTGTATCCTCCTCCCCATAATCATGTTGTAATAGTGGTAGATTTATTTTACGCATTTACGCTTTCAATTATGCCATGATTAGAGATTAGGGTTTGTATGTCAACAATCCAAAAATCAAACAAAATAGCTTGACTAATACAAAAACAAATGCATGAAAATGATAACACAATGCACACTTGCACCCCCTAGGGTTACATCCACTTGTTGCCTTAAAATTGGGCCATGTTATGCATGTTGAGTATTTTGGCAAAACAAAAACAAAACAAAAGATCATAGTCCCTCGATGACGCCATCTTGGTTTCCTATACAAAATGATATAGTCCCTTGGAAAATTTTCTAAAAATACTTAACACAATTGCTATCATGGTCTATACGATGACCCGCGCCTGTCCCGTTTAACATCCTCATACAAGGTTGTTTACCAAATGCAATGGTAAAACAACACTGTCAAAAGGGTTAAAAATGTGTAGGAAATACCTTTGAGTAAAATATGGTAGATCACTCTTAGTTACTTTATCAAAACTTGCAAAACATCCTTGATATTTTCAAACACACCTCACAATACAATTTCAAAACATTTCCCAAAACAAACTTTCAAACATTGAAATCTTTTCCAAAAGACAAAACACCTTTGTATACATTCAAACGAGAATCATTACAAAGGTTGCCACAACGATGGCCTCTTTTCACAACATCTTTCAAAACCACACACAAATCACCATTTCAAACAATTGAAAAGCAAAAGCAAGTGATCTAAACAAGTAACTAAGAGCCCATGGATAACCATGGATGAAAAGGGTGCTTGCACCTTCCCTTTTCATAATCTACTCCCTGAACCCAAGAAAACATCTCAAAGGTCTTTCCTGTGCTTTTTGACCTTTCCTTTGGATAAAATAAAAAGTCGGTGGCGACTCTTGCTAAACAGAAACATTTGCGAACACAAACGCAAAACCTCAAGTCAGTTCTCCCACCGTATCACAGAACTGGCGACTCTGCTGGGGAATTTTGAATAAAAGTGGAGTAACCTTAGGGTTTAGATCACCTTTACATGCTTATCTTGTTTGCTTTGATTGCTTTATATTTGGTTCTCTTGTTTGGGTTTGAATCCTCTACCCGGATTTGGGAAACATTCATAGGTGAATAGCAATACGTTGTGGAAACTGTGCGGGGTATACCGACATGGTTGAAGCAATAACTATATTAGTGCGACATATTTGTGGGTACCGGTAGCCTTTGAGTCAATCAAAGAGAATACGGGGCCGCTGAGCGATGTCATGAAGCACTAATGAACTCTTAGAACCTTTACTTGACCATCTTGGCCTTTTTAGGGGTAGTGAGATGACCGACTTTGGTGCAATCAAAAGTTGGTAGATGCTCGATACTACACTCATTGAGGGTTGTTTTCTTGGAATATTTTGGTCGCCAGTTAAGTGGCTAAACTGAAACAATGAACACAGAAAATAATCCAGTGATATTGAGCTCCTTAGAACCCGGTTACTATTTATAGGACAGGTTGAGCCAACTAACTTCAAGAGGGTACTTACCTATGAAACCCCATGCAAACCTGAAACTAGGATCTTGTGTGATTTGCTTGTACATATACTTGTGCATACATCATGAACATCATAAAGCATCATATGCATCCACTAACCATTTCAAGGGTTTGGATCTTCATCTTTGTTCTTGTTTTATAGGTCATGGAATCACTCCGCAGAAAAACTATTCAGGTCAACCTTGTGAGAATCCCTCCTCAACTCAAGGAGCTTACTTCCAAGATTCCAGAGAATTCTCCCTTCAGTGAAAGACATGGTAGACTTCTCAACTTGGTCAACTCCAACATTGAATAGGATATGGTGAAAGTTCTCTTCCAGTTCTTTGACCCCCTACACCATTGCTTTACATTTCTTGATTACCAACTAGTACCTACTTTGGAGGAATTTTCTCAACTCCTGAGGATTCCTATTCTCTATCAACTACCCTATAACGGTACGGAGAGAGAGCCAAAGCCTGAAGATGTTGCTCAATCCATACACTTGCAACCATCTGATATCAAAGGTCATTGGGAAACCAGAAGTGGTGTCAAGGGTTTCTTGGCAAAGTTTCTGTTTGAGAAGGCACAAGACTGCTGAAATTCTCTAGATCTACAAGCTTTTGAAGATATTGTAGCACTCCTCATCTATGGGTTGGTCTTGTTCCCAATCCCTGATCAGCTTATAGATGTGAATGCTGTCAAGATTTTCATGTCTCGGAATCCTGTGCCTACATTACTTGGGGACATCCTACACTCATTTTACACACGAATAATGAGGAAAAAAGGTGTTCTCATGTGTTGTACTCCTCTTTTAGCAAGGTGGTTTATTTCTCACCTTCCCTAGTCAGTCTTGAAGAATGAACAAGGCTTGAGGTGGTCACAACGATTGATGACCCTTACACATTCTGATGTTCATCGGTGTTCTCGGTCCAGAGAAAATGTCATCATCATTGATCGTTATGGGGAATTCCTTAATGTCCCATTACTTGGCATTAGGGGAGGCATTACCTACAACCCCTGTTTAGCTCTGAGATAATTTGGGTATGCCCGAAGGGATGGCCCTCATGACATGCTGATTCCTGACTTGGTTTTTGACTTTGACAATGACGCTCAAGGACTTCGACAAAGGTTTATCCGAGCTTGGAGGATGCCCAACAAAGTGGACAGTAAGACCTTGGGACACAAGAATTCCATCCCCCTTGAGCCTTATCTCAAGTGGGTACGAACCCGCCCCCAGAGTCTTATGATGCCTTACCCCCACATTCTGCCTATGATAAAGAGCCCGTTATGGAAGGAGAGGTTCCATACACCCTCCTACATCCAGACATGCCAACATCATTGGAAGATTTTCAAAAGAGTTGGATACAACTCAAGGAAGAACGAAACACTTTTGAAGCCAGCTTCTACGCCAGTGAGAAGAAGGTTTTGGAACTTACTCGTCGACTTCATGAAGAGCAGAATCTCAACACTTACATCGCACCAAAGAGGATGTGCAACGTCTTTTTACATTAAGAATTTTGTAATATTTTTCCCATGGGGCATTTATGTACTGACAAATTTCTTCTTATTAATATGACGTGTGTTCTTTTTAGTCTGCAACAACTTTGAATTTCTGAATCCTTGAATGCATTACATGAATACACATCATTCATCATATGCATAAACAAGTCTTCACACAAGGTTTCCTTATCTTTCTACTGTTTATTTCAGCAAGATGGATATAGAGCAGACGGTCAAAGATCTGCAAGCACAAAATTCGCAATTCCAACAACTCCTCATGACCTTGGTAAAAGGTCAAGAGGACCTTAAATCACTGTTAGAGAAAGAGAAGGAAAAGGAAAAGAAGAAAAATAAAAGAGCGGGGGTAGCTACTTTGGGGAGAATGTTTGAGAACCAGGCTAGAAGGGTCCTCGATTTCCCCTCGACGTCTGACGAAGGGGTTGGTAAAGGTAAGGGAGTTGCAATGCCCTCCGAGTCTGAAGCTGGATAGGAAGAATAAGAGGAGGAGGAAGATTACTCTGAGCAGCAATATCCTCCTGCGGACGATAAGTATAAAAATCTAGAAGACTGGCTGGCAGCCATGGAGATACAAAGAGTACCTGGGTTGGATTTCGAAGAACTAGGGTTGGTTGTTGGGATCGTCATTCCCCCCAAGTTCAAAGTACCTACATTTGCTAAATATGACGGTTTGTCCTGTCCAAAGATGCATCTGCAGTCTTACATCAGAAAGATCCAAC
Source organism: Vicia faba (assembly GCA_948472305.1). NCBI lineage: Eukaryota > Viridiplantae > Streptophyta > Magnoliopsida > Fabales > Fabaceae > Vicia > Vicia faba. The sequence continues at coordinate 1,631,611,691 of OX451736.1, forward strand.
CTCACTCTTCTGATAAGGATCTGTGGGTCCACTTTTTTCAAGATAGTTTGTCGGGTACGCAATTGGACTGGTTCTATCAACTTGAGAGATCTGATGTACATAACTGTGAAGATTTGGCTGCTGCTTTCTATCGATAATATCAATATAACGCAGATTTAGCGCCTACTCGTACTCAACTACAGAGTATGGGTATGGTCTCTAATGAAGGCTTTAAGGAGTATTCCCAGAAGTGGCAGGATTTCGCTAGAAGGGTGCAGCCACCATTATCGGATAGAGAGCTGGTTGATATGTTTTTGGGGACCCTGTCAGGTCCATTCTTTAATCACTTGATCGGGAGTTCATCTGCAGGGTTCACCGAATTAATTCTGACAGGTGAAAGGGTCGAAGCTGGCATTAAGAGCGGTAAAATTCAGAAGGATGCATCTGCTTCCACTGCTATCAAGAAAACCTTCCCAGCCAAGAAACAAGTTTATGTTGTTTACACCCAGAGAAATCAAGGAAGAATGGAGCGCCGACCAGGGGTATGGGCTGTGATGATCCAGAACTCTTCAGTCGATCAACCTCGAAGCAGTCAACCCAGAGCTAACCAAAATAGGGTGGAAAGGCCACAACGGCAATTCACTCGGATCAATATGACACCGGCTCAGGTCCTCCCTCATCTGTTAAAGTTAATACTTACCAACTTGAAAGAAGCGCCGAAAAACCCAAATACCTCTTCTCCCTATTATCATTCAAATGCAAAATGTGCATATCATTCGGACAGTGTGGGGCACGACACCAACAACTGTTGGGCCCTTAAAAACAAGATCCAAGATTTAATAGATGCCAAGGAGGTGGAGTTTGATGCCCCCGAAAAACCTAATGTGATATCCGCTCCTATGCCAAAACATGGTCATAATGTCCATGCTATTGTGGAAGACCTTCATGTTACCACTGTTGATGACTTAATGACTCTGTTGCCAATGATAAAGATGAATCTGTTGAAAGCCGTGATTTTCCCAGGATGTAAAAAGATTGTTACCTTTGTTCGACCTTGCAATTCGGCTGTCCGCTGTTGAAGTCAGGCATCCAACGCCTGATGGATACTCAAGAGATCCTCTTTCAGAAAAATCTTGTTGCTACTATTACTCATGTTACTCTTGTTACTCCAATCAATTATATTGCTATAATCACCATTTTCGACAATCTTTCCAAGACCTGCAAAAGGCCTGTTAAGATTACACCTGATCCAAAGTTTGTACCGCTGAAGATTACTATGTCGGGGCTTATCCCATATAAGTCCAACAAGATAATACCGTGGAATTATGGAGGAGAGATCTTCTACCACTGTGTTAAGCAGATCGAATCAGTTGAAGAAAGCTCTGATGAAGAAACTCCTTATATAGGAAATATTGCAGGGACAAGTAAGATCACTCGTAGCGGAAGAATATTCTCTCCGAAAATTGCTCGTCCAAGGGAAATCTTCGGACCCTCAAGTGCTCATGTGCCTGTCAAGATATCTGTGCGAAGTCTAGTGATTGAAGAAATTGTTACTCCCGAAGTTGTACCCTCTGCTTTTACTACTGATAAAGGTAAGGGGATCCAAGAAGCTCCCGTCAGGACGAGGGCTCAGACTTTGGTTATCCCCGAGACCACTCAAAAGTAAATGGAGGAGATTTTAAAGATAATTAAGAAGAGCGACTATGATGTCGTAGAGCAACTGGGGAAAACCCCTTTAAAAATCTCTATGCTGGCTCTATTGCTTTGCTCCGAGGCTCATGCCAAATCCTTGATCAAATTCCTGAAGATGGCACACATGCCTCAAGAAACTTCTGCGGATCAGTTTCAAGAGTGTGTGGCTAGCCTTACAGCCGACAATGGTCTTGGATTTTCTGATGTCGATCTAACATCTAAGGGAAGAAAGCATAATGATGCGATGCATGTCTCGGTAGAATGCAGAGAGACCACTCTTGCTCATGTTCTAGTTGATACCGGTTCATCTTTAAATGTTCTACCAAAGAAAGCATTGGACAGGGTAGACTGTGAAGGTTTAACCTTAAATCCCAGTAATATCATTGTTAGAGCCTTCGACGGTTCTAAGAGGATGGTTCATGGAGAAGTGGACATCCCAATTAAGGTGGGAACAGAAATTTTCAACTCTACTTTTTATGTGATGGACATCCGTCCTTCATATTCATGCTTGTTGGGAAAGGCCATGGATCCACAACGCTGGGGCAGTCACTTCTTCTCTACACCAGATGCTCAAATACCCAGTCCAGGGTAAGATAATAACAGTTCATGGTGAGGAGGAGTATATGATAAGCCACCTTAACTATTTTCGCTACGTGGAGTTAGATGGTGAATTCATAGAAACACCTTTCCAACACTTTGAAGAGGTTTCTCCTGAGGTTGCAGTAGCCAAAACAATGACTGATGTGCCCATCATTACCAAACCCGTGTCCTGGATGTCATCCCTTAAAGATGCAGAGGCTGTAGTCAAGGAAGGAGGAAGCACAGTATGGGGTCAACTGCCAGATTTTCCTTACAAGACAGATAAGTTCGATTTTGGTTTCACTGCTGCTAGTCAGAAGGTTGTGCGTCGCTCCCGGGCTGGAGGACCGCCACTGAAAATCACTCATCATAGAGTTCATGCTTTAGAAGATGATGATGAAGGAAGCATTTTTGAATATTGGATCTTTCCAACTATTGAAGGGGGACTGAACAACTGGGAGGCGAAAGACTTCATTCCCATTACTTTCATCAATCAGTAATTTATCTTTTGAACATTTCCTATTTGGTCTGTAATAATTATTAAACAATTCGTACACTTTTTTCGCCTTATGCCTTACCCGGGGCATATAGGTCCATTTGTAAGGGTTTTGATTCTTCATTTTCATATGCCATTTTTAATGAATCATGGATGTTTTCATATATAAACTTTTGTGTTCATTTTCTTTCTTTTTTACATTTTATTTTGTTTAAAGGTGGCTATCCCTTACACACACCCACACTCACAAAATGCAGGTACCCATCCACTCCAGATTCCATGGGTAACAATTCTGCTATGACCTTCAGTGACTCTAAAGATCTGGTCAATCATGCCGAGTACGAAGGAGATGAAGACTGTGAAGTTCTTGGAGAGTTGGCTAGACTTTTGAAACAAGAAGAAAGGGCTATTCTGCCCCATGAAGAGTTGTTAGAGACAATCAATTTGGGTATTTCCGAAGACAGAAAAGAGGTTAAAGTTGGTGCTGTGATCGGTGGATTTAGAACTGACTGTTTAACGCTGGTTTCGCGAAATGTCGTGATAAGCAAGAGTCGCCACCGTCTTTTATTTTCTCCAACATGGACAGGACAAAAGCACAGCAAAATTCCTTATGAGATTATCTCTCGGTTCAGGAGGTAGATTTATAGAAAGAGAAGGTGTTAGCACCCTTTCTATCCATGGTTATCCATGGGCTCTTAGATACTTGCTCATTGTGTTTTCAAAATGGTTGCTTGCTTTTCAAGTGTGAGTGGGTTTGAAAAAGTTTCGTTTAAATATTTCAGAATAACTCTTGTATCAGTCCTCAAGAGTGTTTGAAAAATTGTTTTGAAAGCTTTTTGAAAGTGTCTGTGTGAAAAGAGTTTTGATTTGTTTTTGAATAGAGCAAGTATCTATGAGTCATCTACCTACCCTAAGGAATTAGGCTGTGTAAATGTCCTTAAGGTAGTGTCATCCCACCATTGAGAGATAGGTAGCACCACTGTTGGAGGTGTTCGGGTCAATTCGAGTGTTAGGGACGTTGTGGTCACCGAAGCAACAGTTAGGACACCTTAGAAGCTACCCTTATGTCCTTGATCTTTTTTATTCCGAGGCAACCGTTTCGAGGCAACCATTCCGAGGCAACTGGATCATGGACATAAGGACTTACTAAAATGTCCTATACTTGACGACCACGTTTCGAAGGCAACAGGTGAGGCGTACCCTAGGAGTGGTGTGTGAATTTGTGTGTTGTTTTCATGTTTAGCAATTTATCTTTGATCAGGGCATTGTGAGCTACGCTTATTTTTAATTAGCCATACATTCTTTCATGCAAAGTTTAGAATTTAAGAGTGTGGAAATTTAAATGCAGAAAGATAAATCCTACGCTATTACAAGGCGCGGGTCTATACATCGCCAAATTACAAAGACTCGTTTGATAAAAATGCGGAAAGTAAAAAGACCTAATTACTATTACAATCCTTGAGCAGTTACATAATATTCGAAAAGAAAAAAGAATAACGTGCGAAAGAATAAAAGTTAGGACGTCCGAGGGTTTTGACCCTTTTTGAAATTAAATTGAATTAAAAAGCTAATTAATTATTTAATTAAGAAAAGAAATTGTTTTTTATGTTTTTGGTATTTAATGAAAATAAGAAAAGAATTAAAATTAGAAGGAAACCCTAGTTCTAAATATTTTTTATTATTAATGAAAAATATACAAGTTAACCTAATTTACACTAATTAGTTAATTTACATATTTATTTACAAAAGTAATAATTAATAATAATAATAATAATAATGAGAGAAAATTATTTATTTAAGAAAAAGATGAGAATGTTAAAAACCCTAATTCTACCTATTTTATTTATTAAGAAAAAGATTAAAGTTTAAAACCTAAATTAAACTAAGTTAATTATTAGAATTTATTTACAAAAAATATTTTAATGAGTAAATTAAATATTAATTAAATATATTTTACAATTTTTGGTTTCTGATTTTTTATGGAAAATTATTTTATGAATTTAAAGAAAACAATCAAAAACAAATTAAAACAATTTAAAAAGAATTAAAATTGAAAAGAAAATAAAATTAAAAGATTGCAAACCAGGGGGGTTTCAGGCCCCAAAGGGAGGTTTGTTTGAAGTAATTTGGCCCATTTAATCAAAGCCTTGCTTGACTTTCCAGGATAGAGTGCATGTCCATTGACTGGTATGCATCATGGAGTTCCTTCTGAGGCCACTAGATTGATCTCAAGTCCACCTGGCAGGCACAGGCATGAGCGTGCATGGTAGGCCTTTGGCTGGACGCTGCGCTAGAACACATTGCAACAAAAATTATTAAGCATATGGGGGGACCTGGGAATCGAACCCAGGTCCCAACGCTGGAAGGACACGTTGCCAGCCAACTGAGCTATTGCGTTTCTTTGTTAATATAATGGAGAGTAATTATTATAAAGAAAAAACAAGCGTTAGTGGTATGAACAACAAATTCACGCGCCAAATTTGAATGCTCCTATCATGTGATGACACGCTAGCTTCTTCTTCATCTTTGTACCTGCAATATAAACAAATAGCGGGGGTTTTAAACCCCCACTAAATAGAACAGTGGAAAATAGCGAACACGCGTACAGGTAACATAAATTAAGCGCGAGGAGATGGTTTGCTTCGTCTTGATGTCACGAATTCATCCACACAGGTTTTAAGGGCCAATTTTACCATATAGGGAAAGCCCTAATTTTCAAGTCCTGGAACCCTAGATATCCTTCAATGGTAGGTTTCAGTTTAGGAAGAGTTAGATCAATTAACCTATGCCAATCGCTTCAGAAAGATGTTAGTAGTATAAATCAACAATTAAAACACAGGAATGATGCATGAAATTTAAAAACCGATTATGGAAATGTTTGTGACAAACGCGATGCTATTCTACCAATTCTTGGAGTATGGAGACTGGAAAGTGATTGCAACACGTTCAAAGAAGTCTCAGCAAGGGTTTGGAATAGGTTTTTGGCTTTGAATGATCCTGCAAATACGAAATCAGTTTTCAAAATTTCTATCAAAAATTGCAACTTTGTTCTATCTTTTTGAGCAGCTTTTCGTGTCCTTTAAAATAGGGTTGAGTTGTGCATAAGTAAGTGAATGAAATTAGGTCAAGAAACCAGCCCAAAGATCCATGAATTGATGATTTCAATATTTGATTTTTCCATATCTTTTTCAATCTTTTTTCCATGCAAATCTTGCCAAATATGGATGATCTTGTCCCCTTGAGATGATGCACGAAATCTTTTGCATATAATGAACATATTTGCTGCACAAAAAAGATTTAAAACCATTATTTGATATTTTTCTCATAATTAAATCTAATTAAATGAATTAATAAGAATAAAAATTCAATTAATTAATTAAAAATAAGAAAATAAATCATTTTTAGCTCAATGGGTCGTGCATATGCTTTGGGTAATGATTCAAGGAAGAAATTGAGGCCCATTAGCAAATTTGAAGCTTTTGAAGCAAAGTTGACTTTTCAAAGTTCCCAAAAATTTCCTAACTTCTCCAAGGCATATCTTGCTCAATTTTGAAGCTATGATCATGTTCTTGGACATTTTGGAAAGGTCTTGAAGTCCTCTAACCAATGCCTTTGGTCCCATGTCATTTTGATTTACCAATCTCAAGTTATGGTCTTTGACTTAAAGTGCCTTTTTGTTGACTTTTGAAAATGACCTATAATGTTGAAATTGATAACTTTTTGTGAGAGCATTTCTTGGACTTGAAGTGTGAAGATGAGTTGTAGTAAATGTCATTCTCTTCAAAATGAGCTTTGGATGGAATTTTTATGATAAACCATGAAGAAGTTATGCCCTGGTCAATTTGCAGTTGACTTTTTCAACTGTCCAAAAATAGAAACTTTTGCATCTTGAGACTTTTTGAGCCATGCTTTGAGAATCATGATCAAGAATTGATCAAATGATGTTTGTGGCTTCAAAATAAGATGTTGACCAAAAAATTTGACTTTTGACTGTCAAATGACCATTTTGCCCCTGCAGTTGACTGTGAAGCAATTAGGGTTTTTGACTGTGCAATTTGATGCTGTGAGTCTTGAAACTTGGCATATGGATGCTTGACAATGTATATGGGCATGTGGGAATTTATTGGACCCTTGAAAACCTCAATTTCTTTGCAAGAACCAAAACCCTAATTTTGACTGTGTTAGGAGGCAATTGGACTGTGCAACCTTTGAGGAATTTTGAAGCTTGATCTTGACAAATCTTGAAGAATATGGGAGGGAAAATTTTGGGGTACAACAGTTTCCCCTGTTCAATCTTCTTAGACCTGAGGATGTAGATTGGCTGGCGTGCCTTTCGTGATCCGAAGGTGGAAGATGATTGAACACTAGAGTGCCCAGAAATTTGCACTCACATAGCAGAATGTTAGCAGTGTGATGGTGGGAATGGGCTTACAGATGCCATTTGGAGAGATGATGGATAGGAGGATGGGCTTATAGATGCCATCTGGAGACTGTTGGTATGTGGATGGGCTCATAGATGCCATCTAGGTGTCGATCGCGTAAGAGATTCCTTAGCGAGAACTTGCGTACCTGAGAAAGAAAATAATTACCTGGCCTGTTACAGGAGTTGATCTTCAAACTCTTTATGTAGATGTGCCCTGGCTGGATACAGGTATCGAATCTTTAAACTCTTCATACGTGCCCTGGCAAGATACAGGAATCGATTCCGGAGAATATAGTCGTCAACAGATACACCCTGGCAAGATACAGGAATCAGATCTTCGAACTCTTCAGACGTGCCCTGGCAAGATACAAGAATCGAGTCTGGTATAGTCGTCAACAGATACACCCTGGCAAGATACAGGAATCGTATCTTCGAACTCTTCAGACGTGCCCTGGCCGGATACAGGAATCGAGTCTGGAATATAGTCGTCAACAGATACACCCTGGAAAGATACAGGAATCGGATCTTCGAACTCTTCAGACGTGCCCTGGCAAGATACAGGAATCGAGTCTGGAATATAGTCGTCAACAGATACACCCTGGCAAGATACAGGAATCGGATCTTCAAACTCTTCAGACGTACCCTGGTAGGATACAGGAATCGAGTCTGGAATAGTCGTCAACAGATACACCCTGGCGAGATACAGGAATCGGATCTTCGAACTCTTCAGACGTGCCCTGGCAAGATACAGGAATCGAGTCTGGAATATAGTCGTCAACAGATACACCCTGGCAAGATACAGGAATCGGATCTTCGAACTCATCAGACGTGCCCTAGAAGGATACAGGAATCGAGTCTGGAATTAGTCGTCAACAGATACACCCTGGCAAGATACAGGAATCGGACCTTCGAACTCTTCAGACGTGCCCTGGCAAGATACAGGAATCGAGTCTGGAATATAGTCGTCAACAGATACACCCTGGTAAGATACAAGAATCGGATCTTTAGTTGCGACCGTTGATAGTAATCATCTTTGTATTGACTTTTGTCCTGAAAAGACAAAACGTTAGTTGTGTGCAATGTCATGATGTATGACATGCGAGATGTTCTCAGAATAAATGAGATTGTATGTTCATGATGCGTATGTGCATGCTATAATGTATGAAGATATGATGTTTATGAAATGTAATTTTGTCTAGGAAAGTAAATCCTTGACGGGTGCCGGGAAGTTAACTCCTGGGCTGATGTTGAAGAGTAGAGCTTTGTTTCCGCTGGGGAGTGATGGTTGCAAGAATACCGGTAGGAGAAGATGACTCCGTTGGGGAATAAACTTGGCGAATAGATTAATCTGCGGGGAATGCTCTGTGGGGAAAAAGAGGTACTTTGCTGAAGTCGATGATAACTCCGCTGGGGATACCATTGATAAGTTTCGTTGAGGAATTTGATGAACTCCGCTGGGGGTAGGAAGAACTTCGTCAGGGACGATCTTTCCGTGACAATTGGCTGAGGATAACCCAGTTATATCCTGGTGGGGAAATAACCTTTGAATAAAGCCGGGGGAGAGCATTCGTACTATGCGGGTGACAAGCTTCCAGAATCTACTGGGGATAAGCTTCTTGCTGGGGAGATGGATTCCACTCTCCTGGGGAAACTTTTCAGATTGGACTGGGGAATGGCTCCACTGAATGTCCGGTATACCGCCAGGGGACAATCTTAGATCAAGACTGCCGGGGATGCTTGTTAAGAACGTTTATATACTCCGCTAAGGAATGTTGAGATCCGCTGGGGATACCCAATTTCCTTAAGGCTGGCTGAATAGGCTAACTCTGCTTAGGGAGAGCGTCGCTGACTTGCTAGGAGATACTGTGCCTTTTCAGGGCTGACGGGAAACCAACTCTGCTCGGGGGAGAGTTGTTGAATCTTGGCTCACTCTCTGGGGAATTAAGGCATCTTGGTTACATTCTTCAGCTGAACTTACCTTGGTACCTTGGTGGACAGAGCGATTAGATCGTTTAGACAACTCATTATTGCCCCTGTTTCTGATGTCACCTGTAATTAATCCTTTGTTTCGCATGCAAATATTTATGAGTTAGCCATTAGTGTCAAATGCATATATCACAACTGAACATTGGACGTTCTTCGCAAAAAAAAACAGAAAAAAGGAAAAACAATTGGCAATTGATCTGAAAAGTGAATTTGTATTTATTTTTGAATTTTCCTGTAACTAGGTGTTTATGTACAAGAGGCTGACGTCCTAGTAAGAGAACGCCGCCGAACAAACAGAGTTTATACAATTTTGAGAAAGGAAAACAAAACAGCTATGTAAAAAGAATAATCCCACTGGGTTCCAACTCTGCTATCGCCTTTATATCTTCGAGTGTCTCATCACTTGGCTGCTTAGTTGAAGATGAAGTTGGTTGATCGACGCCGTTTGAACTTGATGTTGATACCGGATTCTGGATGCAAGGTGATCCAATGAGACATAGTATTACGCTTTAATCCCTAACTTTTGCCTGGACTTCCCTTTCGGGTTTTCAGTCCACCAGGATACCCATTTTTGCCCAAGCCGCCTTTTCAGGCTTTCGACTTGCCGGGTGTACAGATTTTTTTTCATTTCATCCCTCATTTTGCCCGAACCTTTTTGGTTTGCCGGGAAGCCCTAATTTTTGCCTAGGTATGTCAACCTAGCGGGTCTTTTATCATGCGTAGTATCTTTTTACTATGTCTGCATTGGCGGGGTGAGGAAGGTCGTCACCATCCATGGTGGTTAGGATCATGGGTCCTCCTGAGAACACATGTTTAACCACAAATGGCCCTTCGTAGGTGGGGGTCCATTTTCCCCTGGGATCACTTTGAGGAAGAATGATGCGCTTGATCACCATGTCCCCAACTTGATACTGTTGTGGTCTGACTTTCTTGTTAAATGCCCTGATCGTCCGTTTTTGGTACGTCTGACCATGACAAATAGCAGTGAATCTCTTTTCGTCAATTAGGTTTAACTGATCAAGTCGTGTCTGGATCCACTCATCTTTGCTCAGATCTGCATCCTTCATTATCCGGAGAGAGGGTATCTGGACTTCAATCGGCAAGACTGCCTCCATGCCATAGACCAAAGAAAAAGGAGTTGCCCCGGTTGACATTCTCGCTGAGGTACGGTACCCATGGAGAGCAAACAGTAACATCTCGTGCCAATCTTTATAGGTCATTGTCATCTTCTGCACAATCTTCTTGATATTCTTATTCGCTGCTTCTACAGCCCCATTCATCTTCGCTCGGTAAGGAGAAGAGTTGTGGTGTTGTATCTTGAATTGCTCGCAGAGCTCAGTGATCATCTTGTTATTAAGATTGGTACCGTTGTCCGTAATGATCCTTTCTGGGATGCTGTATCGACAGATCAGATTATGCCGAATGAACCGTGCCACGACGTTCTTGGTTACAGTGGCATAAGAAGCTGCTTCAACCCACTTTGTAAAGTAATCGATCGCCACCAGGATGAAGCGATGCCCGTTGGATGCCGTAGGTTTAATCTCACCGATCATATCAATGCCCCACATTGCGAAAGGCCAAGGTGCTTTCAAGACATTCAGGGGAACTGGAGGAACGTGCACCTTATCTGCATATATCTGGCACTTATGACATGTCCGAGAATGTTGGTAACAATCAGCTTCCATTGTGGACCAGAAATATCCTGCCCGAAGGATCTTCTTTGCCATGGTGTGTCCACTGGAATGTGTTCCGAAGGTACCTTCATGCAGTTCTGCCATGATCCTTTCTGCTTCAGTCTTATCCACACAACGCAGTAACGTTGAATCATGGTTTCTCTTGTACAGAATGCCATTGCTAAGGAAGAATTTTGCTGCGAACCTTCTCAGAAACTTCTTGTCGTTGACAGATGCACCTTCAGGGTATTCCTGAGCTTCCAAGTACCTCTTTACCTCGTGATACCAGGGTTTTTCAGTTACTGTCTCAGCCTCAAGATCACAATAATATGCCGGTTCGTCCAGTTTCCAGATGATGATCCGGGGAGCCTCATTGTCCCACTTGACTTTGAACATAGAAGACATCGTAGCTAACGCGTCCGCCAACTGATTCTCCTCTCTTGGGAAGTGTTCAAAAGTTATCTCCGTGAAATGGGGGATCAATGTCAACACACATTCTTTGTAAGGAATAAGATTCGGATGTTTCGTATCCCACTCGCCTTTGATCTGATTGATCACGAGAGCGGAATCTCCGAAGACACTCAGAAACTTGATCCTTAAGTCAATCGCAGCTTGAAGACCCATGATGCATGCCTCATACTCCGCCATGTTGTTGGTGCAGTTGAAACATAGCCGGGCAGTAAGTGGAGTATTAGTGCCTTGAGGGGATATGATCACAGCGCCGATACCGTTACCCAAAGCGTTGGAGGCTCCGTCAAAGTGCATAGACCATCGGGATCCTTCCTCAGGTCCTTCATCTGGTCAAGGTACTTCACAATCAGTCACTATCATAATGCTCTCGTCTAGAAACTCAAAGTTCATTGATTGGTAGTCGTCTACTGCTTGATGTGCCAAGTGGTCTGCCAATACACTTCCTTTGATAGCTTTCTGAGTCGTGTACTGGATGTCGTATTCTGTCAAGATCATTTGCCATCTTGCTATTCTCCCAGACAGAGTAGGCTTTTCAAATATGTACTTGATCGGATCCATTTTTGAAATCAACAGAGTAGTGTGAGTCAGCATATACTGTCTCAGCCGGTGAGCAGCTCATACCAAAGCGCAGCAAGTTTTCTCGAGCAGTGATTATCGGGTCTCACAGTCGGTAAACTTTTTGCTAAGGTAATAAATGGCGTGCTCTTTTCGGCCAGACTCGTCATGCTGCCCCAGCACACACCCCATTGAGTTGTCAAGTACTGTCAGGTATAGTATTAGAGGTCTCCCTTCAACCGGTGGCATAAGAATGGGTGGTTCTTGGAGATACTCTTTGATTCTGTCAAAATCGGCCTGACATTCATCATTCCAACGTACTACCTGATCTTTCTTCAGCAGCTTGAAGATTTGCTCACAGGTAGCAGTTAGGTGCGAGATAAATCGAGCAATGTAATTCAGACGTCCTAGAAAGCCTCTGACTTCTTTCTCTGTCTTAGGAACTGGCATCTCTTGTATGGCTTTAACTTTGGCAGGGTCCACTTGAATACCTTTGTCACTCACGACGAAGCCTAGCAACTTTCCAGATCTTACCCCGAAGGTGCACTTGTTTGGGTTCAACCTCAGCTTGTACAGCTTCAGACGGTCAAACAGCTTTTGCAGATGATCAAGGTGTTCCTCCTCAGTTTGGGACCTTGCAATCATATCGTCGACATACACTTCAATCTCATGGTGGATCATGTCATGAAATAAAGCAACCATGGCACGTTGGTAGGTTGCCCCGGCATTTTTCAACCCAAATGGCATGACCTTGTAACAGAAGGTGCCCCACTGAGTAACAAAGGTAGTCTTCTCCATATCTTCAGGAGCCATCTTGATCTGATTATAACCTGAAAAACCATCCATGAAGGAGAACACCTTGTGCTGAGCAGTATTGTCAACCAGAACATCAATGTGAGGTAGGGGAAGTCATCCTTGGGGCTGGCCCTGTTCAGATCCCTGTAATCGACACACATTCTGACCTTACCATCTTTCTTCGGCATTGGAACCTTGTTGGCCACCCACTGAGGGTAAGAAGTCACTGCTAGAAACCCGGCATCGAATTGTTTCATAACCTCGGCTTTGATCTTCTCGGACATCTCTGGACGGATACGGCGGACCTTTTGTTTAACCGGAGGTCATTCTTCCTTGGTAGGCAAATGATGGACCACAATGTCAGTATCCAACCCAGGCATGTCTTCGTAGGACCAGGCAAAGATTTCCACATAATCATGCAACATCTGAACCAACCATTGTTTCACGCTGAGCTCCAAATTGGCACCAATCTTAACTTCCTTTCTGTCTGTCTCAGTACCCAGATTTACCGTTTCTACTGGCTCTTCATGTGGCTGAATGGCCCTCTCTTCCTGGAGTAACAGTCTTGCAAGTTCACCAGGCACTTCGCAATCATCTTCACCTTCGTCTTCGGCTAAGTTGATTGGATTTTCAAAGTCATAACTGGCAGTAGCAGAGTCGTTACCAGTGAGATCCAGAGTGGATTGAAACCTGTATGAGTGAGTGTGTGTAAATATAGTTGTTTTGCAATATATAAAGAAAGAAAGAAAGAAAGGGAGCACAAGATTTGAAATACGAAAAACGTCCAATATCTTTATTCATGATATATGGAAATGACAAGTAATAAGCCCTCACAAATGAAGCCAACGGTGTCCCGGGTAAGACACCGGGCCATAAAGTTTCAATTTATTGTTCATTACAAAATTAAAAACAAAGGAATTCATTACTGCGTAACAAAAGTAACAGGTATGTGGTCTTTTGCAGTCCAATTGTTCGGTCCACCGTCGGTCGTCGGGTAGATCCAGCTATCAAACTTTGATTCCTCCGCATCGCCTTCAATAGCATTCACTCCCGGGTTGGTGATGAACACGGGAGGTCTTCCGATCCTTGCTTTGCGTACAGCCCTCTGAGCCTCTGCAGTGAAACCCAGTCCAAACTTGTCAGTCTTAGGAGTAAAATCAGGGAGCCTGCCCCACTTAGCACATTCACCTTTCTCAATTACAGCTCGGGCGTCCTTTAAGGAGGCCATCTTCAAAGGAAAGTCTTCTTCAATTACTGTCTCGGTTGACGCCAATGTTGGAGGTACCTCTTCAAAATGTTGAAATGGGGTTTCAATAAACTCCCCGTCCATCTCTATATACCGGAATAAGTTCAGATGACTAACCATGTATTCTTCCTCCCCCTGCACTGTGACAATCTTCCCTTTGACAGGGTATTTGAGCTTCTGGTGTAGAGTGGAGGTCACAGCCCCAGCTTGGTGAATCCAAGGTCGACCCAGCAAACAGGAATAAGATGGACGAATGTCCATCACATAGAACGTTGAATCAAAGACTTGGGAACCAACCCGGATCGGAATGTCCACTTCACCATGTACCATCCTCTTCGACCCGTCAAAGGCTCAGACCACGATGTTACTAGGCTTCAACTCAAGACCCTCACTATCCAACCTGTCTAAGGCCTTCTTGGGCAATACATTCAGGGAAGAACCGGTGTCCACCAACACGTGTGCGAGAGTAGTGCCCTGACATTCAATGGAGACATGCAAGGCATCATTGTGGTTCTTTCCCTTAGCGGTAAGATCAGCATCCGAGAAACCCAAACCATTTTCAGCGGTCAAATTGGCCACACAACCAGTGAATTGATCAGCGGACGTCTCTTGTGGCACATGATCCGTCTTCAGAAATGAAATCAGGGCCTTGGCATGTGCCTCCGAGCACAACAGCAATGATAGCATAGAGATCTTAGAGGGGGTGTGCCCCAGCTGTTCAACGACGTTGAAATCGCTCTTCTGGATGATCTTAAGGATTTCCTCCATCTCTTGCTGGGAGGCTTCAACATTGACAGTCTTCGGTGCCTCCATCCGGGCAGGCACATCAGCAGTCCCTTTGCCCCGAGTGTCAGATGACTCGGCAGCAGGGGTAGAAACTTAATCAGAAGGGGAAACAGGCGCACTTGCAGGTGTTATTATAAGAGGTCTTCGGATGATTGGTGGCGCAATGTCAGGCGAGAAGAGCCTGCCACTGCGAGTAACTTTGGTGGGACCAGTGATGTTATTGATACCGGTACCGGTGTTGAACTCCTGCTTCACTCCAAGTACATACACGTCTGCCCCATAGTGCCATGGGACAGCCTTGTCAGATTCATAGGGGAGAGGCCCCGGAACAGTAATGATAATAGGTGCAACAGACATGATTTTGACTGGCTTCCTCGGGGGAGCCTTGGTAGGATTGTTGAAAATTGTGACGACAGATACTTCTTCAGTGGGAACAAAAGGAACAGCGGTCTTCTTGAATAAAATTTCTTTGCTATCCATCAGACTTTGGATGCCTGACTTCAGCAACAGACAACCAGTAGGGGTAACAGCACACAGAAGGCAACCCTTGCTACAACCCGGAAATAAACCGGCTAGCAACAGGTTCCTCTTAACAGTCAATAGAGGGGTAGCAACATCATCCACAGAAACTGCATATAGGTCTTCCTCAATAGCATTTACTCCATGCTGGGGCATAGGAGCAGTCACAACGTTGGGCCTTTCGGGCGCCTCAAACTGTATTTCTTTCGCATCAATAAGGTCTTGAACCTTATTTCTCAGGGCCCAACAATCATCCGTAGAATGCCCCGGGCTATCAGAGTGATAAGCACAGCGGGCATTGGGATTATACTTCGAGGAGGTCGTGTTCACCACCTTCGGAGCCTCTCTGACGGTTACCAAGTTGGTCGATAGCAGTTGCGGCAAGATTTGTGACAAGGTCATACTAAGCCGAGTATATTCTCTTCTGGGTCTCTCACCCCTTGGTTGGTTGGGTTGCCGAGGAGCGGCAGCAGGCTTTGCAATTACCACCGCGTTGACAGCTTGGCGGCGTTCTGGTTTGTTTTGCCTTCTAGGCCCATACACAGCACTGGCTTCCTTTTTGAAAGGCTTCTTCTCAGAATTTGAGGACGCACCTTTCTGAATCTTCCCTGATTTCATCCCAGCTTCTATTCTTTCCCCAGTCAGAATGAGGTCTGTGAACCCTGCAGATGAATTGCCAATGAGATGATTGAAGAACGGCCCGGATAGGGTCCCCAAGAACATGTCCACAAGTTCACAGTCGGTTAATGGTGGTTGCACCCTGCCAGCCAGGTCTCTCCACTTCTGCACATACTCCTTAAAACCTTCTCCCGATCCTAGCGACATACCCTGGAGTTAGGTACGTGTAGGAGCGAGGTCGGCATTATACTGATACTGCTTGTAAAAAGCAGTAGCCAATTCCTCCCAGTTACGAACCTTGGTTCCATCCAGCTGATAGAACCATTCGAGATGAGTCCCTGAAAGACTCTCCTGGAAGAAATGGATCCATAAGTTCTTGTCCACAGTATACGGCTGAATCTTCCAAACATAAGATCTGAGATGTAGCTTAGGGCAGGACGCCCCGTCATACTTTGCGAAAGATGGTGCTTTGAACTTGTGTGGGATGACCACACCAGAAGATAGACCCAAGTCTCTGAAATCCAACCCAGGCACTTGTTGAATTTCCATGGCATTCAGACGATCCTCTAACTGCTTGTACTTGTCTTCAGCTGGAGGATACTGCTCCTCATTGAAATCAGTCTCGTTGTCAGAGACCACCGGACTAGGAACCCTTCCCCCTTAGGGACTGCCTTTTCCCACAGAAGAACCAGCTTGATCAACCTCATTCTGCAGTGTGTTACCAAACCTCTGGCCAGTGTTGAACAGTATAGTTCTCTTCTTTTTCTTCTTCTTAACCAGCAGAGCCTTCAACTCCTCTTGACCTTGGGCCAGACTCATGATCAGCTCTTGGAATTGGGCGTTCTGAGCCTGAAGGGCCTTGATGGACTGCTCGGTAGATGGTTCAGGGTTCATGATGCTGAAATAAACAGCGAAGAACATTAAGCAACCTGAAAAGAAGAGTATCTGCTATGCACATGATGCATGATATGTGTTTATGCAATGCATTCAAGGGTTCGAAAGTCCTAATTTGTTGTAGACAAAAAAGAATACACGTTATCATTAAGAAATAATTGTTCAGTACATCAAGGCCTCATGGGCAAAATATTACAGAATAAATCAATCCCAAAAGACACTGCGCATCCTCTTTGGAGCAATGTAGGTGTTGAGAGTATTTTCCTCGTGAAATAGGCGGGTGAGCTCTAAGACCTTCTTCTCACTAGCATGTAGACTGGACTCAAGAGAATTTCGTTCTTCCTTAAGCTGGATCCAGCTCTTCTGCATTTCTTCCCAGGATGTAGGCATGTCAGGATGTTAAATGGTGTAGGACACCTCTCCTTCCAATACTGGCTCTTTGATCACAGGGAGAACATGAGGATATGGCATCACTAACTTCTGGGAGCGGGCCCGTACCCACTTGAGATAAGGCTCCAACGGGATGGAGTTCCTGTGCCCCAGTGTCTTGCTGTCCACCTTGTTGGGCATCCTCCAAGCTCTGATAAATCTCTGGCGAAGTCCTTGTGGATCGTTATCGAAGTCAAAAACTATGTCAGGAATTAACATGTCATGAGGGTCGTCCCTCCGAGCATAACCAAACTGTCTCTAAGCCAGACACGGGTTCTAAGTAATACCTCCTCTGATTCCAAGTAAAGGAACATTAGGAAACTCCCCGCAACGATCAATGATGGTGACGTCTTCTCTGGACCGAGAGCACCAATGTATATTAGCATGTGTAAGAGTCATCAATCGTTGTGACCATCTCAAACCCCGCTCATTCTTCAAAACTGATTGTGGAAGGTGCGAAATAAACCACCTTCCCAGGAGGGGAGAGCAGCACATAAGAACACCTCTTTTTCTCATGGTTCGAGTGTAACATGAGTGAAGGATGTCCCCAAGCAACGTAGGTATAGGATTCCTGGACATGAAGATCTTGACAGCACTGATATCTATAAGCTGATCTGGATTCGGGAATAACACCAATCCATAGACAAGGAGGGCCACAACTTCTTCAAAAGCTTGTAAGTCAAGGGAATTCCAACATTCTTGGGCCTTATCAAACAGAAACCTGGCCAAGAACCCTTTGATACCACTTCTAACTTCCCAATGTCCCTTGATGTCAGATGGTTGTAAGCGTAATGCTTTAGCAATCTCTTCAAGTTTGGGTTCCTTTTCCGTACCGTTGTAGGGTAGTTGACTAAGGATAGGGATCTTCAGAAGCCGGGAGAACTCTTCTAATGTAGGCACCAGTTGATAATCCAGGAAAGTAAAGCAGTGGTGCAGAGGGTCAAAGAACTGGAAGAGGACCTTTATCATATCTTCCTCAATGTTGGTGTTGACCAAGCTGATGAGTCTTCCATGCCTCTCACTGAAAGAAGAGCTCTCGGGAATCCTGGATATAAGTTCCTTAAGCTGAGGAGGGATCCTTACAAGGCTGATCTGAATTGTCTTTCTGCGAACAGTTTCCATGTCCTACAAAACAAGAACAAAGATGAAGATTCGAACCCCTGAAATGGTTAGTCAATGCATATGATGTTGTATGATGTCATGATGTTATGATAAAGCACACCATAAGTATTCACAAAAGCAAACATGGTAAAGCACACCAGTCACACCACAGCCCTTAGAGTTTAGGCCAGCATGGGGTTTGGGGTACTACCCTCTTGAAGTTGGTGGGCTCAAACCTGTCCTATCAGAAGTAACCGGGTTCTAAGGGTCCCAATATCATTGGATTGCTTTCATTGTTCATCGTTTTGATTTAGCCACTGAACTGGCGACCGAAATATTCCAAGAAAACAACCCTTAATTGAGTGTAGTATCGAGTATCAACCAACCTCGGACTGCACCAAAGTCAGTTATCTCACTACCCTAAAGAGGCCAAGATGGTTCAATTAAGGTTCCTAAGGTCAGTTGATGCTTCACGACACCACGCGGCGGCCCCGTACTCTCCTTGACTGGACTCAAGGGTTACCAGTACTCACCAAAGTGCCACATCAACGTAGCAGACTGCTTCAACCATGTCAGTATATCCCGCACAGTTCCCTCACAGCCTTATTGCTACTTTCTAAGAAGGTATCCCCCAGATCCGGGTTAGGATCTATAGAACTCCCAAGACGGTACCCACAATAATAAAGCAAGCAATTCAGACAATTGAAAACACAAGTGATCTTAGTCCTAAGGTACACCTCACTTTTAATTTCTTCCCCAACAGAGTCGCCAGTTCTGTGATCGGTGGATTTAGAACTGACTGTTTAACGTTGGTTTCGCGAAATGTCGCGGTAAGCAAGAGTCGCCACCGTCTTTTATTTTCTCCAACATGGACAGGACAAAAGCACAACAAAATTCCTTATGAGATTATCTCTCGGTTCGGGAGGTAGATTTATAGAAATGGAAGGTGTTAGCACCCTTTCTATCCATGGTTATCCATGGGCTCTTAGATACTTGCTCATTGTGTTTTCAAAATGGTTGCTTGCTTTTCAAGTGTGAGTGGGTTTGAAAAAGTTTCGTTTAAAGATTTCAGAATAACTCTTGTATCAGTCCTCAAGAGTGTTTGAAAAATTGTTTTGAAAGCTTTTTGAAAGTGTCGGTGTGAAAAGAGTTTTGATTTGTTTTTTAATAGAGCAAGTATCTATGAGTCATCTACCTACCCTAAGGAATTAGGTTGTGTAAATGTCCTTAAGGTAGTGCCATCCCACCATTGAGAGATAGGTAGCACCACCGTTGGAGGTGTTCGGGTCAATTCGAGTGTTAGGGACGTTGTGGTCACCGAAGCAACAGTTAGGACACCTTAGAAGCTACCCTTATGTCCTTGATCTTTTTT
Organism: Vicia faba; assembly: GCA_948472305.1. Classification (NCBI taxonomy): domain Eukaryota; kingdom Viridiplantae; phylum Streptophyta; class Magnoliopsida; order Fabales; family Fabaceae; genus Vicia; species Vicia faba. Next base: position 1,631,631,305 of record OX451736.1, read on the forward strand.
ATTCCGAGGCAACCGTTTCGAGGCAACCATTCCGAGGCAACTGGATCATGGACATAAGGACTTACTAAAATGTCCTATACTTGACGACCACGTTTCGAAGGCAACAGGTGAGGCGTACCCTAGGAGTGGTGTGTGAATTTGTGTGTTGTTTTCATGTTTAGCAATTTATCTTTGATCAGGGCATTGTGAGCTACGCTTGTTTTTAATTAGCCATACATTCTTTCATGCAAAGTTTAGAATTTAAGAGTGTGGAAATTTAAATGCGGAAAGATAAATCCTACGCTATTACAAGGCGCGGGTCTATACATCGCCAAATTACAAAGACTCGTTTGATAAAAATGCGGAAAGTAAAAAGACCTAATTACTATTACAATCCTTGAGCAGTTACATAATATTCGAAAAGAAAAAAGAATAACGTGCGAAAGAATAAAAGTTAGGACGTCCGAGGGTTTTGACCCTTTTTGAAATTAAATTGAATTAAAAAGCTAATTAATTATTTAATTAAGAAAAGAAATTGTTTTTTATGTTTTTGGTATTTAATGAAAATAAGAAAAGAATTAAAATTAGAAGGAAACCCTAGTTCTAAATATTTTTTATTATTAATGAAAAATATACAAGTTAACCTAATTTACACTAATTAGTTAATTTACATATTTATTTACAAAAGTAATAATTAATAATAATAATAATAATAATAATAATAATAATAATAATGAGAGAAAATTATTTATTTAAGAAAAAGATGAGAATGTTAAAAACCCTAATTCTACCTATTTTATTTATTAAGAAAAAGATTAAAGTTTAAAACCTAAATTAAACTAAGTTAATTATTAGAATTTATTTACAAGAAAAATTTTAATGAGTAAATTAAATATTAATTAAATATATTTTACAATTTTTGGTTTCTGACTTTTTATGGAAAATTATTTTATGAATTTAAAGAAAACAATCAAAAACAAATTAAAACAATTTAAAAAGAATTAAAATTGAAAAGAAAATAAAATTAAAAGATTGCAAACTAAGGGGGTTTCAGGCCCCAAAGGGAAGTTTGTTTGAAGTAATTTGGCCCATTTAATCAAAGCCTTGCTTGACTTTCCAGGATAGAGCGCATGTCCATTGACTGGTATGCATCATGGAGTTCCTTCTGAGGCCACTAGATTGATCTCAAGTCCACCTGGCAGGCACAGGCATGAGCGTGCATGGTAGGCCTTTGGCTGGACGCTGCGCTAGAACACATTGCAACAAAAATTATTAAGCATATGGGGGGACCTGGGAATCGAACCCAGGTCCCAACGCTGGAAGGACACGTTGCCAGCCAACTGAGCTATTGCGTTTCTTTGTTAATATAATGGAGAGTAATTATTATAAAGAAAAAACAAGCGTTAGTGGTATGAACAACAAATTCACGCGCCAAATTTGAATGCTCCTATCATGTGATGACACACTAGCTTCTTCTTCATCTTTGTACCTGCAATATAAACAAATAGCGGGGGTTTTAAACCCCCACTAAATAGAACAGTGGGAAATAGCGAACACGCGTACAGGTAACATAAATTAAGCGCGAGGAGATGGTTTGCTTCGTCTTGATGTCACGAATTCATCCACACAGGTTTTAAGGGCCAATTTTACCATATAGGGAAAGCCCTAATTTTCAAGTCCTGGAACCCTAGATATCCTTCAATGGTAGGTTTCAGTTTAGGAAGAGTTAGATCAATTAACCTATGCCAATCGCTTTAGAAAGATGTTAGTAGTATAAATCAACAATTAAAACACAGGAATGATGCATGAAATTTAAAAACCGATTATGGAAATGTTTGTGACAAACGCGATGCTATTCTACCAATTCTTGGAGTATGGAGACTGGAAAGTGATTGCAACACGTTCAAAGAAGTCTCAGCAAGGGTTTGGAATAGGTTTTTGGCTTTGAATGATCCTGCAAATACGAAATCAGTTTTCAAAATTTCTATCAAAAATTGCAACTTTGTTCTATCTTTTTGAGCAGCTTTTCGTGTCCTTTAGAATAGGGTGGAGTTGTGCATAAGTAAGTGAATGAAATTAGGTCAAGAAACCAGCCCAAAGATCCATGAATTGATGATTTCAATATTTGATTTTTCCATATCTTTTTCAATCTTTTTTCCATGCAAATCTTGCCAAATATGGATGATCTTGTCCCCTTGAGATGATGCACGAAATCTTTTGCATATAATGAACATATTTGCTGCACAAAAAAGATTTAAAACCATTATTTGATATTTTTCTCATAATTAAATCTAATTAAATGAATTAATAAGAATAAAAATTCAATTAATTAATTAAAAATAAGAAAATAAATCATTTTTAGCTCAATGGGTCGTGCATATGCTTTGGGTAATGATTCAAGGAAGAAATTGAGGCCCATTAGCAAATTTGAAGCTTTTGAAGCAAAGTTGACTTTTCAAAGTTCCCAAAAATTTCCCAACTTCTCCAAGGCATATCTTGCTCAATTTTGAAGCTATGATCATGTTCTTTGACATTTTGGAAAGGTCTTGAAGTCCTCTAACCAATGCCTTTGGTCCCATGTCATTTTGATTTACCAATCTCAAGTTATGGTCTTTGACTTAAAGTGCCTTTTTGTTGACTTTTGAAAATGACCTATAATGTTGAAATTGATAACTTTTTGTGAGAGCATTTCTTGGACTTGAAGTGTGAAGATGAGTTGTAGGAAATGTCATTCTCTTCAAAATGAGCTTTGGATGGAATTTTTCTGATATACCATGAAGAAGTTATGCCCTGGTCAATTTGCAGTTGACTTTTTCAACTGTCCAAAAATAGAAACTTTTGCATCTTGAGACTTTTTGAGCCATGATTTGAGAATCATGATCAAGAATTGATCAAATGATGTTTGTGGCTTCAAAATAAGATGTTGACCAAAAATTTTGACTTTTGACTGTCAAATGACCATTTTGCCCCTGCAGTTGACTTTGAAGCAATTAGGGTTTTTGACTGTGCAATTTGATGCTGTGAGTCTTGAAACTTGGCATATGGATGCTTGACAATATATATGGGCATGTGGGACTTGATTGGACCCTTGAAAACCTCAATTTCTTTGCAAGAACCAAAACCCTAATTTTGACTGTGTTAGGAGGCAATTGGACTGTACAACCTTTGAGGAATTTTGAAGCTTGATCTTGACAAATCTTGAAGAATATAGGAGGGAAAATTTTGGGGTACAACAGGTTCCAACCTAAAGCCAAGTGTCAAAGAGCGCTTAGTTCAGCTGTTGAATGAGTATGTTGAGATCTTCGCCTGGTCCTATGAAGACATGCCTGGACTGGATACAGATATTGTGGTTCACCGTCTCCCTACAAGAGAAGATTGTCCACCAATCAAACAGAAAGTCCTCCGAATGAGGCCCGACATGTCCGAAAAGATCAAAGCTGAAGTGATGAAGCAGTTCAATGCTGGCTTTCTGGCTGTTACTTCCTATCCACAATGGGTTGCTAACATTGTGCCCGTGCCTAAGAAGTAAGGCAAAGTCAGAATGTGTGTGGACTACAGAGACTTAAATAGGGCTAGCCCTAAAGATGATTTTCCACTACCACACATTGACATCTTGGTTGAAAACATAGCTCAACACAAGGTATTCTCTTTCATGGACGGATTTTCAGGGTACAACCAGATCAAAATGGCCCCCGAAGACATGGAGAAGACTACTTTTATTACGCAGTGGGGTACCTTCTTCTATAAAGTGATGCCATTCGGACTGAAGAATGTCGGGGCAACCTATCAGCGAACCATGGTAGCTTTTTTTCATGACATGATATATCATGAGATTAAAGTCTACGTAGACGACATGATTGCTTGTTCACAGACAGAAGAAGAACACCTCGACCATCTGCAAAAACTGTTTGTCAGGTTAAAAGAATACAAGCTCAGACTGAACCCTAGCAAGTGCACTTTCGGAGTCAGGTCTGGTAAACTTTTGGGATTTATCGTCAGTAATAAAGGCATCGAGGTTGACCCTGCCAAAGTCAAAGTTATACGAGAAATGCTTGCCCCTCGCACTGAGAAGGAGGTCAGAGGTTTCTTGGGACGCCTAAAATACATCACAAGGTTCATCTCTCACCTAACATCTACCTGTGAACCAAACTTCAAGTTGTTGAAGAAAGATCAGGTGGTTGAATGGAACGATGACTGTCAAGTCGCTTTCAATAAAATCAAGGAGTATTTGTTGGAACCTCCTATCTTGATGCCACCCGTCGAAGGAAGGCCGTTAATCATGTTTCTGACTATTTTGGATAATTCAATGGGGTGCGTACTGGGCCAACATGACGAGTCTGGCGGAAAAGAGCATGCCATTTATTACCTTAGAAAAAAGTTTACCGAATGTGAGACTCGCTACTCACTGCTCAAGAAAACTTGTTGCGCTTTGGTATGGGCTGCTCGCCGGCTAAGGCAGTATATGTTGACACATACCACTTTACTAATTTCCAAAATGGATCTGATCAAGTACATCTTCGAGAAACTTGCTTTATCCAGAAGAATCGCTAGATGGCAGATGATCCTGACAGAATATGATATACAGTACACAACCCAAAAAGCCATAAAGGGGAGTGTGCTAGCCGATCATCTGGCCCATCAAGCCGTCGAAGATTACCAATCCATGAGGTTCGACTTTCCCGACGAGGATATCATAACTTTGAGCAACATTGAGGAAAACAGATCGTATGACGGACCTGAACAAGGATCCCGATGGACTCTGTACTTTGATGGTGCCTCTAACGCACTTGGGAATGGTATCGGCGCGGTACTTATCTCTCCAGAAGGTTGCCATACACCTTTCACCGCTAGACTCTGCTTCAGCTGCACCAACAACATGGCCGAATATGAAGCTTGTATCTTTGGTCTCAAGGATGCTATTGACTTGGGAATCAAATCCTTGATTGTATTTGGGGACTCAGCTTTGATTATAAGTCAAATCAAAGGAGAGTGGGATACTAAGCACCCAAACCTCATCCCTTATAAAGAAAACGTCCTGACATTGTTACCACACTTCGAGCAGATTACCTTCGAGCACTTCCCGCGAGAAGAGAATCAACTAGCAGATGCGCTAGCTACAATGTCATTCATGTTTAAACTTAACTGGGATAATGAGGCACCTCAAATCACCATTGAACGAATGGACGAACCTGCACATTGTCACGAGATTAATATCGAAGAAGTAGTGGACCGGCCTTGGTTTCATGACGTCAAAAGGTATCTAGAAGCACAAGAATATCCTGAAGGAGCTTCAGCCAATGACAAAAAGTTCTTAAGGAGGTTCGCGGCCAAGTTCTTTCTAAGCAATGGTATCCTATACAAGCGCAATCTTGATTGTGTCCTACTCCGTTGTGTGGACAAGGTTAAAGCTGAGCAGATCATGGTTGAATTACATAATGGCACCTTTGGCACCCACTCAAGCGGTCATACGATGGCTAAGAAGATTCTATGGGCAGACTACTACTGGTCTACCATGGAAGCTGATTGTCATCAAAATTCCAGTACTTGTCACAAATTCCAAATCTATGCTGACAAGGTACATATTCCCCCAGTTCCTCTCAATGTCTTAACAGCTCCTTGGCCATTCGCGATGTGGGGAATCGACATGATTGGAGAAATCAAGCCTACAACATCCAACGGACACTGTTTCATCCTGGTGGCCATTGATTACTTTACCAAGTGGGTCGAAGCAGCTTCCTTCGCCTCCGTTACAAAGAATGTGGTTGCCCGCTTCATCAAGCAGAACCTCATATGTCGGTATGGTATCCCCGACAGGATCATCACTGACAATGGTACAAATTTGAACAACACTATGATCACCGCTCTGTGCGAGCAGTTCAAGATTCAACATCACAATTCATCTCCCTATCGGCCGAAGATGAACGGTGTTGTTGAAGCTGCGAACAAAAATATCAAGAAGATCATTCAAAAGATGAAAGTCACCTACAAGGATTGGCATGAGATGTTACCGTTTTCTCTGCACGGGTATCGTACCACGGAACGCACTTCAACTGGGGCAACCCCCTTTTCTTTGGTATATGGAATGGAAGCTGTTTTACCTATGGAAGTTCAGACCCCTTCCTTGAGGATCATGAAGGATGTAGGTTTGAGTGAAGATGATTGGATTCAGACCCGGCTTGATCAACTTAAATTGATTGATGAGAAGCGACTTACTGCTGTTTGCCATGGTCAGGCGTATCGGAAACGTATGATTAAGGCCTTCAACAAGAAAGTCAAGAGACAGGTATATCAAGTCGGGGACCTTGTAATCAAGCGAATCATCTTGCCGCAAAGTGATCCCAGGGGCAAATGGACTCCTACTTACGAAGGACCATTTGTGACCAAAAACATCTTTTCTGGTGGGGCAATGATCCTGACCACCATGGACGGTGATGACCTGCCGCACCCTGCGAACGCAGACATAGTCAAAAGATACTACGCATAAATGACCCGACAAGTTGAAAACCCGGAAGGGCGACTTGGGCAAAAATGGGCATCCCGGTGAATCAAAAACCCGAAAGGGCGGTTCAGGCAAAAATTAGGGATAAACAAAAATCTGTACACCTGGCAAGTTGAAAACCCGAAAGGGCGACTTGGGCAAAAAAGGGTTTCCCGGTGGATCGAAAACCCGAAAGGGAGGTCCGAGAAAAAGTTAGGGAATTAAAGCGTATGACTATGTCTCGTCGGATCACTTTAAGGACAATCTCTTCACAGATAAGCTTCGGGCTTCTGATCAACCTAATCATCATCGAACAAGGCAACGAATGGACAAGATACTCAGAGTTACGAAGGCTATAGTAGAATGGGAACCCCATGGAATTGTTACACATAGCCATCTTGCTTTGTATAAAAATTTTCTCATTTTTTACGACAACATTCTCTTACTAGGATGTCTGTCTCCTTTATACAAAATACTTACACAAAGTTAATATAAAGATACTTCAAAGTACATAAATTTGTTTGCCTTTTCTTTCTTTTTACACTTGTGTTTTATTTGAAAACGTCCAATGATTTATTAAATGAGCATATGCATTTGAATATAATCACTGTTTATAAATAAAACAAAATGAGAAAGGATAATTACTGATAGGTGGAAAGAATAGGAGAATGTCTTTAGGCTATTCCAGAGGAAATCCCCTACGGTACATCATCCAGATCCTCAACAGAGTTGAAGCCTTGAAGTACATATCCCCAGCGGAGTTCAGAATACCCATCAGAACTAAATTTCCAAACTCCCAACTCCCAGCGGAGCCAGAAAACTTTGAACTGCAAACCTTCAGCAAAGATAAAACTTTCCTCCCCAACGGAGTCCAAAACTTTAACCTTTAAACCCCAGTGAAGTACCATCCAACTCCCTCCAAATTCCCCAGAGATTTTTCTTAAAACCAGAAGATTCCCCTGCAAGTTATCTTAGAAACCAGACAACGGCTTCGGATAATTCCTCAGTAGATTGGCATACAACCCAAGCCCTTGAGAACTCTTCCACGGAATAAACATTCTCCCCACAGAGTAATTTCCCAACAGAACGAAGATTCTTGTTCTCATTTCTCCAATTGAAGCCTCCCAGGTTTTAATTCCCCAGTAGAGATCGTCAGAGTTTTCCTTTTTTCCAAGGAAAGTCATGAAGGATTTTCTATCCCCAACAACGGTCAAGGATTTATTTTCCCCAGCAGCAATCAAAGATTTCATTATCTCCTTCTATCAAGGATTTATTTTCCTCAGCAAGATAGCTAATCGGCTTACATGTGTATCCATTACATTCATATATCATAAACATTGATGAAGCACACTTTATTGCATTATACATATCATGCAACATAACTTTGTGTTTTAGCTAACATTTTACTCTTTTCAGGATAAGATTAAAAGCTACCTTTAACAAATGTTCAAATATCTCAAATACATTACGGATACACTCCAAGACATGGAAGTCATTCTGCTACTCATTCTGGTCTCTTATTTCAGATATAATATGGATACACCCCAGACACGGCGGTCATTCTATTACTCATCCAGAATTTCAAGTCAAAATACAGTACGGATATACCCCAGACACGACGGTCATCTACTACTCATTTAGACTTCAACAATCAGATACAGACTAGATACGCTCCAAACACGGAAGCCATTCTATTTATCATTCAGATCCGATTATCAACTTCAGGTTCAGAAACACTCCAGACGCGGAAGTCATTCTATCACTTGTCTAGATCCCAGTTACAGTACGGATACACTCCAGACACGAAAGTCATTCTGCTACTCATACAGATCTCAACTTCAGATATAGTCCAGATACGCTCCATACACGGTTGCCATTCTGTCACTCATTCAAACCTATTTCCCAGCCCAGAGATACTCCAGACACTGATGTCTTTTTGTCGCTTATTCAGATTTCAGATTTCGGATACAATACAGATACACTCCAGACACGGAGTCATTCTGATATTCATTCAAGAATCAGATACAGTTACAGCTCGGATACGCTCCAAACACGGACGCCATTCCTTTGCTCATACGAATCCAATCTCCAAATACAACTCGGATACGTTCCAGATACGGATACCATTCTGATAATCATTCTCCTGATTTTCAACAAACAAGTCTTGGATGGCATCTTTAATCCCATCTCCAGCAAGATTCTACCATCTCCAAATTGCATCTTTAAGCCCATTCCCTCAGCTACATTTTGACGAGTGCAAATTTACGGGCACTCTAGTGTCCAATCATCTTTTACCTTCGAGTCATGAAAGGCAAACTCGCCAATCTAACTCTTCAGGTTCAAGAAGATTAAACAGGGGAAGCTGTTGTACCCCAAAATTTTCCCTCTCATTTTATCAAGATTTCCCCTCACAAGGCTCCTTGAACTCCAGACAGGATTAGGGTTTTGCTCTGCTCAAGACATCTCCTTGCACTGATGACCTAAATTAGGGTTTGAGTTTGCACGGAGATTTTTGGACTTTCAATGCTCAAAGTGACTTTCATACTTCATGTTGGACTCATAAAATTGTCCATACCAAGTTTCAAGCCTTGAATCAAATTTTTGCCCAGACAATTGGACAGTTGACCTAGAAATCAATTGTATTGGGGAAAAAGTCAACTGTGGCCAATTTACAGTCAAACCTCATAATTTTTTATCCACGTCAACATTATAGACTCATATGAACCATTTGATCAAGTTTGGATCAAAACCCTCAAGAAATTTGATCAGATCATCAAAAGGGCAAAATGGTCATTTTTAGGGTTTTGACTGTATAAGGGCAATTTTTGATTTTTTTTACCTAGCCAATGGCAAATTGGGTTCAAGCATGGATTCAAGTACTCAATGGCATTATCTTGACCTATTCACAAAGTTCAAAAGATCTCAATTGCATTGGATTGACAGATGAATTTTTCAGTCAACTGATCAAAATTTGACTGTACACTGAAAAGTCAAACTTTGACTTTTTTGGTCAAAATCAAGTGCCAAGGGTCATTTTTCATCAAGGTGTGTCAAAACATGAAACTTGTTCATCAAGAAACCCAATTTTGCAAATTAGGGTTTAAGATTGAAAATTTTCATAACTTAGAATTTTTCTAAGTTATGAAATTTTCTTAATTTTTCCCAACTTTGCCCAACATTTTCATCATGATGAAATTGGATTCAAACAAAACTTCCAACATGAAAGTTGTAGTACTCCACAAAGTATACAACTTTTATTCAGAAAGTTTTCCCAAAAGAAGCTTGGATCTCAAGTTATGATTTTTGGAACAAGGGTCCATGCAACTTTTAACTTAGTGAAATTTTGCCCTAATTTAGGCAGGATTTTGACCCATCTTCATGACCATTTTTCACATAGTTCCACTTGGAATCTCAAATTGCATTTCAAAGATGGATTATATATCATGTTAGAAGCTTTCTAAAAAGTCAAAGAACTCTCCAAAATTATTTGTGGTTAGGGAGAATCGAAGGCTTGAAGTTGGCAAAAACTCACTTTTTATCCATGGCATGTTCATAGTGATACTAGTTGCAAACTCTAATCAGCTTGCTTTGTACTTGATTACAGGTATCAAAACCATTCCATACTCAATAATTAAATGCAAATCCATTGGTCTAATGCTTTGTTTTGGTCATTAGAGCATTGCACACAAGATTAATCCATAAATGGTAAAAGGTACATTACCATTTTTGCCAAAATGTGCTTTATGTCAAAACCACATCTCTTGAGCCTTGAACAATATCTTGTGCAGCAAATCATATCCACCAACTTGAGGGGCCAAGATCACAAGGAGTAGGCTGATAGATAGCCTGTACAGGCTTGTCTTACATCATGGCTCATGTTTGCTTAAAATACAAGAAAGATATCGAATACACTAGAACTTGAACATCAGAGAGAACCAACTTGTGCAAACTTTTGAGACAAGTTTCTCACATCCCCTTGAGCCAGAAACACGATCCTTTGAGCCCTCAAACCTCCCATAGCATAAAATCACCTTCCATTAGCAAAATAGGGCAGCATCTGCATCTTGAGTTCTATCTCACAAGTTGCTCGTGCGTTTCCCCCCAAACATGTTCAAACACCTTCCATACAACCTATCCAAGCTATCCCAACCCTTAAACACTAACTGTAACTCCCTTTACAAGGTTTGCCATTTTTTATTTCAGCTTGTGCAGGTTGAGTTATGTGGGCTTGTTCAAGCACATTCAAGGCAAGCTAGGAGTTGGGGAAGGTCAGAGGAAGTTCAAGCAAGCTCCCAAACACCTCAGGCCTCATTGAAAAGCTCCACATTGTCAGACACAATCTCAACAGAAATAGGTTTTTGTCAACTTCCTATCTCTCTATTTAGGAATAGTTGGCTTAGGTTTGTAAATAAAAATGTAGTATTCATAGCCATGAAGTTGTACATATGCTCAGTTTTCATTTTAGTTAAGCATGCTAAACGAATTTGATCCATGAACTTTCTGAAAAAATTAGGTTAGGATTTAGGGCCAGAGAAATTCTCTCTGGTCTTTGAGAGTTAGAATGAGTTCTTTATATGGTTGGATTCTTCTTGAAAAATGCTACAACTTTGATGTTTTGAGTTTTTGCATTAGAGCACGTATGCAGGATCTGGCATTTGGTACAGGGCGCGCGCATTTTTGAACCAAGGTTGAAGATGAAGTCTGGCTTTGGGCTGGGCTTTGGCTTTTTGTTTTTGACACCTCCCTTTTACTGATTGCACCCCCTGGCCCATTTCTTCATACTTTTGTATTTTTTCATTTTATTTTCATTTCTTATTTTATTTTCTTATTTTTCAAACATAAAAAATATCAAAAAATATTTTTATAAATTTTCACATTTATTTTGTGTTTTATTTTTATTTTTTCTAACATAAAAACAATTTAATTAGTATATACTTTTATTTAATGAAAACTTGAAAATAATATATAATAACATTATATTATATTTTTATTCTTTATTTTATTTACACTCAAAAAATATTGTTCTAAATATATTTTTGTCTTGTATATATTTTATTTTATTTTTATTGTACATAACTAATATAATTAATATATATACACATACTTTTATTTAATAAATACTTGAGAATAAAAACATAAAAATATTATACCTTTATTTTTATTATTATTTATACTTAAATAATACTTTTTCTAAATATATTTTATTTTTTGCATATACATTATTTTATTTTATTGTATATAAATAGTATATTTAATATATTTACATTCTTAAAAGAAAATTAGGGTTTTACTTTTAATAAAAAAAATATAATCTTTTTTTTATTTATTTCTTTCTATTTGCATTAGATATTTTTTACATACATAAAAAATAAACATAAACATTTTTGCATATTCATAATATTTTGTATATTTATTTAATTTGTTTATTTAAATATTGTTCATTTATTATTTATGCCATTGATTCAATTTGGATGTAATAGTAAAATTAGGGTTTTAATTTCTTGTCAAATAATCCCCATTCAAAAATTGTATCCTCCTCCCCATAATCATGTTGTAATAGTGGTAGATTTATTTTACGCATTTACGCTTTCAATTATGCCATGATTAGAGATTAGGGTTTGTATGTCAACAATCCAAAAATCAAACAAAATAACTTGACTAATACAAAAACAAATGCATGAAAATGATAACACAATGCACACTTGCACCCCTAGGGTTACATCCACTTGTTGCCTTAAAAATGGGCCATGTTATGCATGTTGAGTATTTTGGCAAAACAAAAACAAAATAAGAGATCATAGTCCCTCGATGACGCTATATTGGTTGCCTACACAAAATGATATAGTCCCTTGGAAAATTTTCTAAAAATACTTAACACAATTGCTATCATGGTCTATACGATGACCCGCGCCTGTCCCGTTTAACTTCCTCATACAAGGTTGTTTACCAAATGCAATGGTAAAACAACACTGTCAAAAGGGTTAAAAATGTGTAGGAAATACCTTTTAGTAAAATAGGGTAGATCACTCTTAGTTACTTGATCAAAACTTGCAAAACATCCTTGCTATTTTCAAACTCACCTCACAACACAATTTCAAAACATTTCCCAAAATAAACTTACAAACATGGAAATCTTTTCAAAAGACAATACACCTTTGTATATATTCAAACGAGAATCATTACAAAGGTTGCCACAACGATGGCCTCTTTTCAAAACATCTTTCAAAACCACACACAAATCACCATTTCAAACAATTGAAAATCAAAAGCAAGTAATCTAAACAAGTAACTAAGAGCCCATGGATAACCATGGATGAAAAGGGTGCTTGCACCTTCCCTTTTCATAATCTACTCCCCGAACCATAGAAAACATCTCAAATGTCTTTCCTGTGCTTTTTGACCTTTCCTTTGGATAAAATAAAAAGTCGGTGGCGACTCTTGCTAAACCGAAACATTTGCGAACACAAACGAAAAACCTCAAGTCAGTTCTCCCACTGTATCACAGAACTGGCGACTCTGTTGGGGAATTTTGAATAAAAGTGGAGTAACCTTAGGGTTTAGATCATCTTTACATGCTTATCTTGTTTGCTTTGATTGCTTTACATTTGTTTCTCTTGTTTGGGTTTGAATCCTCTACCCAGATTTGGGAAACATTCATAGGTAAATAGCAATACGTTGTGGAAACTGTGCGGGGTATACCAACATGGTTGAAGCAATAGCTATATTAGTGCGACATATTTGTGGGTACCGATAGCCTTTGAGTCAATCAAAGAGAATACAGGGCCGCTGAGCAATGTCATGAAGCACTAATGAACTCTTAGAACCTTTACTTGACCATCTTGGCCTTTTTAGGGGTAGTGAGATGACCGACTTTGGTGTAGTCCGAAGTTGGTAGATACTCGATACTACACTCATTGAGGGTTGTTTTGGAATATTTCGGTCTCCAGTTAAGTGGCTAAACTGAAACAATGAACACAGAAAATAATCCAGTGATATTGAGCTCCTTAGAACCCGGTTACTATTTATAGGACAGGTTGAGCCAACTAACTTCAAGAGGGCACTTACCTATGAAACCCCATGCAAGCCTGAAACTAGGATCTTGTGTGATTTGCTTGTACATATACTTGTGCATACATCATGAACATCATAAAGCATCATATGCATCCACTAACCATTTCAAGGGTTTGGATCTTCATCTTTGTTATTGTTTTGTAGGTCATGTAATCACTCCGCAGAAAAACTATTCAGGTCAACCTTGTGAGAATCCCTCCTCAACTCAAGGAGCTTACTTCCAAGATTCCAGAGAATTCTCCCTTCAGTGAAAGACATGGTAGACTTCTCAACTTGGTCAACTCCAACATTGAATAGGATATGGTGAAAGTTATCTTCCAGTTCTTTGACCCCCTACACCATTGCTTTACATTTCCTGATTACCAACTAGTACCTACTTTGGAGGAATTTTCTCAAGTCCTGGGGATTCCTATTCTCCATCAACTACCCTACAACAGTACGGGGAGAGAGCCAAAGCCTGAATATGTTGCTCAATCCCTCGCTTGCAACCATCTGATATCAAAGGTCATTGGGAAACCAGAAGTGGTGTCAAGGATTTCTTGGCAAAGTTTCTGTTTGAGAAGGCACAAGACTGCTGGAATTCTCTATATCTGCAAGTTTTTGAAGAGATTGTAGCACTCCTCATCTATGGGTTGGTCTTGTTACCAATCCCTGATCAACTTATAGATGTGAATGATGTCAAGATTTTCATGTCTCGGAATCCTGTGCCTACATTACTTGGGGACATCCTACACTCATTTTACACACGAACAATGAGGAAAAAAGGTGTTCTCATGTGATGTACTCCTCTTTTAGCAAGGTGGTTTATTTCTCACCTTCCCCAGTCAGTCTTGAAGAATGAACAAGGCTTGAGGTGGTCACAACGATTGATGACCCTTACACATTCTGATGTTCATTGGTGTTCTCGATACAGAGAAAATGTCATCATCATTGATCGTTATGGGGAATTCCCTAATTTCCCATTACTTGGAATTATGGGAGGCATTACCTACAACCCTTGTTTAGCTCTGAGACAATTTGGGTATGCCCGAAGGGATGGCCCTCATGACATGCTGATTCCTGACTTGGTTTTTGACTTCGACAACGACGCTCAAGGACATCAACAAAGGTTTATCCGAGCTTGGAGGATGCCCAACAAAGTGGATAGTAAGACCTTGGGACACAAGAATTCCATCCCCCTTGAGCCTTATCTCAAGTGGGTACGAACCCGCCCCCATAGTCTTATGATGCCTTACCCCCACATTCTGCCTATGATCAAAGAGCCTGTTATGGAAGGAGAGGTTCCATACACCCTCCTACATCCAGACATTCCAACATCATTGGAAGATTTGCAAAAGAGTTGGATACAGCTCAAGCAAGAACGAAACACTTTTGAAGCCAGCTTCTACGCCAGTGAGAAGAAGGTTTTGGAACTTACTCGTCGACTCCATGAAGAGCAGAATCTCAACACTTACATCGCACCAAAGAGGATGCGCAACGTCTTTTTACATTAAGAATTTTGTAATATTTTGCCCATGGGGCATTTATGTACTGACAAATTTCTTCTTATTAATATGACGTGTGTTCTTTTTAGTCTGCAACAACTTTGAATTTATTAATCCTTGAATGCATTACATGAATACACATCATTCATCATATGCATAAACAGGTCTTCACACCAGGTTTCCTTATCTTTCTACTGTTTATTTCAGCATGATGGATATAGAGTAGACGGTCAAAGATCTGCAAGCACAAAATTCGCAATTCCAACAACTCCTCATGACCTTGGCAAAAGGGCAAGAGGACCTTAAATCACTGTTAGAGAAAGAGAAGGAAAAGGAAAAGAAGAAAAATAAAAGAGCGGGAGTAGCTACTTTGGGGAGAAGGTTTGAGAACCAGGCTAGAAGGGTCCTCGATTTCCCCTCGACGTCTGACGAAGGGGTTGGTAAAGGTAAGGGAGTTGCAATACCCTCCGAGTCTGAAGATGAAGAGGAAGAATAAGAGGAAGAGGAAGATTACTATGAGCAGCAGTATCCTCCTGCGGACGATAAGTATAAAAATCAGGAAGACCGGCTGGCAACCATGGAGGTACAAAGAGTACCTGGGTTGGATTTCAAAGAACTAGGGTTGGTTGTTGGGATCGTCATTCCCCCCAAGTTCAAAGTACCTACATTTTCTAAATATGACGGTTTGTCCTGTCCAAAGATGCATCTGCGGTCTTACGTCAGAAAGATCCAACCTCACTCTTCTGATAAGGATCTGTGGATCCACTTTTTTCAAGATAGTTTGTTGGGTACGCAATTGGACTGGTTCTATCAACTTGAGAAATCTGATGTACGTAACTGGGAAGATTTGGCTGCTGCTTTCTATCGACAATATCAATATAACGCCGATTTAGCGCCTACTCGTACTCAACTACAGAGTATGGGTATGGTCTCTAAAGAAGGCTTTAAAGAGTATTCCCAGAAGTGGCGGGATTTGGCTGGAATGGTGCAGCCACCATTGTCGGATATAGAACTGGTTGATATGTTTTTGGGGACCCTGTCAGGTCCATTCTTTAATCACTTGATCGGGAGCTCATCTGCAGGGTTCACCGAATTAATTCTGACAGGTGAAAGGGTCGAAGCTGGCATTAAGAGCGGTAAAATTCAGAAGGATGCATCTGCTTCCACTGCTATCAAGAAGACCATCCCAGCCAAGAAACAAGTTTCTGCTGTCTACATCCAGAGAAATCAAGGAAGAATGGAGCGCCGACCAGCGGTGGGGGCTGTGATGATCCAGAACTCTTCAGTCGATCAACCTCGAAGCAGTCAACCCAGAGTTAACCAAAATAGGGTGGAAAGGCCACAACGGCAATTCACTCGGATCAATATGACACCGGCTCAAGTCCTCCCTCAACTGTTAAAGTTAAAACTTACCAACTTGAAAGAAGCGCCGAAAAACCCAAATACCTCTTCTCCCTATTATCATTCAAATGCAAAATGTGCATATCATTCGGACAGTGTGGGGCACGACACCAACAACTGTTGGACCCTTAAAAACAAGATCCAAGATTTAATAGATGCCAAGGAGGTGGAGTTTGATGCCCCCGAAAAACCCAATGTGATATCCTCTCCTATGCCAAAACATGGTCATAATGTCCATGCTATTGTGGAAGACCTTCATGTTACCGTTGTTGATGACTTAATGACTTTGTTTCCAATGATCAAGATGAATCTGTTGAAAGCTGGGATTTTCCCAGGCTGTGAAAAAGATTGTTACCTTTGTTCGACCTTGCAATCCGGTTGTCCGCTGTTGAAGTCAGGCATCCAACGCCTGATGGATACTCAAGAGATCCTCTTTCAGAAAACTCCTGTTGCTACTATTACTCATGTTACTCTTGTTACTCCAATCAATGATATTTCTATAATCACCATTTCCAATAATCTTTCCAAGACCTGCAAAAGGCCTGTTAAGATTACACCCGATCCAAAGTTTGTACCGCTGAAGATTACTATGTCGGGGCCTATCCCATATAAGTCCAACAAGACAATACTGTGGAATTATGGAGGAAAGATCTTCTACCATGGTGTTAAGCAGATCGAATCAGTTGAAGAAATCTCCGATGAAGAAACTCCTGATATAGGAAATATTGCGGGGACAAGTAAGATCACTCGTAGCAGGAGAATCTTCTCTCCGGATATTGCTCCTCCAAAGGCAATCTTCAGACCCTCAAGTGCTCTTATGCCTGTCAAGATATTTGTGCGAAGTCCAGTGATTGAAGAAATTGTTACTCCCGAAGTTGTACCCTCTGTTGTTACTGCTGATAAAGGTAAGGGGATCTAAGAAGCGCCCGTCAGGACGAGGGCTCAAACTTTGGTTATCCCCGAGACCACTCAAAAGGAAATGGAGGAGATTTTAAAGATAATTAAGAAGAGCGACTATGATGTCGTAGAGCAACTGGGGCAAACCCCTTCAAAAATATCTATGCTGGCTCTATTGCTTTTCTTTGAGGCTCATGCCAAATCCTTGATCAAATTCCTGAAGACGGCACACGTGCCTCAAGAAACTTCTGCGGATCAGTTTCAAGAGTGTGTGGCTAGCCTTACAGCCGACAATGGTCTTGGCTTTTCTGATGTCGATCTAACATCTAAGGGAAGAAATCATAATGATGTGCTTCATGTCTCGGTAGAATGCAGAGGGACCACTCTTGCTCATGTTCTGGTTGATATCGGTTCATCTTTAAATATCCTACCAAAGAAAGCATTGGACAGGCTAGACTGTGAAGGTTTCACCTTAAATCCCAGTAATATCATTGTTAGAGCCTTCGACGGTTCTACGAGGATGGTTCACGGAGAAGTGGACATCCCAATTAAGGTGGGAACAGAAATTTTCAACTCTACTTTTTATGTGATGGACATTCGTCCTTCATATTCATGCTTGTTGGGAAGGCCATGGATCCACAATGCTGGGGCAGTCACTTCTTCTCTACACCAGATGCTCAAATACCCAGTCCAGGGTAAGATCATAACAGTTCATGGTGAGGAGGAGTATATGATAAGCCACCTTAACTCTTTCCGCTACGTGGAGTTAGATGGTGAATTCATAAAAACACCTTTCCAACACTTTGAAGAGGTTTCTCCTGAGGTTACGGTAGCCAAAACAATGACTGATGTGCCCATCATTACCAAACCCGTGTCCCAGATGTCATCCCTTAAAGATGCAGAGGTTGTAGTCAAGGAAGGAGGAAGCACAGTATGGGGTCAACTGCCAGATTTTCCTTACAAGACAGATAAGTTCAGTTTGGGTTTCACTGCTGCTAGTCAGAAGGATGTGCGTCGCTCCCGGGCTGGAGGATCGCCACTGAAAATCACTCATCATGGAGTTCATGCTTTAGAAGATGATGAAGAAGGAAGCAATTTTGAAGACTGGATCTTTCCAACTATTGAAGGGGGACTGAACAACTGGGAGGCGAAAGACTTCATTCCCATTACTTTCATCAATCAGTAATTTATCTTTTGAACATTTCCTGTTTGGTCTGTAATAATTATTAAACAATTTGTACACTCTTTTCGCCTTATGCCTTACCCGTGGCATATAGGTCCATTTGTAAGGGTTTTGATTCTTCATTTTCATATGTCATTTTTAATGAATCATGGACGTTTTAATATATAAACTTTTGTGTTCATTTTATTTCTTTTTTACATTTTATTTTGTTTAAAGGTGGCTATCCCTTACACACACCCACACTCACAAAATGCAGGTACCCATCCACTCCGGATTCCATGGGTAACAATTCTGCTATGACCTTCAGTGACTCTGAAGATCTGGTCAATCATGCCGAGTACGAAGGTGATGAAGACTGTGAAGTGCATGGAGAGTTGGATAGACTTTTGCAACAAGAAGAAAGGGTTATTCTGCCCCCATGAAGAGTTGTTAGAGACTATCAATTTGGGTACTGCCGAAGACAGAAAAGAGGTTAAAGTGGGTGCCAACCTGGAGCCAAGTGTCAAAGAGCGCTTAGTTCAGCTGTTGAATGAGTATGTTGAGATCTTCGCCTGGTCCTATGAAGACATACCTGGACTGGATACAGATATTGTGGTTCACCGTCTCCCTACAAGAGAAGACTGTCCACCAATCAAAAAGAAAGTCCGCCGAATGAGGCCTGACATGTCTGAAAAGATCAAAGCTGAAGTGATAAAGCAGTTCAATGCTGGCTTTCTGGCTGTTACTTCCTATCCACAATGGGTTGCTAACATTGTGCCCGTGCCTAAGAAGGACGGCAAAGTCAGAATGTGTGTGAACTACAGAGACTTAAATAGGGCTAGCCCTAAAGATGATTTTCCACTACCACACATTGACATCTTGGTTGACAACACAGCTCAACACAAGGTATTCTCTTTCATGGACGGATTTTCCGGGTACAACCAGATCAAAATGGCCCCTGAAGACATGGAGAAGACTACTTTTGTTACGCAGTGGGGTACCTTCTTCTATAAAGTGATGCCATTCGGACTGAAGAATGTCGGGGAAAACTATCAGCGAGCCATGGTATCTTTGTTTCATGACATGATACATCATGAGATTGAAGTCTACGTAGACGACATGATATCCTGTTCACAGACAGAAGAAGAACACCTCGACCATGTGCAAAAACTGTTTGTCAGGTTAAAAGAATACAAGCTCAGACTGAACCCTAACAAGTTCACTTTCAGAGTCAGGTCTGGTAAACTTTTGGGATTTATCGTCAGTAACAAAGGCATCGAGGTTGACCCTGCCAAAGTCAAAGTTATACGATAAATGCCTGCCCCTCGCACTGAGAAGGAAGTCAGAGGTTTCTTGGGACTCCTAAACTACATCGTAAGGTTCATCTCTCACCTAACATCTACCTGTGAACCAAACTTCAAGTTGTTGAAGAAAGATCAGGTGGTTGAATGGAACAATGACTGTCAAGTCTCTTTCGATAAAATCAAGGAGTATTTGCTGGAACCTCCTATCTTGATGCCACCCGTCGAAGGAAGGTTGTTAATCATGTTTCTGACTGTTTTGGATAATTCAATGGGGTGCGTACTGGGCCAACATGACGAGTCTGGCCGAAAAGAGAATGCCATTTATTACCTTAGCAAAAAGTTTACCGAATGTGAGACTCGCTACTCAATGCTCGAGAAAACTTGATGCGCTTTGGTATGGGCTGCTCGCCGGCTAAGGCAGTATATGTTGACACATACCACTTTGCTGATTTCCAAAATGGATCCGATCAAATACATCTTCGAGAAACTTGCTTTATCCGGAAGAATCGCTAGATGGTAGATGATCCTGACAGAATATGATATACAATACACAACCCAAAAAGCCATAAAGGGGAGTGTGCTAGCCGATCATCTGGCCCATCAAGCCGTCGAAGATTACCAATCCATGAGGTTCGACTTTCCCGACAAGGATATCATGACTTTAAGCAACATTGAGGAAAACAGACCGTATGACGGACCTGAATAAGGATCCCGATGGACTCTGTACTTTGATGGTGCCTCCAACGTACTTGGGAACGGTATCGGCACGGTAATTATCTCTCCAGAAGGTTGCCATACACCTTTCACGGCTAGACTCTGCTTCAGCTGCACCAACAACATGGCCGAATATGAAGCTTGTATCTTTGGTCTCAAGGCTGCTATTGACTTGGGAATCAAATCTTTGATTGTATTTGGGGACTCAGCTTTGGTTATCAGTCAAATCAAAGGAGAGTGGGATACTAAGCACCCAAACCTCATCCCTTACAAAGAACACGTCCTGACATTGTTACCACACTTCGAGCAGATTACCTTCGAGCACTTCCCAAGAGAAGAGAATTAGCTAGCAGATGCGCTAGCTACAATGTCATCCATGTTTAAACTTAACTGGGATAATGAGGCACCTCAAATCACCATTGAACAAATGGACGAACTTGCACCTTGTCACGAGATTAATACCGAAGAAGTAGTGGATTGGCCTTGGTTTCATGACGTCAAAAGGTATCTCGAAGCACAAGAATATCCTGAAGGAGCTTCAGTCAACGACAAAAATTTCTTAAGGAGGTTCGCGGCCAAGTTCTTTCTAAGCAATGGTAACCTATACAAGCGCAATCTTGATTGTGTCCTAGTCCGTTGTGTGGACAAGGTTAAAGCTGAGCAGATCATGGCTGAATTACATAATGGCACCTTTGGCACCCACTCAAGCGGTCATACAGATGGCTAAGAAGATTCTAGGGGCAGGCTACTACTGGTCTACCATGGAAGCTGATTGTCATCAACATTCTCGTATTTGTCACAAATTCCAAATCTATGCTAACAAGGTACATATTCCCCCAGTTCCTCTCAATGTCTTAACAGCTCCTTGGCCATTCGCGATGTGGGGAATCGACATGATTGGAGAAGTCAAGCCTACAGCATCCAACGGACACCGTTTCATCCTGGTGGCCATTGAATACTTTACCAAGTGGGTCGAAGCAGCTTCCTTCGCCTCCGTTACAAAGAATGTGGTTGCCCGCTTCATCAAGCAGAACCTCATATGCCGATATGGTATCCCCGACAGGATCATCACTGACAACGGTACAAATTTGAACAACACTATGATCACCGCTCTGTGCGAGCAGTTTAAGATTCAACATCACAATTCATCTCCCTATCGGCCGAAGATGAACGGTGTTGTTGAAGCTGCGAACAAAAATATCAAGAAGATCATTAAAAAGATGACAGTCACCTACAAGGACTGGCATGAGATGTTACCGTTTGCTCTGCACGGGTATCGTACCACGACACGCACTTCAACTGGGGAAACCCCCTTTTCTTTGGTATATGGCATGGAAGCTGTTTTACCTATGGAAGTTCAGATCCCTTCCTTGAGGATCATGAAGGATGCAGGTTTGAGTGAAGATGATTGGATTCAGACCCGACTTGATCAACTTAACTTGATTGATGAGAAGCGACTTACTACTGTTTGCCACGGTCAGGCGTATCAGAAACGTATGATCAAGGCCTTCAACAAGAAAGTCAAGAGATAAGTATATCAAGTCGGGGACCTTGTAATCAAGCGAATCATCTTGCCGCAAAGTGATCCCAGGGGCAAATAGACTCCTACTTACGAAGGACCATTTGTGATCAAAAACATCTTTTCTGGTGGGGCAATGATCCTGACCACCATGGACGGTGATGACCTGCCGCACCCTGCGAACGCAGACATAGTCAAAAGATACTACGCATAAATGACCCGACAAGTTGAAAACCCGAAAGGGCGACTTGGGCAAAAATGGGCATCCCGGTGAATTGAAAACCCGAAAGGGCGGTTCAGGCAAAAATTAGGGATAAACAAAAATATGTACACCCGGCAAGTTGAAAACCCGAAAGGGCGACTTGGGCAAAAAAGGGTTTCCCGGTGGATCGAAAACCCGAAAGGGCGGTCCAGGCAAAAGTTAGGGAATTAAAGCGTATGACTATGTCTCGTCGGATCACTTTAAGGATAATCTCTTCACATATAAGCTTCGGGCTTCTGATCAACCTAATCATCATCGAACAAGGCAACGAATGGACAAGATACTCAGAGTTACGAAGGCTATAGCAAAATGGGAACCCCATGGAATTGTTACACATAGCCATCTTTCTTTGTATAAAAATTTTCTCATTTTTTACGGCAACATTCTCTTACTAGGATGTTTGTCTCCTTTATACAAAATAGTTACACAAAGTTAATATAAAGATACTTCAAAGTACAGAAATTTGTTTGCCTTTTCTTTCTTTTTACACTTGTGTTTTATTTGAAAACGTCCAATGATTTAATTAATGAGCATATGCATTTGAATATAATCACTGTTTACAAATAAAACAAAATGAGAAAGGATAATTACTGATAGGTGGAAAGTATAGGAGAATGTCTTTAGGCTATTCCAGAGGAAATCCCCTACGGTACATCATCCAGATCCTCAACAGAGTTGAAGCCTTGAAGTACATATCCCCAGCGGAGTTCAGAATACCCATCAGAACTAAATTTCCAAACTCATAACTCCCAGCGGAGCCAGAAAACTTTGAACTGCAAACCTTCAGCAAAGATAAAAATTTCCTCCCCAACAGAGTCCAAAGCGTCAACCTTTATACCCCAGTGAAGTACCATCCAACTCCCTCCAAATTCCCCAGAGATTTGTCTTAAAACCTGAAGATTCCCCTGCAAGTTATCTTAGAAACCAAACAACGGCTTCGCATAATTCCTCAGTATATTGGCATACAACCCAAGCCCTTGAGAACTCTTCCACAGAATAAACATTCTCCCCACAGAGTTATTTCCCAGCAGAACGAAGATTCTTGTTCTCATTTCTCCAGTTGAAGCCTCCCAGGTTTTAATTCCCCAGTAGAGATCGTCAGAGTTTTCCTTTTTTCCTAGGAAAGTCATGAAGGATTTTCTATCCCCAACAACGGTCAAGGATTTATTTTCCCCGGCAGCAGTCAAAGATTTCATTATCTCCTGCTATCAAGGATTTATTTTCCTCAGCAAGATAGCTAATCGGCTTACATGTGCATCCATTACATTCATATATCATAAACATTGATGAAGCACACTTTATTGCATCATACATATCATGCAACATAACTTTGTGTTTTAGCTAACATTTTACCCTTTTCAGGATAAGATTAAAAGCTACCTTTAACAAATGTTCAAATATCTCAAATACAGTACGGATACACTCTAAGACATGGAAGTCATTCTGCTACTCATTCTGGTCTCTTATTTCAGATACAGTATGGATACACCCCAGACACGGCTGTCATTCTATTACTCATCCAGAATTTCAAGTCAAAATACAGTACGGATATACCCCAGACACGGAGGTCATCTACTACTCATTCAGACTTCAAAAATCAGATATAGACTAGATACGCTCCAAACACGGAAGCCATTCTATTTCTCATTCAGATCCGATTATCAACTTCAGGTTCAGAAACACTCCAGACGCGGAAGTCATTCTGTCACTTGTCTAGATCCCAGTTACAGTATGGATACACTCCAGACACAAAAGTCATTCTGCTACTCATACAGATCTCAACTTCAGATATAGTCCAGATACGCTCCAGACACGGTTGCCATTCTGTCACTCATTCAAACCTATTTCCCAGCCCAGAGATACTCCAGACACAGATGTCTTTCTGTCGCTTATTCAGATTTCAGATTTCGGATACAATACAGATACACTCCAGACATGGAGTCATTCTGATATTCATTCAAGAATCAGATACAGTTACAGCTCGGATACGCTCCAAACACGGATGCCATTCCTTTGCTCATACGAATCCAATCTCCAAATACAACTCAGATACGTTCCAAATACGGATACCATTCTGATAATCATTCTCCTGATTTTCAACAAACAAGTCTTGGATGGCATCTTTAATCCCATCTCCAGCAAGATTCTACCATCTCCAAATGGCATCTTAAGCCCATTCCCTCAGCTACATTTTGACGAGTGCAAATTTACGGGCACTCTAGTGTCCAATCATCTTTTACCTTCGAGTCACGAAAGGCAAACTCGCCAATCTAACTCTTCAGGGTCAAGAAGATTAAACAGGGGCAGCTGTTGTACCCCAAAATTTTCCCTCTCATTTTATCAAGATTTCCCCTCACAAGGCTCCTTGAACTCCAGACAGGATTAGGGTTTTGCTCTGCTCAAGACATCTCCTTGCACTGATGACCTAAATTAGGGTTTGAGTTTGCACAGAGATATTTGGAATTTCAATGCTCAAAGTGACTTTCATACTTCATGTTGGACTCATAAGATTGTCCATACCAAGTTTCAAGCCTTGAATCAAATTTTTGCCCAGTCAATTGGACAGTTGACCTAGAAATCAACTATATTGGTGAAAAAGTCAATTGTGGCCAATTTACAGTCAAACCTCATAATTTTTTATCCACATCAACATTATAGACTCATATGAACCATTTGATCAAGTTTGGATCACAACCCTCAAGAAATTTAATCAGATCATCAAAAGGGCAAAATGGTCATTTTTAGGGTTTTGACTGTATAAGGGCAATTTCTGGTTTTTTTTACCTTTCCAATGTCAAATTGGGTTCAAGCATGGATTCAAGTACTCAATGGAATTATCTTGACCTATTCAGAAAGTTCAAAAGATCTCAATTGCATTGGATTGATAGATGAATTTTTCAGTCAACTGATCAAAATTTGACTATACACTGAAAAGTCAAACTTTGACTTTTTTGGTCAAAATCAAGTGCCAAGGGTCATTTTTCATCAAGATGTGTCAAAACATGAAACTTGTTCGTCAAGAAACCCAATTTTGCAAATTAGGGTTTAAGATTGAAAATTTTCATAACTTAGAATTTTTCTAAGTTATGAAATTTTCTTAATTTTTCCCAACTTTGCCCAACATTTTCATCATGATGAAATTGGATTCAAACAAAACTTCCGACATGAAAGTTGTAGTCCTCCACAAGGTATACAACTTTGATTCAGAAAGTTTTCCCAAAAGAAGCTTGGATCTCAATTTATGATTTTTGGAACAAGGGTCCATGAAACTTTTAACTTAGTGAAATTTCGCCCTAATTTAGGCAGGATTTTGACCCATCTTAATGACTATTTTTCACATAGTTCCACTTTGAATCTAAAATTTCATTTCAAAGATGGATTATAGATAATGTTACAAGCTTTCTAAAAAGTCCAAGAACTCTCCAAAATCATTTGTGGTTAGGGAGAATCGAAGTATTGAAGTTGGCAAAAACTCACTTTTTATCCATGGCATGTTCATAGTGATACTAGTTGCAAACTCTAATCAGCTTGCTTTGTACTTGATTACAGGTCTCAAAACCATTCCATACTCAATAATTAAATGCAAATCCATTGGTCTAAGGCTTTGTTTTGGTCATTAGAGCATTACACACAAGATTAATCCATAAATGGTAAAAGGTACATTACCATTTTTGCCAAAATGTGCTTTATGTCAAAACCACATCTCTTGAGCCTTGAACAATATCTTATGCAGCAAATCATATACACCAACTTGAGGGGCCAAGATCACAAGGAGCAGGCTGATAGATATCATGTACAGGCTTGTCTTACATCATGGCTCATGTTTGCTTAAAATACAAGAAAGATATCAAATAAACTAGAACTTGAACATCAGGGAGAACCAACTTGTGCCAACCTTTTGAGACAAGTTTCTCACATCCCCTTGAACCAGAAACACGAGCCTTTGAGCCCTCAAACCTCTCATAGCACAAAATCACCTTCTATTGGCAAAACAGGGCAGCATCTGTATCTTGAGTTCTATCTCACAAGTTGCTCGTGCATTTTCCCCCAAACCTGTTCAAACACTTCCATACAACCTATCCAAGCTATCCCAACCCTTAAAAACTAACTGTAACTACCTTTACAAGGTTTGCCATTTTTGATTTCAGCTTGTGCAGGTTGAGTTCTGTGGGCTTGTTCAAGCACATTCAAGGCAAGCTAGGAGTTGGGGAAGGTCAGAGTAAGTTCAAGCAAGCTCCCAAACACCTCAGGCCTCAATGAAAAGCTCCACATTGTCAGACACGATCTCAACTGAAATAGGTTTTTGTCAACTTCATATCTCTCTATTTAGGAATAGTAGGCTTAGGTTTGTGAATAAAAAATGTAGTATTCATAGCCATGAAGCTGTACATATGCTCAGTTTTCATTTTAGTTAAGCATGCTAAGAGAATTTGATCCATGAACTTCCTGAAAAAATTAGGTTAGGATTTAGGGCCAGAGAAATTCTCTCTGGTCTTTGAGAGTTAGAATGAGTTCTTTATATGATTGGATTCGTCTTGAAAAATGCTACAACTTTGATGTTTTGAGTTTTTGCATTAGAGCACGTATGCAGGATCTGGAATTTGGTACAGAGCGCGCGCGTTTTTGAACCAAGGTTGAAGATGAAGTCTGGCTTTGGGTTGGGCTTTGGCTTTTTGTTTTTGACACCCCCCTTTTACTGATTGCACCCCCCCCCCCCCCCCCCCGACCCATTTCTTCATACTTTTGTATTTTTCCATTTTATTTTTATTTCTGATTTTATTTTCTTATTTTTCAAACATAAAAAATATCAAAAAGTATTTTTATAAATTTTCACATTTATTTTGTGTTTTATTTTTATTTTTTCTAACATAAAAACAATTTAATTAGTATATACTTTTATTTATTGAAAACTTGAAATAATATATAATAACATTATATTATATTTTTATTCTTTATTTTATTTACACTCACAAAATATTGTTCTAAATATATTTTTGTCTTGTATATATTTTATTTTATTTTTATTGTACATAACTAATATAATTAATATATATACACATACTTTTATTTAATAAATACTTGAGAATAAAAACATAAAAATATTATACTTTTATTTTTATTATTATTTATACTTAAATAATACTTTTTCTAAATATATTTTATTTTTTGTATATACATTATTTTATTTTATTGTATATAAATAGTATATTTAATATATTTACATTCTTAAAAGAAAATTAGGGTTTTACCCTTAATAAAAAAAAATATAATCTTTTTTTTTATTTATTTATTTCTATTTGCATTAGATATTTTTTACATACATCAAAAATAAACATAAACATTTTTGCATATTCATAATATTTTGTATATTTATTTAATTTGTTTATTTAAATATTGTTCATTTATTATTTATGTCATTGATTCAATTTGGATGTAATAGTAAAATTAGGGTTTTAATTTCTTGTCAAATAATCCCCATTCAAAAATTGTATCCTCCTCCCCATAATCATGTTGTAATAGTGGTAGATTTATTTTACGCATTTACGCTTTCAATTATGCCATGATTAGAGATTAGGGTTTGTATGTCAACAATCCAAAAATCAAACAAAATAGCTTGACTAATACAAAAACAAATGCATGAAAATGATAACACAATGCACACTTGCACCCCTAGGGTTACATCCACTTGTTGCCTTAAAAATGGGCCATGTTATGCATGTTGAGTATTTTGGCAAAACA
Source organism: Vicia faba (assembly GCA_948472305.1). NCBI lineage: Eukaryota > Viridiplantae > Streptophyta > Magnoliopsida > Fabales > Fabaceae > Vicia > Vicia faba. The sequence goes on from OX451736.1 coordinate 1,631,659,315, forward strand.
AAAGATCATAGTCCCTCGATGACGCTATCTTGGTTGCCTACACAAAATGATCTAGTCCCTTGGAAAATTTGCTAAAAATACTTAACACAATTGCTATCATGGTCTATACGATGACCCGCGCCTGTCCCGTTTAACTTCCTCATACAAGGTTGTTTACCAAATGCAATGGTAAAACAACACTGTCAAAAGGGTTAAAAATGTGTAGGAAATACCTTTGAGTAAAATAGGGTAGATCACTCTTAGTTACTTGATCAAAACTTGCAAACATCCTTGCTATTTTCAAACACACCTCACAACACAATTTCAAAACATTTCCCAAAACAAACTTATAAACATTGAAATCTTTTCAAAAGACAATACACCTTTGTATATATTCAAACGAGAATCATTACAAAGGTTGCCACAACGATGGCCTCTTTTCAAAACATCTTTCAAAACCACACACAAAGCACCATTTCAAACAATTGAAAAACAAAAGCAAGTGATCTAAACAAGTAACTAAGAGCCCATGGATAACCATGGATGAAAAGGGTGCTTGCACCTTCGCTTTTCATAATCTACTCCCCGAACCCAAGAAAACATCTCAAAGGTCTTTCCTGTGCTTTTTGACCTTTCCTTTAGATAAAATAAAAATTCGGTGGAGACTCTTGCTAAACCGAAACATTTGCGAACACAAATGCAAAACCTCAAGTCAGTTCTCCCACCGTATCACACTAGGGCATCTACCTTATTTGCTAATTGCTTCAATTGTTCACCGGTGAGAACGTTTTGATTGAGGAATTCTTTGTTTTGTTGAGCTTGAGTAACAATAAAGTTTTCCATTAGGATTTTAAGGTTAGACTTCCTAGGAATGTTAGGAACATTAGCAGCGGGTTTTTGATAGCCTGGAGGTACAGCGGGTGCTTGGCCAGGTGCATATAAAGCGTTATTATTCTTGTACCAGAAGTTAGGATGATTTTTCCAACCAGGATTATAGGTATTAGCATAAGGATTAGCTTGAGCGTAATTCACCTGATCAACTGATATTCCTGCTAGGATTTGACATTCGGTTCCAACATGACTAGGAACTCCACAAACTTCGTAGTTTGGGGTTACGGCAGCCACAGTGGCTGCAGGAGGTAAGGTCAAGCTTTCTATATTTTGGGTAAGAGCATCTACCTTAGCATTAACTTTGTCTAGGCTACTAATCTCGTACATCCCACTTTTGGCTAGAGTTTTCTCCATAGGTGTTCTTTCTCCTCCCCACTGATAGTGGTTTTGAGCCATATTTTCAATGAGTTGGTTAGATTCATCGTAAGGCTTGTCCATCAGTGTACCACCTGCGGCGGCATCTATAGAGAGTCTTGTGTTGTACAAGAGTCCATTATAAAACGTATGGATAATTAACCAGTTTTCTAATCCGTGATGTGGGCACATTTGCATCATATCTTTGTAGCGTTCCCATGCATCGAATAGCGATTCAATATACTTCTGCCTAAATCTGTTGATTTGAGCTCTTAATGCAACAGTCTTGCTTGGGGGAAAGTATCGTGCTAAGAATACAGTCTTAAGTCCTTCCCACGTAGTGACGGAATTTGACGGCAAGGATTGCAACCAAGCCCAAGCTCTATCTCTTAGCGAAAAAGGAAAAAGACGTAATCTTATTGCATCTTTACTAACACCATTTGCTATAATTGTGTCCGCAAATTGAACGAATTTCGTAAGATGTTCATTTGGATCCTAGGTAGGATTTCCAGAGAATTGGAGTTGTTGGATAGCTGATATCAACGACGGTTTCAACTCAAAATCGTTTTGATTAATTGCTGGAGCAACAATGCTATTGTGGGGTTCTTGTTGTGATGGAGTTGCGTACTCCTTCAGTGGACGGGTCCTTCGTTCTTCGGCCATGTCTATTTCTGGATTGGTTTCGGTTTCAGAGGAAGAATTAGAATATGTTTTAGAATCAATCTTGATTTCGGGTTTTGGTAAAGGAATAACGTGATTTAAACAGTAATCCCTGACTGCACGTCTTGCAGAAAGGATGCGTTCAGGTTCGTCTGTCGATTTGTCAAGAGGTTCTCCTTGTGAGCGAGTCCTTGGCATACAATCGAAAAAGGGTTTCTGTTGCTTAGTCTAAACGTACAACATAAGAATCGTACTTAATTGACTAATCAGTCCCCGACAATGGCGCCAAAAACTTGATCGGGACTTTATGAGTCTGTCGGGATACTAACTGTAAGTATACAGTTTAGTCGTTCTAGTTTTAAATGATTATCGAACCCAAAGAGACTGAGGATCAATCGCATACGATCTAATGTTACAAATGTTTAACTAAGCGATGAATATTTGGTTTTAGGGGAAAAGGTTTTAATTAAAAGCAATAGTAATAGTTATACCGATATGTGATAGTCGGACTTCGGGAACTCGGTGAATCACTTGGCATATAAAGTATTTCGGTAAAAATGAATTGTTTAAAAACCTGAGACATACACTCTCGTGTTCATGAAATAAGTTATGCTACTAAACCTAGTGGATGCACTTTAAATTTAATAACACTTTTTGAAAACAACTCGAGTTTAATTAATTTGTTAAAACACTCTCGTGTATTTAAAAATTAATGTTTCGTTACCACTATCTGGGTCGAACCCCAGCTCTCGCATGCAGGTTCTTGCCTTAATTAATTTCCCACTCTCGTGGCAAAATCGTGTTAAATATCCTTTCACTCTCGTGACAAGGGTGGTTAAATTAAATATGGAAATTGGAAACCAGAAATTATTTATAAAAGATTTTAGCCAAGTTATCACTGAATTCCTTCGGTGCTTAAGAGTCACATACCGGTACAAACAAAATTAGCCAGACATAATGTATTTAGCAAACATGCAACGTAAAATATAGTTCATGAAAATAATCAACATAGCATATAAACAACAAAGATCGAATTGCATAAAAAACCTGTAATTTATATTGTCGTGGTAATCTTGAATTCGTACAGTAGCTTTTGCGATACAATTAATTGAAATATAGAACTAAGTGTGTGTTAATCCTTCGATGTGAAGAATTAACACTTTAGGGAACTGAAAACTACAGAGGCTTGAAAGAAAAATGATGGTTCAAAAGCAAGAAAACAAAGTAAAGCAATGCAGAAAGAAATTATGGTTCTGAAACAAATCCTCCGACCCTTTCAAAGTGAATCCTTGAACATATATATAGGCTCTCTCTTGTAACTGTCATGTTCCATTATTTCAGTACGTGCGTTAAATTCTCAACTGATGGAATGAGGTCGTGTGGACTTCGTGTGGGCTGCTTCGTGGCTGACTCCATAAATTGAGTTTTTTAAGTGTTACGTTCATAATGGAATTTATTACGTTTGTAACAGCTAGGCCCTTTGTTATGTTCGTAACGTGTTAAGTTACATTCGTAACAGTGTGCGCTAGGCATTACGTTCGTAACACTAAGTGTTGCGCTCGTAACGTCATCTGGTGTGAGTTTCTTGACAGAATGTCATTTTTCTTCTTTCTTCTTGCCATTTCTTAGCTTGTTTTGCTCCTTTTAGCTTATTTTCCATCTTATTCCTTGGAAAATATAATTTACCTGAAAAAAATAAAAATACCTTCGTGATGCATATTATTCGATAAAAACGTACAAATAACTCGTGTAAATTAGGCCTAAAAAGCGATACGTTTTCGTGTTATCAACTTAGCAAAGACAGGAGCTTTAAACTTGTGTGGGATCACCACCCCTGATGCCAAACCCAAATCTCTGAAGTCCAGACCAGGGACTTTCTAGATTTCCATTGCGCTCAACCGGTCTTCGAGTTGCTTATATCTATCCTTGGCAGGAGGATACTGGTCTTCATCAAAATCTGTGTCATTGTCAGAAACCACAGGGCTAGGACCCTTCCTTTCTTCTTGATTCTCTCCTCCTCCAGATGAATGAGACAAATCAACCTCTTCTTGCAATCTATTCCCAAACCTATGACCCATATTCAGGAGGACCACCTTCTTCTTCTTCTTCTTCTTCTTCTTGTCCTTCAAGATAAGAGTCTTCAAATCTTGTTCACCCTTGGCCAAGTTCATGAACATCTCCTGGAACTGAGCATTCTGAGCTTGCAGAGCCTTGATGGCTTGATCAGTAGGTGTTTCAGAAGACATGATGTGCTGAAATAAACAGCGAAGAAGATAAGAAACCTGTAAGGGTACCTGTGATGAGGTGCATGGGAATGGAATGCATATGAAATGATTTCAAAGACTTAGGGAGATTCAAATTTGTAAACCAAAACAAAACACACTTTATTAGATTAAAACTTGAAACAATGTTTAACAAATGCCTTTAAGGCTTTACAAAAGAAATACTGAAAAGCAAATCTAAACTAGAAACAGTAAAAAAACATCAGAACTCCCATGGTCATTTTCCTTTCATGCTGACATAATCGTTGATTTTCCTTTCAGTCTCCAGCTGCCTTGTAAGCTTCAAGATCTTTTGTTCCTGCTCATGATACTTCTCTCCGTAAGTATCCCTTTCTTCCCTTATATCGATCCAAGACCTCTTCAATGCCCCAATATTAGTAGGCATGTATGGATGGATGACCGTATAAGGAACCCCTTCTTCATCAGTACGATCCATAATCACCGGTAAGACAACTTCGTATGGCATCCCCAGCTTTTGAGCACGGGCTTGAACCCACTGGAGATACGGTTGCATTGGGAGAGAAGTCTTCATTCCTAGCTCATGTGGGTCAGACATGTTGACCCTGTCCCGGGCTCGTATAAACCTGCGGCGATGCCCCTCAACATCCCCCTGGAAGTCAAAGACAATGGCTGGAAGCAGCAGCTCATGAGGACCGTCCCTTCGAGCTCGTCCAAACTATCGTATGGCTAAACAAGGATTATAGGTTATTCCTCTTCTAATTCCCAACAATGGAACATTGGGGTATTCCCCACACCGATCAATGACAGCTACCTTTTCCATATCTTTAGTACTCCAAAGGATGTTCTTATGAGCAAGAGACATGATTCTATAAGCCCAACCCATGCCTTCCTCGTTCTTCAATACAGATTTGGGGAGGTTAGAAATAAACCACCTCGCCAGCAGTGGTGCACAACACATAAGGGTTTCCCTCCTCCGAACAGTACGGGCATAAAGAGCATGCAGAATATCACCTAAGAGAGTGGACACTGGATTATGATACATGAAAATCTTGACTGCGTTCACATCGACAAAAGAATCTGAATTTGGGAACAGAACCAGGCCATAGATGAGGAGTGCCAGGATGTCTTCAAATGCTTGAAAGTCCAAACTATCCCAGAACTGTTGAGCTTGATCAATCAAGAACTTAGCCAGGAAGCCTTTAATCCCACTCTGAATGTCCCAGTTAGATACTACATCAGCCTTTGTTAGATGGAGGGCTGAAGCAATATCCTCTAGCCTAGGAGCTATCTCCAAACCTGTAAAGGGTGTATGCTTTAGAATAGATATGCCGAGTAAATCAGAGAACTCCTCCAAAGTAGGGACCAACTGATAGTTCGGGAAGGTGAAACAGTGATGCAACGGGTCAAAGAACTGGAACAAGACGCTTATTATTTGCTCATCTAACTTGGAAGTGACCAGGCTGAGGAGATGACCATGTCTTATAACAAAGGAAGAAGTATCAGGAACTTTTGAAACCAACTCTCTAAGCTGAGCAGGTATCTGCACGAAGTTGATTCAAATGGTATTTCTGCGCATAGATGCCATGATCTGCAAAACAGAACAAAGATGAATCCCCTCAGTCTTTGAAATGGTTAGTCTAATGAAATATACATGCAATGTCATGATGCATGATGTCATGATAAAAACACACCACAGGTATCACAGATAGCAAACATGGTAAGGGTACATAAGTCACACAATAGCCCTTAAATTTCAGGCTGGCATGGAGTTTAGGTATTACCCTCTTTCAGTTTAGTTGGTTCAACCTATCCTAGTAATAGTAACCGGGTTCTATATGTTCTCAATATCACTGACCATCCTCGATCGGTCATAATTCCAGTTTAGCAACCTTTTCTTGCGGTCGGAATCATCGCAAGAGTATGGTCTCAATGAGTGTAGCATACTGCTACTTTTCTATGGCCAAGTTGGTCAATTACAGGTTCTAATGTCAGTTGATGCTTAATGACCCATTAGCAGCCCCATACTCTCCTTGTTCCTCCACAAGGGATATCAGTACCAACTAATGTGTCACACCAACGTAGCTACTACTTTAACCGTATCGGTCTACACCGTACAGTTCCCTCACAGTCTATTGCTACTTACCTAAAAGGTGTCCCCAGATCCGGGTTAGGATCTATAGTAACTCCGATACAAAACCCACAAAGATAAAGCAAACAGATCAAACAATTGAAAACAATATAATGAATTATTCCTAAGGTACACCCCACTTATTAAATCCCCAGCAGAGTCGCCAGTTCTGTGATACAGTGGCCAGAACCGGGATGTGTTTCCTTCTTTTGTTAAGGAATTTGCTGGTTTGCATTTTGCGTTTGTGTTTGCAAAATATCGCGGTAAGCAAGAGTCGCCACCGACTTTTATTTTATCCAACAAGGAAAGGAAAAAAGCACCGAAAAATTTCTTTTTCGAGATATTTCTGAGTACGGGGGGTAGATTATAGAAAGGGAAGGTATTAGCACCCTTTCTATCTGTAGTTATCTACGGGCTCTTAGGTACTTGCTCATCATTTTCAAAATTGTTTTATTTGTGTTTGTGGGCTTTGAAAATTTTTTGTTTTGACTTCAATTTAACTCTTGCTTCTGTCTTCAAAAGTGTAATGAGGTGTTTTGAAAACTTGTTTGTAAAAGAGTGTAAGTGTGAAAAATTTGTTTAGAATGAGCAAGTACTTAAGAGCTAATCTACCTACTCGAAAAAAGAATCGTTATATGCTTGTTTCCTTTAGACAACGCTATCCCACTATTAGTGAGTAGGTAGCACCGCCGTTGGAGTTTTGAGGGTCAACTCGAAAAGGAACGTACGGTCACTAAAGCAGTGTTAGGACGTCTTAGTAGTAACCCTAATGTTTAGATCAATTATCCGAGGCAACAGTATCCGAGGCAACCTTTCTGAGGAGACTTTGATCTTTGGATAAAAGGACGACCACTAAAGCATCCTATACTCAATGACTGTTTACCGAAAGCAACCAAGTGGGAGTGTACCCTAGGAGTGTGCATGTGCGGGTGATTCAATTTCAGTTTATTTATCTTTGCACATTTAGGATGATCTAACCGTTTTAAAATTAAACATACATTCTTGTCATGCATCCTATTATCATACATCTAATAGTTAATAATTTGCGGAATTTAAACTATGCTATTACAAGGCTTTGGGCATTTACATAGCCAAAAACAAACCCTTTGAAATTAAAGCGATAAATTGAATAAATGTCCTAATTAACTATTATAAACTGTAGGCAGTTACATCAATATTATAAAAATAATAATAAAGCGCGCGAGGAAAAATTAGGTCGACGAGAAATTAGGGTTTTGACCCTCCTAATCTAATTAAGAAAAATTGTTTTTTTTGTTGTTTTTAATAAAAGAAATAAGTTTTCTAAATTAAAAAATAAAAATTAATTAGGTAATTAAATTAATTAATAAAAATAATGGCCTACTTTTTGGTTTTGGTTATTTTTAGGAAATAAAATATAATTAATTTAGTAATAAAACCTATTTATTCTAATTATTTTTAATTATGTACAAAAAGAAATTAAAGTTATCTAAATTGATCAAACCTAATTAAATTAATTATTTTTTAATAAAAATAAAAATCTTAAATTTAATTGGTGAAAAATAATATCTTTTTGTGATTTTTTTATAAAAGAAATAATTTGATTGGTTAGTAAATAAATAAATTAATTAATTAAAAGAAATAAAACGAAATAGAAAAGAAAATAGAAAGAGAAAATGGGCCTGAATAACAGCTTTGGGGGTGCAAATAGTTAGATCTGGGCCCAAAAAGATGAGGTCCACGTTGACCTTTGAGATCCAGTGTGATGCGTTTGACTTGGCTTTTGGTGTTCCCTCCTGGATGGCCATCAGATTGGGCCATTTGGCCACTTGGCATACCAGATCTTGAGGGAGTATGATAGGCCTTTGACTTGTATATGCATGTGATCACCTGAAAGGAATTAGGGAAAAAACACAAATGTTGGAGGCAGGGGTCGAACCCCTGACCTCAGGCACTCCCACGCCTTAACACCAATCTGGCTACCATTGGGCCATCTGCTTCTGTTTGTATATGTAATGAATAAAAGTAATCATATATAAAAAAACAAGAGTTAGTGGAGAATCAAAAAACACGCGTCAGGTTTGAATAGGCCAATGGAACGGTGACAACTGGTCATCTTCTTCCTCTCTCAATGGGTAAAAGTCTCGGATTTTTATCTACGGACGTTTGTCCGTAGCTACAAGCAGAGCTCGTCCCAAAATCTTCTATGTGCCATGTAAATGACATCTAATGCCATGGTTGGACTCGTCTCGTCCTCCTGAACACGATGGTACCATTCATGAAAGCTAATTTCACCTGCAAGCAAAATCCCTGATTCGGAGCTACAAACCCTAACAATGGTGAATTCCAGTATAGGCCATATAAATGCAATTAATCAATACAGGAAGCTTGCAAATGTTTCATGGATCAACAATATATGATTAATTCATCCTAACAATGCCTAAATCGTGTTATTCGAATTCAAGAAATATTGGGTACCGTGACTGACTTACAGTGCAATACAGGGCTCGAAAATGCTTGTTTTGATTGCTTTGGCTTGCTGAGAGTCCCAGGAAGCAAATGGAATGGCCCAGAAGTCTTGAATTGACCTGGAACAATGAAATCGATCTTGCACTTTTTCTTGATTTTTTCAAATGTTGCTCTGCCTATTGCGCCTCTTTCTAACCTAGTTTTAGGTCTGCCTCGCCTCTATATGTATTAAGGAATGCATTATGGTTGATAATTGATATCAATCTTCCTTCATCAATGAATTGGATTCTTGATTTGATTCACTTTGAAAACTTTCCAAAATTGGCCTATTTCAATCTTTTTGTTCACACCATGCCTTAATACGAATTTGAATACTTGCTAGTTGTATAATAAAACCTGAAACAAGCATAAAATCTTTTGTTTTCAATATTTTGGATTTTATATGATTTGTTTTGATTTAAATTGAATTAATTCAAATAAAAATCAAAATAAATAATAAAAACATGATAAGGACAAGTGGCAAGGGCTATAGCTCGTGGACTATGTTTCCAACTCAAAACAAGTGAAAAAGATTGGGCCCATTTGGCAAAATTTGAAGTTTTAGGCATAGTTGACTTTTGGCAATTTTGCAAAAAAGGTCAACTTCGCCAATGCATAACTTCCTCAATTTTGACTCTTTGCAGGTGTTCTTGGACTTTTTAGAAATATTGAGATGTCCTCTAATCAACCCTTTTGGTCTCATCTCAATTTGATGTTACATGATCATGTATGAAGCTTTGACAAGAAAGGTGTTTTTGTTGACTTTCCAAAATGACCTATAATGTCCAAATTCATAAATTCTTGTGAGTGCATATTTTGAACTTGGGAGATGAAGATGGATTGTGGGGAATTTCATACTCTTTAAAATTAGCTTTGGACGGGTCATTTCTCATAAAGTATGAGAATGTTATGCTTGGTCAAAGTTGAGTTAACTTTTCCTACAAAACCCTAATTTAGCAACTTTTGAGTCTTGATGAATTATGAGAAATCCTTGATGAATCATGATAAACCCTTGATCAAATGATGAAATATCCTTAAAAATGAGGATTTTAACCAAAAATATTTAAGTTTGACTGTATGTGGGCCAGAATTGACTTTTGCCCTAGCACAGTCAATTTTCAAGCCTTTGAGCAATTGACTGAGCAAACTTCCTCTGCAAGGCTTGAAACTTGGCATGGATGATCTTGATAACATATTAGGACAATGTTGAGCATTTGGGGTCACTTGGACTCAAGTATCTTGATGCCACATGAAACCCTAATTTGAGGTAGACTGTCTTAGGAGAGGGTTTGTCTGGCCAACCCTTGTACTTTCTTGATCAATTTAAGGATATCACTTGAAATGTTTTGAGAAATATGGGAGGGCAAATTTTGGGGTACAACAGACATATTCTAAAGACATGGTCTAAGACATGATCTAAGACATGTTCTTAGATATTGTGTAAGACGGGATCTAAGATATAAGTTAAGACATGTTCTAAAATACATGGTGTTGTACCCTAATTTTTGACCTAAGATCCCACATCATATGCATCATCATATAAGTCATTTGGCTTCAATAAATTATACATATCATTTGTCTATCTCACACAAGTTGTCCCTCAAATGTTTGAATCACATATTACTTGTGCTTTGGGTTTTACACATTATTTAATTAATGGATCATCATCTTCATCACAATATCATCACATTAGGGTTTCATCATGGACTCATCAAGTGCTTGAAGAGAATTAGGATTTTTGCACCCTCAATTGAAAAATTGGGAATTAGGGTTTTAAAGGTTGAGCTCCAATGTACATCACTCAAGAGGTCCTCAATATCATCATCTCATAGTCCTCAAGATTCCTAAATGTATTCAATATTGCACCATGATCATAATATTTCATTGAAATTGGAAGATTTGAATTCATTTGGAAAAGTCAACTATTCAAAGTCAAACTTTGACTTTTAGGATTTTTGGTCAATTATGAACTTCTCAAGACAAATATCATGAAAATATGGTTGATAGTTGAATTTGATCAATTGAGATCAAGAAAATTGAGATAACTTGCAAAAAGGGCAAGGATGAAGAAATTGAAAAAAAATTATATGTCCTAAATACCATGTTCAAGTGCACAATTTTCCAAGCTTATAACTTCCAATCCAAGCAATCATTTTTCTTGCCCAAGGGATGAACTTAAAGATGATACTACATACTTAAACATTGTGGAAATAATTAACTAAGAAGATCATGAGATTTCAAAGAAATGAAGTGTTGAAGTTGAGGTATCAAAGTTGTCAAATTGCCAAATACTTAGAAATTTTTCTGTGTTCTTCAAATTAAAAGTCCAATTTTGTTGGCCATTTTTCTTATTGATTCAATATAATTCAAGCAAAATTGTTAACATGAAAGTTTTATAGGATGGGACCATATTTCCAATGACTCCAAGAGCATGAATTTATCTTGCTTGAGCATCAAGTTTCAAAAAAGTTCATGTCCAAACCAAATGAAGTTGTTTTACAAGTCAAATTTGAGGTTCAAATTCATGTCCAAACCTATGCCAACAATGTGATATTTCTTTTAAGACTACATTGCTTCTAAATATATACATATTTAATGAATTACGCAAGCCAGTGATGCATTATCCAAGTGTTTAAGGCTTTGTTCAAGTTTTATTCCATTTTTGAACAAAAGTCAGGACTTCCATTTTGGAAAAGTTTCACTTTAAACATAAACCTTGTTTGGAGCTTTGTAAAAGGGATTATGGTATGATTACACTCCATCTTATGCCTTCTAAATCTCCCTTTCTTGCTCCCTCATCTCTTCCAACCACCCTAGAAAGTTTAGGCCATGCATTGGAACCATGATCTTCATGTAACTACAACTTGTGATTCAACCAAACCAAAGACTCTATACAAGCTTTGATGCTTCATCTTTAATGAAATTATGGTATGACAGAACTTTAATGTCCTATGACATGTTGGCACATCTGATCCTACATAAAAAAACAGGCAAGGTATAAACATTAAAAACAATACTGAAAAGCATAAACAACACACTAGAATTGTTAACCCAGTTTGGAGAAACACTCCTACTCTGGGGCATACCAAGCCAGGGACAAATCCACTGTGATAGTATCAATTCAAAGCTAAAATCCCTCGCTTAAAACTTCTCACTTAATCATTACCCTTCCTATATTTCTATCTAATACTCGCCTAGATATGAGACCTCCTCAATCCCCCTTCAATCACAGACAGCGATTGGACCAACATAATTCTGAACAATCAAGAAGACACACTTCCATGACAATCTCTAGCCAAGAATCTTGACTAAGACTACAACTTGGAGTTGCTTCAAAGCTTCCTCTAATAAAAGTTTCTGAGTGATAACAGATTGACCATCTTACAATTTGAGTGGTTCACTTACACCAGCTCTCCTAGAGAGCAACAAAAAGACAAAGACCTAGACTTCTACATCTTGAACCCGTGTCTTTCCTAGGTTACAAACACTTCTATTTATAACCTATACCAAAATAGATTTGAGCCTTTAAAATACAACATATCAGATGTAACAACCAGCAGTAACTTCTGCTATAAACAAGGTCTTCAATCAAATCTTCCTAAATCATCTCCAAGTTTAGAAACTGCATAATCTTCAATATTCTGATTTGATTCTTCTTGACCTTTAAATAAGCTCCATATAATATTGCATAATATTCCCAAAATATTATGCATCGGTTAAATCATAACAAAATCTAATTGTCCACTTCAGCTCAAGCGCAATGTCGTATGCTCCTTCATATGACATCTTATCTAACATGTTGCTCCAAATGTTGAAATGTTTCAACTCAACATGTTCCAACATAAAATAAGACTTCTCGTTCAACTTGTTCTTCATAACAAGATAGCGTATTCTATTTAACATATTTGTTGCTCTATTAGTTTTACCAAACATAGTGCCAACCATGAAAATAGAGAATTAACAATCTCCCCCTTCGGCTTATTTTGGCTAAAACTAATTTACATACAATCAGAATATAACTCATCAATATAATCAGTTAGCAACAACCATTAACTAAAAACATCATAAGCAATTAGTCTTTAGTCTACACATATTTGACAGTTCTGTGATACGGTGGGAGAACTGACTAGAGGTTTTGTGTTTGTATTCGCACTTGTTCGGTTGAGCAAGAGTCGCCACCGACTTTTTATTTTATCCTAAAGGAAAGGTTAAAAAAAAGCACAGCAAAAACCTTTTGAGATATTTCGTGGGTTCGGGGGGTAGATTATGAAAAGGGAAGGTATTAGCACCCTTTTCATCCATGGTTATCCATGGGCTCTTAGTTACTTGGTTTTTAGATCACTTGCCTTGATTTTCGATTGCTTTGAAATTGTGGTGTGTGTGTGTGTTTTGAAAATGTTTTTGAAGAGATGCCTTGTCTTAGGCGACCAATGTATTCGACTCGTGTTTGAGTGTTTTACAAAAGTGTGGATCTTTTCGAAAAGATGTTTCAAAATGTTTTTGAGAGTTTGTTTTGAAAGTGTTTGTGGAATGTGGTTTTGAAAAGGAGGCAAGTGTTTTTGCAAGTTGATCTCAAGTAACTAAGAGTTTTGTCTACCCTATTGTACTCAAAGGTTTTCTCTATGTTTTCAACCTTTTTTAACAATTTTGTTCCACCATTGAATTTGGTGGACAATCTTGCGTTTAGGAAGTTTAACGGGACGGGCGCGGGTCATCGTATGGACCATGAATGCAATGGTGCCAAGTGTCTTTGGCAATTTGCTTTGAAGGGACTATGATCATTCCATTTAGGCAACTTTTGAAAGCGTCATCGAGGGACTTATGATCATTTGAATTTGTTTTGCCAAAGAAACTCGACGTGCAAGCATGGCCCATTTTGGAAGGCAACATGTGGGATTACCCTAGAGGGTGTAAGTGTGATTGTGTATTGATTTCATGTATTTATCTTGTATTAGGTTATCTAGCATTCGATTTTATGTACATACAAACCCTAGGTCTAACCACGGTATAATTTGAAAGCGATAAATTGCAAGAATTTAAAGTCTACGCTATTACAAATAGTATCCGGGAGTGGGGGTACAAATTCACAAATGGGGATGAGACTTTAGGAATGTAGTGTCCAATAGGTTACAACCAAATCGAATTGCGATAAAATGTAAGCAATGTATAATAACGTATAAGAATAGCAATTGTATGTGTATCAAGTGTATAATGTGAAATGTATCGTATATTGTGTAAGTGTACGTGTAAGTGTATATGTATTTGTAATTTATTTACAGGTGTGGAAATGTGAATTTAATGTATTATTAAGGTATGGTTAACTTAATGGTGAGAATTAAATGTTTACTTATTTAATCTTTTGTAGTCTTGTATATTTCTTTAATATGTACAAAAAGAAAATTTAAGAAAAGAAAATATTCTAAGTTTGAAAATTGTCATTTTGCATTTGATATAAATTTGTATCTTTATATTATGTTTAATATATACAAAAGAATATTTTAATTACATGTTAAAATTTTAAATTAAATTATGTATAAAAAATGTATTTGTCTTGATTATGTACAAAGAAAGTATTTTTAGAAATAAAAGAAAAGTATTATCTTAAGAAAAATCAATATTCAATGTATAAAAATTTAAAGAAAATGTAAGTTTAATTGTAAAGAAAAATATTAGTTTCTATATAAAATTTAATTATAATATATATATGAAAAAAGTATTATTAATGTAAAAAATGTTATGTTAATTTATTTAACAAAAGAAAAAAATGTTTTATATGCTAAAAAAAGGTTTTTGAGATTTGAATGGGCCAAAAGGGCATTAGGCCCATACTAACAAACAGAATGAATAGATAAAAGGGGGGTGTGGCGTTTAGGAATGCAGTGGGCTTAAGCATGGATGGTTGGGGCAAAGCCCAAAACGAGTTTGACACATTTTCTTAGGGTTTCTGATTGTTGTTTCAGTTGGGTGACGCTTAGGGTTTGCACAGAAGCGGCGTTCGTTCGTTCTTCGTCTTCTCCGTTTGCCTTCGTTCTTGCTTCATCTTTCGCCATGGATTCAGAACTGTTCTTCTTGCCCTAGCCACCAGCGTATGACCTTCCTCTTCCCTTCAATGGATTGTTAGGGCGACAGATTTCAAGGTAATGATCTTTGTCTTTCGCATTAGGGTTTCGTTATTTGCATGTTATAATTTTATATTCTGATGTTATGTTCATTATGTTTGTTCAACGAGGTTGTGAAGAGGGATGAAAGAAAATGTACTACCTTGACTGAGGAGGGGAAGGAATGGTGGAGGCGCTTAGGAGGCTTGGGCGGAGGAAAATGTGATGCGAGCTAGTCCACTTTGCTGGAACTTGGTATTTCTGCACTTTTCGTTAGGCTTTGTGATGTTTGTCTGAAAGCTTAATATAGATCTTCTTTTCTTCTTCTCCTTCTTGTGTTGCCTTTTACTCGAATGCCTATTCTGAGTTGTGATATGATTATGCTTGCTTGCTTTTTCTATGTACTCTCTTGATAAAAATGCTTATGATGATTCCAATCTGAGGGTTGGTTCGCCTTGAAATGCTTCACCAGCTTATGTTGCCTATTTTGTATGCTATGCCCCTTTTTTACTGCCCTGTGATGAACCTTCTGAGGGCCCTGTGTTTGTCACTGAGTTGCCTATTCCATACTTCTGTTGCCTATTTTGTTGGACACTTTGATTTGCCAATGACGAAACTTTTTGAGGGCTTGAGGGTTTGGAAATTGGTTTTATGGTTTGGTCTGTTTGATGTTTAGTTGACAGGTTGTGAGGCTGGTTGGTTGGTATAGGCTTGACAGGTTGATGCTTCTACTGGTTTTTTTGGTTTTATGTTGGTTTGAGGACTGGGACTTGCAAGGTTTACAGGTAGTGGCCTTGTGTTTCAGTTAATGCAGGTTTTGGCTTTGGACTTGCTTAGGCCATTTTACAGTTTGAAGGGTTTACAGGTTTATGCAGGTTATAAGCTTATGCAGGCTTGGACTTGGTTTGAGCTTATTTCTTTATGGCCTTAACAGGTTATGGTGCTGGATGTTTGACATAGGTTATAGGTTACAGGTTATGCTGTTTGGATATATGGGTTTGGGCAGGTTGTGAGGCTTTTGGCCTTTAGACAGTGTAAGTTTTGGGTGAGTTTATGTTTGATGGTTCCAGGTTGTTAGCTTGGGGTCTGGACCTTTTTTATGGTTAGGCTGGTATGCTTGGTAATGTTGACTGGTTCTTTTTGTGAACTGGTTTGGACAGTTGGTGGTTATGCCCTTTGATATCTTTTTTTTTATATCTCTTTTATCTCTTTCTTCTTTTTCTACTGTTTCATTGGCAGATTCTTTTATATTTTCTTTCCCCTTTATCCACTGTGTTATTGCAGTTTTATTTTTTGTATCTTCCTGCCTAAAGCCAAACCTGTAAGCCTAAACTCTTTTCTCTCTCTTTTTCTCTCTCTAGTACAGCATTTAGCATACTATATTGCTTGACATGTACTACTTCTGAAAAAGTAATGGCCTAGGGAAATGATGAAGCTGAAATTTGTTTTCTTGCAATACATGTTTCCTCTGCATTTTATATCTTCTTTTCCATACTTTCTGCTTCTTGACAGCATTGATGGCTTTGTGTACTTGTTTGATATCTTGCCATATCCCTTTTTGACAGCTTTTGGCAGAAAGTTGAATTTGGACTTTGTTTGGCAATTCAGTTTGTAACTTGGACTTTGGTTATTTGCATATGCTGTCTTGCTTTTGAACTATGCAGTTTTGACAATTTGAAATGTGCAATTTTAACTTTGTGCATTCATTTAATTTGCAAACATTTTCACCCTTCTTTGTGAACCGGGAGAAATCCCGTGATTTGCAGAGAGGGCTAACTGATCTCGGCCGTTGCTTTTAATGATGAGTCTAAATTAAACTGTCTGTCTTTTATTTATTTATCTGCTATTGACTTTTCTTCTCTTATTTGTTTTTGCAGATAAAATTCCATGGAGCACTGGAGTAATGGGATAGCAGATGAAGAATTGAAGATTAGAAAAAATGTTTAGGATAGTTTTTATTTTATTTAAATTTAAATAAATGTAAAATCATTGTTGTAAACAACAAAACAATTGTACAATTAATTTAAAAATCAATAAAAGTTTCTTTATCCAATTAATTCTTTTTCCTCCTATTGTTTATTTATTATTTATAATTCTTTAATTATAATAATTGAAAATAAATTCCAATCATTTAATCTTAGAATAATAAATAATTTAAATAAACAATGCTTTAGCATTTGATCAGTTAAACCTGGCATTTCAAACACCCAGAGCAAAACAACAGTCAATCACAGCAATTGCCCAGACGCTTTTTTCCTTTACTGTCTTTAATCAAACATTGCAAATTCAAGCCCAATGCAACCTTTTACTGATTCAGTCAAACAAGTGCGAATTCAATCCACATCCCAGCATAACTTGAAAAGCACTGTAGGATTTAAATCTTTTCGAGAACGCGCGCACAAAAACCCTAATTCCTGATTAAATGCCAAAGAAGCGTTCGCCTGATCGAAGTTGAGCCAAAATCAACCAAAACCCTAAGCCAACTGTTTGAAACATTCTAGAGCCCTGAAAATCAGTAAAACCCTAATTGTGTCTGACTGACGAGAAAAGTCTGTTTGACCGATTCTTGAGCCAGTTTGCAAAATCAGGAAAAGCCTGAAGTTGTGATTTCTTGAGGAAAAATGCGAGGGCAAATTTTGGGGTACAACAGTTGCCCCTGTTCAATCTTCTTGAACCTGGAGAGTTAGATTGGCAAGTTTGCCTTTCGCGACTTGAAGGTAAAAGAAGATTGGACACTAAAGTGCCCAGCAAATTTGCACTCGGCGATGTGATGGTATAGGTGAATGGGCTTACAGATGCCATTTGGTGATGGGCTTAAAGATGCCATCTGATGCGATAGAATCTTGTCGGGGGATGGGCTTAGAGATTCCATTTGAGAATGGGCTTAAAGATGCCATTTGGTGACTGCTGGTAGGAGGATGGGCTTAAAGATGCCATCTGGAAATGGGCTTAAAGATGCCATTTGGTGACTGCCGGTAGGAGGATGGGCTTAAAGATGCCATCTGGAAATGGGCTTAAAGATGCCATTTGGAAATGTTGAACTGTATGTCAATGGTGAGTGGACGAGTATCAGAAAGGCATCCATGTTTTGGAACATCTCTGAACTGGGGGTCTGAATAAGCAACAGATTGACATCCGTGTCTGGAGAATCCGTGAACTGTTTTCAAAAGTTGCATCTGAACAAGCGATAGATTAACATCCGTTGTTGGGAAGAATCCATAAACTGTTTTCAGAAGTCTTGAGAAGAATCTGAACAAGCGATAGGTTAACATCCGTTACTTGGAGAACCCATGAACTGTTTTCAGAAATCTTGAAGTTGAATAAGCAATAGAGCAGCATCCGTTGTTTGGAAGCGTCCGTAAACTGTTTTCAAAAGTTGAGAAGAGTCTGAACAAGCGATAGATTAACATCCGTTGTTGGGAAGAATCCGTGAGCTGTTTTCAGAAGTCTTTGAGAAGAATCTGAACAAGCGATAGGTTAACATCCGTTACTTGGAGAACCCGTGAACTGTTTTCAGAAATCTTGAAGTTGAATAAGCAATAGAGCAGCATCCGTTGTTGGGAAGCGTCCGTAAACTGTTTTCAAAAGTTGCATCTGAATAAGTGATGGATTAACATCCGTTGTTGGGAAGAATCCATAAACTGTTTTCAGAAGTCTTGAAGGTGGAGGAGGAACCGGTGTAGGGTTTCCTGATGATGAGTCCGTGTAAAACTGCATCTGAGTGAATCTGGAATAAGTATCAGAATGTTGCCGTGTCTGGGTCACATCTGAACTATTTCTGGATGAACCTGGAAGATGATCTTTGTCTGTTGACTGATCTTACCTGAAAAGGTAAAGGGTTAGTTGTATGCAATGTTATGATGCATGATGCAATGTATGTGACATCAATGTTTATGACATGAATGTGATGAATGCGCATGTAAGCTGATAAGCTATCTTACCGGGGATAAATGAATCCGAGATGGCTGAAAATGAAAGAATCTTGACTGCTGCCGGGGAAAATAATTCTTGGGCTGCTGCAGTGGAGGGCAAGAATCTTCAATTGTTAAAAATGAGAAGTCTCGGGACCACTGTTGGGGAAATCAGAAGCTTGGGTTGTATGCCAAACTACTGGGGTCTTCCTGTTTTGAGGAGATCTGTATAGGAATTCCTGATGATGAGTCCGTGTAAAACTGCATCGGGTTGTTGAACACTTTTGACATTCAAATGCCCCAAGTGGTGATGTAGATAATTTCCTGGCTAGTTGCAGGTGTTGATCCACAATCAGTCGTCTACAGATGTTTTCCTGGCTTGTTACAGGTGTTGATCTGGAACTTGAGAAAGGAAGATGGTTCCCTGGCTTGTTACAGGTGTTGATCTTCAATCTCTTCAGATGTGCCCTGGCTAGATACAGGAATCGAATCTGGAAACTCTTCAGACGTGCCCTGGCTAGATACAGGAATCGAGTCTGGAAATAGTCGTCAACAGATATGCCCTGGCTGGATACAGGAATCGAATCTTCGAACTCTTCAGACGTGCCCTGGCTAGATACAGGAATCGAGTATGGAAATAGTCGTCAACAGATATGCCCTGGCTGGATACAGGAATCGAATCTTCGAACTCTTCAGACGTGCCTTGGCTAGATACAGGAATCAAGTCTGGAAATAGTCGTCAACAGATATGCCCTGGCTGGATACAGGAATCGAATATTCGAACTCTTCAGACGTGCCCTGGCTAGATACAGGAATCGAGTCTAGAAATAGTCGTCAACAGATATGCCCTGGCTGGATACAGGAATCGAATCTTCGAACTCTTCAGACGTGCCCTGGCTAGATACAGGAATCGAGTCTGGAAATAGTCGTCAACAGATATGCCCTGGCTGGATACAGGAATCGAATCTTCAAACTCTTCAGACGTGCCCTGGCTAGATACAGGAATCGAGTCTGGAAATAGTCGTCAACAGATATGCCCTGGCTGGATACAGGAATCGAATCTTCAAACTCTTTAGACGTGCCCTGGCTAGATACAGGAATCGAATCTGGAATTGTGATAGTTGATTTGTTGGCGGTTGTAATTTCCAACAGGCAGTGAAGGAATGATTGAACACTTTTGACATTCGAATGCCCCAAGTGATGATGAAAGAATCTTGAATCAGATTATTCTGCGAATTGAGAGATTTCTTGAAATCTTGACTGGACTGCCCCAGGTTAATTGAATTTTGAAAGATCTATTGGACCTTGACTGGACTGTCCCAGGTTAATTGGATTGTGAAAGATCTGT
This sequence comes from Vicia faba, assembly GCA_948472305.1. NCBI lineage: Eukaryota > Viridiplantae > Streptophyta > Magnoliopsida > Fabales > Fabaceae > Vicia > Vicia faba. The sequence continues at coordinate 1,631,679,414 of OX451736.1, forward strand.
TGGACCTTGACTGGACTGCCCCAGGTTAATTGGATGGTGACATGTCATGCCCCTTGTTGATAGGAGATTTGTAATGGAAGTGTCATCCTTTTGAAGTGATTTTTGCTCACTGAGAGAGTTTTCGTTCCTCCGAACATTCACCGTACGAAATTCTTCGCTGTCAAACAAAAAGCCAAATGCAGACAGTGATATTCAAGCAATGCAAAGTTTATGTTTGTCTCGAAGTTTTGAAAAATGCTTTTTTTAGCAGAAAACTTTTCATAAGACAAGTCAACACAAGATTTAGAGCAAAGCCTTACAGGAGTCAGGATACCTTTGGTAACAGTACGCTTTCGAAGTAACCTATGCTTCAATTAGGACTTTTGTAGGGTTGTAACGTGGCTTGGTTCACGGTTTAAGAAACAAAGGATAAAGGCCCAAAGTGTATTTGTACCCACCCGCTCTTCGTGATGTTCTTTAACCCTAACCTCAGTTAATTGTGCGTCGTACTCTGTTTTGAGTTTGGAACGACTTTTGGGCGATGGTTCACCAGTTGAATTTGGGGAGACAGTCATCATCTCCTTTTTCAACATTTTTCATGTTGGTGAGGATTTGTAATGACCTCACTATTTTGATTTTGATTTGTTATCCCTAACTTTTGCCTGACTGTCTCTGTTTTTGAGATCACAGTCAGCGGGATGCCCCAGGTTTCTTAAGCCTCCTTTACAGGTTTTAGCTTAGTGGGTTTTTTCTCTTTTGAGAGATTGACTGCCTATGTGATAGGGAACCACCCTTGTCTTCTTATTCCAAAGGAATGCTTTTCTTTTTCTTTGACGTCGTTCGTTGTATTACGAACTGAGAGTTTGCGACTTCAATGCGCATTTCTTTTGAATTAACTGAGATACTACCCTGCCCCGGGTTTATATCAAAGGTTTTGATTGTTTAGAACAGAAAACTCCTACTTTTTTGGCTCGAAGGGGTTGACTAGGGATTATCTTCCTTATAACTCCAGTGTTTGGGAATTGAAAGAAATGCTTGTGCATCATCAGCAAGGTCTGTTCAAAAGCATACTGTATAAGATTACGGTATTGTTTTGTCATCCTCCCTCTAAAGGCTTGCAGCTTTTTATCAAGAGTTAAATATCATAAAGAAAGCATAAGAGTAGTGAAACGAATGGATGAATTCAAGACAAACATATGCAGTGCATTAATGAAAACAGAGTTTAACATCAACAGATAATTGTTTGACAACAAAAGAAATTACAACTTTGAAAATTCAAAATGAAGCAAAAGTCTTTCAGCTTGAGCTTTGTCACTCCAGGTGGAGAACTCCTTAACGAAATATTGTCATCTCACCGTCTGACATGAATTCCAGCACTCCAATGTCGATCAGATCTTGAATCTTGTTCTTCAAGGCCCAACAGTTGTTGGTGTCGTGTCCCGGGCTGTAGGAGTGGTAAACATAAAATGCGTCGGGACGATAGTTAGGAGAGGAGGTATTGAGCTTCTGAGGAGGATCCCTTAAGGTAAGCAGGTTGACCTCCAACAGGCGCTTCAGTATGAAGAATGATGGTATTTCAGTCTCCGTGAACTGTCTTCCCGACGTTTCTTGCTTACGCTGATTACCTCGTTGACGCTGGCGAGGCTGCTGATGGGCTTGTCACCCTGAAGCAAGCGAAGGAGCCTTCCCCTTGTCTTCTTGAGTGGATGGAGGCTGAGCGGTGACTTGCTCTTCAACCTCAGATGTTTGCCCCAATTGGTTGTTTGGAAGCAGTTGGCGGACAAGAACTCTGAGTTCCTCTTGTCTTTGAGATAGGTCTTGGATGAGAGCCATCTGGCCCACTAACTGCCCCATCATTTGGGTCCTCAATGTTGTCAGATCAAACTGCAGCTCCGCAAGCTGATCACTCCTGGCGTTGTTGGAGTTCTCCAAGCCCTTTGTGAGGAGAGCTTTCATCTCTTCTTGCCCCAGAGACAAGTTTAGGAGCATTTCCTGCAGCTGAGCAGTCTGGTCTTGGATGTCTTTGACAGACCTTTCTAGAGCCATCTCTTACTGAAATAAACAGCATGAGAGTAAGGAAACCTGAAAAAGGGAAAATTGTCAAAATGCAATGCATGATATGTGGATGCATGCTTTCAAGGATCTCTTGGGGTAAACACAAGAAGATGTTAGAGGTTGAACTTTGATCTTTGATTGGAGAGCTTTGCGGCGGTGGATGTCTTTCCACGAGAATCAAACTCACCATGTCAAGTGGGTCATCGCCACTGATTCAAGTTGTTGTACTTGAACTTTGATTGGAGAACTTTGCACCGGTGGATGTCTTTCCACGAGAATCAAGCTCACCATGTCGAGTGGGTCATAGCCACTGATTCAAGTTGTTGCACTTGATCTTTGACGGCATTTGTTTAGAGGAGAAACCCCTTGCCCCCTTGGTAGACGTTTGGTTCAACGTATCCCTGCATCAAAAGAACCCTCGAGATCCTTGAAATGGTTATTGAAAATGCTATGGTATGATGTTATGATGTTATGTACATGTATGCAAAAAAGCAAGTGAGTGTATATACAGACAAACATATTCACACAAAGCAAACAAGTCCTTAGGTTTAGGCTTGCATGAGGTTCAGGTACTACCCTCTTTTAGTTTCGTTGGTTAACACCTGTCCTATCAAAAGTAACCGGGTTCTAGAGGATCTCAAATCATTGGCTACCCTCAATCGGTCATAACTCCAGCATCGCTATCTTTTCTTGCGGCCGGAACCATCGTGAGAGTTTAGCCTCAATGAGTGTAGCATACTGCTACTGTTCTAATGGCCAAGTTGGGTCAATTTAGGGTTCTAAGGTCGGTTGGTGCTTAATGACTCCTTGGAAGACCCATATTCTCCCCGTTTCAACACAAGGGATATCGGTACAGACCAAGGTGCCACACCAATGTAGCCACTGCTTCACCCATGTCGGTATACGCCGGACAGGTCCCTCACAGATTATGCTACCTAAAAGGGTATTCCCCAGATCCGGGTTAGGATCTATGAAACTCCGATGCAAAGCCCACAAATGTAAAAGCAAACAAAGCAATGAATTGAAAACAAAGGTGATCTAAACCCTAAGGTAACCCCACTTTTAAGTTCTCCCCAGCAGAGTCGCCAGTTCTGTGATACGGTGGGAGAACTGACTAGAGGTTTTACGTTTGTATTCGCACTTGTTCGGTTGAGCAAGAGTCGCCACCGACTTTTTATTTTATCCTAAAGGAAAGGTTAAAAAAAGCACAGCAAAAACCTTTTGAGATATTTCGTGGGTTCGGGGGGTAGATTATGAAAAAGGGAAGGTATTAGCACCCTTTTCATCCATGGTTATCCATGGGCTCTTAGTTACTTGGTTTTTAGATCACTTGCCTTGATTTTCGATTGCTTTGAAATTGTGGTGTGTGTGTGTGTGTTTTGAAAATGTTTTTGAAGAGATGCCTTGTCTTAGGCGACCAATGTATTCGACTCGTGTTTGAGTGTTTTACAAAAGTGTGGATCTTTTCGAAAAGATGTTTCAAAATGTTTTTGAGAGTTTGTTTTGAAAGTGTTTGTGGAATGTGGTTTTGAAAAGGAGGCAAGTGTTTTTGCAAGTTGATCTCAAGTAACTAAGAGTTTTGTCTACCCTATTGTACTCAAAGGTTTTCTCTATGTTTTCAACCCTTTTTAACAATTTTGTTCCACCATTGAATTTGGTGGACAATCTTGCGTTTAGGAAGTTTAACGGGACGGGCGCGGGTCATCGTATGGACCATGAATGCAATGGTGCCAAGTGTCTTTGGCAATTTGCTTTGAAGGGACTATGATCATTCCATTTAGGCAACTTTTGAAAGCGTCATCGAGGGACTTATGATCATTTGAATTTGTTTTGCCAAAGAAACTCGACGTGCAAGCATGGCCCATTTTGGAAGACAACATGTGGGATTACCCTAGAGGGTGTAAGTGTGATTGTGTATTGATTTCATGTATTTATCTTGTATTAGGTTATCTAGCGTTCGATTTTATGTACATACAAACCCTAGGTCTAACCATGGTATAATTTGAAAGCGATAAATTGCAAGAATTTAAAGTCTACGCTATTACAAATAGTATCCGGGAGTGGGGGTACAAATTCACAAATGGGGATGAGACTTTAGGAATGTAGTGTCCAATAGGTTACAACCAAATCGAATTGCGATAAAATGTAAGCAATGTATAATAACGTATAAGAATAGCAATTGTATGTGTATCAAGTGTATAATGTGAAATGTATCGTATATTGTGTAAGTGTACGTGTAAGTGTATATGTATTTGTAATTTATTTACATGTGTGGAAATGTGAATTTAATGTATTATTAAGGTATGGTTAACTTAATGGTGAGAATTAAATGTTTACTTATTTAATCTTTTGTAGTCTTGTATATTTCTTTAATATGTACAAAAAGAAAATTTAAGAAAAGAAAATATTCTAAGTTTGAAAATTGTCATTTTGCATTTGATATAAATTTGTATCTTTATATTTTGTTTAATATATACAAAAGAATATTTTAATTACATGTTAAAAATTTAAATTAAATTATGTATAAAAAATGTATTTGTCTTGATTATGTACAAAGAAAGTATTTTTAGAAATAAAAGAAAAGTATTATCTTAAGAAAAATCAATATTCAATGTATAAAAATTTAAAGAAAATGTAAGTTTAATTGTAAAGAAAAATATTAGTTTCTATATAAAATTTAATTATAATATATATATGAAAAAAGTATTATTAATGTAAAAAATGTTATGTTAATTTATTTAACAAAAGAAAAAAATGTTTTATATGCTAAAAAAAGGTTTTTGAGATTTGAATGGGCCAAAAGGGCATTAGGCCCATACTAACAAACAGAATGAATAGATAAAAGGGGGGTGTGGCGTTTAGGAATGCAGTGGGCTTAAGCGTGGATGGTTGGGGCAAAGCCCAAAACGAGTTTGACACATTTTCTTAGGGTTTCTGATTGTTGTTTCAGTTGGGTGACGCTTAGGGTTTGCACAGAAGCGGCGTTCGTTCGTTCTTCGTCTTCTCCGTTTGCCTTCGTTCTTGCTTCATCTTTCGCCATGGATTCAGAACTGTTCTTCTTGCCCTAGCCACCAGCGTATGACCTTCCTCTTCCCTTCAATGGATTGTTAGGGCGACAGATTTCAAGGTAATGATCTTTGTCTTTCGCATTAGGGTTTCGTTATTTGCATGTTATAATTTTATATTCTGATGTTATGTTCATTATGTTTGTTCAACGAGGTTGTGAAAAGGGATGAAAGAAAATGTACTACCTTGACTGAGGAGGGGAAGGAATGGTGGAGGCGCTTAGGAGGCTTGGGCGGAGGAAAATGTGATGCGAGCTAGTCCACTTTGCTGGAACTTGGTATTTCTGCACTTTTCGTTAGGCTTTGTGATGTTTGTCTGAAAGCTTAATATAGATCTTCTTTTCTTCTTCTCCTTCTTGTGTTGCCTTTTACTCGAATGCCTATTCTGAGTTGTGATATGATTATGCTTGCTTGCTTTTTCTGTGTACTCTCTTGATAAAAATGCTTATGATGATTCCAATCTGAGGGTTGGTTCGCCTTGAAATGCTTCACCAGCTTATGTTGCCTATTTTGTATGTTATGCCCCTTTTTTACTGCCCTGTGATGAACCTTCTGAGGGCCCTGTGTTTGTCACTGAGTTGCCTATTCCATACTTCTGTTGCCTATTTTGTTGGACACTTTGATTTGCCAATGACGAAACTTTTTGAGGGCTTGAGGGTTTGGAAATTGGTTTTATGGTTTGGTCTGTTTGATGTTTAGTTGACAGGTTGTGAGGCTGGTTGGTTGGTATAGGCTTGACAGGTTGATGCTTCTACTGGTTTTTTTGGTTTTATGTTGGTTTGAGGACTGGGACTTGCAAGGTTTACAGGTAGTGGCCTTGTGTTTCAGTTAATGCAGGTTTTGGCTTTGGACTTGCTTAGGCCATTTTACAGTTTGAAGGGTTTACAGGTTTATGCAGGTTATAAGCTTATGCAGGCTTGGACTTGGTTTGAGCTTATTTCTTTATGGACTTAACAGGTTATGGTGCTGGATGTTTGACATAGGTTACAGGTTACAGGTTATGCTGTTTGGATATATGGGTTTGGGCAGGTTGTGAGGCTTTTGGCCTTTAGACAGTGTAAGTTTTGGGTGAGTTTATGTTTGATGGTTCCAGGTTGTTAGCTTGGGGTCTGGACCTTTTTTATGGTTAGGCTGGTATGCTTGGTAATGTTGACTGGTTCTTTTTGTGAACTGGTTTGGACAGTTGGTGGTTATGCCCTTTGATATCTTTTTTTTTATATCTCTTTTATCTCTTTCTTCTTTTTCTACTGTTTCATTGGCAGATTCTTTTATATTTTCTTTCCCCTTTATCCACTGTGTTATTGCAGTTTTATTTTTTGTATCTTCCTGCCTAAAGCCAAACCTGTAAGCCTAAACTCTTTTCTCTCTCTTTTTCTCTCTCTAGTACAGCATTTAGCATACTATATTGCTTGACATGTACTACTTCTGAAAAAGTAATGGCCTAGGGAAATGATGAAGCTGAAATTTGTTTTCTTGCAATACATGTTTCCTCTGCATTTTATATCTTCTTTTCCATACTTTCTGCTTCTTGACAGCATTGATGGCTTTGTGTACTTGTTTGATATCTTGCCATATCCCTTTTTGACAGCTTTTGGCAGAAAGTTGAATTTGGACTTTGTTTGGCAATTCAGTTTGTAACTTGGACTTTGGTTATTTGCATATGTTGTCTTGCTTTTGAACTATGCAGTTTTGACAATTTGAAATGTGCAATTTTAACTTTGTGCATTCATTTAATTTGCAAACATTTTCACCCTTCTTTGTGAACCGGGAGAAATCCCGTGATTTGCAGAGAGGGCTAACTGATCCCGGCCGTTGCTTTTAATGATGAGTCTAAATTAAACTGTTTGTCTTTTATTTATTTATCTACTATTGACTTTTCTTCTCTTATTTGTTTTTGCAGATAAAATTCCATGGAGCACTGGAGTAATGGGATAGCAGATGAAGAATTGAAGAGTAGAAAAAATGTTTAGGATAGTTTTTTTTTATTTAAATTTAAATAAATGTAAAATCATTGTTGTAAACAACAAAACAATTGTACAATTAATTTAAAAATCAATAAAAGTTTCTTTATCCAATTAATTCTTTTTCCTCCTATTGTTTATTTATTATTTATAATTCTTTAATTATAATAATTGAAAATAAATTCCAATCATTTAATCTTAGAATAATAAATAATTTAAATAAACAATGCTTTAGCATTTGATCAGTTAAACCTGGCATTTCAAACACCCAGAGCAAAACAACAGTCAATCACAGCAATTGCCCAGACGCTTTTTTCCTTTATTGTCTTTAATCAAACATTGCAAATTCAAGCCCAATGCAACCTTTTACTGATTCAGTCAAACAAATGCGAATTCAATCCACATCCCAACATAACTTGAAAAGCACTGTAGGATTTAAATCTTTTCGAGAACGCGCGCACAAAAACCCTAATTCCTGATTAAATGCCAAAGAAGCGTTCGCCTGATCGAAGTTGAGCCAAAATCAACCAAAACCCTAAGCCAACTGTTTGAAACATTCTAGAGCCCTGAAAATCAGTAAAACCCTAATTGTGTCTGACTGACGAGAAAAGTCTGTTTGACCGATTCTTGAGCCAGTTTGCAAAATCAGGAAAAGCCTGAAGTTGTGATTTCTTGAGGAAAAATGCGAGGGCAAATTTTGGGGTACAACAACAGTCTTTAGTATTTTACTATCTTTAGTATTTTACTGTCTTCAGCCATGATGTCGCAGCATCAACAATATGACTCCTTTCTTCATGAAAATCCAACACATATTATCTCCCCCTTTTAGCCAGAATATGAAAAAGATAGAAAGGAGGAATAATATACTCAGTCTGATTGATGTCGGAACATCATATCCAACATCAATTCACATCGACTATAAACATTTGCATTATAGATTCAAAAGTTCAGCCACCAAAAATTGATCCTCTTCATGTTCAGCCGAACCAATCCACTACATCCAATACAATATCGTGTCAATCCTAAAAACATTCCTCACAGGCTGAATTCATTACCCTTTAATCCTAAAACATTCCTCGCAGGGGGACAAATCTTCCTGTAAGAAGGCACGAGAGGAAACTTAAGAAGTATCCAGCCACTTATTTGAGCAACCCTTTTGACAACACATGGGACCTCAATGTTACTCCTAAGCAACTCACAACACAAGACATAATTGTGTTCATAACTCAGATCATAAGACACAACAAAAATGCTCAAGGAAGACCAAATACAGAATACGACATCCTATTCGACATTTTTGCAAAATCAACTGTAAAAAAAGACCTCAGGTTTATCAACGTCTGAACAAAACCTTTCTCCCCAGAATTTTCAAGCACATGAAAATAAACCCTTCACAAAACCCGACCCAAGAGATACTCACCCATACGTGTATAAAATCCATAAGGACTTATGTAAACACTAAGCAATTACAAGGAGAAAGAAGAGAATAAATGACCTCTATAAATACCCAAGCAATGTCATAGGAATTAACGATCACAAACTTAGTCGATGGTCTTGGTAAAGAGCGTTGATAGAGAAACAAGACCAAAAGCATTTTCAATTTCCAAAACAACTTTTGACTTCCTTCTTGTCTGATTCTTCTATAAGAAGATATTTCCCATAATAACACATGCATAGTCAAAAATCATGCTTTATACTCCATCCTGACGTGTAAAGATTTCACCGTTCATAAAACTTCCTTGTTTGGCTTAAGAGGAAAACATGTCCTGAACAAAGTTCTGACATCTGGTATGACATTGTCTTCTTCCTCTTGTAAATACACACCCTTGAACAACAAAAATTATGAGCCTACTCATTTTAAGGCAATTACCCGACTTCCCCTGTCACGAATAAACAATGCTCTTGTTGACGATAATTACTTGAACACATTACAATATTCACTCTTCTATAGTGGAGGGTAACTACTTCACACCCTTGAGGTTTATACAAGACACACTTGATTTCGAATTTCTCACACCTTCCTGACCAAATGCTCTTAGCTTTCTTGCTACACCAGTTTCAGATTGCCACTATCTTTTACTTGTAGTAGAAGAACCCCACCTCAACAGGCATTTTGATCAGACATCAATATCTGATAACATTCTTTTGAGCTTTCATTCACTAGCAATTACTGATACTAGTCAAGACTTCAACAATATAGTAGCCATGTATTTGTCAGAGCATACTACTATTCACATGACTAGAAATTGTACATTCTAATCCCCATGATCAGAATTCCCACTTTTGAGAATAATTCTTGAGCAGCATCCTTCAAAACATACCTCAGCATGATGTTACAACATCATTTAGGGAATCAACTTCATACACAGAACCCAGACACCATGGTTCTTAAGGACTCATTATGTATAGAAGTCCTTTAAGAAGATATCAATATACATAAGAAGGACTCAAAAGATCACACCTTCTGTAGCTTATTCAGGTCAATACAATCACCTTAGATAAGTACCTAGCTCCCAATAAGGTCTTTACCATCAGTAACATACCCATCTTCACAAGATTAGACTTATAAGTTATACCCAGCTCCCAACAAGGTATTTGCCATTAGAGGAAAAACTTCCCCATACATACATCTGCAGATGATACTCCCTTTCAACAGATGTTAGAACATTTGATCTGACATCTTTCTTCTTCAACTTTTACCATAAGGGGATTCTTCACAATATTTCAAACTTGGTCAGATACTGGACCTAATACTCCATTATGGTCATACATTCCAACTTTGGAATCCATTGGTGATCAACAATACTCACCCCATGCTCTTCAATATAGCTTCCTTCCATGAAGCTGCAAACACTTGGGATGATGTTACAACATCTCTTCCGACATAAAATATCAGTCACATGGATTTCACTTTTAACTATGGTTCTGGAGACAACACCATAGTAATCAATACAAACACTCTTGAGGGAAAACACAAGAGAACCAGACTTCAGTAGTTGATCGTATATGCAGATTCCAATTAGCAGTTGATACCACACCTTAGGAGGCTTCTTCAAAAGCACAATAACCTGACCTCCTATAATGTGCCATCTTTTTGCTCAAAAAGAGGAGATTCTCTCTAAAAGGAAGAATATAACAATCATGGTATTTTCTGATCATCATACCATGAGCAGACTGTCCAGGAGTACTCCAGCTTCTCCCAATAACTTTGGACAGCATATCATGACTTATAAGTTAACTTTCCAGAAAATTAACTTACCTTAGGTTAATGCATCTACATTGCATGCAACCCTTTGAATGTCTTTTCCATTTTATCAGAACAATAGTCAAATGTTCTCATTGACTTGATAAGTGATATCAAATTTGAGTAAACAACCTTTATCCTATTTTGAGAGAAACATCAGTCAAACCAAGTTGAGAAAAAAATTTCTCAACACAAAGATGTCACGACATTAAGTCTAACATATCTACAAGAATATTCAACTACAAATTTGAGATTATTCTCCATCAACAGCTAGGAGTACCTTGAGAATCAAACATTCTCCCCCTCAAAAGCAGCACAACATGTGGTTAGTGCATACCACTCACTACTTTCTCTATTGTAGCATAAACTTTTCCACCTGAACAACATCACGAACATTTGGCTTCTTTGATCAGAAGAAACTAGATGACAGAGAGAATGTCCTTGACATATGAACTTGACCTTCACATATACAAACAACTAGCTGAGATAACATGTTTCTCCAGGCCACTTAAGCTCAGCCTCTGCACTTGTACTTACTTGGATCAGAAATAAACTAATCTAATGAGTGCCAAATATGTTGATCGTGTCCTGACCAACATACTTATATAAGACATGTTTCTAGCATAGAAACTTCTTAGACACAGTTTCCTCCTCTTCTAGATCAAAAGTAGGTTCCAAACATATGTGATCAACACATATTTGTTTAGCCCCCAAGCATCTGTTATGCCTTACCTTTATCCAACAAGATTTTGCACAATCTTCTGGTTAGATGCTCCAACATCTAGTAGGACGTCATTTCCCTTCACAAGAAACATACCAAGAGATCTTCTATCAAAGCCTGGAGATCTGCCTTTTAGGGTTGAAAGCAAAAATAAATTGCTTCTACCATATCTCTTTTCAACAAACTCATATAAGAGTTCCTTTATGAGTGGACTTGTGATAAACCTCAAGTATCCTTAGAAACTCTAACAAGCTATTAGAACCTCTCCTCAAGTATCACTGCACCATGGGATACACCTTTAGAGAAGAACGGTGTGTTGCAGACTCAACACACAAAACCACCAGGAGTTTTCCATCAGATATACATGCAGCAGAATACGTACCAGAAAAAATCCTTAACAACCTTCAGGCATAACATGAACCTTTGCAAAAACACACCATACTCTCGATGCAACAGGTTGTCCTAGATTTGAAAATAAATCAAACCCTCAACACAGTAGCTTGCCACCAAAGCTACATGCCTGAAAACAACACAGACAGGTCCAATACATAACCTGTCATAAACAGTCCATCCATCACTTCTAGGGACCATTCAAACAACAATATGAACTCTCCAAGTTCAAACAGCTTTTCAGTAGAACCCTTCTACCTCACACAGAAACCAAAAAGTATCCACATTGGATCTCATCCAGAATTAGACAAGATGCATGCTCTGATACCAATTGAAATTATGGTATGATAGAACTCAGATGTCCTATGACATGTTAGGACATATGATCTGACATAAATAAATAGGCAAGGTATAAACATTAAAAATAGTACTGAAAAGCATAAACAACACACCATAATTGTTAACCCAGTCCGGAGCAACACTCTTACTCTAGGGGCATACCAAGCCAGGGATGAATCCACAATGCTAGTATCAATTTGAAGCTAAACTCCCTCATTTACAACTTCTCACTTAATAACTACCCTTCCAAGATTTCTATCTAAGACTCACCTAGATATGAGGCCACCCTTAATCCCTCTTCAGTCACAGATAGCAATTGAATTAACATAACTCTGAACAAACATGAAGAAACACTTCTATGACAATCTCTAGCCAAGACTCTTGACTAAGACCACAACTTGGAGTTACTTCAAATCTTCCTCCAAGAACAATACTCAACTCATTACCTACAGGTTTCTGAGTGAGAACACAGTGACCATCTCACAATCCGAGTAGTTCACTTACACCAACTCTCCTAGAGAGCGGCAAAAAGACAAAGCCTTAGACTTCTACATCTTGAACCCGTGCCTTTCCTAGGTTACAAACACTTCTATTTATAACCTATACCCAACTGGATTTGGGCCTTCAAAATACAACATATCAGCTGTAACAACCAACAGTAACTTCTGCTACAAACAAGGTCTTCAATCAAATCTTCCTAAATTATCTCCAAATTTAGAAACTGCATAATCTTCAATATTATGATTTCACTCTTCTTGACCTTTAAATCGGTACCATATAATATTGCATAATATTCCCAAAATATTCTCCATCGGTTAAATCATAACATGATCTAATTGTCCACTTCAGCTCGGGCGCGATGTCGTATGCTTCTTCATAGGAAATCTTATCCGACATGTTGCTCCAGATGTTGAAATATTTCAACTCAACATGTCCCAACATTAAATAGGACTTCTTGTTCAACCTTTTCTTTATAACAAGATAGCATATCCTATTTAACATATTTGCTGCTCTATTATTTTTACCAAACATAATGCCAACAATAAAAAATAGAGAATTAACACTTAAGCTTCCTTAAATTCCCTATAAATAGAGGATCAAACTCATCTTTAAAGGGACATAATTTCTCCCTCAAACACACAAACACATTGAGAAAAATCACAAAAACTCCATCATTGTACCAAAAGTCCATTTCTTTGAATCTCGTAATCCTTGTAAATTCTTTTAAAACTACTCACATAATCATCATCCATACACTGAACGTGAACTACTATATACAATAACTCATTCCTGGAACACCTCCATCACTCCACCCAACTCGTACTCATTCACCATTGCAAGTGGACTTGGTCAGAAGGTTTGAGGCAGTTCTAAAGCTAAGTGAGCATTGTATTATGTTCATGAGACTTCAAGGAAGCGGAGAGTATAATTATTTCATCTTCGTAAGCACTAAAAGAGACATTGGACCTTGCTCTAATAGGTTAGGTTTTCTTGATTTCGAAGTATCTCATACAAACATCACTTTAAGAATTTCTTGATACCATTATGTTTGTTTGGATGTCATGAATTGAAGCCATTTGAAAATAGGCATTGGTTGAGCTTGTTCACCATTTAATTTAACTTTGAAAAAACTTAGGTTTCTAGTTTCTTTCAAAATTTGTGAGTTACAGTGAAAATGAATTAATATTATGGACATATTTGGATTCCTTGTGAAATCTCAAGCGAGATAGCTTTTTCCTTTTTTTGATTTGGTTGAAAAATGAAGAAATGAGAATTACACCATTGTTGTTGTCTTTAGGTTGAAGACGAAGTCCAAGTGGCGTGAATTTCATTTGTAAAAGTTGAGTCTATATTATATTTAACTGAATGTGTTTTATAACTTGAATGACATTGCGCCCCAGCGGTTATAGCCCTGATTTTGTTATATTTGTGTGTGAGTAAGAGATATGGGGTTTGAATCCCCCTCTCTTCGGGACCTTTTGTTTGTTTATTTTGCATTTTTATACATTTAGAACCTTGTTTCATATTTATTTTATGGTTGCATGTCAATAACACCATGCAGCACATGGCCTAGTGGCTTAAGTTTTGAGCCTTGAACCTCAAGAGCGTCGGTTCAACCCCCTTGGCCACCATTCCTTAATTTTTAGTACTAGTTTCTTTTATTTTGTTTTCTATTTCTTTTCTTTTTCATTTTCCTTTTATTTTTAGTCTATTTATTTTTTTACTATCAACTTAATATTTTAAAATATCAAAAATATTTTATTTATTTAATCAAGCTTTGATTTTATTTTATTTTTTTTAATATGTTAATATAAAAAAACCAAAAATAGTTACTTTGTTTTAATCTTGATATTTCTTTTATTGTACCTTTGTAAATTATTTTTCTTGAATGACTCTCTCAATACCATGATACTTTAATGTATTTATTTGAGTGTGATTTTATTTTGAAGTTTTATACCATGATTAAGTGATGTCTAATACCATTAATATGATTGATTCAAATATCTTGTTGCTTTGTCTTAATGATTGAGATTTTAGGGTTTTGTTCTTGCCATGTTTATTTGGTCTTTACTATTTCCTTGAGATCTTGATTAATGCCTTATTTGATTGTGTGAAGTGATCTTAAACCCTAATTCATGAAGCTTGCATGTTCCTTATTTTGATATTGGTATTAATGCTTATGTGATGATGATTAATGTTTATACTTCATTGTGTTAGTACTTGTGTCCAAATCCAAGGAAAGGGATTATAGTGTTGACTTGATAGTCATGTCCATGTGTTTGTCTTATGTTCATCTTTATTGTCATACCCCAAATTTGCCCCGGCTATTTTTTAATTGTCATTTTATTTTCTTAGTATTATTTCTAACCTATAGTTGCTCTTGTTGTAATTATTTATTTGGATTTTTTTTATAAAGGGGGTTTAAAGTACTCGTGGGTTTTTTAATCAGAGGCCCATCACACTTTTTAGGCCTATTTAAAATAAAGTGGGGTGTATTTTTATAACAAAAAGGTTTTGTTTTTAAGAATGGGGTGGGTTCACAAAAATATGAATTAATCTTAATATCCCATTAGGAAGGTATTTTTTTTAGGCCCATATCAGTTTGTTCAGTTTGTGTTACATGGTCCGTATATTTTCCTTGACCAAAGTCCACCATCTTAATTATTTTTTTACCTTATTATCTCTAATACATATATATTGGTTTTGGTGGACTAAAAGTCAACGTTGGTTATTCTATTTTTTCTATTAATTATTGTTATTAAATAAGTATTTTATTTTTTATTATTATTTTTTTAATGGATTTGTTGACCGAGTCAACCAAAGGGTGGGAACCCTAATTCATCACGACGGCGGCGGCGTTTTTCATCTTCTTCCCTAAAATCTTCTAAAACGCCCAGAAACGCAAAAATCCAGAAAATCTTTACAACAAGCTAAATCAAATATTACCAAAATCGATTTTATTGATTGAATATGACATAAATCATACATTCATACATAATAATATTACAAACAGAATTAAATCACTAATCTACAAACCCTAATTTCTAACAAAATCTAATTTAAATAAATCTTCAATCAATCTCCAAATACAACTGCAAATCAACACAATATTTTCCTAATTCAATCTCTAACCTAACTCTATAAAAAGCACTAAAACCTAATGTTTAAAGGAGAGAAAAAATTATAAGACAAAGAAGGAGAAGAGGAGGAGAAAAAGGTTTTTGAAACTCTGTTTCTCGAATCAAACTGACGCGAATTCCACTTCCAACGTCAGAGTTCTTCAATCGAAGATTTGGGTTTCAAAACTGAAACCCTAGATCTCTTAGTCCCCTGCCGCGCCACTGTCGTCCTTGTTCCCATACCTGTAAATCAAGGAGGAAAAAGGAATCCGAGGGAGCAATTTGAAGATCTGAAGAAGATTAACGCGAAAACTCATGACAACGGAGGTAAATACTGAAGTACTTAGCTTTGATAGGGTGATTGAATATCGGATTGTTGTTTCTCTGTGTTGAATTCATGTCTTGGGGTTTAAATTGGGGGCTAGGGTTTGTGATCGTGTGTATTATTATTGCGTTGAAGATAAAAGGGAGAAAAGATAGAGAACGACATAGAGTAATAAAAGGAGAGAGGAGCGACTGATGCAAATAGATGGAAAATGGAATAAGAAAATACAATCCCCCTCTACCTTTTTAGAGTTGCAACACTTGGCCACTTACAGGCCACGTGATTGGATGTAGGGATGTCAATGGGGCGGGGTGGGGCCGGGGGGACACTTCCCCATCTTTTTCCCCGCCATCAAATTCATTCCCCGTCCCTGTCCCCGATCTCCGTCACGGGGGAATTTCTATCCCCATCCCCGTTCCCCGCGGATCCCCGTTCCCCGCGGGGATCCCCATAGATCCTACATTTATTCATTAATATTTTATTTTTTTAAAATGTTTATATTTTCTATAAAAATAAAAAGCACAAAGAATTCACATATTTATTATGTTATTAAAAAATACTAGTATTTGACATTTATTATTTTTTATTAAAAATACTAATGGAACACAAAATAATAATATTTTTTTTATAAATTTCTATAAAATGCTATAAATTTCAACAAAATGAACTATAATACTTTTTAAAGTAACAATATGCCTAAACAACTAAAAAAATCCAACAACATAATTATGCTTAAAAAACTATACTTCATCAAAACTAATAAGGGATAATTATAAAATTTAGCATCATGAGTATGCTTGAAAAGCTAAAAAATACTTCATAATAAGTCAACTAAAAGCAAAATTCAACATATCTCTATTTGCTCAATTGATAACACACGTAAAGTAGAAATATCAAAATACTTAAAACAAAGTTACATATAAATAAACTAAAATATTAAGCAAAATATCCAAACAAGTAATGATCAATCATGTCTCTCTTTCCAACTTCTCCTTGCAAGGTCTTCTTCCTCATTCCACAATTAGATATGACTTTCTTTTTCCTACGAAAAGTAAACAATCAATAATTATATTTACTTAAAAAAATACTTTAAAAACTAAAAGATAATCAACACTAATATGTAAATTACCTTATTATCATCATCATCATCCATATCTTCATCCACACATTCGAATTGAGTCAACGTTTTTGAATAACCTAAGAAACAAATAGCTAAATTAAAATTTAAAAATCCTTTTCAATTAATCTTGTAAAAGATAAAAATATATTACCTTTTATATCTTTTCGGATCCAATCTTGAGTGCACATCAAAGCCTCTAAAGTGTCTTCCTTCAACCTACTATGTTGTTGACTTAAAACACGACCACTAGTACTAAAGGCGGACTCTGAAGCAACGGTAGAGATAGGAATTGCTAAAAAGTCCCTTGCAATCTTTTGCAAAGTTGGAAATTTCAAACCATTTTGTTTCCACCATCCTAAGATGTCAAAATTTTCCTTTTTTTGTTTATCAAGCAAGACACCATCTTCCAAGTAGGAAGTAAATTCTGACTTGACATTTGTAGTTGAAGTATTTTCCATCACATATTCCGAATAAGCCTTCTCCCAATCTTGACTTGTGACATCAATGTCATCTACCAATGTTGATGCACCAACTTCACTACTTGTAGGAACCATATCATTATTTGGTTGATATTCTTCAACTAAATCTTCACACATTTGTATTACCTTTTCCAATTCTTTGGGAGCATTATTCCCATACATAAGTGGGAAGAAGTAATTCAACAAAGTTATTTTATATCTAGGATCCAAAACAGCCCCTATTGCCATCACCCCATTAATCAAACTCCAATATTTGTCAAACTTCACTATCATACTTCTTGCCATACTTTGTATAGTATCACTAGAAGAATCTTCCCACTTTCTTAAAGCTAATCTTATTTGACAAACTTTGGGAAAATAAATGTTTGATGTTGGATACTTAGTACCCGAGAACAACTCAGTGACACTAAAAAATAATTTCAACTTGTCACAAATTTCTCTTGCCATTTTCCAATCTTCTTCACTTGGTGCACACTTATATTGGGAATCACGACGTTGTTTTAAACGTTTAAAAACTTGTTCGTAAGGCAATGCAGAAGCAAGCATTAAATAAGTAGAGTTCCATCTTGTTCTACAATCTTGTGCAAGCATCTTTTCATAAGTCATGTTCAATTGATTACAAGTTTCTTTAAATTTCTCCTCCCTCTTTGGTGTTGCTACCCAAAAACCGACACTTTCCCTAATCTTTTCAATTGAACTAGAAATTGTTTGCATGCCATCTTTCACTATCAAGTTTAATATGTGGGCGCAACAACGCATATGAAACAATTTCCCTTTTAAAATAAAAGAAGAAGGTGACATCTTATCAATCAAATGGTCAATCAGAGCATCATTGGTGCTACAATTATCAACGGTTAATGTTGACAATTTTCTATCAATATTCCAATCCATCAAACAATCTACCAAAAAATCACAAATGACCTCAGCAGTATGTGGCGTAGGGACATAAGTGAACCTAAAAATAAATTATAATAAATGTCAGTTTGGACCTGTTAATGGGGATCCCCGCGGGGAACGCCCCGTTCGGGGCCCCAAAGATGGGGAATTTTCCCCCGTGGGGGCGGGGATGGGGAGAAAAATTCCCCCGAGAGCATTTCGGGGACGGGGACGGGGAATACACCCCCCGCCCCGCGGGGACCCCGCCCCGCCTATTATTTTAATATAGTTAATTGAATATATATATTTTAGATTAGGTTTTTTAGTCATTTCCTTTATGTTTATTTATAAAAATAAATAAATAAATATTCATGTATTTATTAAGAGAGAGAAATGTAAATATTAGACCCTAAAAAAGTTGAAGCGTTTCATTTTCTTCTGCCAGACATTTAGAGTCTCACACGTTAGACTCCTTTTTTTTTTCTCCAGTCAAATCTCCATTCATCTTCCTCTTCCAATTCCATCTTCTCTATTTGGTGTGCTTCCATTATTCACAGCTCTTACAATTTCATCAATAAGGTTTGATTTTCATAAATTTGTTCATGTAATTATTTATAGGAAAAAATAGATTATTTCTCTTTGATTCTCATAAATCTGTTTATATTATTGTTTATAGAAAAAAGTAGATTGTTTCTCCTTGATTCTCATAAACCTGTTCATGTAATTGCTTATAGGAAAAGGTGATTATTTTGATTAAATTTAAATTAAATTGTTTAGAAATTTTAGAGTTATCAAATCATTTGCATATTAAAAAAATATAAAATAATCAAAAAATTACTCATTAATATTTTTGTGTTCATTTTTTATCTATACTATGCATTTGTAATTAAAATAATGTCGTCAGTTTTTCTTTAAAAAATATTAAAATATACTTTTCCTATTTTTTATTAATATATCACACTATAATTTAATTTTCTATATTAAACAAAAAAATATTACTTTTTAAATGAATCAATATATCATGCTATCACGGTATCACCCATAAAAAAAACCAAATATCTTATATTTCTAATTATTAATGAAATAATAACATATAAACAATAATATATCATGCTATCACCCATAAAAAAAATATATATCTTATATTTCTAATTATAAAACCAAAGCCATTAAGTGAAATAATAACATATAACTTTTTACACGAGTAAATATATCATGTATATAGGTAAATAAATGTATTCTCAATGTATATAATTAATTAATATATGTTATTATTTCTAATTGAAAAGTTACAGTAAATAAGGCATATTTAGAAATATGTGTAATGCATCATATATTTAGAAATATAAGATTTTTCTTATTAATTATTTTTTGTGTGAATTTCATGTATTTACTATTTCATTTATTTATTATTTTTTCATATATTTATTATTTTTGTTCTACTTCCATGTAGCCTTTTAAAATTTGTGTTTGTGTGTGCCAGGTTTTTGGTAAAAGAATGGTTGGTGAAGTTCAATCATCTAATAGTCCTAATGTTGCTTTGGAAGGGAATGAAGTTCCTATAGAAAGTAGTGGAGTTTCACTCACACAGGAAGTTCAATCTACTCCAAATGAAATAAATATAGAAAATCAAGATCCTGAAGCTCCCGTTGAACCCACTACAAGTCGTAACAAAAGGGGATTAAAATCAGATGCTTGGTCCTATTTTAAAAGGCAAAAAATAGGAGGCATTTGGAAGGCTATATGCAAATCTTGTGATAAGAAAATTGGTGGTGATACAAAAAATGGTACTAAACATTTATTTGATCATATTAGCATATGTCCAAAACGCACAGAGAGAGGTCCAAAACAAGCCATGCTTAAAGTGACAGAAAAAAAATCCGGAAACAGACATGAATCATTTGTGGTTGGAAATTATACATTTAATCAAGATTTTTCTAGGAATGAACTCGCGAAGATGATTATATTGCATGAATATCCCATCATGATGGTTAACCATATTGGTTTTAGAAATTATAGCCATTCTCTTCAACCTTTGTTCAAGATAGTTTCTCGCAACACCATGAAGAATGATATAATGAAGTTGTATGAAAGTGAGAAGTCAAAGCAAATGAAAATACTTGCAAATAATAAAAGCCGCATTGCAATAACTACTGATATGTGGACTGCTAGCAACCAGAACAAAGGATATATGTCTGTTACAGCTCATTACATTGATGAAAATTGGATTTTGCAGAATCGGATCATCAGGTAACTTCTCCCTTCCATTTACGTTATTATTATAATATAGTTATTTTATGTGATATTTATTATAATTTATTTTTAGGTTCATTTATGTCCCTACGCCACATACTGCTGAGGTCATTTGTGATTTTTTGGTAGATTGTTTGATGGATTGGAATATTGATAGAAAATTGTCAACATTAACCGTTGATAATTGTAGCACCAATGATGCTCTGATTGACCATTTGATTGATAAGATGTCACCTTCTTCTTTTATTTTAAAAGGGAAATTGTTTCATATGCATTGTTGCGCCCACATATTAAACTTGATAGTGAAAGATGACATGCAAACAATTTCTAGTTCAATTGAAAAGATTAGGGAAAGTGTCGGTTTTTGGGTAGCAACACCAAAGAGGGAGGAGAAATTTAAAGAAACTTGTAATCAATTGAACATTACTTATGAAAAGAAGCTTGCACAAGATTGTAGAACAAGATGGAACTCTACTTATTTAATGCTTGCTTCTGCATTGCCTTACGAACAAGTTTTTAAACGTTTAAAACAACGCCGTGATTCCCAATATAAGTGTGCACCAAGTGAAGAAGATTGGAAAATGGCAAGAGAAATTTGTGACAAGTTGAAATTATTTTTTAGTGTCACTGAGTTGTTCTCGGGTACTAAGTATCCAACATCAAACATTTATTTTCCCAAAGTTTGTCAAATAAGATTAGCTTTAAGAAAGTGGGAAGATTCTTCTAGTGATACTATACAAAGTATGGCAAGAAGTATGATAGTGAAGTTTGACAAATATTGGAGTTTGATTAATGGGGTGATGGCAATAGGGGCTGTTTTGGATCCTAGATATAAAATAACTTTGTTGAATTACTTCTTCCCACTTATGTATGGGAATAATGCTCCCAAAGAATTGGAAAAGGTAATACAAATGTGTGAAGATTTAGTTGAAGAATATCAACCAAATAATGATATGGTTCCTACAAGTAGTGAAGTTGGTGCATCAACATTGGTAGATGACATTGATGTCACAAGTCAAGATTGGGAGAAGGCTTATTCGGAATATGTGATGGAAAATACTTCAACTACAAATGTCAAGTCAGAATTTACTTCCTACTTGGAAGATGGTGTCTTGCTTGATAAACAAAAAAAGGAAAATTTTGACATCTTAGGATGGTGGAAACAAAATGGTTTGAAATTTCCAACTTTGCAAAAGATTGCAATGGACTTTTTAGCAATTCCTATCTCTACCGTTGCTTCAGAGTCCGCCTTTAGTACTAGTGGTCGTGTTTTAAGTCAACAACGTAGTAGGTTGAAGGAAGACACTTTAGAGGCTTTGATGTGCACTCAAGATTGGATCCGAAAAGATATAAAAGGTAATATATTTTTATCTTTTACAAGATTAATTGAAAAGGATTTTTAAATTTTAATTTAGCTATTTGTTTCTTAGGTTATTCAAAAACGTTGACTCAATTCGAATGTGTGGATGAAGATATGGATGATGATGATGATAATAAGGTAATTTACATATTAGTGTTGATTACCTTTTAGTTTTTAAAGTATTTTTTTAAGTAAATATAATTATTGATTGTTTACTTTTCGTAGGAAAAAGAAAGTCATATCTAATTGTGGAATGAGGAAGAAGACCTTGCAAGGAGAAGTTGGAAAGAGAGACATGATTGATCATTACTTGTTTGGATATTTTGCTTAATATTTTAGTTTATTTATATGTAACTTTGTTTTAAGTATTTTGATATTTCTACTTTACGTGTGTTATCAATTGAGCAAATAGAGATATGTTGAATTTTTCTTTTAGTTGACTTATTATGAAGTATTTTTTAGCTTTTCAAGCATACTCATGATGCTAAATTTTATAATTATCCCTTATTAGTTTTGATGAAGTATAGTTTTTTAAGCATAATTATGTTGTTGGATTTTTTTAGTTGTTTAGGCATATTGTTACTTTAAAAAGTATTATAGTTCATTTTGTTGAATTTTATAGCATTTTATAGAAATTTATAAAAAAAATATTATTATTTTGTGTTCCATTAGTATTTTTAATAAAAAATAATAAATGTCAAATACTAGTATTTTTTAATAACATAATAAATATGTGAATTATTTGTGCTTTTTATTTTTATAGAAAATATAAACATTTTAAAAAAATAAAATATTAATGAATAAATGTAGGATCTATGGGGATCCCCGCGGGGAACGGGGATCCGCGGGGAACGGGGATGGGGATAGAAATTCCCCCGTGACGGAGATCGGGGACGGGGACGGGGAATGAATTTGATGGCGGGGAAAAAGATGGGGAAGTGTCCCCCCGGCCCCGCCCCGCCCCATTGACATCCCTAATTCCACCCCCCAGAATTACCACCTGAACCAAAACGCACCCCTTTGCGCTTATTTCAATTTAAATAATTTATTTTTTAATTAATTAATTAATTTGTTTTGTTTATTTATAATCATCAACATTTTTGCATTAAATTCTATTTTTGCATAAATCTTTTGATAAGTAATATTGGATTTTATTAAAAATATTAAATATATTTTTAATAATAGGAAAATATTTATTTATTAATTATTTCCTAAAACACTAACCCTTTTTCTATTTTTATCAAACTTTTTTATCATTCAAACTTACTTTTAGCATACATCTAAGACAGCTAACTCATCAAACACTAACATGCTTTTTTTACTAATTTAACTTCAAATTCTATTTATTTTTAAAAAGGATTATGGACTTATTTTCTATTAACTGCGAACTACGTCTACGACTACGCCAATTTCAAACCCAGACTTACTTCAAGGATTAATTTCAAACATTTCCACAATCCATACAAAAAACTAACCAAACACTTTCGAACTACGAAATTGGACTATGATTCTTCATAAGGAGATACGTAGTCCCGTGGCCTAAAAACCAAGGCAAGTCCAATTTTAAAATACTAAATATTTTTTTCTCAACTTACAGAAACCCTAACTATCCAATTTTGAATTTACCCTTAACCTAAAAATGGAGCCCCTTAAGAACACGGGAGATGAAGGGTGCATAACACCTTCCCTTTGTCTAATCGATCCACGGACCTAGAATCTCTGGTAAATTAGGGTTTCCTATTAGAATCCCTTCCCTTAAGATAAAACTAATAGTGAAGACTCTCTTTATTTTTTACCCGTTACGACATTCATGTCTTTACCTTTGTATGTTACCTTTATGAATGTTTGCCTTGTGTTTATCCTTGTGCACCTAAACCCTAATTTTATTTTCAAACTTTGAAATTTCTTTCATTAAAAAATACCTTGACTTTGTCATTGCATTTTCAAACTTTCTTTATTTTAATAAATGATTTAATACACTTAAGCATATTAAACAATTTCAAAAAGACTAAAAGTGATTCAACCACCCCGAAATCCTTTTGTCACTTTTGGCTTTTCAATTTAAAAATATTTACTCAAAGAGTTTAGACATGAGTCATCTTTATAGTTTTGATGTAATTCTCATATCCCTATAGTAATTATTGAAATGATGTTGATTATTTTCCACTTGAGGTAATTAGTGGCATACTTGTTGATTCTGTATCCAAGTTGGAGCCCTTTCCTCAATGATGATGCAAAGATCAATCTTCTCATACTTGTGGGTTATTTAGTTGAGTATTTTCCTTAAGATGAAAACTTGTCTCTTCTCCTAAAATCCATCACAATAAATCCTTTTTTTATTGTTACCCTGAACTACGAGGTTTTGATCCTTCATTGGTACACATGTATAAGACTTCATGTCTTTCCAAACACAAAAATATAATTAAAATATACTTCTTTTCTCATCTCCACACTTTTTTTTGCAAACAACCCATTTTAACCAAAAAACAAATATTAAAAAAGGATTCTATAGAGTACTATAGATACATAGGGTGCTAATACATTCCCTTTGTATAACCAACCCACATACCTTAGATCTCTTACTTGATTTGCTTTTGCATGTGCATGTTTAATATAGGATTTTGATCTTTTCCCTTTCCTTGGAAACAATAAAGTTCACTGGTAACTTCTAAATTTGTGAATCAAGTTAGTAAATAGCTTGGTCTCTGATTTTTCACTGAGACACATGGTTTAAGACATGGTCTACTACATGTTCATAAGACATGGTCTGAGATGCGGTCAGAAGACATTTTTGAGTAATATGGTCAGTCAGGAAATTATTCAGGTGCTAAACATTTTGATGACTTGATGTTTTGCACCTTCTGGTGGCACGATTCTAGTTTATGAGAGAACTAATAAATTAGTTCTGATGTTTGATGCAAGTCATCAAGACAGTGACTAAACAGGTTTTGTTACTTCATACTGTTCTGATAGTAAGCTAGGTTCTGAGATGAAGACCATACATTTCTAGTCAGACTCTAATGAGACGTCAATGGAGAAGTACTTCTTCTCTATGTTACCTTTTGTACTGTAAAATTCATTTTCTGAGTCTTAGTCTCAGGGGGACCCTTTGAACAAGCATAAATGAGATTTTGGGTATTACCAAATTTAGGGGGAGATGGTTAGCTTTTTGAATTTGCATTCCATGGTGATTACTCTGTATGAATTGTTCTATCAAAATACATGGTTTTGTCATCATCAAAAAGGGGAAGATTGTAAGAACAAGATTGGTTATGCATCTTGAGTTTTGATGATAAATTTACATGTTATATTAGAGAATAATTGCATACTCTAATGGTTTCTGTCTAGTGTGTAGCTTTTGCTAAACAGATTTTGACTCTAGTAAGAAGGTGTGTGACGTCATCAGGTTCTGAAATCAACACTTTGGAAGAATGCCTATGGTGTGTTACAAGTTAAGTCAAGGTTCTGGAATGCTTCTTATGCAACGGTTCTAAGGAACGTTAATAAAAGAGCTTCTAATCGTGACTTATGTAAGGAAGCTTTGGAGGCCTTCTAAAGCTTTACTTCTGTTGTTCCAAGTACTGAAGATGTTGTAGACAAGGTTAAGCTGAACAGGTTCTGAAGATCTAAAGACATTCTTCTGAAGACCAAGTGTTAAAGACTCTCAAGGTAAGGGTTCTCTGAACAAGCTCTGAAGACTCAAAGACTTAGGTTGTGAAGATACTAAGTTCTAATCCTTCTACAACATGATTCATCAACATACAAATCAAAAGCCTCTAAAGATATAAGAGACGAAGATCAAGAGTAATGGATTGCGTGTGATAGTGAGTGTTGTACCCCAAAATTTGCCCTCTCAATTCTCAAGGATTTTCTTACAAGGATTTCAAGGTTCAAGCTTAAACAAGTGCATTGGGATTTTTCCAATACCAAAAGGAA
Organism: Vicia faba; assembly: GCA_948472305.1. Classification (NCBI taxonomy): domain Eukaryota; kingdom Viridiplantae; phylum Streptophyta; class Magnoliopsida; order Fabales; family Fabaceae; genus Vicia; species Vicia faba. The sequence goes on from OX451736.1 coordinate 1,631,705,137, forward strand.
ACTGTCAAAAAGGGGGGAAACAGATAAAATTAATATTTTGGAAAATTTGGAGAAATACAAGTGTTCTTCATTTCAGCTCTTTCGATTGTCCTTTAGGCATCTTTAGATCAGAATCCTTCGATTGACTCTTGGCCTCCTTCAATTGCTCAAAATGGCTACTAGCGTGCCTCTTTCGAATCTGGACATTTTGCCTCATGTATGCCTCTTTCAAATCTGGACATTTTGCCTCATGTATGCCTCTTTTGAATCTGGACATTTTGCCTCATGTATGCCTCTTTCGAATCTGGACATTTTGCTGCCTACATACCTGCTTCGACTGGACAAGATTGCTGCATGCATGCTTGCAATCGAAGGCCATGACCTACTGGTCACATGTACCCCCCTGCAAGGCAAGTCTTCGTTTGGGCACTCACCTTCTGTGTGCCTGGATGAAAACTTTAGTTGAGCAAGAGCCTCCTTCGAATGCAACTTGGATTACATCCTTCGTTTTTAGCAAAAGCCTCTTTCGAATGCAACTTGGATATGTCCTTCATGTTGAACTCTAAGCTTCCTTCGAACACGGACTTTCGATTGGGAAATATGTTTGCTTCGACCCAGGTTTCGATTGGGCAATATGCTTCCTTTGAGCATGAGCTTTCTATTGGGCAATAGCTTCCTTCGAGTTAGCTTGTTTTGACCACAAGCTTCGACTGAGGCAAAGGCCTCCCTCTGGTTTTCTTCAATTCAAAGAGTCAATAATGTTCTGAAAGCTTCCTTCAAATCAGAAGTTAATAACCTTCTGAAAAGGTCCATTCGAAGAACACACAGTTGGTCCATTCGAAGGACACACAGCTGGTGAAAACGAATGTTGTTTTGTTCCAGTCTGGTTGAAAGGTGTAGAAAGATGGAGGATTCGACTGAAAAGATCAAGTTGGACATTCAGACCCATAGGCTAGGCCATGTGTCTTCCCTTTTTAGGCTTGTACCCATTTATTGTCTAAGACCACTTGCACTTAATAGCACAGTACTACCTTTTAGGAAAGTCTGTCTTGAGCCTTGCACCTATTTTCCTTCAGCATGAAGCAACCTCACCTGAACCATTCATCTTGCTTTTGTGGCACAAGTGGACATTTACTTTCCAGCTGGGCCTTATTTTATTATTTTTGCTCCCCAAGTAATGATAGAAGCATGAGTCACAGCCTCTGCACCCCAACTGCCAACAGGCCCACCACATGTGCTGTCACGTTACCTATTATTTTACTATTTTTTGCAAGGATGGCTGTTGAAAACTGGTTCATTCTTTTCCTCTATAAATAGAGGAATTTATGCAAAGCTCAGGGAGGACTTTTTTGGCCAGAGGAACGTATCTTCAGAATTCTCACACACCACAAAATTCTTAAACACTTAAACACTTAAACACTTAAACACTCAAACACATACCCAGAATCCAAACAACAAATCCAGAACTGCATCCTCCTGCCTAACACCAGAACATCAAACCTGTGATACAAATACAAGCCTAAGGCACAACAAGCCTTGAGGCCTGCATAACCTCAAAACCTGCCTTCCTTACCAAAACCAGAAAACTCAAGCCAGTTCAACTGCAACTGCAAACAAACCTGCCTAAAGCCAGTCCAACTGCAACTGCAAGCAAGCCTGTATCAAAACTAACAGAAACTCAGACCTGCCTGCCCAAACCAAACAGTAACAGAACTAGCTTCAGGAAGATCCCAGCAAGGCTCCCTCCACCATAAAAAAAGGTCACCTACAGCTCTTTCGACTAAGCACTTCAAGAGGTAAGTTCTCTCCAGCTTGGGACTTTTTCATTTAAACATCATGAGTACATACCAATAAAGAAAAATGTAGATATTTCTGGACCATGTTTTAGCATTAGATTCTGATTGCTCTTATGCTGAAAACTCAACCTTAATTAGTTATAATTTAGACCTTGAGACCCATTGGTTTTTTGTGCTAACCCCTGGACTGTAGTTATGTTTGGATGTTGCATTTAAGAACTTGAGACAGGTTTTTTATTCCCTTCGATTGGCTAGTTGCACAAGCCTTTCGAATCACAATTTGAGGGCCTAAATATGTTTACAAGGAGTCAGCAAGGAGCCTGTGGAAAAGCCAGAACCTTATTGTTTCCATACCTCAGACAAAATCCATAACCTTTCTGTTTCCATGCCATAAACAAAAGACAGGAATATGAAACAAAGCCCCAGGCTTCCTCACTGACTCCAGTCCCAATCGAAGGAGACAGAAAGGCAGATTGCATCTTGCACAGATTCCAGGCCCAATCGAAGAAGGCAACAAGACAGAAAGGCCCAGCCAGAGGCATACTTGCACTAAGTCCAGGCTCAGACGAAAGGCACTTCCATGCTGGTGCCAGACTCCAATCGAAGTACATGACCTGACTGGTGCCAAACCCCAATCGAAGGCCATGAGCTCACTGGCGCGAATTCCCAATCGAAGGACAGGACCTTACTGATGCCAGCCCCCAATCGAAGGAGGCCAACAGAGTGCAAATCGAAGGGTGCTCCTGCCCAAATCGAAAGACACTCATTTTTCTTGCTTTTACCTTATTTTTGCCTTTATATTCTCATGCAATTCAATATGGTTGTAATAGTGTAGGATTTTATCTTTCTGCGCTTTATTACTTTTATATGCTTGCTAGTAAATAAGATATGTATGGCAAGATAAAATCAACAGTTAGACAACCCAAAAATCAAAGATAACAATGCATGCAATCAAACACACTTGCACACTTGCACCCCTAGGGTTCCATCCACTTGTTGCCTTATAAAAAATGGCCATGTTATGCATGTGGGATGTCTTAGCACAAATGAATTGAAAAAAGATCATAGTCCCTCGATGACGCTATCAAAGTAGCCTTTCAAAATGATCTTGGTCCATACAGAAAAGTGCTAAGTCATTTCACAACATTGCTATCATGGTCTATACGATGACCCGCGCCTTTCCCGTTAACATCCTAACACAAGGTTGTTCACCAAATACAATGGTGAAACAACACTATTAAAAGGGTTAAAAACATAAGAAAGATCTTTGAGTAAAATAGGGTAGACAACTCTTAGTTACTTGATCAAAAATCTTGCAAAACATCCTTGCTATTTTTCAAAACACACTCCATAACACAACTTCAAAAAACAACTTTCAAATCATTGAATTATCTTTTCAAAAAGACATACACCTTTGTATATACTCAAACAAGAGTCATTACAAAGGTTGCCTAGACAAGGCATCTTTTTCAAAACATTTTCAAAACCACACACACAAAACACCATTTCAAAGAAATTGAAAAGCAAAGGCAAGTGATCTAAAACAAGTAACTAAGAGCCCATGGATAACCATGGATGAAAAGGGTGCTAGCACCTTCCCTTTTCATAATCTACCCCCCGAACCCACGAAAACATCTCAAAGGTCTTTCCTGTGCTTTTTGACCTTTCCTTAGGATAAATAAAAAGTCGGTGGCGACTCTTGCTAAACCGAAACATTTGCAAACACAAACGCAAAACACCAAGTCAGTTCTCCCACTGTATCACAGAACTGGCGACTCTGCTGGGAAATCCTAAAAGTGGGGTTACCTTAGGGTTTTAGATCACCTTTACATGCTTCCTTGATTGCTTTGATTGCTTTACTTTTTGGTTTCCTTGTTTGGGTTTGTTTAATCCTACACCCGGATTTGGGGGCACCTTTTTAGGTAAATAGCAATAAATTGTGAGGGAACTGTGCGGGGTATACTGACATGGTTGAAGCAGTAGCTATGTTAGTGTGACATATTTGTGGGTACCGGTAGCCCTTGAATAGTCAAGGAGAATACGGAGCCGCTGAGTGATGTCACGAAGCACTAACGAACTCTTAGAACCTTACTTGACCATCTTGGCCTTTTTAGGGGTAGTGAGATGACTGACTTTGGTGCAGTCCGAAGTTGGTAGATACTCGATACTACACTCATTGAGGATTGTTTTCTTGGAATATTTTGGTCGCCAGTTAAGTGGCTAAACCAAAACAATGAACATAGAAAATAATCCAGTGATATTGAGCTCCTTAGAACCCAGTTTCTATTTCAGGACAGGTTTGAGCCAACTAACTTCAAGAGGGTACTTACCTACAAACCCCACGCAAGCCTAAACCTAAGGACTTGTCTGCTTTGTGTGAATGATTATCTGTATATACATTTGCTTACTTTTGCATGCATATACATAACATCATAACATCATACCATAGCATTTTTTCAATAACCATTTCAAGGATCTCGAGGGTCTTTTGATGCAGGGTCACGTTGAACCAAACATCTACCAAAAGGCAAGAGTGTTTTCCTCTAAACAAACGCCATCAAAGATCAAGTGCAACAACTTGAATCAGGGGCTATGACCCACTTGACATGGTGAGCTTGATTCTCGTGGAAAGACATCCACCATTACAAGGTTCTCCAATCAAAGAGGTTGATCGAAATTCAATCTCTAACATTTCCTTGTGTTTACCCCGCGAGATCCTTGAAAACATGTATCCACATATCATGCATCATATCATGACAGGTTTCTCCCACACAGGTCTCCTTATCTTCCTACTGTTTATTTCAGTAGAGATGGCTCTAGAGCAGACTATCAAGGACATCCAGGCTCAAAACTCTCAACTTCAAGAGATGTTCTTGAACCTATCCAAGGGACAAGAAGAGGTCAAGACGCTCCTCACCAGGGGCATGATCATGGGAAATCCTGATGGAAACAAAGATGACCAGTTGGAAAGGCTACAAACTGAGATAGCCATAATGAAGGGACATTTGGTGGGCCAGATGGCTCTTATCTAAAATCTGGCTCAAGGACAAGAAAAGCTGAGGGTCCTCATCAACAAGCTTCGTCGGGATGGATGTAACCAAATGGAGAAAACATCTAGGATTGGGGATCAAATCATCATTCAGCCTCTCATGATACAAGAAGCCGGTTTAAGGGAGAGAAGACCTTCTCACTTTGCTTCCACATCACGAGCCCAACAACGACTTCGTCAACATCAACCGAAAAATCAACAAAGGCAAAGCGAGCCCAAAAGACAGTTTACCAACATCAACATACCATTGTCCCAAGCTTTGCAACACATGCTGAGGATGAATCTGATTACACCAATAAGACCTCATCCAAATCCCAAAACTTTTTCTCCCGGCTACAATCCAGATGCCAGGTGTGCCTATCATTCTGATAGTTCTGGACATGATACAAACGGCTGTTGGGCGTTGAAGTACAAAATTCAAAACCTGATCGACGAAGGAATGCTGGAGTTCACACAAGATGGCCAGACTGAATTCTTCTGCCAAAGGCTCACCACCTAAAGTGACAAGTTCATACAAATAGGCTTCTGTTCATTTTGAATTTTCAAGTTGTAATCTCTTTGTTATCTAAACAATTATCTATTAATGTCAAACTCTATTTCATTAATGCATTGCATATGTTTGTCTTGATTTGATCCACTCATTTTCATTACATTTAAACTATGCTTTTTACTCTCTTTTATGACATTCAACTCTTGCTAAAAGTTACAAGCCTTTAGAGGGAGGATGACGAAACAATGCCATAATCTCATGCAGTATGCTTTTGGACAGACCTTGCTGACGATGTACAGGCGTTTCTTTCAAATCCTAAACACTGGAGTTATAAGGAAGATAATCCCTAGTCAACCCCTTCGAGCCAAAGAAGTAGGAGTTTTCTGTTTTAAACACAAATTGAAACCTTTGATTAAACCTGGGGCAGGGTAGTCTCTCAGTTAATTCAAAAAAGGTGTGCATTGAAGTCGCAAAACTCTCAGTTCATAATACAACGAACGACATCAAAAGCATTCCTCTGGAATCAAAATATAGTAATGGTTCCTTATCTCATAGGCAGTCATTACCTCTCAAAATAAAATAAAAAATAAAAAAAATAAAAAAACCCACTAAGCCAAAACCTACCAAGGAGGCTTAAGAAAGCTGGGGCATCCCGCTGACTGTAATCTCGAAAACAGGAACAGTCAGGCAAAAGTTAGGGATAACAAATCAAAAGAACGAGGTCGCTACAAATCCTCGACAACATGAAAAATGTTGCAAAAATGAATGCCTTCCATAAAATTCAACTGGTGTGAACCATCACCAAAATGTCGTTCCAAACTCGAATAGAGTTCGACGCACAATTAACTGAGTTTAGGATTGAAGAACATCACGAAGAGCGGGTGGGTACAAATATACCTTGAGCCTTTATCCTTTGTTTCTTAAATCGTAAACCAAGCCACGTTACAACCCTTCAAAAGTCCTAATTGAAGCATGGGTTAGTTCGAAAGCATACTGTTACAAAAGGTATCCTGACTCCTGTAAGGCTTTGTCCTAAATCTTGTGTTGAATTTGTCTTATAAAAAGTTTTCTGCTAAAAAAATACATTTTTCAAAACTTCGAGACAAGCATAAACTTTGCATTACTTGAATATCAATGTTTGCATTTGGCTATTTGTTTGACAGCGGAGAAATTCACACAATGAATATCCGATGAACGAAAGCCCTCTCAGTGAACAAAATCACTTCAAGAAGGATGACACTTCCATTGACGAATCTCCTATCAACAAGGGGACTTAACATGTCACTATCCAGCACACCTGGGGCAGTCCAGTCAAGATTCCAAGAAATCTCTCAAGAATTGCATAGTAACCAGAGGCAGGTCTCCACCTCCATTACTTGGGGCATTGGACGCCAATCCCAACAAAGGGATGCATACAATCAAACTTTTTGGCAATACCACAAACATTCGCTACTAGGGGCAATGACAAGTCTCCCCAAAGTCCTTCTCATAGGATGATTCCCCAGCAAGAGTATAATCTTTGACCCCCTTTCCCCAGCTGAATCAACCTCAAGAATCCTCGAGGACTTCCCCCAACAAAGATGTCACCTCTCTAGCAGACTGACGACAGGGTTTATTTCCCCAACAACACCAGGATTCCCCAGCTTGAGTTTGCCTCTCCGACTACTACAAATCAAAGGACCACAACTCCTCTTCAGTAGACTACTCTACAATCCCCAGCAAGTTACTGCGAAACCTGGACCCGCCCAGATGTCAGTTCAACTTCGACTCCCCAGTAGAGCAACGGGCGACTAAGACTCCTAAACTTTTTTCCCAAAGCAGAAACAAACATACTCCCCACAGAGTTTTTAACTTCCCCCAGCGGAGTTCTCCTCAAACAACAAAACAGGAATCCACTAGAAATATTCTAAGCAAAGTTTGAAGACACATATACTCTTCAACAGCAGTCCAGGATTTAATGACTCCTCAGCTTTTGTCAAGGATTTATTTTCCCAGACAAAAATACATTCATTAACATTTCACATTTCATACATCCTATTTACATACATGATAAGTGCATACAACACAATCTCATTTACTTTTGAGAACATCATGACATTATACATTTCATGCATCATGACATTGCATACAACTAACTCTTTACCTTTTCAGGAAAGATCGATCGACAGATAAAAGTCATTACCTTTTGGAGTAGCAGTCGTCAAAGATTCCTTCATCATCCTGCTGAGGTAGTAGTCATCCAAGATTCCTTCATCATCTGTTTGGAGTAGCAATCGTCTCAGATTCCTTCATCACACATCATTATCCAGTTCCAGCTTATAGATACAGTCTAGCATTCACCTCTGGATGGCATCTTTAAGCCCATCTCCACAGCTACCATCAACCTTTTCATGTTCCGGATTAATACATGTAGCAAGCCAGAAAAATTATTTGTGGACGACTGATTGTAGATTAATACCTGTAACAAGCCAGGAAAACTATCTACATGAAGAGATTGAAGATTAACACCTGTAACAAGCCAGGAAACTATCTTTCTTTCTCAGTTCAGAGATTAATACCTGAAACCAGAGAGGACAACTATCTACTCGACCAGCTCAAACAACCCAATTTTCCAATACAGTTCAGAGGTGCTCCAGACACGGACGCCATGCTGGCAATCATCCAGTTCCAGCTTACAGATACAGTATGGATACACCCCAGACACGGCGGTCATTCTATTACTCATTCAGAATTTCAAGCCAGATACAGTCCAGATACGCTCCAGATACGGTTGCCATTCTGTCACTCATTCAGATCCCAGTTACAGTTTCAGATACACTCCAGATACAGAAGTCATTCTGCTACTCATACAAATCTCAACTCCAAGATACAGTCCAGATACGGTTTCCATTCTGTCACTCATTCAGATCCCAGTTACAGTTTCAGATACACTCTAGATACGGAAGTCATTCTGCTACTCATACAGATCTCAACTCCAAGATACAGTCCAGATACACTCCAGATACGGTTTCCATTCACGGAAGTCATTATGCTACTCATACAGATCTCAACTCCAAGATACAGTCCAGATACAGTCCAGATATGATCCAGATTCGGATGTCATTCTGTCACTCATTCAGATCCCAGTTACAGTCTCAGATATACTCCAGACACGGAAGTCATTCTGCTACTCATACAGATCTCAACTCCAAGATACAGTCCAGATATGATCCAGATTCGGATGTCATTCTGTCACTCATTCAGATCCCAGTTACAGTTTCAGATACACTCCAGATACGAAAGTCATTCTGCTACTCATACAGATCTCAACTCCAAGATACAGTCCAGATACGCTCCAGATACGGTTGCCATTATGTCACTCATTCAGATCCCAGTTACAGTCTCAGATATACTCCAGACACGGAAGTCATTCTGCTACTCATACAGATCTCAACTCCAAGATACAGTCCAGATACGATCCAGATTCAGATGTCATTCTGTCACTCATTCAGATCCCAGTTACAGTCTCAGATATACTCCAGACACAGAAGTCATTCTACTACTCATACAGATCTCAACTCCAAGATACAGTCCAGATACGATCCAGATTCGAATGTCATTCTGTCACTCATTCAGATCCCAGTTACACTTTCAGATACACTCCAGATACAGAAGTCATTTTGCTACTCATACAGATCTCAACTCCAAGATACAGTCCAGATACGATTCAGATTCGGATGTCATTCTGTCACTCATTCAGATCCCAGTTACAGTTTCAGATACATTCCAGACATGGAAGTCATTCTGCTACTCATACAGATCTCAACTCCAAGATACAGTCCAGATACGCTCCAGATACAGTTGCCATTCTGTCACTCATTCAGATCCCAGTTACAGTTTCAGATACACTCCAGACACGGAAGTCATTCTGCTACTCATACAGATCTCAACTCCAAGATACAGTCCAGATACGCTCCAGATACGGTTGTCATTTTGTCACTCATTCAAATGCATTTCAGATACGCTCCAGACACGGAAGCCATTCTTTGGCTCATATAGACTCAGTCTCCAGATACAGTTCAAATGCATTCCAGACATGGATACCATTTTGATGCTCATTCTTCTGACCTACAACATTGCACTTACAACAAACATTCTTGGATGGCATCTTTAAGCCCATCCCCGACAAGATTCTATCACATCTCCAGATGGCATCTTTAAGCCCATCTCCAACAACTTTCTATCATCTCTCCAAATGGCATCTCTAAGCCCATTCTCCCAATCATCACATCACCGAGTGCAAATTTCTGGGCACTCTAGTGTTCAATCATCTTCCACCTTCAAGTCACAAATGGCAGATTCGCCAATCTAACTCTTCAGGTGTAAGAAGATTGAACAGGGGCAGCTGTTGTACCCCAAAATTTGCCCTCTCAATTCTCAAGGCTTTTCTTACAAGGATTTCAAGGTTCAAGCTTAAACAAGTGCATTGGGATTTTTCTAATACCAAAAGGAAACTGTCAAAAAGGGGGAAAACAGATAAAATTAATATTTTGGAAAATTTGGAGAAATACAAGTGTTCTTCGTTTCAGCTCTTTCAATTGGCCTTTAGGCATCTTTCGATCAGAATCCTTCGATTGACTCTTGGCCTCATTCGATTGCTCAAAATGGCTACTAGCGTGCCTCTTTCGAATCTGGACATTTTGCCTCATGTATGCCTCTTTCGAATCTGGACATTTTGCCTCATGTATGCCTCTTTCGAATCTGGACATTTTGCCTCATGTATGCCTCTTTCTAATCTGGACATTTTGCTGCCTACAAGCCTGCTTCGACTGGACAAGATTGCTACCTGCATGCTTGCAATCGAAGGCCATGACCTACTGGTCACATATACCCCCCTGCAAGGCAAGTCTTCGTTTGGGCACTCACCTTCTGTGTGCCTGGATGAAAACTTCAGTTGAGCAAGAGCCTCCTTCGAATGCAACTTGGATTACATCCTTCGTTTTTAGCAAAAGCCTCTTTCGAATGCAACTTGGATATGTCCTTCATGTTGAACTCTAAGCTTCCTTCGAACACGGACTTTCGATTGGGAAATATGTTTGCTTCGACCCAGGTTTCGATTGGGCAATATGCTTCCTTCGAGCATGAGCTTTCGATTGGGCAATAGCTTCCTTCGAGTTAGCTTGTTTCGACCACAAGCTTCGACTGAGGCAAAGGCCTCCCTCTGGTTTTCTTCAATTCAAAGAGTCAATAATGTTTTGAAAGCTTCCTTCGAATCAAAAGTTAATAACCTTCTGAAAAGGGCCATTCGAAGAACACACAGTTGGTCCATTCGAAGGACACACAGCTGGTGAAAACGAATGCTGTTTTGTTCCAGTCTGGTTGAAAGGTGTAGAAAGATGGAGGATTCGATTCAAAAGATCAAGTTGGACATTCAGACCCATAGGCTAGGCCACATGTCTTCCCTTTTTAGGCTTGTACCCATTTATTGTCTAAGACCACTTGCCCTTAATAGCACAGTACTACCTTTTAGGAAAGTTTGTCTTGAGCCTTGCACCTATTTTCCTTCAGCATGAAGCAACCTCACCTGAACCATTCATCTTGCTTTTGTGGCACAAGTGGACATTTACTTTCCAGCTGGGCCTTATTTTATTATTTTTGCTCCCCAAGCAATGACAGAAGCATGAGTCACAGCCTCTGCACCCCAACTGCCAACAGGCCCACCACATGTGATGTCACGTTACCTATTATTTTACTATTTTTTGCAAGGCTGGCTGTTGAAAATATGTCCATTCTTTTCCTCTATAAATAGAGGAATTTATGCAAAGCTCAGGTAGGACTTTTTTGGCCAGAGGAACGTATCTTCAGAATTCTCACACACCACAAAATTCTTAAACACTTAAACACTTAAACACTCAAACACATACCCAGAATCCAAACAACAAATCCAGAACTGCATCCTCCCGCCTAACACCAGAACATCAAACTTGTGTTACAAATACAAGCCTAAGGCACAACAAGCCTTGAGGCCTGCATAACCTCAAAACCTGCCTTCCTTACCAAAACCAGAAAACTCAAGCCAGTTCAACTGCAACTGCAAACAAACCTGCCTAAAGCCAGCCCAACTGCAACTGTAAGCAAGCCTGTATCAAAACTAACAGAAACTCAGACCTGCCTGCCCAAACCAAACAGTAACAGAACTAGCTTCAGGAAGATCCCAGCAAGGCTCCCTCCACCATCAAAAAAGGTCACCTACAGCTCTTTCGACTAAGCACTTCAAGAGGTAAGTTCTCTCCAGCTTGGGACTTTTTCATTTAAACATCATGAGTACATGCCAATAAAGAAAAATGTAGATATTTCTGGACCATGTTTTAGCATTAGATTCTGATTGCTCTTATGCTGAAAACTCAACCTTAATTAGTTATAATTTAGACCTTGAGACCCATTGGTTTTTTGTGCTAACCCCTGGACTGTAGTTATGTTTGGATGTTGCATTTAAGAACTTGAGACGGGTTTGTTATTCCCTTCGATTGGCTAGCTGCACAAGCCTTTCGAATCATAGTTTGAGGGCCTAAATATGCTTACAAGGAGTCAGCAAGGAGCCTGTGGAAAAGCCAGAACCTTGTTGTTTCCAGACCTCAGACGAAATCCATAACCTTTCCATTTCCATGCCATAAACAAAAGACAGGAATATGAAACGAAGCCCCAGGCTTCCTCACTGACTCCAGACCCAATTGAAGGAGACAGAAAGGCAGATTGCATCTTGCACAGATTCCAGGCCCAATCGAAGAAGGCAACAAGACAGAAAGGCCCAGCCAGAGGCACACTTGCACTAAGTCCAGGCTCAGACGAAAGGCACTTCCATGCTGGTGCCAGCCTCCAATCGAAGTACATGACCTGACTGGTGCCAAAGCCCAATCGAAGGCCATGAGCTCACTGGCACGAATTCCTAATCGAAGGACAGGACCTTACTGATGCCAGCCCCCAATTGAAGGAGGCCAACAGAGTGCAAATCGAAGGGTGCTCCTGCCCAAATCGAAAGACACTCATTTTTCTTGCTTTTACCTTATTTTTGCCTTTATATTCTCATGCAATTCAATATGGTTGTAATAGTGTAGGATTTTATCTTTCTGCGCTTTATTACTTTTATATGCTTGCTAGTAAATAAGATATGTATGGCAAGATAAAATCAACAGTTAGACAACCCAAAAATTAAAGATAACAATGCATGCAATCAAACACACTTGCACACTTGCACCCCTAGGGTTCCATCCACTTGTTGCCTTATAAAAAATGGCCATGTTATGCATGTGGGATGTCTTAGCACAAATGAATTGAAAAAAGATCATAGTCCCTCGATGACGCTATCAAAGTTGCCTTTCAAAATGATCTTGGTCCCTACAGAAAAGTGTTAAGTCATTTCACAACATTGCTATCATGGTATATACGATGACTCGCGCCTGTCCCGTTAACATCCTAACATAAGGTTGTTCACCAAATACAATGGTGAAACAACACTGTTAAAAGGGTTAAAAACATAAGAAAGATCTTTGAGTAAAATAGGGTAGACAACTCTTAGTTACTTGATCAAAAATCTTGCAAAACATCCTTGCTATTTTTCAAAACACACTCCACAACACAACTTCAAAAAACAACTTTCAAAACATTAAATTATCTTTTCAAAAAGACATACACCTTTGTATATACTCAAACAAGAGTCATTACAAAGGTTGCCTAGACAAGGCATCTTTTTCAAAACATTTTCAAAACCACACACACAAAACACCATTTCAAAGCAATTGAAAAGCAAAGGCAAGTGATCTAAAACAAGTAACTAAGAGCCCATGGATAACCATGGATGAAAAGGGTGCTAGCACCTTCCCTTTTCATAATCTACCCCCCGAACCCACGAAAACATCTCAAAGGTCTTTCCTGTGCTTTTTGACCTTTCCTTAGGATAAATAAAAAGTCGGTGGCGACTCTTGCTAAACCGAAACATTTGCAAACACAAACGCAAAACACCAAGTCAGTTCTCCCACCGTATCACAGTGAGCATAAAGGTAAAAAGTACTTTGTGACCCCTACTCTAATAGGGTGGCGTCAGGATAGACCTTTTGTACTTGTTATCTACCATTCCCATCATGATTATTGGGAATAAAACAACTATATTTTTTTCCTATTCTACCCTCCAACGAATCTCTTTTTCATCTATAAAAGGAAGACTTATAAGAATTTGAAATCAATAATCAGTTCTACAAAACTACACCAAACTGTTGCACAACTCGTTAGAGATATTCTTTGTATAGTTTTATAAATAAGCAAGGAGCTTTTATTCATATCTTGCTATCAACACTTTTTTGGTGTTGTACTTAAACTTTTTGTAATCTGCTTGTGTAGAAGCATCTTTGTATACACATCTTTGTTAATCAACGGTGGTTGATTAGTTCCTTGAGAGACTCTGCGAGTCTGGATTCTCAAGAAGACTTTGGTTGTGGTCATAGTGGATTTGAAATGAGGATCGACGGACTTATTGGGGGTGCCAATAAGGTTGATCAGACTTATTATGGTTATTTGTAATCAAGTTGATTATAGTGGATTAAGTCCTTGTGTATAAGGAAAATCACCTTGCGGGGTGGACTGGAGTAACATAGTTAACAGTGAACCATGATAAAAATAATTGTATTAATTTATTTGTATTCACTTGTTAAGCTTTGTGTTTGATTTGCAAAAAGATTATATTCGGTAAAATCCAATTCAAACTCCCAACTTCTTGTGTTTCTCACACCTTCAAACTTAACAACCTATACTTCTACATGCTAGGGGTTAGTTCACCAAAGGTAATATGTATGAGTTCTTCTATAGACATGGTCTTTCTGAAGGGGAGTTTGTAAAAGATTAAGGTTTTAAAGAACATGCATATATAATAATTGAATATACTCTATTACCATTGTTACAGAACTTACTAAGTAACTTGTGCAATAAAGCTTTAATCAATTTGAACAACTAAAGAGTATGAATCTTACTAAAAATCAAAGAATCAATGATTTTGTCTTGTTTTAATTACGCATATAAATTTCTTCCCTCCTAAGAGTGGAACAATGGAACATATTTATTTCTTAAGTTGTGTGATTTGAAGAGCAGTTGTCGGTATCATCATTTGCATCACAATTTGACTTTATAACTTTGGTACCCATATCTTTTTGGATCCTTTGGTGTTATTGGAATACATATTATGAGCATACATCTTCTCTTTTTATGTTCACAATACTCTTTATAAAAGTATGAAGGGGAATGTCCTTCTTTGCTCTTATGGTTTTTCTTAATAAAACAGAACATCACAATATGGCCATTTATATTATAATAATCTCATTTTTGGGTTTTGAATTTAAATTTTTGTTGGACATTACAAATATTGCTAAAGCTTTTACTATTGTCCATAGGTTCATAATCAATACCAGCCTTATTGTAAGATGTCCTTTGGTTACCTACCAAAAGATTCAAGTTGTCTTTATCTTTAGTGAATTTATCAAGTGTGTTTTGAAGATCATCAATTTTATTTTTCAAAATGTCATATTTATCACACCTTATAGATTCATCTAAGACATTTTAAGACGAGGAGGAGTTTTGAATTAGATCATCTTGTCTCTTTCTAAGACTTTATATTTCTTCCAACAAATTTTAATTTTTCTATTCAAGGGAAGAGATCGTATCTTTGGAGGTAGAGGTAATTTGTTATAATTTACTTGTTTCTTTTTTTAGTTTCTTCCAAATTCAAAGTAAGTCTTGATAAGAAAAGTGAGAGGTTACCTCATCGTCTTGATGATTTTCCATGAGATGGATATTTTCTTATTCATTATTTGAGGACCCATATCATTGTTGTCCCAATATATGTATGCTCTCCTTTTCTTTTCTATTGGATTTCTTGAACTTTGTTTGATTTTGTTTACTTGTCTAGTGCATAGGGTTTTGGCTATTCTCAAGGGAAACCTTAGAAAGGTAAGGGTTTTGGAAACCTTTGGAGTTATCTAAGGCTATTCGGAATTGGGAAACACTTGTTAACAGAATCCTCTCTTAACGTGATGCCCAATAATGCTTTGTTCAAGTTGAATATGGATGGAATAATGATGAAGCCTAGTACTCTAATTGTTTGAGCATTCGATGGTTCAAGAAGATCTGTTTAGGGAGAGATCGATTTGCCTGTCAAAATTGGTCCTCGCGTCTTCTATCTCTCTTTCTAAATCATGGATATATGTCCTTCATACACATGTCTCTTGGGTCACCCTTGGATTCATGTGGCATGGGTTGTGACTTCTACTTTTCACCAGCGCCTGAAGTTCTTAGTGAAAGACAAAGTCATTGTCATTAGTGGTGAAGTACATATGGTGATTAACAATGTGACATATTTCCGCTATGTTAAAATGGATGGGGAAGTGCACGAAACCCCCTTTCAGGAATTGGAGATTGTCTCTGTTGATAGGCTTGATGTTATGGAAAATAAGAAGAAATGTGAAGCTCTCATGGCCTCCCTAAATGGTGATAAAGCTCTTGTGGAAGCAGGTGTTCTACATGATGGTTGGGGTAAAGTGATTGAAGTGTCAGAGAAGCGAGACCGGTTTGGTCTTGGTTATCATCCATCCTCCTTTGTTCAAGCCAATCCGACTTCGTCCAGGGGAAGGCACGTTCTCCCCATTTCAAAAGTGTTCACAGTGCTGATACAAGTACAGAAGAACAGGTTCTTGTTGCGGATGATGAAGATAACGATGAAGATATTTCTCAGTTTATCTATCAGATAGCACCTGACCAAGAGCTCAACAATTGGAGTGCTACAAACATCCTCAAAGTTGTTTTCTTTGACATGTAATTTCCTTTTTCAAATAAGTTTTATGCTCTGCCCAAGGCATACCGACAACTTGTAAAAAAAGGGGCCCCATATGTTTCAATCTTTATTTAATATTGAATAAAATCGCATTTTCGCATACAACTTTTGTTCCCTGTCTTTTCTTTTTACTTTTACTTATTAAAAAAAATGCCAATACTTTTACTTTTATGTTCTGAATATTCTTCTTCACATTCATATTCTAAAATAAAGCATGATTCATCAATCATGCAGATTCGCCTCGGATTCCATCAAAAACGATAATGCTATGGTTCCTAACATAAATATCCTTGGGAATCCAATTGACCACACTGACAAAGGTAGTGGGGAAGATTGTGAAGTTCCTACGGAATTAGAAAGACTCTTGAGACAAGAAGAGAAAGAAATCATGCCTCATCAAGAAGCCATAAAAGTCATCAACCTCGGCACGGATAAGGGAAAGAAAGAAGTCAAGATAGGGGTCGCCCTACAAGATGAAGAAAAGAAGGGGTTGATTGAGTTACTACGAGAGTATGTTAACATATTCTCCTGGTCATATGAAGACATGTCCAGTTTAGACACTAATATAATTATGCACAGGTTGCCACTCAAGCCAAAATATCCTCCAGTAAAGCAAAAGCCACACAGAACTTGACCAAATATGTCTCTCAAGATTAAAGAAGAGGTTGAAAAATAGCTTGATGCGGGTTTCTTAGCAGTGTGTGAATATTCTGATTGGATCGCAAACATCGTACCCGTTCCTAAGAAAGATGGAAAGGTGCGTATGTGCGTAGACTATCGAGATTTGAATAAAGCAAGCCCAAGAGATGACTTCCCATTACCTCACATTGATGTGTTGGTCGATAATATGGCTCAGTCCTCAGTATTCTCTTTCATGGATGGTTTTTCGGGATACAATTAGATAAAGATGGCCCCAAAAGACATGACAAAGACAACATTCACCACTCCTTGGGGTACTTATTGCTACAAGGTCGTGCCTTTTGGTCTCAAAAATGTTGCTGCAACATATCAACGTGTTATGATGACTCTCATTCATGATATGATTCATAGGGAGATCTAAGTGTATGATTGCAAAATCATAAACCGAGAAAGAACATATGGTCCATCTGCAGAAGTTGTTTGCTCATCTACGAAATTTTAAGCTAAGGCTTAATCGGAACAAGTGCATCTTTGGGGTGCGATCTGGAAAACTACTTAGTTTCATCGTGAGTCAACGAGGAATTAAAGTAGATCCTGACAAAGTAAAAGAAATACAGAATATGCCAGCACTAAAGAATGAAAAAGAAGTTAGTGGGTTCCTTGGTAGACTGAACTATATAGCCAGATTCATCTCCCATCTCACAGCTACTTGTGAACCCATCTTTAAGTTGTTGTGCAAGAATCAAACTATCCGTCGGGACGATAATTTCTAGGAGGCCTTTGAAAAGATTAAACAGTACCTTCAGGAGCCACCAATCCTTGTCCTACTAGTATCGGGGAGGCCACTCATCATGTACTTGATGGTATTGGAAGGATCCATGGGGTGTGTACTTAGACATCATGACAAAACAAGATGTAAAGAGCACGCCATTTATTATCTGAGCAAAATTTTTACTGATTGTTAATCAAGGTATTCCTTACTTGAGAAAACTTGTTGTGCTCTCGCTTGGGCTGCCCGACGCCTAAGGTAATACATGTTGACATATACAACACTTCTGATCTTTAAGATGGACCCGATAAAGTATATCTTCGAGAAATCAGCACTTATAGGCAGGCTTGCTCGATGGCAGATGCTTTTATCTGAGTATGACCTTCAGTATGTCACACAAAAGGCTATCAAGGGTAGAATTCTTGCAGATCATCTTGCTCACCAACCGTTGGAAGAGTATCAGTCAATGAAATTTGATTTTCCAGACGAGGATGTTATGAAGCTTGATAATGTTAAAGGGCCTGACCTAGAAGAACGATGGACCCTCACGTTCAATGGTGCATCAAATGTTGTATCCCATGGAAATGGGGCAGTTTTGACTTCTCCCCACAATACTCATATTCCTCTTACAACCAGGCTATGCTTTGATTGCACAAATAATGTGACAGAATACGAAGCTTGCGTGATGGGCCTCGAGGCAGCCATTGATCTGAAAATCAAAATTCTTGAAGTTTATGGGGATTTCACCTTAGTCATGCATCAAGTACAAGGTGATTGGGATATCTGACACCCCAATTTAATTCCATACAGAGATTATGTATTGAAGTTGGTACCTGCTTTTGACGAGGTCACTTTTGAGCATATTCCTAGAGAATAAAATCAATTGCCAGATGCTCTAGCTACTTTAGTAGCAATGTTCAAAGTTAGATATCGGAATCATGCGCCCAATATACATATTCTTCATTACAAGGAGCTATCACACGTCTTTCCTGCTCATTGTCTCACAAATGAAGACATGTTTGATGAAAAATCATGGTATTTCGACATCAAAAGGTATCTTGAGAAGCAAGAGTACCCTGAAGATGCTACAATTTGTGATAAGTGTATGCTTAGAAGGTTAGCATCCAAGTTATTCTTGTCAGGAGACATCCTGTATAAGATAAATTATGATTCGGTTCTGCTCATATGTGTGGATAGACACGAGGCAGAGTCGATCATAAAAGAAATCCATGAGGGCTCTTTTGGGACCCATTCCAGTGGGCATGCTATGACTAAGAAAATTCTACGAGCTGGATATTTCTAAATGACGATGGAAAGTGATTGTTGCGTGTATGAAAAGTTGTGTCACCAGTTCCAAGTGTATGCAGACAGAATTCACGTCCCTCAAACTCCTTTGAATGTTCTAACTTCACTGTGGCCCTTCACAATGTGGGAAATTGATATGATCGGACGAATCGAGTCGAGCGCTTCGAATGTACACAAGTTCATTCTCGTTGCTATCGGCTATTTCACCAAGTGGGTGGAAGCAACTTCTTACAAGAATGTAGCCAAGCAAGTCGTCACTCGCTTCATCAAAAAGGAAATCATATGTCGGTATGGGATTCCTAACAGAATCTTCACTGACAATGGTTCAAATCTCAACAACAAAATGATGAAGGAGTTGTGTGAAGAGTTCAAGATTGAACACTATAATTCATCACCTTATCGCCCAAAGATGAGCAGCATAATTAAAGCTGCTAACAAGAACACAAATAAGATCATCCAGAAAATGGTGAGAACATACAAGGATTGGCATGAAACGTTGCCTTTCGCGCTGGAAGGCTACAGGACTTATGCGCGTACTTTGACCAAGGCAACTCCCTTTTCTCTCGTCTATGGTATGGATGTTGTGTTCCTAGTCGAGGTAGAGATTCCTTCATTAAGGGTTCTGGTGGACACCAAACTTGATGAGGCAGAATGGGTTCACACAAGACTCGACCAACTCAATCTTATTAAAGAGAAACGCTTGGAAGCCATCTATCATGCTTAGTTGTACCAAAATAGGATGAAGAGAGCGTTTGATAAGAAGATCAGACCTCAAAAGTTTTATCCAGGTAATCATTCCGATCCAAGGGGAAGTGGGCTCTCAACTATGAGGGATCGTACTTCTTGAATAAAGCCTTCTCAGAAGGTGCTTTAATCTTGACAAACATGGATGGGGAAGACGTTCTATTTCCAATCAATTCAGACTCGGTCAAAAAATACTACACATAAAAAGACCTGCTAAGTCGAAAACCCGCAAGGGCAGCTTAGGAAAAAATGGGCATCCCGGTGGACATAAAAAGAAGAGTCCAGGAAAAAAATAGGGATAGAAAATGAAAAAATAGAATAACCTGCTAAGTCAAAAACCCGAAAGGGCGACTTTGGCAAAAATGGGTATCCCGTTAGATTGGAAACCCGAAAGGGAGATCCAGGCAAAAAATTAGGGATCATGAGCGAGAGGTTGTAGTCTGAATACTCTTCATGAATGATCATGCACATCTTTTTCACCTTGGCAGTAAATGAATCAGTCCAACCACTACTCTTCAGAAGTAAATCATTGAGACTATCAAGAATATGGGAACCGTAGCGATACCGATTTTAATGGAAATTCGAGCACTTCTTATTGCCATTTTACCTATTGTATTTTCTTTCTTTTTCGTAATTACCTCATTCAGGAGTTGCTTCCTTGTACAAACGCCTATTTACAAGCCAATTTTCAATCAATAAAGCTGCCTTTGCCTAAAAAGCTTTCTTTATTATTTTCAATTTTCTATGTGAAATGTGAAGGTTGAGAAAACACTTAGAGGGGAGGGGGGGTTGAATAAGTTTTTCTTCTTTTCTAGCGCAATACTAATGGAAGGACACTGGTAATTTTATCCTGGTTCGTTTGAAACTCAAACTACTCCAGTCCACCCGCCAAAGTGATTTCGCCTCTCTCAACGAGGACTTAATCCACTATAATCAAACTGATTACAAGTGCACAACCAAACTGGTATGACTAACAATACAATGCACAAGCTAACTACAAGTGACTAAAACCTCTAAGACTCAACTAGTCCTAGACCTCTTGAGAAATCTGACCCAACTGGTCTCTCAAGGAACACTTACAAAATTGTCTCTTAATAGTAGTGAAAAAGATTTGCTTCTAAAAGCTTTATCACAACTGTGATTTTTCACTAAGATTGTTGCCCAATACTTAAGAACTACCCACTATACAGTATTAGTTTACAAGTATGAAAATAGTGAGTGTAAGTATATTTCACGTAAGTCAGTAACCTTTCTTTGATACAAAAGGTCTTCTATATATAGCTTCCAATTGACTGTTAATGCCTTGACTATGGTGCATGCATTTAATGAAGCGTGTTTGCAATGATGCGTGTAGCGAGTAGATTTGGTCTTTATGTTTCCAATGCTAGTGCGTGTAGTATACTTGAGTTTGTTAGCCATCTGAGCATTTAATAACCAACGGTACTGTCAGAGCTTGTCTCTGGAAGTTGAAGTGTTTGCTTGCAGCGTTGCTAATTCAGAGTTTACTAGATCTATTCCTCTATCAGAGTATTCTTCAGTATGTGATCTTCAGAGTTTGCTTTAATCTTGCATTTATCAGATGTTGCTTTCAGCGTGCTTCTATTAGATCTTTGCTTCAGCTAGCTTTATCAAAAGTTTCTTAGGATTGCTCTTTATCAGAGTTTGCTTTGGAGTGCTTCCTTCCGAGTTTGCTTTATACCTGCGTAGAATGTTGTTTCTTTCTAAGATGCGTAGGATAGAACTTTATCTGATCTTAGAGAACATACAAGTCAGAGTATAAAATATATATCACAAAATTTATTTTATTGTTATCATCAAAACTCTAAGATATGATTAGAACCAAACTCTGTTCTAACAATCTCCCCCTTTTTGATGATGACAAAACAATTCAAATTTTGATTAAAAAGAAATTTTGTGCAAGTATGAGGATCTCCCCCTGAGATAGATAATCTCCTCCTGAGATTGATATTTCTTCTTCTAAAATAAAGAATAATTAAAAAGCATAAGGGAAACTTCATGAGATTTGTTCTTCAGAGCTTTTAGAATTTTTCTTTCAGAATTTCTTTAGAAATTCTTTTCCTGATGATGTTCAGAGCTTAGTCCTTCAGAGTTTCTTGAATTCCTGCATATCTCTTAAACAGAAGAAAAAAACTTTGTATTTCGTTACAAATGTTTGAGACTTAGTCCCATAACTGTTTCATGGATCAGATCAAAATCTCATTTCTCCCCCTTTTTGTCATAATCAAAAAGTAAAAAAAAATGTAAAGAAATCCAAAAATGTCATATATTGAAGATTCAAAAGAAAAGAGAGTTACAAAACAAAAAATAGCAAGAAAAAAATTTAGAAATAAAATCTAAGAGCGACGAGAAACAAGGGAAAGCAGAAGATTCTTGATTTCATTTGAGGAATCCTCTTGTTTTTGCATCCAAGATCTGATTTCCTTGTTGGTTTAATCTTGTTTATCCAGACGTTTGTGGATGGCCTCATTGTCCTTCTTCAGTTCATTCAGAGTGTCCAGCAACAGCGAGGGTGCCACAGAAGTTGAAGCAGCTTCAGATGAGACAACCTTAGGAGCAGAAGTAGCAGAGCCTGAGTACACAACATGTGAGAAAAAGGTACTAGGATCAATCAGCAGTGTAGGCACTTTCTCAGGGCTAGCTTTAGCAGAAGGTCGGTGATACAGAATCACGGCCAAAGGATGTGGTTCAGACTCAGCGTCATCTTCTGATTCATCTTTTGATATCTCCATGGGGTCAGCAGGAGGTAATGGAACACCAGTAATCTGTAGTGGAGACCTCTGGTCCCAGATGTTTATTACTTCCATCAAGAAAGTATTCAGATACTTGGAGAAATTCTCAAGAACCTAAGCATAGCACAGTTCTTGCAAATTGAGGATTTCATCATTTATTTTGCTTCTGAAAGCGCCCCACATAAAATCATACGCTACTGGATTAAGGCTGCTGGTACTGTCAGCTTTCAGCATGTCAATCCACGTCTGCATTTCTGTTATGAAGTTCTGGCAGCGTACAGGAACTTCTGATTGATCAGATTTTGGAGTTAGTTTGGGAGAGGCCTTTTGGGTGGATTTTATTTGTAGATAATGTAGTGATTCAAGATCAACTACGGTTCTGAGAAAGTCAGAAGGGACAGGGGGTTCAGGAGGTTCTACTGAGGATGGACTAGGGATTGGTTCTAGAGAGAGAGGTGAAGAGGTTTCAGATGATGAAGGGAATGGAATTTCTGGTAAGGAAGGTGGTATGACATCAGGAGATATGATGATTGTGGTTTGAGGTGAGGAAGGAGGAGAAAGTGCTGGTGATAAATTCAGGGCAAAAATATTTTCAGATGGTAGGATGAAGGATGGTGGTTGTGTAGCCAGAGGAACATTTATGCCAGGTAGTCTCCAAGAACCATCATACCACTCAGAGGGTCTTGGTGATAAAGGTCTGATGGGGGATGTTGGTAGAGGGTTGTGAGCAGGATTATTTGGATTATGATGGTGAGGAGAAGAAGGAGGTATTTGAGTTTGAGGTTGAGTTTGTTGAGGTACTTCAGCAGCAAAATTATCTATGTCAGATAATACTTGGTCAATTTTAGGGTTGTTATCCAGGGGCTCAGATGTTTGTGTTAGGTCTATGTCAACTTCTATATTTTCAAGGGTTTGAGGTTCAGCAGATGTTTCCATGTGCACAGAATCATTAACAAGAATGGTTTTAGAGGTTGTACCTACTGATTTCTTCTTCTTCTTCTTCTGAGGTCTAGCAGAGGGGCCAACTTCAGCTTGCCTTTTCTTCTGGAGGACAACATCTGGTGGAGGGAGATTTCTTCCTTGAAGCCAAGCAGGGCCAATGGGGATACCACTTTCTTTGCATGCTTCAATAAAGTGCAGAATGATCTCCGGATGATCACCAGAGTTGAACAGGGGAAAATCTTCAATGGGGATTCTCCTGCTGGTGACTGTTGCTGAGACATATGGTGTAGGTTCTACCAGAAGTTTCTCAATCAGCTTCCTCTTCAGTAGGTTCTTTTCGGTCGGAGGTTTTCCACACGTAGGCTCTAGCTCTCCAAGTAAGTTTGCATCTTCTAAGTGGGCTATCAGGCCATTCTCAGTCAGAATGTCTGAAATTAGTCTTCCCAGAGGGATCTAGTTTCTCTTTGATTTAGGGTTTCTGACCCTCTCAGCTTCCCTAGTTTCCTTCGCATGTGTCCACAGATGGTTGAACAGAAGGTATGACAGATCAATCTTTACATTTGTTCCTAGACAGAACAGAAGGTATTGTTGATCAGCATTAATGTAATCAGGAGAACTAGTTTCCTTCCGGTGATGTATGCAGCCATGGATGATTCTTGCCCAGATTTTATAGTAGCTCTTCAAGTCTCTGACCTTGTTTAAAGCTTGCCCAGAAATAAAGATTTCAGCATAGACCTTGGACATATCCGTTCGTCCACTAGAGATTCCAGTAACGCAATGTCCTTCAAAACCTAGAAGCTTCCTGATGAGATTCTCAGTTATAGAAATCTCTTTGCCCATGACAAACGACAGGATGACTTTTGGGGAAGCAATGGCATGAATCCCGAATTCCTTAACTAGGTGAGGGAATACTGGTCCTACAAGACGATCAAAGAAGTTTTTCCAACCTTGGAACTCCACAGTTGGGAGCAAGTCAAACCCATTTTCCTTCAGATTATCAAAATATACCATAAGTTCAGCCACCACTTCCAAGTTGTCCACTGGAATCAGCGTCGTTCTCTCAGGAGTAACATACCTTTCTGCTTGTTGAGCGTTGTTTGAGGACATGGGAATGCTTGAGGAAGGAGATGGAGATGAAGCCATTTGAACGTTTAGGTTTTAGAATTTGAGAAGGGAGTTGAGAGAGTTTGCACAAAAACGTAGAGGTGGTTTGAAGTTTGAGAAAGAAAGTAAAAAATAGAACAGGGATTTTGCAAGGGTATTTATAGCTAAAAAGAATCTTTAAAATAATGAATAGTTTAAGAATTGGAAACGATTTAGAAAACATAATAATTATAGACAATTAATGAGATTTGACATTTAAGGGGGTGCGTGATTTTGATCAAATCTGAACAGTTACCTAGGAACGACGTCTCAATAGCAGTGCACGTATGCGTGACCTTTCAGAATTGAAACACGCGTTCAACTTCTGAGGGTAGCGTGAGACAACTGGTTTAATATAATGAACTTCTGACCATTCTAGTAATGAAATGTTAGACACATTTCAGAATATGATGAATGGCTTCTGATGTAACTCCTCTTCTAACTTCTGAAGAGCAGTCAATCAGAACATTCATTTCAGAACATTCTGGAAACACATATAGAAGAAAAAAGATATTTTTATTCAGGACAAAATTCCATGCTGATGTTTTTCAGAATGAATTTGAATCTATCTTCAGCAAGGGGTTTGGTAAAAATGTCAGCCCATTGATGGTCTGTGTCTACAAAATTTAAGTTTAAAATTCCCTTATGAATGTAGTCCCTTATGAAATGATGTTTGATTTCTATATGTTTTGCCTTAGAATGTAAGATGGGATTATTTGAGAGACAGATAGCAAAGGTATTATCACAGAAGATAGGAATCTTACTTTCATATAGATGATAATCTTCCAACTGGCTCTTTATCTAGATTATCTGAGTGCTACATCTAGCAGCAGATATATATTCAGCTTCAGTGATTGATAGTGCAATAGTAGCTTGCTTCTTGTTGTACCATGAGATGACGTTATCACCCAGAAACTGACAGCTTCCAGAGGTGCTTTTGCGTTCTATTCTATCTCCAGCAAAGTCAGCATCACAGTAACCTACTAGTTTAAAATCTTTGGATCTTCTGTAACACAGTCCAAGGTTAGTAGTATCTTTCAAATACCTCAGAATTCGCTTAACAACAGTTAAGTGAGATTCTCTAGGATCTTATTGGAATCTAACACATAGACATACACTGAATAGAATATCTGGTCTAGATGCAGTCAGATAGAGAAGAGATCCAATCATACCTCTGTAGAGTTTCTGATCTACCTTCTTACTTACCTCGTCTTTTCCCAGAGTGCATGTGGGATGCATTGGGGTCTTTGCTTCTTTACTTTCTGATAGCTGGAATTTCCTCAGAAGTTCCTTGATATACTTTGTCTGATGTATGTAGGTACCTTCTGGCGTTTGATTTATTTGAGTTCCCAGAAAGAATTTTAGTTCTCTCATCATGCTCATCTCAAATTCAGCCTGCATAGATTCGGAAAATTCTCTTCCAAGAGAGACATTAGAAGTTCCAAAAATAATATCATCAACATATATTTGACAAATTAAATTTCATTTTTAAATGTTTTTCTGAATAAGGTTGTGCCCACTTTGCCTCAGGTAAAATTCTTTTCTAAAAAAAAGTTACTCAGACGTTCATACCAAGCTCTGGGAGCTTGTTTCAGACTGTACAGAGACTTTTTCAGTTTGAAAACATGTTCTGGAAATTTTGAGTCATCAAAACCTGGAGGTTGGTGGACATAAACTTCTTCTTCTATGTAACCATTTAAAAAGGCACTTTTAACATCCATTTGATATAATGAGATGTTGTGTTGAACAGCAAAAGAAATTAACAATCTAATTAATTCTAACCTGGCGACTGGGGCAAAGGTTTCATTATAATCAATTCCTTCTTGTTGATTATAACCCTGAGCCACCAGTCGTGCTTTGTTTCTAACAACCTCTCCTTTCTCATTCAGCTTGTTTCTGAAGACCTATTTAGTTCCAATGATATTAAATCCTTTTGGTTTTGGAACAAGATCTCACACATCATTTCTTGAAAATTGATTTAATTCCTCTTGCATAGCTAAGATCCAATCATTATCCAACAGAGCTTCATCTATTGAAGTTGGCTCAATCAGCGAGACCAATCCAAACAGTGATTCTTCATTGTTTTTGAAGGAGGATCTTGTTCTGATGAGATCTTCTTTCTTTCCTATAATCCCATTTTTTGGGTGTGCGGATGTGATTCTAGGGAATTTATTTTGTGAGGATTGTTCAGAAATTCTTAGATTTTCCAGAGCATTTTCAATAGGAGGATCTTCTGAGATGTCTTTTACTTCTGACTCATTAGAGTTTGTAAGGTGGTCTTCTGTTCCTACAGAATTCTCAATTTGCTTTGGCTTTTGTTGGCCAAGCTTATCATCAAATCTGACTTTGATTGATTCTTCAACAATCAGAGTTTCTGTGTTGTATACCCTATAGCCTTTTGAGCATTTAGAATATCCAAGCAGAAAGCACTTTTGTGCCTTAGAATCAAACTTGTTCAGATTATCTTTAGTATTCAGAATATAGCAAGTGCATCCAAAAGGATGGAAATATGAAATGTTGGGTTTTCTGTTTTTCCACAATTCATAAGGAGTCTTTTCAAGAATAGGTCTTATAGAGACTCTATTTTGAACGTAACACGTTGTGTTCACTGCTTCTGCCCAAAAGTGTTTAGCCATATTAGTTTCATTGATCATGGTTCTGGCCATTTCTTGCAAGGTTCTATTCTTTCATTCTACAAATCCATTTTGTTGGGGAGTTCTAGGACAAGAGAAATCATGAGAAATGCCATTTTCTTTAAAAAACTTTTCAAAAAAAATGATTTTTAAATTCTCATCCATGATCACTTCTAACTTTTATGATTCTAAAATCCTTTTCATTTTGAACTTGGATGCAGAAGTCAAAGAACAGAGAATGTGACTCATCCTTGTGTTTTAAAAACTTAATCCATGTCCATCTGTTGTAGTCATCAACAATGACAAATCCATACTTCTTGCCTCTGATGGATGCAGTTTTAACTGGTCCAAACAGATCAATGTGAAGAAGTTCCAATGGCCTAGAGGAAGAAATAACATTTTTTGATTTAAAAGAAGGTTTTGAAAATTTTCCTTTCTGACAAGCTTCGCACAGAGCTTCTGAGTTAAATTTCAGATTAGGGAGTCCTCTGACCAGATTGAGTTTGTTAATTTGAGATATTCTTCTCATGCTAACATGTCTCAATCTTCTATGCCAGGCCCATTGCTCGTCACTAACAGACATAAGGCATTTTACATTTTGAGTTTTAAGATCAGAAAGATTAATTTTATAGATGTTGTTCTTTCTCTTGCCAGTAAAAAGGATTGTTCCGTCTTTTTGACTAACAGCTCTACAGGATTTTTGATTAAAGATAATGTCATAACCGATGTCACTTAATTGACTTATGGACGGCAAGTTATGAGCTAATCCTTCTACTAAAATAACATTAGTTATAGAGGGAAGGTTACCGTTTCCGATGGTTCCATAACCAATAATCTTTCCTTTTTTATTTCCTCCAAATTTGACATCACCTCCAGATTTAAGTTCCAGACTTTGGAACATAGACTTTCTTCCCGTCATATGACGCGAGCATCCAGAGTCCAGGTACCATGACTGGTGTTTCAACTGAGCTGTTAAGGACATCTGCAACATAGATTATTTTCTCCTTAGGTACCCTTTTTTTTTGGATCCTTTTTAGTTAGAGTTTTTATAGTTCAGATTGAACTTTGATTTTGCATAGGAATTTTCAGAGTGAAAAGTGTATTTGATATCATGTGTGTGCCCAAAATTAAATTGCTTGTGTAGTGGTTTATATGATATAACCATTTCCTCAACGGGCTTAGGTTTATATATTTCTTTCCCTCTGGGAGCTTTATATCCAATACCTCTTCTGTCATTTCCACTAACACCATAGATCATTGAAGCCATTTTTCTTTTATCAATGCATTTAGCGAGAAACGTTTGAAAACTGGAGTCATATTCTTTTAGAATATCTTTTGAACTTGAAGCAGAATCTGAAATAGAGTTCTTTTCAAATATTTGAACATCTTCTTTGAGTTTAAAAATGTTTTCTTTAAGTTCAGAGCAGTGTTTTAAAACCCAGCCCGACCCGGCCGGTCGGACCGGTCGGACCAAGAACCGATGGGCCAGGCGGTCCGATTAAGAGATAAGATCGGATGAAACCGGTGTGAACCGGTCGGATCACCGGTTAAACCAGTGAACCGGCGGTTTTTACTGAACCGGCGGGTTTGACTATTTATTTTATTTTTTAGGGCTTTTGAAAAAAAATTAACATAAACGCTTTGCCTCCTCGTTTCCCAAACCTAGGAATTTGAAAGGTTTTCTTTTTTATTTTGTCTTTTCTTTTTCTAATTGAAGTCATATTCTCAATTTTCTCTACCAACAAAAACTCCCACTTGCTGCTGTTATTTGATATTCCTTGTTTGCCGTCAAAAATTTCATCAAAACATCAAAAACAGGTTATTTCTTTTTTACTTGGTCTAATTTGCATTGATGTTTTTCAATATGAATATTACTGTTTCATTTTGTTGATTAATTGATATAGAAAATAAATGATTAAATTTGATCATTTTCTATAAAATTGAATCTTTTAGTTAAACAAATTGAGATAAAATTTGTATGAACGAAGCAGTTTTATACTTTTATGAATTAACTTATTATAGACTGATAATGAAGTTGTTGTATATTGGAGATAGAAATTGGGATAGATATATATTACTATAATAGTCGTTGTATATATTATGGAGATAGAAATTGGGTTTAAAACTATGTAATCTAAATTATAGAGTAAGACAAAGTTTTCTGTTTTTTATTAATTTAAATTATATAACAAAGAAAAGTTTCAGGATTTTATTAATCTAAAATATATAGCAAAGGCTGGAAAGCAAAGTTTCTATTTTTTTTATTATATATGGTGATGCACAGTAACGATGTTTGGTAGCCTATATGTAATATACAACAACATATTCATATATTTTTTATTTAAATATGCTACATATTTAATGTTTCTTATAATGTTTTTATAAATTCAATAATTTTTGTTTAGAATTGTATTTTGTTAATATTTTTGTAATATACTTTTGCATTTTTAAATTTTGATTGATATTAGATATGGCATCATCCGCTGAAGTAATAACTTCGGAAGAAGTTACATCTCAAAATCCAACCCAACTCCAGAGCAGTAGGGAAAAACTGATATAGCTTGGGGTCATTGTAAACAAATTGAAGAGAAAGGAAAACTTGTTAATTTGTGTATTTACTGTGATAAAATTATTAGAGGAGGGGGGATTAATAGGTTCAAATTCCATTTGGCTGGAATAAAAGGTCAAGTTGAAACATGTAAAAAGGTGCCTCCAAATGTTCAATATCAAATGAAACAAAATCTTGATGAAGGTGCAAATAAGAGAAGAAAGACTCAAGCACAAAATTTTGATGTTGATCTTACTACTCAAGAGGGTGGTGTAGTAGAAATGGATGTAGAACAATCAAGATCAAATTCGGTGATTGTGTCTCAAAAGAGAAAGAATACTAGTCGTATTGGTAATTGTTTTATGCCTAGAACAACTCTTGGAGCTCAACCTTCTTTAAAAAGTGTGTTACAAAGTAAGGAATTGGTGGAGAAGTGTGATCTAGCTATTGCAAGATGGTTCATTGATTCTTCTGTGTCATTCAATGCAGCTAATTCTGCGTATTTTCAATCTATGGCTTATGCACTTTGCAGCATGAGTCAGGGGTATAAAGTTCCAACTATGCATAATCTTTGCGGCTATTTGTTAAATAAATGGGTTGAAGATGTGAACAAATTGATAGAGGAGTATCGTGAGATTTCGAAGAAAACTGATTGTACTCTAATGGCCGATGGATGGACTGGTCGAAAAAGAACTCTTATTGAAATTCTGGCTGCAGATACTTAATGTCACAGTGAATGTTATGACACCGTATCTGACTCTCTTCAAGACAGTAAAACTAAAAGCAGTAAATAACACAGTCAATTGTTTACCCAGTTCAGTGTGTAACAACACCTACTATGGGGGCTACCAAGCCACGGAGGAAATCCACTATAAGAGATATTAATTCAGGAATAAACCAACCAGTTTATCTCCTTCACTTAAGACCTACCCAATGCAAATTCAATCTAAGTTCAACTTAAACCTGAGTTCCTACTCACTCCCCCTCAATCACAGTAGTGATATTAAACAATTGACTAATGAAATTATGAAGACACTCTTCAGAACATACACTTGATTTTGCTTCACAGCTTTTAATCAAGTAACACAAACACTCGTGCTTCAAAGCTTTGAGTGATACACAACCCTAACTTGACTTTGCTTCAAAGCTTTAATCAAGTGACACAAACACTCGTGCTTCAAAGCTTTGAGTGATACACAACCCTTACAATCAAATCCTACTCCAAGTCACTTATCACAATGATAATTGCTTGGATTACAGTAGTTATAACTATACAGTCCCTTATTGATCTTCTGTCAAAAGTATGTTTCACCAACAGTCTTCATGAGGAATATATAGGCTGTTATTCTTCAGTTAGGGCTTCCACGAAAATAGCTAGGGTTAATTAGGGTTAACCTCAAGACTTGGTCATGGGACTTTAACAACCAGATTAGGGTTAAGCAAAGTTAACCTAAGTCCACGTGAGAATATGATCTGGACTGAATAACCAGATTCCTGAAACTTCTCATAAAATAATAAATTTGCACAAGTGTTAGTTCAGTACAGGATGTCTTAACATTGGTTATGACAACAAGAATCTTGTTTACAGATTTTGGTAGAATGCAATAAATGTGATCATTGCATAATGATCAGCTAAACACTCATATTGAGCAGCTCCTGTATGACATTCTTTTTCTGCAGAATGTACCTTGTGTCCCAGAATGTTATGACATCAGTCATGACATTCACACAGCTGGTTTTACCAAAAAACATGCCAACATCCAAACACTTACAAACTCCCCCTTTGGCAAATTTTTGGCTAAAACCCCTAAACAATCAGAGATTAGAAAGCAGCAGAATTAATAATATCCACCAAGTCTAATTCTACCAAAATTATCACACAAATTCTTCTCCCCCTCTTTAGCCATAAATAGGCCAAAGATACTTGTACTTTTAGGTTATACAGTCATCCAAAAAGACTAATAAAAACACAGAGAGAAAAAATCAAAAGTCATTTGCAGCATCCGGTACCAGCAGCAAACTTTTCAACTGCAATGATCTTCAAGCACTGTCATCTTCAGAGGAGGCACTATCTTCAGCATGAAGCTGGTCTTCAGCATCTTCCTCTTCCCTTCTTTGTCCTTCAATCTCTTCCTGTTCTAGTCTAGCAATCAGGTCCTCAAGAGTCCTTTTCCTTGTGTCAAGCTCTTTGCAGGTTTCCTTCAGCACAGCTATAACATCAGTTTTCTTGGAATGAGATTTCATAGTTGATGTCTCAGCTGATGTCATGACAATGTCAAGAACATGTGTTCCCTGAAATAGCTTATAGTGCAACCCAAGAGCAGGGGCTCTTTTGCATACAATATCTTTTTCAACTAGAATGTCAGGATACTGAGCAAGGACTATACCACATAGGAGAGAGGGAAAGGCAATAGGGCCTTTAATAGCATAGCTTCCAGCATGTTTTAATGTTTGATCAAAGATATACTTGCTATAGTCAAGGTTTGTCCTGGTTCCAACAGCATAAATGAATCTTCCCAAGCCTGTGGAGATGGTTGATTTATGGTTGGTGGGAACCCAGTTAGTTGCACCAATTTTGTGCAGAATGGCAAATTTCATGCTCAGCTTGCTTGCATTCAGTTTCCCTTTTAAGGGCCAGCTCTTGACTTGATTTGCAGTGATGGTTTGGCACACTTGGTTGTCAGTAACCTCTAGCTCAGGGCAAGCATCATCTGGTCTTCCTAGGAATTTGTTTATTTCAGAGGGAGAGAAATTTACCTTCCTTCCTCTCACATATACACATTTAAAGTCAGCTGACTTTCCATCAGCACACCCTTCAGATAAATTCACTATGAATTCTTTGACAAGAACTTCATAGCAGTTGGTAAACTTTACCACAGTATTTATTAGACCAGCAATTTTGATTAGATCCATGATCTCTTTACATTCCATGGCACTGGTGTTCAGTTCTCTTTCCAAGGCTATCCTTTTCAAACTTACATACTTCCATCTGTTTGCATTCTCAGGATGGTGAAAGTAAATGTTGTCAGTGGGGACTTCAGGGACTTTAGGCATTTTGCTTGAGGAGAGTTTCCTTTTGAGAGGAATGTCTTCAACATCAAATTCAAATTCTGATTCCTCATCAGTTTCAGAGGGTTCAGGCTCTTTCCTTTTCTTTGCTATTGGTTGTCTCATGGGTTTTGAGAGACTACCAGCAGGTACTCGAGTTTTTACCTTCCCTTTTGACAATCCAGCCTTCACAGTTTCTACTCCAGTCTTGTTCTCAGATCTGGTTTTCTTATGAACAATATCAGCAGTCTTTTCTTTGGAGATGCTTTTGGCAGCATCCTGCTTTCCTTTTCTGTTCATCATCTTTCTAGCTATGCTAGGGTTGATATTTGCAATTAAGTCATTATCAGAGTATTCTTCATCAACATCAATAATCTGGGTTTAACATCCTTCTCATTAGGGTTCTGGTGATCATCAAGATTTTCAGGAGATTTCCTAATGTTATCATCCGGTGTCTCAACATTCTGAGTGACATCTGGATTTATTTCAACATTTGGACTAGCAGATTCTTGATTCAAGGGTACAGAAATGCCAGGTACAGAGTGATTCTCATTTAGAATCCTAGTGACAAGTCTAGCTATAGCTTGATGAACATACACTGAGCCTTCCCTATTTGCTATTTCTGAAGGAATAGAAGATGATGGTTGAGAGGGTTTACCAGATGAAGAAGCTTGTGACCTTCTTGCATGTCTGGTTCGCAGCTTCTTAACCTTAGTGGGGTCAGTTGCTAGTTCACGAAGAGGAGTTATCTCCAGAACATCAGAATCCATGCAGTTTGTGATTACCCTAGGTTCTCGATCAGAGGATGCGGAAGAAGCAGTCGCCTTTGAAGAGGATGATGTCATGGATAGTTGAGACATTTTGAGAGTTTTAGAAAACAGGTAGCAGTAATAGTGCAGTCTTCGTTTGAGAGATTGAAGATTGTTGCAGAAACGCGAGAGGAGTGAGATATATGAATGTTTATTCAACTTCTTAAAATCTTGGAAAGAAATAAAGAAGTAGATGATTAGCTCAATCCGAGTAGACTTAACAAAAAAATCTCTCTCATCCCTTGTTTTGAGCAAAATTAATTGCTACATATCTTCATGTTGGCAAATACCCAGCTTGCCCCTCAAATTTTCAAATTGATTTGCATCAAGTGCCTTGGTAAAAATGTCAGCCAGTTGTAGTTCTGTGGCAACATGTTCCAGTTTAATCGTCTTCTCCTCTACAAGATCTCTGATGAAGTGATGTCTAATGTCAATATGCTTGGTCCTACTATGCTGAATAGGATTCTTGGAAATGTTGATAGTGCTCAGATTGTCACAGTACAATGTCATAACATCTTGTGTGACATTATACTCAGTAAGCATCTGTTTCATCCAGACTATTTGAGAACAGCTACTACCAGCTGCTATGTATTCAGCTTCAGCAGTAGATAGAGACACACAGTTCTGTTTCTTGCTGAACCAAGAGACAAGATTATTTCCTAAGAAGAAACATCCTCCAGAGGTGCTCTTTCTATCATCAGCACTTCCAGCCCAATCAGCATCACAGTAACCAGTCAGAGTTGGTTCACATCCATGAGAGTACAGTAAGCCATAGTTGTGGGTTCCACTTACATACTTCAGAATTCTCTTCACTTGGTTGATATGACTTACTTTGGGTTCAGCCTGGTATCTTGCACATACTCCAACTGCAAAAGCAATGTCAGGTCTGCTGGCTGTTAAGTATAGCAAACTTCCTATCATGCTTCTGTATAAGCTTTGGTCCACCTTGACCCCACTTGAATCTTTGGACAGCTTTAAGTGAGTAGGTGCAGGAGTCCTTTTGTGACTGGCATTCTCCATCCCAAACTTCTTGACAATGTTCTTTGCATACTTGCTTTGAGACAAAAAAATTGAGTCTTCCATCTGTGCGACTTGCAGTCCAAGAAAGTAGGTCAATTCTCCCATGAGGCTCATTTCAAATTCAGCTTGCATCTGGTCAGCAAAATGTTTAACCATTTTATCTGACATTCCCCCAAACACTATGTTATCAACATAGATTTGAGCTACCATTATCTTTCCTCCTTCATTTTTGACAAAAAGAGTTTTATCCAAGCCTCCTTTCCTGTATCCTTTGTCAGGGAGGAATTTTGTCAACCTGTCATACCATGCTCTAGGAGCTTGTTTCAGGCCATATAAAGCTTTCCTCAATTTGTAGACATGACCAGGGCAGTTTGGATCCACAAATCCTTTAGGCTGTTCCACATAAACTTCCTCATTTAAGTACCCATTTAGGAAGGCACTTTTTACATCCATCTGAAATAACTTGAACTTGAGGAGACAAGCAATTCCCAATAGGAGTCTGATTGATTCCAGTCAGGCTACAAGAGCAAACGTCTCATCAAAATCAACCCCTTCAACTTGAGTGTATCCTTGAGCAACAAGTCTTGCCTTATTCCTGGTGACAACTCCTTCAGCATCTGATTTGTTCTTGTAGATCCATTTTGTGCCAATGATGTTTGTTCCTCCTGATCTAAGAACTAACTCCCATACTTCATGTTGCTTGAATTGGTTTAATTCATCTTGCATTGCTCCAATCCAGTATT
The DNA here is from genome assembly GCA_948472305.1 of Vicia faba. Lineage (NCBI taxonomy): Eukaryota > Viridiplantae > Streptophyta > Magnoliopsida > Fabales > Fabaceae > Vicia > Vicia faba. The sequence goes on from OX451736.1 coordinate 1,631,740,396, forward strand.
CATCAGTTAAAGCCTCCTTAACATTTCTTGGTTCAATCTTAGATACAAAACAAGAGTTTGAGATGATTTCTCTAGATCTTGTAATGATTCCACTGTTAGGATCTCCTATGATGAGTTCCTTAGGATGATCTTTCTGAATTCTGATGGAAGGGTCTTTGTTAGCTTCCTTTGATTCAGATTATGATGAAGTAGTTTTAGGAATATCATCCTTTTGAGTTGAAGTCTCAAAGAATGTCTCAACATCATATGGGACATTTGTTTCCTCATGGTAATCATCAACTATGACATTTATAGATTCCATCATAACTTTGGTCCTGGAATTGAATACCCTATAAGCTCTGTTGTTGGTAGAGTATCCTAGGAATATTCCTTCATCACTTTTAGGGTCCATCTTTCTCCTTTGTTCACGATCTGTCAGAATATAGCATTTGCTTCCAAATACATGGAAGTATTTCACTGTAGGCTTTCTTCCTTTCCAAAGTTCATAAATGGTGGATGATGTTCCCTTTCTCAAGGTGACCCTGTTATGGACATAACAGGCTGTATTCATAGCTTCAGCCCAAAAATGAATAGGAAGTCTTTTGGCATGTATCATTGCTCTGGCAGATTCCTGTATAGTCCTGTTTTTCCTTTCCACAACTCCATTTTGTTGGGGAGTTATGGGTGAAGAGAATTCATGATTAATTCCTTCTGAGGATCAGAACTCATCAAACTTATTGTTTTCAAATTTCTTGCCATGATCACTTCTGATTCTGACAATGCATCCTTCTTTCTCTCTTTGAATTCCTTTGCACAGTTCCTTAAATACTTCAAATACATCATACTTTTCTCTAATGAAGTTAATCCAGGTGAATCTGGAAAAATCATCCACAACAACATAGGCATATCGTTTTCCACCAAGACTTTCTACCTGCATTGGTCCCATCAGATCCATATGTAGAAATTCTAACACCTTAGAGGTGGTCAGATGTCTTGAATTTGGATGTGACATTCTAGTCTGCTTTCCAACCTGACATTCACCACAGACTCTCCCTTCATCAATTTGCAACCTTGGAATCCCTCTGACTGCTTCCATGGATATAATCCTTTTCATTCCTCTTAGATGTAAATGACCAAGTTTTTGGTGCCACAGTTTCACTTCTTTTTCTTCTTTGGCAATAGAGCACACAGAAGAATAATTAGTGTTCTCAGACTCCCATAAGTAGCAGTTGTCTTTAGATCTGACACCTCTCATTACAACTTCTTGTTTCTCATTAGTTACAAGACATTCTGACTTGGTGAAGTTGACCTTGAATCCTAGATCACATAATTGACTGATACTTATAAGATTAGCAGTCAAGCCTTTTACCAGCAATACTTCATTTAGGTTTGGAACTCCAGGGCAGTCCAAGTTTCCAACTCCTTTGATTTCTCCTCATGCACCATCTCCAAAAGTCACATAACTAGTAGTGTGAGGTTTAACATTATTGAGAAGATTCTTGATTTCAGTCATGTGTTTAGAACATCCACTGTCAAAGTACTAGTCTTCCTTTGCAGATACTCTAAGGGAGGTGTGAGCTATCAGGGCAATAGCCTTTTTCTTCCACTGTTGAGTATATGGTGCCTTGTTAGACTTAGGTTTGACAACTGGGGTCTGATTAGGATATCCATATAATTTGAAGCAGAATGGCTTTATGTGACCAAACCTCCCACAATGATGACATCTCCATCTTTGATACATTTTCTTCATATTTCTCTGTTCTCGATGTTGAGTGCTATGTTGTGACATCTGCTTTGACATTTGTTTATCAGGCCTGATCTTCTTCTTGTCTACAATAGATTTCTTTGCTGCCACAAATCCCAGACCAGACTTGTCTCCCACATTTTGTCCAACCTGAAGGATTTCTTCTAATTTGTCAGTTCCATTTGTCAACATCTTGACAGATTTGGTCATCTGGTCAAGTTTTGAGTTTAGCATTTGAACTTCCCCTTCTAGATGACTTATAGTATCAATGCATGCCTTCTTCTCAGCCTCTAGCTTTACTATGAGTTTTGTTTGTCTCTCATTTTGCTGACAGACTTCAGCACTTCTGATACTTAACTTCTTATAGGAGTCAGCCAGTTCTTCAAATGTCACTTCCTCATCACTAGAGTCACTATCAGAGTCACAAATACCAGTTAGCGCAGTAACTAGTTTGGCAGACTCTTCTTCAGAATTACTTTCTGAGTCACAGTCAGACCAAGTAACAAACATTCCTTTCTTTTGTTTCTTAAGAAAGGTTGGACATTCAGCTCGAATGTGCCCATATCCTTCACATCCATGGCATTGAATTCCTTTGCTTTGATTTCCCTTCTCTTCAGACTTTGGTCTTCTGCTGGAGTTATAGGATCTGTTGATGTCAGAAGGAATGTTCTTAACATTTGACCTTGACTTTGGGTTCATTCTCTTGATGAGTTTGTTGAACTGTCTTCCAAGCATGGCTATAGCTTCTAAAATATTTTCTTCTTCATCCTCCTTGTTTTCATCTTCAGTATTAGATACAAGTGATATGCTCTTGTTTTTCTTGTCAACATTGTCACTGATCCCCATCTCAAAGGTCTGAAGAGACCCAATGAGTTCATCCACCTTCAAGTTGCAGATATCCTGAGCTTCCTCTATAGCAGTCACCTTCATTGCAAATCTTTTAGGCAAGGATTTGAGAATCTTTCTCACCAGCTTTTCTTCTGACATCTTTTCTCCCAATGCTCCTGAGGTGTTGGAAATTTCCAAGATGTTCATGTGAAACTCATGAATGGTCTCATCTTCCATCATCCTTAGGTTCTCAAATTTGGTAGTCAGCATCTGAAGCCTTGACATTTTTACTTTGGATGTGCCCTCATGGGTAGTTTTGAGAGTGTCCCAAACCTCATTGGCCAGTTCACATTGATGTACTAGTCTGAATATGTTTCTATCAATTCCATTGAACAAGGCATTTAATGCTTTGGAGTTACCCAGGGCTAACTCATCTTCTTCTTTGCTCCATTCTTCCTCAGGTTTCAGACTGGTTGTCCCATCTTTCCCAGTTATGGTGGGATGGTTCCATCCTTTGTCAGCAGCTCTCCAAGCCTTTTTGTCCAGTGATTTTAAGAAGGCAATCATACGAGGTTTCCAGTAGTCATAATTTGATCCATCCAGAATGGGTGGTCTGTTTCCAAAACCTCCTTCTTTGTCCATAACGCCAGAAAATAATATCCCTAGATCTCACCCAGTAAGACAGGCAGGGTGCCTGCTCTGATACCAATTGAAATTCTGGCTGCAGATACTTAATGTCACAGTGAATGTTATGACACCGTATCTGACTCTCTTCAAGACAGTAAAATTAAAAGCAGTAAATAACACATTCAATTGTTTACCCAGTTCAGTGTGTAACAACACCTACTCTGGGGGCTACCAAGCCAGGGAGGAAATCCACTATAAGAGATATTAATTCAGGAATAAACCAACCAGTTTATCTCCTTCACTTAAGACCTACCCAATGCAACTTCAATCTAAGTTCAACTTAAACCTGAGTTCCTACTCACTCCCCCTCAATCACAACAGTGATATTAAACAATTGACTAATGAAATTATGAAGACACTCTTCAGAACATACACTTGATTTTGCTTCACAGCTTTTAATCAAGTAACACAAACACTCGTGCTTCAAAGCTTTGAGTGATACACAACCCTAACTTGACTTTGCTTCAAAGCTTTAATCAAGTGACACAAACACTCGTGCTTCAAAGCTTTGAGTGATACACAACCCTTACAATCAAATCCTACTCCAAGTCACTTATCACAATGATAATTGCTTGGATTACAGTAGTTATAACTATACAATCCCTTATTGATCTTCTGTCAAAAGTATGTTTCACCAACAGTCTTCATGAGGAATATATAGGCTGTTATTCTTCAGTTAGGGCTTCCACGAAAATAGCTAGGGTTAATTAGGGTTAACCTCAAGACTTGGTCATGGGACTTTAACAACCAGATTAGGGTTAAGCAAAGTTAACCTAAGTCCACGTGAGAATCTGATCTGGACTGAATAACCAGATTCCTGAAACTTCTCATAAAATAATAAATCTGCACAAGTGTTAGTTCAGTACAGGATGTCTTAACATTGGTTATGACAACAAGAATCCTGTTTACAGATTTTGGTAGAATGCAATAAATGTGATCATTGCATAATGATCAGCTAAACACTCATATTGAGCAGCTCCTGTATGACATTCTTTTTCTGCAGAATGTACCTTGTGTCCCAGAATGTTATGACATCAGTCATGACATTCACACAACTGGTTTTACCAAAAAACATGCCAACATCCAAACACTTACACTTATAAACTTTCTAGTTAATTGTTCCAAAGGTACTATTTTTCTAAAATCCGTTGATGCTTCTCATGCTTCAAAAACTGCAGATATGTTGTATAGCTTTTTAGAGAGGTGGTTTTATTTGTTGGGCCTGAAAATGTAGTTCACATTGTGACAGATAATGCTGCAAATTATGTTGTTGCTGGAAGGTTATTAGAAAATGAGTTTCCTACTTTATTTTGGTCTCCTTGTGCGGCACATTGCATTAACTTGATGTTGCAAGACATGGGAAAATTAGAGGAAGTAAGTGAGACAGTGTCACATGCTTCTAATGTTACCAAATATATTTATAACCATTGTTATGCATTGTATTTAATGAGAAAGCAAACAGGTGGAAGAGAAATCCTTCGTCCTGCTCCAACTCGGTTTGCCACTAATTTCATTACTTTGCAAAGTATTTTGTCTCACAAAAACTCACTAAGAGCCATGGTAACATCTAAAGAATGGACAAGCTCAGCATATGCCAAAGAAGCAAAGGCAAAACAGTTTGTGGATCAAGTTTTAGATTCTGGATTTTGGAGTAAATGTGCTGATGTAGTTAAACTCACTGAACCACTTGTACGTGTGTTGCGTATTATTGGTAGTGAAGATAAACCTGCTATGGGCATTCTATACAAATCTATAGTCAAAGCTAGAGAGGAGATGGTGAGGAGGTTTCAAAGAAATAAGAAGAAAGTGGATCCTTACTTGAAAATCTTAGATAAACGTTGGGATTCACAGCTCCGCAAAAATCTTCATGTTGCCGGTTATTGGTTGAATCTAGCTTGTAGATATAATGATGTAGAATTTGAAAAACATGCATCCACAACATCAGGACTTTTAGATGTCATTGAAAAGCATGCTAATAGAAATTCTGAACTTCGATTGAAGTTAACAGATGAGATGAGAATATTCAAAGACGGTGAATTAGATTTTGGAAGGAAATCAGCCGTGGATGAACGGTGTATTGTGAGGGCAGGTAATTTCATAACTTCTAACTCTTGATATATATTTTATTTTATATTTCAATATGTTTATAAATTTATTTAACCACATGGTATAAACAGATCAATGGTGGGAAACGTATGGCACTTGTACATCAACTTTGCAAAGGTTAGTTATTCGTATTTTAAGCCAAACTTGTAGTGCTTCGGGTTGTGAACGCAATTGGAGTATATTTGAGCATATTCATTCCAAAAAAAAGAAATAGATTGGAGCACCAAAAGCTTAATGATTTAGTGTTTGTTCGTTACAACTTGAGACTTCAAAATAGGTATTATTATGGTTATTTTTCTCTGATCATTATATTTTTATATTTAAATATATATACTTAGATTTAATTCATGTGTGCTTAGGAAAATAAGAAATGGGAGTTATGATCCTATCAATATTGAAACAATTGTCGACCATTCTAGTTGGGTATTAGAGGATTCACCACCTCTCTTAACCAATGAAGAGTTGGAAGCATTGCGGAATGACCTTGCAAATATGACCATCCAACCAATTTCAAATGATATTGGTATGTTCTAATATGAGCATAATATAGTTTGTGGTTGTGAATCAATTTAATGCCTCATATTTACCATCTCTAAATTTTTTTTGTTAATTATTTTTTAAAATATTGTTATAGATCAAATAGATTTAAATGAGGATGAAGATAGAGATATGGGTAATGCACAAGATACTATTGTTGATACTGTGAATCAAGAAAAAAGCAACAGCAGAGAAGATGAAGTTGGTGGAGAAGACAATGAAGTTGAAGATGGATATGAATATCAAGATTATGACAATTTGACTTCATGGACATAAAAAATTATGGATTGTTGAGTATGGATTTTTGTGACTTATTAATAATACTATAACTTATGAATTGTTAAGTTTCTATCACTTCTTTGAATTTATAATTTGCTACATTAAGTTTCTATCACTTATTTTGATTGTTACTAATACTTTTGTTTATTCTAAATTATTTGAATTTATAATTTTCTATATTATTATAGTTACAAATTTCTGGTAATGAATATATTTTTTATAGAAACCGGGTCAAAAGCCATGCGGTCTGACCAGTGACTCACTGGTCCGACCAGTAACCCAGTGACCCAGTAACTTTACCGAGTCGATCACCGGTATGGGTTTTAAAACATTGGTTCAGAGTTTTCTGTTTCAAGTTTCTCAAGATCAGATTCAAGATTCTTTTTTAGTTTCTTGTATTTGATTTTGAGTTTACTGTAGCTTTCAAGCAGTTCAGATAGGCTTTCAGCAAGTTCAGTTCTAGAGAATTCAGAGAATACCTCTTTTGGTTCTGAGTCAGAGTCTGAGTCATCTGTTGTGGTAGCCATAAACGCTAGATTAGCGTGTTCATCTTTTGAGTCATATTCAGCTTCAGATGATTCTAAATCATCCCAGGTGGCCATCATGCCTTTCTTTTTACCAAACTTTTTCTTGGGTCTTTCTCTTTGCAGCTTGGGACAGTCACTTTTGTAGTGTCCAGGTTCTTTGCATTCATAGCAGACTACATCTCTTCTGCTTGACTTCTTATGTCCAGAAGATTTTGGTTTATCTTCTGACCTCTTGTAGTTCCTGAACTTCTTTTGTCTATGCTTTCACATCTGATTGATCCTTCTGGAGAGCAGAGATAACTCGTCTTCTTCTGATGCAGAATCTTCAGAGTTTCCTTCTTCTGCCTAAAAAGCGTTAGTTTCAAATTTTTAAATAAATTTAAGAGCTACAAACTTACCTATCTTCTGAGGTTCGTGTTCATCAAGTTCTATCTCGTGACTCCTTAAAGCACTGATAAGTTCTTCAAGGGAAACGTTATTCAGATCTTTTAATACTTTGAATGCAGTGACCATAAGTGCCCATCTTCTGGGTAAACTTCTGATGATTTTCTTCACATGGTCTGCCTTGGTGTATCCTTTGTTCAAAACTCTTAAGCCAGCAATCAGAGTTTGAAATCTCGAGAACATGACTTCAATAGACTCATTTTCTTCCATTTTGAATACTTCATACTTCTGAACGAGAGCCAGAGCTTTTGTCTCTTTTACTTGAGCATTTCCTTCATGGGTCATCTTAAGGGATTCAAACATGTCATGTGTCGTATCTCTGTTGGTGATTTTCTCATATTCATTTTTCGAGATAGCGTTCAGAAAGATGTTTCTGGCTCTGTGGTGATTCTTAAAATCTAGCTTTTGTTGTTTATCCATGTTCCTTCTATCAATTTTGTTTCCGTCTTTATCTTCTGGATGAGTGTACCCGTCAAGGACCAAATCCTATAGATCAGCATCGTGACTTAGAAAGAAACTTTCTAGTCTATCCTTCCAGTATTCAAAGTCTTCTCCATCAAACACAAGAGGTTTGGTACAATTGTTGTTGTTTTGTTCAGATGCCATAGTGTTTTCCTTCTGGATCTTTTTCTGACACTGTTAAGTGTTTGCACCCAGAACTAGTGCTCTGATACCAATTGAAGGTTGGGAAAACACTTAAAGGGGGGGGGGGGGGGGGGGGTTGAATAAGTTTTTCTTCTTTTCTAGCGTAATACTAATGGAAGGACACTGTTAATTTTATCCTGGTTCGTTTGAAACTTAAACTACTCCAGTCCACCCGCCAATGTGATTTCGCCTCTCTCAACGAGGACTTAATCCACTATAATCAAGCTGATTACAAGCGCACAACCAAACTGGTGTGACTAACAATACAATGCACAAGCTAACTGCAAGTGACTAAAACCTCTAAGACTCAACTAGTCCTAGCCCTCTTGAGAAATCTGACCCAACTGGTCTCTCAAGGAACACTTACAAAATTGTCTCTTAATAGTAGTGAAAAAGATTTGCTTCTAAAAAGCTTTATCACAACTGTGATTTTTCACTAAGATTGTTGCCCAATACTTAAGAACTACCCACTATACAGTATTAGTTTACAAGTATGAAAACAGTGAGTGTAAGTATATTTTACGTAAGTCAGTAACCTTTCTTTGATACAAAAGGTCTTCTATATATAGCTTCCAATTGACTGTTAATGCCCTGATTATGGTGCATGCATTTAATGAAGCGTGTTTGCAATGATGCGTGTAGCGAGTAGATTTGGTATTTATGTTTCCAATGCTAGTGCGCGTAGTATACTTGAGTGTGTTAGCCGTCTTAGCATTTAATAACCAACGGTACTGGCAGAGTTTGTCTCTGGAAGTTGAAGTGTTTGCTTGCAGCGTTGCTAATTCAGGGTTTACTAGATCTATTCCTCTATCGGAGTATTCTTCAGTATGTGATCTTCAGAGTTTGTTTTAATCTTGCATTTATCAGATGTTGCTTTCAGCGTGCTTATATCAGATCTTTGCTTCAGCTAGCTTTATCAGAAGTTTCTTAGGATTGCTCTTTATCAGAGTTTGCTTTGGAGTGCTTCCTTCTGAGTTTGCTTTATACCTGCGTAGAATATTGTTTCTTTCTAAGATGCGTAGGACAGAACTTCATCTGATCTTAGAGAACATACAAGTCAGAGTATAAAATATATATCACAAAATTTATTTCATTGTTATCATCAAAACTCTAAGATATGATTAGAACCAAACTTTGTTCTAACAAAATGTGATTTAATTCTTTATTAAATATTGCATTGAAAATGTTGGGGAATAATAATCTCAAGCTAAAATGAAACATGACTTTACATTGACATGAGAGCATCCCAAAGGAGTGTTGTAGCACCCTATGCGTTGTTCTTTGTGCGTGTAGCGTCATAATGGTCTCCTCGACCCAGCCAGCATTGCAAAGGTCGTTCTCATCCCTTGCAGATGTTCAAAGTATAATCCCAGCAGTTCATCACGTGTATTCAACATGTAATTCCCCAATAGAGTAAACTTGGGACACTCGAGGAGTTATATGCGGTTCAACATGTAATCCCCACGGATGACTGTCACCTAATCTTCAACGGAGAAGCAAACTTGGGGCAGTTTAAGAGGTCCATGTCCATCTCTTGATCCCCAAGCAATTCGAGGTGTATTTCCCCAGCATGAAGCAGACTCGGGGCATTTAAAGAGAGCCGAGTAACTTTCAGCATGCAATTCCCAGCGTGTCCATGTCCAATTCTAGCATCCCCATGCAATTCAGGATGTAGGGAAAGTCAGACCAAGTCAATTCCTCCCCAACAAAGCTATAATTTGGTATCCAGTGGCGTACCTGAAAAACTCGCTTCGTTAGCAATTCAATCCCCAATAATCTTTGGTACTACAAGCTTCCGAATGTCAATCTATATTGGTATCTCAAGATAGCAAGCAACATACCCCCTATGAGCATGTTCTTTTCCCTATAAAGTTTATCTCCTTGCACTTGCATATAGTCGTCACTGCATCACGTTGCATCCTCAAAAGCGCATCGTATCTATTAAAATGGATCATTACGCCATGGGAAAAAATCCATACATGCATACGAAGTATAAGCCATATTCGATACCTTGCACAAAGTCTGAATCACTCCTCAATCAAGACAGCAGTATCCCTGGAGAATGGTATTCCCACAAATTTCCAGCCGACAGATATCCTAAACATCTCCTTCACTCAAAAAGACTTGTTTTTCTACACCCGTGCGTGCCATACAAGAAAATAAATCACCTTCAAAACACTTGTTTGTGTCTCTCATTCAAAACGCTCGTCTATGTCTTTGCTCAAACACTCGTCTGTGTCCTTCTTTGATACTCATTTGTGTCTTCTTTTGATACTCGTTCGTATTGATCTTTACACTCGTCCGTGTTAATTCTTTCTTTGATAGTCGTCTGTATCTTCTTTCGATAATCGTCCGTATTGATCTTTGCACTTGTCCATATCATCATTTATCGTTCTAAACATTCGTCTGTGTCCTTCCTTCAAATACTTGTTTGTATTGATCTTCACACTCGTTCATGTTAATCTTTCCTTGATAATCGTTTATATCTTCATTCGATACTCGTTCGTATTGATCTAACACTCGTTTGTGTCAATTCTTTCTTTCGATACTCATATGTATTGATCTAAATACTCGTCCGTGTTAAACCTTTCTTTGATACTCATCTGTAACTTCTTTCAATACTCCATATTGATCTAAACATTTGTCTGTGTTAAACCTTTCTTTGATACTCGTTTGTATCTTCTTTCGATACTCGTCTGGATTGATTAAACACCCGCCCGTGTTAAACCTTTCTTTGATACTCGTATGTATCTTCTTTCGATACTCGTTCGTATTGATCTAAACACTTGTTTGTATCTTCTTTCGATACTCGTCCGTATTGATCCTTACACTCGTTCATGTTAATCATTCCTTGATACTCGTCTGTATCTTCTCTCGATACTCATTTGTATTGACATAAATACTCGTCTGTGTTGATCTTGTACTAATCCCCAGTAAAGTTCTTCTTTCAATGCTCGTCTATGTTAATCTCTCTAACACGCATCTGTGTTAATCTCACAAGATACTACCCTAAGGGCCATAAACCCAAGTATCAGAGGCCATTTAATTGTCTCCATATGAATTAGGGTTTATTTCCCTAATCATGTGGACTTTAAGAGAGGTTCTGCGTGGATTTTTTTATCAGTGAATTTCATTCTATCATCACTTGAAATACAAGTTCCTGAAGCAATTTTGATGTTGAATCACAAATTAGAGTTTGGTGTCAAAGAGCATTTCACTATGTAATACAAGGCAAGGAGCTGGGGGATCCCCATGATAAGATAATGTCAATCGTGACACATATAAATTTAGATTCAATTGTTGTGGAATTGTGAAGTATTTACAAATGTTGCTTCAAAGGCATTGGTCAAAATCTGGGGGTTTGTCAAGTCCACGGGCTATTTACTTGTTCATGTGTGATTTCAAGAGATGGAAAAGGCTAAAGCAAAATGGAAAGTGGCATGGCCAACGTTGTGGAAAGCACATGGGATCTAGATCTTCAAGTAATTTTATTCAAGTTTCGTTGAACCGCATCCATAATTTCTTGTAAGTTCAAGCATTGAGGCAAGATCAATCCAAGTTCATCCATTTATGATACAAACATCATGCTATTTTGAAGCACAAAAAATCAAAAGAAAATGTGAGACAAGGAGAAAGATATATTGCAAGGAGAAAATGTGAGACTTTACCTCATAAATCACAAAAATAATAAACCTAAGCCTAATGGTCCAAGGACTCCTTTCTTCATGCTCTGAAGCCATGTTCTTTCAAACTCCATCATGCTATTATACAGGGACACCAAGTCTTGCTTCACTATGCCAACTTCAAGTTATGCTACTGCAACCTGCACAAATAACCCCATTTCAAATCAATTAACAAACCAGCCTCATCATACAACCAGTTCATAACATATGCAATTAACAAAAAACCAACTGAACCAGTACAACTTTTAAAACAGTTCACTACCTGCAAAATAAACCAATTCAGTTAATATCATGAAGCCGTCCTGAACTTGCTCATAATCGAACCAACTGCAATTAACATGCCAATCACTAACAGAAAATCCAAAACAGAAATAAAGCACCCCACTGAAACAGTTCGAGCTGTAGAAAAAGCGAATAAACTGAAACCGCTTCAAGCTATCCTCAATATCCAAACCACATAGCAGACCTGCACATGGTAAAACCCTGTCAAATAGATCCCAAACTTACATTTCAGAAAATATCCAATTCATTAAGCCAAATCATTTCGCACTAGAAGCCATCTCAGAAAACCAGTTACTATAAAAGGAACATTTAAGCTAGCATTCCAAACCTGCATCAAGCCAAAAAACAGTTCAAGATATTCAAATAACCATACTCATTTTAGAAATTCAAAACAAAATAGTTACCCCATTCAAGTTCCATGACAATCCATTCAAATAACGGAGAGATTTCCTTTGCAAACTGAACAAAACAAGAATGCATCAGGAAATGTAAAATCAGAGAAATTGGAAACAGGGAAAACAGAATTAAAAAAAAAAATAGAAATAACTTGGAGCTGAATAAAATCTCACCCATCCATTGTTATAACAGATTCTCAGATCCCAAGCCTAGGTTGTAACCAATTCTAAAAATTAATCCAATCAACTAATAGAAAAACTGGTCTAACTAACTAATAATTGAATCAATCTTAACCCTTCATTCTATGACCAACTTCATATGATCCTAGGGCTGAGGATTCATCTTCTCTAACTACCTTCACCCTCAACCATCCCTATGTAACAGAAGCTCTAACTTCAATCTCAGTTACACACTCCATTTTTCCACAAACCACGATTCATTCGCAAAACTCTCAGAATTATCTCATCTTTCAACACTCTTCTTCCTATGCAATTCTCTTCTCCCTCAACCTTTCACTCTTCACCTTCTCCATTCCTAACCTCACTTATATGCTCATCACCATTGTTGTTAGAGTTTCAACCTCTGAAACTCTAATCAAGCGAGCTAAAGCCTCTGAATACTCTATTCGATCTCCCTACATCTCTCAAGTGCAAGAACACATATAATAACCGCCTGTTTCGAAACGATCGAGTCCGTGATGGTGAGTGCAAAGCCTGAAGCAAAGCATCAGAGGTGAGAATTGAAGACGGATCGGAGAAGAGCGAAATGGAAGTACGGTGACGAACGAAGATGATAACTGATAGCGGCACTGTGTCGGCACGACGGTGAGAAATCAGAGGAGAGGGAGTCCGCGGCGCATTTTGGTTGAGAGAAAGAAGAAGAAGATAACGTTTTTTTGTGAGAAGTTCAATCGTCACATTCTCAACCGTAATATGCACTCTAAACAACACCGTTCCAATTTTTATTCTTTCTTTTTCTTCATACTTTCTTTTTTTAATTCTTTTAATTGATATCAAATAATAACTGGCTGAAAAGGAAGAGAAATAATGAATTAACCGAAAACCACAATTTCTTTGCAAAGCCCATGCATTTTAGAGTGTGTTCATACTCCGAGTCTATCCCTGCACCTTTGACTTTTCCATTAGATTTTTTTTCTTTTTTAATTTTAATTTTATTTTTGATAATAAAAATACTTGATAAAAACATTAAAAATATTAGAATTTTAGGATGTTTTTTTAGAATTTAATTGAACGTCTTTTTCTATTAATTCTTTCTTTTCCTTTATGATTTTCTTTATTATTTTTTATATTTTTGGTGCAAAGCTTGATATAAATTTTGTATGATATTTTTGGTGATGCTTGATGATTAGAAATAATTGATTGCTTGCTTATGTGATATCATGATTTCTTAGGTTTATGTTAATTCAATTTTAATCTTTGATTAAAATGAATTAAAATTAGACATTACGCTTTAAAATCAAGCATACTAACATTAGGTATAATTTCCTTTCAATCATAATTTTAGGACCATCATTGTATGATAACATTAGGAATAGAATCTCCCTTAGACTTTTCATTCCTCTTTTGCATCCTTAAAACTAAAACTTCATTTTCTTAAACAAATTCAAAGACACCTAAAAAATATGATGTGTACAAATATGTCACGAGCCTTAAGCATGTGGAGCACTTTGGATACGAGGCGTCTGACTCGACCATCTAAAAGTCTCTCACGTCATAGATTTTAGTATTGTGAGTGTCTCAAACACTTTTAGAAATAGCAAAATACAAACAAATCAAATGTGGCATATTGCCTTGAGGGTGTAACTCAAAACCTTTTTCAAATGGTTCATCATCCATAAAAAAACACACAATAAATCAAAACTTTTGAGGTGAACTACGAGTGCCCTAATCTCTCATTGCACGAAGAGGATACGTAGGCACAAAGGTTTGCAATCGCAGCGGACGCAATAATAATAAAAATTTCTTTTTTCTTAAGCAATTCATACAATACCATCTTATCCATTCCTTTGGGGTCTTCTCGATATTTTCCCATCCTTCGGGATAAATAAAGTTCGATGGTGAATCTGTGTTTTTTTGTGGTGCGACATCCTCCAGAGTAGATCATTTAATCGAACTGTGTAAACAAAGCTTCGCATTTTTATCGCCTTATTCTGTTATATTATCTGCGTACGAATTATTATTGTAGACCATTTATTTTGGTTGCTACTATTTTTTTCCTTACAAATTGATATTGAATTTTGTCATAATTAACAACAAGATTCACAACAAGTGGTGCAGTGAGCTGGAGCAAAATGGTATTGTTTACAAGTGAGCACCATGGTTAGTAGATGAGAGATCGAGAAATTTTCTGGTAACAATGAATTCGGGTTGTGGAAAATTAAGATGTAAGCAATTTTAATTCAAGAGAAGTGTATTGATGCTTTGAAGGGTGAAACATTGATTCCTGCATGGCTTGTTGGTGTAATCTAAAGATGCCAACAGTTTTATTAGAACTTGATACTTGTATTGAATTATTTATTAACAATAAAAGGCATTTATTTATTCTGTTTGTTTTTCAAAAATAATAAAGTCCTTAGAATAGTTAGTATGTTTAATGAAATGTTAAGTGTGACTTAATCATGAGATCTCATTAAACATAAAGACATTATTCTTAAAGTATCAGTAGTCGATCTTTATTGTGAAGTGGAATAATATTAAACCATTGAGATTATTATGTAGATAGACTAATGATCACGTCTCATGGATCATGGATAAAGAGTTGTCAAGTTTTGACATATGTATGAATATTAGAAGTAGTATTTGTATTTGATTGACTCGTTATGAGAATACTACATAGAATATTATGCCAAGTGTCATAAGTTATTCTTATGGTGATAATGGTGTATACCACCCTTCGACCTGAAACCACTTTGTACCCTAGATGTAGATTCACGTACTTTATGTTGATCAAACGTTATCTATAACAAGATGATCATAGAGACAGTTGATGAGTACTTCACAAAGCATGTTGAGGGACATGAGTCACTTAAATGGAATGTGTCCATCGTGCGTAACAGGATAAATGTCTAAGAGCCCAATATTGAACTAGACAAGGGTGACACGGTAGAAGCCTTGTGTTTAATATAAACATAAAGGCAAAACAGTAAACATTATCACAAAAAAGTTTTGTCATATCACATGGAATTTTTGTGACTTGGATAGCAGTGATGTGTTGCTAAATATCGTTCACTGTTTATTATGTTCAATGTGTGATTTAATATAATTGTCAACGTCGCGAAAACCTACAGGATCACACACATAAGGACAAATTGATGAGAGATAGAATAAATAAAGAACACCTTAAGTACAATATACTTGAGATAATTATAGAACACCGTAAGATAAGGTGTACTTAAGTGAAATATGGAACATCATATAATATAATAATAGTTAATATTATTATTATTATTACTATTATTATTATTATTATAAATTTTATAATAGTTATAAAATATAACAATAATAATAATAATAATAATAATAATAATAATAAAATATGTTTATTATAATAATAATTATTGTAATAATCAGAGTTGTCAATAGCGGACGCTCCAGCCGCTATCGCGGTGCACCGTAGCGGTGCGGCACCCCCTGCGCGCTATTTAGGGTGCGGTGGCGGAGATGAAAAAGCGGTCACTTCAACCGCGTTCTCGGGTAGCGGGAAGTTCCCGGGCGGAGCGGCTCCGATTCTCTTTTTTTTTAAACAATTTTCTGGCCCAAATTACTTAAATGTCTCTGTTTTAAAACAGTTTTTGTTTTCTTTCTCCCTCATTCGCTGTGTTTTATCGTGCCCTAATTCCTCAACTCTCCTTCTACGATTCTGCCGCCATCTCCCTGCAACTCTCCTTCGGTTCTTCCTCCATCTCCTTCTGCCATCTCAGGTAATTTCTTCTAATTCTTCAGCTTATTCTACTTCAACTTATTCTACTTCTTTTCTTTCTACTTCTTTTTTTTCTACTGTTTCTTTCTACTTTCTACTTCTTCTATTTTGTTTTGTTGTAAACACCGTTTCTTTATATTTTGAAGAAGTTGAAGATGAAGAATTGGAGGAATATGAAGAATTGGAGGAATATTTTGATGATACTACATGATTTCTATGTTTGCTTGAATTTTCATATGATAGTACTAAGTTTGAATTTGAATCTTTATGTTTTGAATCTTGATTAAGCATTGTTCTTTGTTTGACATTAGATTTTATAAATATTTTATGAGTGTTGTGAAATTAGTTTAGTATTACATGGCATATAGATTATTATATAATTATTAGTATACAAAAAGTTATCCCGCTATCCGGGATCCCACTATTCCCACTTTTCCCATTCTCGGGGGTCGGCCGCTCCGCTCCGCTATCCGGGATCCCGCTATTCCCACTTTTCCCATTTCCGAGGATCGGCCGCTCCGCTCCGCTATCCGGGATTAATAACTCTGGTAATAATATTTATCATAATAATATAATATTATTGTTATTATTATTATTATTATTATTATTATTATTATTATATTGTGCATTTAAGTTGGGCTTTTTAGCTTGTAGGTCACACAAGTGGTTCTATAAATACAACCCTTGTGCATAAGCTTTCTTACTTGATGAAAATGAGGTTTGTGAAACCCTGACCATATCTCTCTCTCATTCAAAGTCTTCATTCATAGCGGCTAGCACTGAGATTGAAGATTGTCTGTTCATGTGGTCTGAGTAGAGGCGTTGTTCTTCATCAACGCTCGTGATTAATATTCCGGTTTTGCATCAAAGTTACTAATCACCACAAGAGGTAATTTTCTATCACTGATCATACTCATTCATAAGGGTCAACTAAAGGAAAATTTTAATTATCGTTGTATTTTTGAATCACAATTTTCCTTCAGTAGTATCAGAGTCACTTACGAAATCAAGATCCAATAGTTGTTTAATTTCTGTGTTTTGTGTATTAATTTGATTAAACCACATAATAAATTAAATAATAATAAGATTAAATTTTGGCATCATGTTGTGTATGATTTGAATGAATTGATGTTGATTATGCTTCAGAATCAGACTTCTGTATGGTGAAACATCAATACATTGATCATTCATAAATTACACAAAAGAGATTGATCAATTTCATAAAAGATATGAATAATTCGGATGCAACTGCGATATATTTTGATATGCCTTTTATTTCATCAATTCAATTAGTGTGATGATCGTATTTCATATAAATAATCAATGTTCATTCTGATTCGAAATCCAACATTTATATAATGAAACAGTGACATTTTAGTCACTCAAATTAAATAATAGGTCATTACATTTTTATGAGATGAATGTATTTTATTAGAACTCATAAGAGCACAAGAGTTATGTTTATAAAATTAAAATTTATAAAAGTGATTTTTATAATATAATAATAATAATTATTATTATTATTATAAAAGAAAAATGTGTCAATGTTTGTTTCTGTTACTGGTGCTGCCGTGCGTGTCGGTAATGAAAAGTTACAAAGAGTTGTAACTATTATTGCTGTGTGAACTAATGTTGATTACTAAATGTAATGTTTGGCTAAACGTATTACTATGACTTAAAAAAATGATAAAGTGCTTGCTACAATAACGGATGGAAAAGCATGCGAAGGAAAACATAGAGTTTATCATGTTATAATTTAATTAATATAATAATAAAATATTATTATTTTATTTAAGTAATATGATATACGTTTATAATCGAGCGAAAACTTCTATTAACTCCGTATAATATGATCAATTGTCAAAAATTTAATTTAATTTATTTATTTAATAAAATTTAAATTAATAATAATAATAATAAAAATATGTTTATTACTATTTTCTTGTGGTGATCGGTTATGACTTTAGTTTTTTTTAATTTTGTTTTGGAATTTTAAAATACGACCTGTGTGTCATGTCTCTCTTTTAATCTCTTGATGTAACTTCTTTTCTCATCTCACTCTCTTGTATGTAAAACGAGTATTCTTTTATGTAATGTAATGTAATGTAATATTATGAAGAAAGAGAAGAATACAATATCAAAAGAGAACAATCTTGGAGATCTTGCTTGGAGAAGTTTAGATCATTATTAGGTTTAGCTTAGGTTCTCTCATTGGCTTGAGAGAACAATTGTGTTAGGGGCCATAACTGTTTCAGATTTTTTTATGTATGTTGATGCATGTGAGAGACATTTTATATGATAAACAAGCCAATGAGATCAAACTAATTACAAATTACCTTAAAAGAAGTATTAAGTTTATGCTTTCCAAAGTTGTAACACTCATCAAGACTAGTATCAAATAATGTAGGTTTCGCCTAATGCGAGGTGCATGTTCTATATTATTAAGGTGCGATGGAATAAATGTAATATCCAATTGCTAAAATATTGGGTCAAACTTAACTAAACTAATTTTAACAATATTATATACGTTTAGAAGCAAGAGTTGGGAAAATCCATATGATGGATTAGGATAAGGTGTTATTCACCCAACTAAAAATATTCGAGAGTTGCATTAGATACAATTGGAAGGAGTTCCTACCTAAATAATCGAGTGTTGTGAAATCAGCCTAACGCTAACTTAAAATAAAATAAAATATAGATCTCGACCCACTATAAAATCTTTCAATGGGATTTTCCTAATCAAATGGTGATGGTCGTTTGGTTTGAGTAAAATAGTGGGAGCATATTTAATTAAAGACCTAATTAAATATGTTTTAACGATACTAATATCTTCACAATCTTTATATAGATTATCATGACAGTGAACACCTCTAACAACATTTTGCGATCAATCCTTGACAAGGAAAAATTGTCTGAGACAAATTTCCAGGATTGACACCAAAACCTGAGGATTATCCTCAAACATGACAAAAAGTTGTATGCCTTAGAGACACCTGTTCCTGAAGAGGAGCCTCTTATTTCTGCTCCTAAGGCTGAAAGAGATGCTTATAAGAAGCATATCGATGATATCAATGAAATTGCTTGCCTCATGATGGCTACCATGAACTCAGAATTGCAAAAGCAACATGAGAACATGGCAGCATTCGATATGATCAAACATCTGAAGATGCTCAATCAAGAGCAGGCAAGGCATGCGAGGTTTGAAGTTTCAAAATCCCTTTTCATAAAAAGTTAGCTGAGGGAACCCCTGTAGGTCCCCATGTACTCAAGATGATTGAGTATGTGGAAAACCTTGAAAGGTTAGGGTTTCCCCTTGGAAAGAAAGTTGCAACTGATTTGATTTTGCAATTGTTGCCAGAGAGAGCTTCAACCAATTTGTCCTCAATTTTAACATGAATGATAAGGACAAAAGTCTTCCAGAACTGCTAAGCATGTTAAGAACTACTGAGCAGAATCTGAAGTCAAGAGGGAAGTCCATTCTGATGGTCAGTAACAGAAAGAAGCAAAACAAAAGACCCGTCAAGAAAGATGGAAAAGGGAAAGGCAAGGAAGTTGCCAAACTCAAACCTACTGCTCCTGCTTTGAAGCCTAGTGGAGACATAGCAAAGGATGGCACTTGCTTCTATTACGGTAAGACCGGACACTGGAAGAGAAACTGCCCAAAGTACCTGGAAGATAAGAAGAATGGAGTAGAGACTTCAACTTCAGGTATTTTTGTTATAGAAATTAATTTATCTACTTCTGCATCATGGGTATTAGATATTGGATGTGGTTCTCACATTTGTACCAATGTGCATGGGATAAAAAGGAGTAGAGAATTAGAAAAAGGTGAAGTTGATCTACGGGTTGGCAATGGAGCAAAGGTTGCTTCTTTAGCTGTTGGAACTTATGTATTAACTTTACCTACCAGTTTAATAGTTCAGTTAGAGAATTGTTATTATGTACCTGCAATTAGCAAGTATTATTTTCGTTTCTTGTTTGGACAAGTTTTATTTTTCATTCATAATAAAGAATAGTTGTTGATCTATTTATTTGAATGATATATTCTATACTACTGCACAAATGAACAATGGATTGTATGCCCTTGATCTTGAAATTCCAATTTATAACATTAATACTAAAATGATTAAACCTAATGAGTTAAATCCAATTTACCTTTGGCATTGTCACTTAGGCCACATAAATGAGAAGCGCATTTCCAAACTCCATAAAGATGGACTTTTGGACTCTTTTGATTGTGAATCATATGAGACATACAAATCTTGTTTAATTGAAAAGATGACAACGTCTCCATTCAAAAGAAAAGGTGAAAGGGCTAATGATCTTTTGGCCCTCATACATACTGATGTATGTGGACCACTGAACATACCTGTTAGAGGAGGTTTTCAATACTTCATCATATTTACTGATGATTTTAATGGATTTGGTTATGTGTATTTAATGAAACACAAATACGAGACCTTTGAAAAGTTCAAGTAATTTAAAAATTAAGTATAAAACCAACTAGGTAAGAATATTAAAGTTCTTCAATTAGATCGAGGCGGTGAATATTTAAGCCTAGAGTTTGATAACCATCTAAAAGAGTATGGGATTGTATCCCAACTTACTCCTCCTAGAACATCACAATTGAATGGTGTATCTTAGAGAAGAAACCAAACCTTTTTAGACATGGTCCAATCCATGATGAGTCACGTTAATCTTCCAAACTCCTTTTGGGGACATGCCCTGTTAACAGCAGCTTACACACTTAACCATGTTCCATCCAAAAAGGTTGAGAAGACACCATATGAGATATGGAGTGGTAAGAAAACACATATGTCTTACATGAAGATTTCGGGTTGTGAAGTTTATGTGAAACGAAAATTTCAACTAAACTTGAGCCCAAATCTGAAAAATGCTTATTTGTGGAGTATCCTAAATAAATAAAAGGATATTATTTCAACAATCCTTCTAGGGGCAAAGTGTTTGTCGCTTTACTGAAGTTTTCTTTGAAACAGACTTTATTTCCAAAGGAATCAGTAGGAGGAAAGTATAGCTTGAACAAATTCAAGAATCATAAAAGCAGTGATACACCTATAGAGGAACTAGAGCAGAAAACACAAGTATTTATGGAAGAGCAACCTGCTCAAGTAGAACAAGACTAGATATAGATCAAAGAGGATACATCACCAACCTGAGAGATGTGGTTATCTTGTAACTGATCAAGGTGATATACTACTCATGGATCAAAATGAGTCTTGCGTCTATATGAAGGTTAGTGGGAGAATGATCTTCATCCTGAAATTATTTGTAGATGACATATTACTCAAATCTGGTTATGTATTTTAATGGTGGTGTTGTGATCTTGAAAAGTTCAAAGCTGAATAGAGTTGTTATTTCTACAACCGAAGCCTAGTGTATTGTTACCTTAAATGTAACAAAGGAAGTTGTTTGGATCAAGAAGTTCATTATAACTTTTCATAGTCTATAGCATTGTGGATCCCATTGATCTCTATTATGATGACATTGATGCTATCACACAAGCTAAGGAACCTAGATCTCATCAATGATCCAAACACATATTTAGGCGATATCACCTCATTCGAGTGATAATAAATAAGGGAATGTGAAGATATTCAAAGTACATATACTTGACAATGTTGTTGACCCATTAACAGAGCCTCTTATGCAGTAGAAGCATGATGTCAATACTAGATCTATGGGTATTAGGGGTATGCCTAATTGGCTATAGTGTTAGTGGGAGATTGTTGGTGTAAGCCCTAGAGGCTAATAATTTTATTAGAACTTGGCACTTATATCAAATTATTTATTAATAGTAAAAGGCATTTATTTATTATGTTTGTTTTTCCAAAATAATAAAGTCCCTAGAATAGTTAGTATGTTTAATGAAATGTTAAGTGTGACTTAATCATGAGACCCCATTAAACATAAGAACATTATTATTAAAGTATTCATAGTTGATCTTTATTGTGAAGTGGGATAAATTAAAGCATTGAGATTATTATGTATATAGACTGATGATCACATCTCATGGATCATGGATAAGGAGTACTCAAGTCTTGAAATATGTATGAATATTAGGAGTAATATTTATACTAGATTAATCTGCTATGATAATACTATATAGAATGCTATGAAAAGTGCCATATGTTATTCTCATGGTGATAGTGATGTATACCACCCTTCAACCTGAAACTAATATGTAGCCTAGATGTAGAGTCAAGTACTTTATTATTGATCAAAAATTAGCCGTAACAGGATGACCATAAAGACAGTTGATGGGTACTTCACAAAGCATGCTGAGAGACATGAGTGACATAAATGGAATTTGCCCATCTTGCATAACATGATAAATGTCTAAGGGCCCGATATTGAACTAGACAAGGGTGACGCGGTCTATGCCTTGTGTTCAATATAGACATAAGAGCAAAAGGATAATTATACACACAAACATTATCACAGGAAAGGTTTTGTCAGATCACATGGAATTTTTGTGACTTGGGTAGCAATGACGTATTGCTATATTTCATTTACTGTTTATTATGTTAAATGTATGATTTAATGTAATTTCCAATGTCACAAAAAGCTATAGCGTCACACACATAAGGACAGATTGATGAGAGACAGAATAAATAAGGAACACCTAAGGTACAGTGTACTTGAGAGAATTATGGAACACCGTAAGGTACGGTGAACTTAAGTGAAATGTAGTAGTAGTAGTAGTAGTAGTAGTAGTAGTAGTAGTAGTAGTAGTAGTAGTAGTACATTGTGCACTTAAGTTGGATTTTTTAGCTTGCAGCTCACACAAGTGGTTCTATAAATACAGTCCTTGTGCATAAGATTTCTTACTTGATGAAAATTAGGTTTGTGAAACCCTGGACTTATTTCTCTCTCTCTTTCTATGACTCTCTCTCTCCCTCTCTCTCTCTCACACACACACACACACACTTAAATTCTTCATTCGTATTGTGATGCGGTGGGAGAACTGACTTGAGTGTTTTGCATCTTATCGCAAATGTCGCAGTTAGCAAGAGTCGCCACCGACTTTTCTTTTATCCAAATGTCGCGGTTAGGTAATCTTTGTAATGATTCTCGTTCGTAAGAATGTATACAAAGATGTTTGTCTTTTGAAAATGTTTTCAATGATCATAAGATATTTTGAAATGTGTGTGTTTGTTTTTGAAAATAGCAAGGATTGTTCTTTGAAATGGAGCAAGTAACTAGAAGTTATCTACCTACTCAAATGTCTTTCTTGTTCTTTTTCTATTCCTTTGACATTGTTGGCTTACCATTGATTTGGTAAGCAACCCTATCTTTGGATGTAAGCGGGACGGGCGTGGGTCATCGTATAGCCATGATTAGCAATGTTTGCAAAGTATCTTAGCATTTTTGAGGGACCAAGATCATTTTGTTAAGGCAACCTTTGAATAGCATCATCGAGGGACTATGATCTTATATTTGTTTGTTTTTGCCAAGATACTTCGCATGTGTAATATGGCTATTTTGTATAAGGCAACCAAGTGGAGAAACCCTAAGGGTGTTTGTGTGTAAGTGTGTTTTATTGCATGCATGATTTTATCTTGAATTAGGATTTTCTATTTCATTGATTTTATCTTGCCATACATATCCTAATTGCTAGCATTTACATTTGAAAGCGATAAAAATGAGGAAATGTAAAGTCCTACGCTATTACAATATTTAGGGGGTGGGGGTACACACTTATGAATGGGGAATCCAGCGAGAAAAATAAAGAAAAATAACAAGGGGAAGAAAAAAAGAAAGAAGGAGGGGGTCAGCGTGCTGCTGAGAGGAAGTCAAAAGTTCTGACCCTGACCTGCTGCAGGATATCAACCTGTTAGTGAAAATGTATAGGTCAAAACTTCTGACCCTGGTGCGCTGCAAAACAGAAACCTGTTAGTGGGGAGGTCGGAAGTTCTGACCTCAGTGCGTTGCAAAACAGAAACCTGTTAGTGGATGTGATCGGTGGGAATGAGAACTGACTGTTTTGGAATGCTGGTTCACGTTTGTGTTTGTTTTCGCAAAATGTCGCGGTAAGCAAGAGTCGCCACCGTCTTTTATTTTATCCAACAAGGAAAGGACAAAAGCACAGAAAAATTCCTTTTTGAGATGTTTCTCGGGTTCGGGAGGTAGATTATAGAAAGGGAAGGTGTTAGCACCCTTTCTATCCGTGGTTATCCACGGGCTCTTAGGTACTTGCTCATTATGTTTTCAAAAGTTTGCTTTTCTTTGTGTTTGTGGGTTTGCAAAGAGTTTTTTGTTTGAAAGGGGTGTAAGTGCGAAAAGTTTTGTTTTTGATTTCAAAAGAGCAAGTACTTAAGAACATCTGCCTACTCAAAAAGGAACTAAATTGTGCAAATGTCCTTTAGACAATGCTATCCCACTATTGAGGAGCAAGTAGCATCGTCGTTGGAGTTTTCGGGTCAATTCGATTAAGGGACGTGTGGTCACTAAAGCAATGTTAGGATGCCTTAGTGGTAACCCTAATGTCCTAGATCATTTTTCCGAGGCAACCGTTTCGAGGCAACTATGATCTTGGGACAAGAGGGCGACCTCTAAAACTTCTTATACTCAATGACCATATTCGAGGCAACCAAGTGAGGTGTACCCTAAGAGTGCATATGTGCAAAGTGTGTTTTATTGCATGCATTTGTCTTTGATTTTTAGGTTGTCTACTTGTTGGTTTTATCTTGCCATACACACCTAGTTACTAGCATTTGTACAAAAGTAATAAAAAGTGCAAAAAATAAATCCTACACTATTACAACCATATTGAAGTGCATAGAAAGTATGAAAGAAAAAAAAAGATAAAAGTAAGAAAAATGAGTGTCTTTCGATTGGGGGGAAGCAGCCTTCGATTTACATTTTGTTGGCCTCCTTCGATTGGGGCTGGCAACTGCAAAGTCACGTCTTTCGATTGGGCCTTGGCAGGGGCGAGGTCATGTCCTTCGATTGGTAAAAGGCAATAGCAAGTTGTATCCTTCGACTGGGGCCTGGAAGTCAGTGTATGGCGAAGCCTTCTGGTTCTGCCTTGTTGCCTTCTTCGATTGGAGGTTGAAAGCAGTGAGAGAACGCCTTTCGACTGGACATGGTGGGACAGCATGTTGTGCCTTTCGATTGGGACCATTGGGACAACATATTGTGCCTTTCGATTGGGACCACTGGGACAACATGTTGTGTCTTTCGACTGGGACCATTGGGACAGCATGTTGTGCCTTTCGACTGGGCCTGGAACCAGTATAAGATGTAATCTGCCTTTCTGCCTTTTTCGACTGGGGGTTGAAAGCAGTGAGGGAGTGGCTTTCGATTTTCCTTTGTCTCCTTCGACTGGGGGTTGGAGTCAGTGGAGTCATGCCCTTAGATTTTCCTTTGTCTCCTTCGACTAGGGGTTGGAGTCAGTGGTTCTATCTTTTGTTTGAGGCAAGGAAACGAAAAGGTTATGGATTTCGCCTGAGGTCTGGAAACAACAAGGTTCTGGCTCTTCCACAGGCTCCTTGTTGACTCCTTGTAAGCATATTAGGCCCTCAAATTGTGATTCGAAAGGCTTGTGCAGCTAGCCAATCGAAGGGTATAACAAACCTGTCTCAAGTTCTTAAAATGCAACATCCAAACATAACTACAGTCCAGGGGTTAACACAAAAACAAAACAATGGGTCTCAAAGTCCAAAGTATAACTAATTAAGGTTGAGTTTTCAGCATATGGGCAGTTAGGATCAAATGTCAAAACATGGTCTAGAAATATCTACATTTTTCTTTATTGGTATGCACATGATGTTTAAATGAAAGAGTTCCAAGTTTAGAGAGAACTTACCTCTTGAAATGCTTAGTCGAAAGAGCTGTAGGTGACCTTTTTTGATGGTGGAGGGAGCCTCGCTGGGATCTTCATGAAGCTAGTTCTGTTACTGTTTGGTTTGGGCAGTCACTGAATCGAAGAGAGTATATGATGGTGATACGTGAATCGAAGGTTGCTTCAGTCTAGGGGAAGTAAATCGAAAGGTATACCACTGTGACTTTTTATGAAAAAAACTTAGAGTTTTGCAGGTTTGAGAACATTGGAGAGTTTGAGAAAATGGGAGAGTTTTAGAATATGGGAGAGTTTTAGTGCTTGTTGGGAGGTATGGAATTTTTTTCACACGGTTTGTTTTAATGTCTGGAACTTGTTTACAAAGTTTGTTTTTTTGCTCGTGTTAACAGAAAAATCCTCCCCCTTCTATTTTGCAAAATTTTCTTTTATGAAGCCAAGATATGTCAGTCTTTTGAACAGGTATGTACCAGCCATCTTGTACGCTTCACACAATCCTCTAGTCCCACCCCCCCAATTTGTGGACTTTATTTGCTGCATGAGATATGGACCAATGCTCAAGGGATTCAGTTTTGACATAAAGCACATTTTGGCAAAACTGGAAATGTCACTTTTTCTACTTAGAGATTAATCTTGTATGTAATGACCCAATGGATAAAATAAAACCTTAGTTAAATGGTTAAGCATTAAATTAAGGAGTGTAAGTTGGTTTTGAGGCCTGTAAGCTAGCACCAAACATGCTGATTTGAAAATGTAAGTTTGTATGAACATGCCTTGGTCATGAACAAAAGTGAGTTTTTTGCCAACTTTGAGAATTCGATTCTCTCTAACCACAAGGGTGTTTGAGGAGTTCTTGGACAATTTGGAAAGCTTGGAACATGTACTACAATCCATATTTGTAATTAAAATTGAAACTCCAAGTGGAACCATGTGAAAAGTGGCCAAGAAGATGGGTCAAAATCCTGCCTAGATTAGGATAAATTTTGCCTAAGTTAAAAGTTTTAAGTACCCTTGTTCCAAAAATCATAACTTGAGATACAAGCTTCTTCTGAGGAAACTTTATGAATCAAAGTTGTATACTTTGTGATGGACTACAACTTTCATGTTTCAAGTTTTGTTTTAATCCATTTGCATCTTGGTGAAAAAATGGGACAAAGTTGGGGAAAAAATAAGAAAATTTCATAACTTTGAAAAATTCTAAGTTATGAAATTTTGTTCATTTTAAACCCTAATTTGCATTTTTAGGTTTCTCGATGAACAAGTTTCATAATTTGACATGTCTTGATGAAAATGACCCTTGGCACTTGATTTTGACTAAAAAGTCAAAGTTTGACTTTTCAGCATACAATCAAATTTTGATCAGTTGACTGAAAAATTCATTTGTCAATCCTATGCATTTGAGGTCTTTTGAACTTGTTGAGTGGGTAAATACAAAGTCATTTGGTCCTTGAGTTCATATGTGAGCTTGGTTTGCCATTGGTTAGGTCAAACAGTCAAAAATTGCCTTTGTACAGTCAAAACCCTAAAAATGATCATTTTGCCCTTTTGGTGATCTGATCAAATTTCTTGTGGAATTGTGGTCCAAACTTGATCAAATAGTTCATATGAGTTCATAATGTTGATGTGGATCAAATTTCATGAGGTTTGACTGTCAATTAGCCACAATTGACTTTTTCCCCAATACAGCTGATTTCTAGGTCAACTGTCCAATTGACTGGGCAAATCTTTGAATCAAAGCCTGAAACTTGGTAAGGACAAACTTGTGAGTCCAAAATGAAGTATGAAAGAAACTTTGGGCATTTTAGGTCAAAACATCCCTGTGCAAACTCAAACCCTAATTTAGGTCAACAGCGCAAGGAGGGGTCTTGAGCAGAATAAATCCTAGCTTGATCTTGAGTTTTAAGAGTCTTGTGATGAGAAAGTGTTGATGAAATAAGAGGGAAAATTTTGGGGTACAAAAGTTTACCCTGTTCAATTTTCTTAAACCTGAGGATATAGATTGGCTTTTGAGCCTTTCGTGATCCGAAGGTGGAAGATAATTGAACACTAGAGTGCCCAAAAATTTGCACTCGCATGGTGTAGTATCAGCATTGTGATGTCGGGAATAGGCTTACAGATGACATTTGGAGATTGTTGGTAGGAGGATGGGCTTATAGATGCCATCTGCAGGAGTGTCGATCGCATAAGAGATTCCTTAGCGAGAACTTGCATACTTGTTGTTTGTAGAAGATTCCGCTGGGGAAGTCTAACTTTTGTTGAGATTTAGGAACTTGCCCGTACTTCAACTGAGAGAATGCCTCGGATGAGTATTAAGAACCTATCCATAATTCAACTGGGGGGAATCTTCATCAAGATCTAGGAACTGTCCCGTGCTCACCGGGAGTATACCGTTGAGGTTATAGAACTCGTCCACACTATGATGTAGGGAAGCGTCTTCATCAAGATCTAGGAACTGACTCGTGCTCACCGGGAGTATACCGTTGAGGTTATAGTACTCGTCCACACTATGACGTAGGGAAACATCTTCATCAAGATCTAGGAACTGTCTCGTGCTCACCGGGAGTACACCGTTGAGGTTATAGAACTTGTCCATACTATGACGGAGGAAAACATCAAGATCTTGGAACTGACTCGTGCTCACCGGGAGTATACCGTTGAGGTTATAGTACTTGTCCACACTATGACATAGGGAAACATCTTCATCAAGATCTAGGAACTGTCTCGTGCTCACCGGGAGTATACCATTGAGGTTATAGAACTCGTCCACACTATGACGGAGGAAAACATCAAGATCTAGGAACTGACTCGTGCTCACCGGGAGTATACCGTTGAGGTTATAGTACTTGTCCACACTATGACGTAGGGAAACATCTTCATAAAGATCTAGGAACTGTCTCGTGCTCACCGGGAGTATACCGTTGAGGTTATAGAACTCGTCCACACTATGACGGAGGAAAACATCAAGATCTAGGAACTGACTCGTGCTCACCGGGAGTATACCGTTGAGGTTATAGTACTTGTCCATACTATTACATAGGGAAACATATTCATCAAGATCTAGGAACTGTCTCGTACTCACCGGGAGTATACCGTTGAGGTTATAGAACTCGTTCACACTATGACGGAGGAAAACATCAAGATCTAGGAACTGACTCGTGCTCACCGGGAGTATACCGTTGAGGTTATAGTACTTGTCCACACTATGACAAAGGAAAACATCAAGATCTAGGAACTTACTCGTGCTCACCGAGAGTATACCGTTGAGGTTATAGTACTTGTCCACACTATGACGTAGGGAAACATCTTCATCAAGATCTAGGAATTTTCTCGTGCTCACCGGGAGTATACCGTTGAGGTTATAGAACTTGTCCACACTATGACGGAGGAAAACATCAAGATCTAGGAACTGACTCGTGCTCACCGGGAGTATACCGTTGAGGTTATAGTACTTGTCCACACTATGACGTAGAGAAACTGTCGAGATTGAGAACCTTATCTGAAATTCAACCGAGGATAATTCAATTGAGATTTAAGAACTGGTCAGATCTTCGACTAAGCTGAGAACTTAACTGCATTTTTCCTGAAAGGTAAAGGTCAGTCACATGCAATGCATGAGATGAATCAAGCAATGATGTTCTCAATATAAATGAGATTGCATGGTATGATGCGTACATGCATGTATCATGATGTATGGAAACGTGATGTTTCAGCTGGGGAAAATAAATCCCGGAACCGCTGGAGAATAGAGTCGAGTTCTTCGTTTCCGCTGGGGATGATGAACGAAGATGATTGTGAGAAGAAGCCTGCAAGAGGAGAGAACTTCGTTGGGGAATAAGCTGATGAATGGATTACTCTGCGGGGAATTACTCTGTGGGGAAGAGATACTTTGCTGAGATTTTAACGATAAACTCCGCTGGGGATTCCGTTGATAAGCTCTGTTGGGGATTTTAATGATGAACCCCGATAGGGATAGAAAGAATTTCGCTGGGGGATATTGAAAACTCTGTGGGGAGTATGTTTATTTCTGCTTGGGAAAAGAGTTTAGGAGTCTTAGTCGTCCGTTGCTCTACTGGGGAGTCAAAGTTGAACTGATATTTGGTCGGGTCCAGGTTTCGCAGTAACTTGCTGGGGATTGTAGAGTAGTCTACTGGGGAAGAGAAGTTGTGGTCCTTTGATTTGTAGTAGTCAGAGAGGCAAACTCAAGCTGGGGAATCTGTAGTTTGTTGGGGAAATAAACCCTGTTGTCGGTCTGCTAGAGAGGTGACATCTTCGTTGGGGAAAGGTTTTTAGAGATTAAACCCTTGCTGGGAGTCATCCTATGAGAAGGAATTTGGGGAGACTTGTCATTGCCCCTAGTAGAAAGTGTTTGTGACATTTCCAGAAAATGTTTAATTGTACGTAACCCTTCACTGAGATTTAACGTTTAATGCCCCAAGTGACGGAGATGGAGGCCTGCCCCTGGTTACTCTGCAATTCTTGAGGGATTTCTTGGAATCTTGACTGGACTGCCCCAGGTGTGCTGGATAGTGACATGTCATGCCCCCTTGTTAATATGAGATTTTTCAATGGAAGTGTCATCCTTTTTGAAGTGATTTTGTTCACTGAGAGGGCTTTTGTTCATTGGATATTCGTTGTGTGAATTTCTCCGCTGTCAAACAAATAGCCAAATGCAAACAATGATGTTCAAGTAATGCAAAGTTTATGCTTGTCTCGAAGTTTTGAAAAATGCGTTTTTTAGCAGAAAACTTTTTATAAGACAAATTCAACACAAGATTTAGGGCTAAGCCTTACAGGAGTCAGGATACCTTTTGTAACAGTATGCTTTCGAACTAACCCATGCTTCAATTAGGACTTTTGAAGGGTTGTAACGTGGCTTAGTTCACGGTTTAAGAAACAAAGGATAAAGGCTCAAAGTATATTTGTACCCACCCGCTCTTCGTGATGTTCTTCAATCCTAAACTCAGTTAATTGTGTGTCGAACTCTATTCAAATTTGGAACGACGTTTTGGTGATGGTTCACACAAGTTGGATTTTGGAAGGCAGTCATTTTTGCAACATTTTTCATGTTGTTGAGGATTTGTAGCGACCTCGTTCTTTTGATTTGTTATCCCTAACTTTTGCCTGACTGTTCCTGTTTTCGAGATTACAGTCAGCGGGATGCCCCAGCTTT
Source organism: Vicia faba (assembly GCA_948472305.1). Classification (NCBI taxonomy): domain Eukaryota; kingdom Viridiplantae; phylum Streptophyta; class Magnoliopsida; order Fabales; family Fabaceae; genus Vicia; species Vicia faba. The sequence goes on from OX451736.1 coordinate 1,631,771,462, forward strand.
CTTAAGCCTCCTTTATAGGTTTTGGATCAGTGGGATTTTCTCTTTTGAGAGATTGATTGCCTATGAGATAAGGAACCACCACTGTCTTTTGATTCCAGAGGAATGCTTTTGATGTTGTTTGTTGTATTATGAACTGAGAGTTTTGCGACTTAAAGCGCATTTGCATTAACTGAGAGACTACCCTGCCCCAGGTTTTGATTAAAGGTTTCAATTTGTGTTAAAATAGAAAACTTCTACTTCTTTGGCTCGAAGGGGTTGACTAGGGATTATCTTCCTTATAACTCCAGTGTTTAGGATTTGAAAGAAACGTCTGTACATCGTCAGCAAGGTCTGTCCAAAAGCATACTGTATGAGATTATGGCATTGTTTCGTCATCCTCCCTCTAAAGGCTTGTAGCTTTTTATCAAGAGTTAAATATCATAAAGAAAGTAGGAAGCATAGTTTAAGAATAATGAAAACGAATGCATCAATTCAAGACAAACATATGCAATGCATTAATGAAACATAGTTTGACATCAACAGATAATTGTTTGAATAACAAAAGGAATTGCAACTTGAAAATTCAAATGAAACAAAGACGCTCTCAATGATTTGGTGTGATCGGTGGATTTGGAACTGACTGTTTAACGCTGGTTCGCGAAATGTCGCGGAAGCAAGAGTCGCCATCGTCTTTTATTTTCTCTAAAATGGAAAGGACAAAAGCACAGAAAAATTCCTTATTGAGATTGCTCTCGGTTCGGGAGGTAGATTTATAGAAAGGGAAGGTGTTAGCACCCTTTCTATCCATGGTTATCCATGGGCTCTTAGATACTTGCTCATTTGTGTTTTCAAAATTGTTTGTTTGCTTTTCAAGGTGAGTGGGTTTGAAAAAGTTTCTTTGAAAATTTCAGTTCGACTCTTGTATCAGTCCTCAAGAGTGTTTGAAAAGTTGCTTTTGAAAGCTTTTTGAAAAGTGTCGGTGTGAAAGGAAGTTTTTTGATTTGTTTTTTGAATTAGAGCAAGTATCTACGAGTCATCTACCTACCCTAAGGAATTCGTCTGTGTAAATGTCTTTAAAGTAGTGCCATCCCACCATTGAGAGGTAGGTAGCACCACCGTTGGAGGTGTTCGGGTCAATTCGAGGGTTCGGGACATTATGGTCACCAGAGCAATAGGAAGACACCTTAGAAGCTACCCTCATGCCATGTTCATGGACATGAGGACTTACTAAAACATCCTCTACTCGACGACCACTTTTCGAGGGGCAAGGCAACAGTGAGGCGTACCCTAGGGGTGGTGTGTGATTTGTGTGTCGTTTTCGATTATGTTTATCTTGTTCATGCATTGGTGATCTACGCTTTGTTTTTATTTTTGACATTCATTCTTTCATGCAAGTTATTAACGGTTAAAAGATGCGGGAAGATAAAAGTCCTACGCTATTACAAAGGCGCGGGTCCACATCGCCAAATTAAACCAAGACCCGATTTTGAATAAAATAAAAATGCGGAAAGATAAATGTCCTAATTAATCTATTACAAGGCTTTGGGGGCAAGTACATGAAATTTATAAAAAGGAAATAAAATAAGCGCGCGAAACGAAATTATAATCGAAAGCGAGGGCGTTGGACCCTTTTAAAGAAATTAAATTGAAATTATGAAATTAATTAAATTAAATAAAGGAAAAAGACTTATTTTTTGATATTTTTTGTATTTATGGAGTTTAATGAGAAAATTAAATTAAAACCCTAATTCTAAACTATTTTTAATTTATTAAAAAAAATGTTTAAGTTGACCTAGTTTAAACCTAATTATTTACATGGCATATTTATTTATAAAAATAATTAATACTTACTAATGGTAAAAAGAAAAGAAAAAGAATAAAAGCATTAAAAACCCTAATCTCTATATTTTTTAATATATTAAAAAGAACATTGAATTAAACCTAGAATTAACACTAAATTAGTTAACAAAATTTAATTACAAAAACTATTTATGAATTAAATATTAAAACATATTTTTATTTTTTGACTTTTTGATTTTTATATTTATTTTTTATGTTATAAAAAATTATTTGGAGGAATTAAATGAAAATAAATAAATTAAAACAAAAAAAAAGAGAAAAAGAAAGGAGAAAAAGATACAAATAAAAAAAAGGGGGTTCTGCCCCAATTATGGAGGTATGATCTTTAATCTGGCCCAATGAATTCAAGCCTTTTATTGACTTTTCTGGGACGCGTGTGGCTCTGTTGACCAATGCGTATGGTAGTCCTCCTATGCTGACCCTTGGATTGATGATGTTGGACGCGTGGCCAGCTTGAGCGTAGTGTGCATGGTAGATTTCTGGGCGTGTACTGCATGGAATCATGTTAAAACAAAATATATTGAGAAAGGGAGGGGACCTGGGAACCGAACCCAGGTCCCATTGATTGCATGACACCTCACTTACCAACCAGCCAAGCGCGTTCGTTTGTAATATTAATGGAACCTGATTCATATGAGAGAGAACAAGTGCTATTGGTAAACATAAAAGAAAATGCACGAATATTTGAATGGCCCTGTATGGTTGAGACACCTCAGCATCTTCTCCACCACGCCTTTGCTTTTGCCTGAAAAAAATACATCAAATAGCGGGGGTTTTGAACCCCCACAATCTTGGACAACAAAAATAGCGAATAGAAATTGGCCAATGATAAATTGAGCGCGATGGGTGCTTTAGATTCGTTGGAATGCTACGAGTTCAATGGTCCTAGTCTCATGTTCTGATTTTACCATATGCAAAAGTCCCCAATTTCACATCTTTGAAAACCTAGAAAACTTCCATGGCAGATTCTCGTACAGGGCACAAAAACTCAATTAAATGATGCCAATAGATTTAGAACAACCATATTAGTATGAATCAACAAGAAAAATGCAAGGATGATGCGTATAAATTAAAACACGAATATGAAAAAAGTCAAGAACAGGGCGGCCTCATTCTACCGATTCTTTGTGTATGGAGGCTTGAAATGTATTGGGTTATGATCAGAGAGGTCTCAGCAAGCTTTTGAGATCCTTTCCACGCCTTGAAATGCCTTGAAACTATGAAAACAGTTTTGAGGAATTTTGGAAAAAAGTGCAATGTGTGTGTTCTTCTTGGGCGCAACTTTTTTTTGGTTCTATGCATTAGGGTTGCCTTCTGTTTATGTATGGGAATGAATTAGGGTGAAATCCAAGCCAAGAAACCTTTGCATTCATGAATCCAATATTTGATTTTCAATGAATCTTTTTTCAATCTTTTTCATGCCCTTTTGATACCAATCATGGCCAAATCTTTCCATATTGAGTGTGCACGAAATCTTGGAGTTATGATAGACCTATTAGCTGCATAAAAAGATTTAAAATGCATGCTTGAGTATTTTTGTCATATTTTATTTAATTAAATGAATTAATGGTGATAAAAATTCAAATAAATAATAAAAAATGATGAAATAAATCCCCTTTGGGTCAAATGGTCGTGCATAGCTCTTGGATGATAATTCTTGGAAGAAAATGTGGCCCATTAGCAATTTTGAGGCATTTGAAGCAAAGTTGACTTTTCAAAATTCCCAAAAATTTCCCAACTTCCACAAGGCATATCTTGCTCAATTTTTACGCTTTGATCATGTTCTTGGACATTTTAGAAAGTTCTTGAAGTCCTCTAACCAATTCCTTTGGTCCCATGTCATATTGATTTACCAATCTCAAGTTATGGTCTTTTACTTAAAGTGCCTTTTTGTTGACTTTTGAAAATGACCTATAATGTTGAGATTGATACCTTTTTGTGAGAGCATTTCTTGGACTTGAAGTGTGAAGAGGAGTTGTAGGAAATGTCTTTCTCTTCAAAATGAGCTTTGGATGGAATTTTTCTGATAAACCATGTGGAAGTTATGCCTTGGTCAAGTTACAGTTGACTTTTTCAACTGTCCAAATATAGAAACTTTTGCATCTTGAGACTTTTTGAGCCATGCCTTGAGAATCATGATCAAGCATTGATCAAATGATGTTTGTGGCTTCAAAATAGGATGTTGACCAAAAATTTGGACTTTTGACTGTCCAATAACCATTTTGCCCCTGCAGTTGACTGTTGAGCAATTAGGGTTTCTGACTGTGCAATTTTGTGCTGTGAGTCTTGAAACTTAGCATATGGATGCTTGACCATGTTTATAGGCATGTGGGACTTGATTGGACCTTTGGAAACTTCAATTTCTTTGCCAGAACCAAAACCCTAGTTTTTTGACTGTTTAGGAGGCAATTGAACTGTGCAACTTTTGATAGATTTTGAAGCATGCTCTTTGCAAGTCTTGAAGAATATGGGAGGGAAAATTTTGGGGTACAACAGTTGCCCCTGTTCAATCTTCTTAGACTTGAGGATGTAGATTGGCTGTCGTGCCTTTCGTAGTCCGAAGGTGGAAGATGATTGGACACTAGAGTGTCTAGAAATTTGCGCTCACATAGTAGTGTGATGGTGGGAATGGGCTTATAGATGCCATTTGGAGATTGATGGATAGGATGATGGGCTTATAGATGCCATGCTAAGGGATGATGGATGAGTGGATGGGCTTATAGATGCCATCTGGGTGTCGATCGCGTAAGAGTTTCCTTAGCAAGAGCTTGCATACCTGAAAAAGGAAATGATTACCTGACCTGTTACAGGAGCTGGTCTTCAAACTCTTTGTGTAGATGTGCCCTGACTGATTACAGGAATTGAATCTGGAGCTTCAAAAGGTGATGAATGAACCAGGGATGGTTACTACCTCAACGGGACGGTGAGAGAACTTTGGACGATTACTACCTCAACAGTAACGATGAGAGAATCTGGGGCGATTACTACCTCCACAGTAACGGGGAGAGAACCATAGGTGACTTCAACCTCAACAGTAACAATGAGAGAATCATAGGCGACTTCAACCTCAATAGTAACGCTGAGAGAATCATAGGTGACTTCAACCTCAACAGTAACGATGAGAGAATCTTGGGCGACTTCAACCTCAACAGTAACGCTGAGAGAATCATAGGCGACTTCAACCTCATCACTAACGCTGAGAGAATCTTGAGCGAATTCAACCTCAACAGTAACGCTGAGAGAATCTTAAGTGACTTCATCCTCAACAGTAACGATGAGAGAATCTTGGATGTCTTCTACTGGGATAAGAATCAGGGAGATCTTAGGGTCGATCTGACTGAACCGGAAAAGGCCTTTGACTGGATAAGAATCAGGAAAATCTTAGGGTCGATTTAACTGAACCGGGAAAGGTCTTGGAATATCTTCAACTGGATAAGAATCAGGGAGATCTTAGGGTCGATCTGACTGAACCAGAGAAGGCCTTTGACTGGATAAGAATCAGGAAAATCTTAGGGTCGATTTAACTGAACCGGGCAAGGTCTTGGAATATCTTCAACTGGATAAGAATCAGGGAGATCTTAGGGTCGATCTGACTGAACCAGAGAAGGCCTTTGACTGGATAAGAATCAGGAAAATCTTAGGGTCGATTTAACTGAACCGGACAAGGTCTTGGAATATCTTCAACTGGATAAGAATCAGGGAGATATTAGGGTCGATCTGACTGAACCAGAGAAGGCCTTTGACTGGATAAGAATCAGGAAAATCTTAGGGTCGATTTAACTGAACCGGACAAGGTCTTGGAATATCTTCAACTGGATAAGAATCAGGGAGATCTTAGGGTCGATCTGACTGAACCAGAGAAGGTCTTGGAATATCTTCAACTGGATAAGAATCAGGGAGATCTTAGGGTCGATCTAACTGAACCAGGCAAAAATCTTGAACATAGCTGAGAACTTGACTGGATCTTTCCTGAAAGGTAAAGGTCAGTCATATGCAATGCATGATATGGATCAAGCAATGATGTTCTTAACATAAATGAGACTGTAAGGTATGATGCGTTTATGCATGCTATAATGTATAGAAATGCGATGTTTATGGATGTATGTTTTTGTCTAGGAAAATAGATCCTTGACGGATGCCGGGAAGTCAAATCCTGGGCTGACGTTCGGAGAATAGTGCTTTGTTGTTTCCACTGGGGATAATAGTTGCAAGAATACCAGTAGGAGAAGATAACTCCGTTGGGGAATAAACTTGGTGAATGTATTACTCTACGGGGAATAACTACTCTAGCGACCTTGCTGGGGAACAATACTCTGTGGGGAGAGAGGTACTTTGCTGAAATGTTGATGGTAACTCCGCTGGGGATACCATTAATATGTTGGAAGTGTTAATAGACTTCGCTGGGGATACCATTGTTATGTTGGAAGTGTTAATAGACTTCGCTGGGGATAGGAAGCCTTTGCCGAGGACGATCTTTCCGTGGCTTTTGGCTGAGGATAACCCAGTTATATCCTGGTAGGGAAATAACCTTTGAATAAAGCCGGGGGACGCGTTCGTGCTCTGTAGGGGATAAGCTTCCAGAATCTACTGGGGATAAGCTTACTGCTGGGGAGATGGATTCAAACTTTCCTGGGGAAATCTTGATTGGACTCTCCTGGGGAAATCTTTGAACTGTAATTTTTTGCAAGTTGAAAGAGGGAACCTATGTAGGGTTGCCTGACGATGAGCTCGTGTAAAACCGCATCTTGGAAAGAAGGACACCTGAGTAGGGTTACTGATGACGAGTTTGTGTAAGACTTCATCTTGAAAGAAGTAAAACCTGGGTAGGGTTTCTGATGACGAGTCCGTGTAAAACTGCATCTTTGGGAAGAGAGAACCTGTGTAGGGTTTCTTCGGGATAAGTTCGTGTAAAACTTCTGGAGGAATCGGGGTAAGGTTACTGCAGGGTAAGTTCGTGTAAAACTTCTTGATGAACCGGGGTAAGGTCATCTTGAGATAAATCCGTGTAAGACTTCTGGAGGAACCGGGGTAAGGTTACTGCAGGATAAGTTCGTGTAAAACTTCTTGATGAACCGGGGTAAGGTCATCTTGAGATAAGTCCGTGTAAGACTTCTGGATGAACCGGGGTAAGGTCATCTTGAGATAAGTCCATGTAAGACTTCTGGAGGAACCGGGGTAAGGTTACTTGAGATAAGTCCGCGTAAGACTTTTTCTGAAGGAAAAGGAACCGGTGTAGGGTTGCCTGTGGATGAGTCCATGTAAGACTTTGTCTGAAAGCTGAGAAGGAACCGGTGTAGGGTTGCCTGATGATGATCAAATGGATGATTGTCCTGTTTGGTTTCGGATATTAACCCAAGATCAGTCGTCCACTGATTTTTCTTGGCTTGTTACCAATGTTGATCTGGAATTTGTAAAGGTAGATGGTAATCATCTTTGTATTAACCTTTCCTTGGTACTTTGGTTGACAGAGCAACTGGATCGCCTGGACGACTCATTATTGCCCCTGTTTCTGAGGTGAGGGGAAAAGATACCTTGTGGAGGTACTGGATGACTGCCAATTGACAAATCTTCCCTTTGGTAGGCAAGTGACGAGATGCCGGGACATAGTCGTACGCTCTTGATCCCTAACTTTTGCCTGGACTGCCCTTTCGGGTTTTCAGTTCACCGGGATACCCATTTTGGCCCAAGCCGCCTTTTCGGGTTTTCGACTTGCCAGGTGTACAAATTTTTCTTTTCCATCCCTTGTTTTTGCCCGAACCCTTTTGGTTCGCCGGGAAGCCCTTATTTTTGCCTAGGTGTGTCAACCTAGCGGGTCTTTTATCGTGCGTAGTATTTTTTCGACTATGTCCACGCTCTCAGGATGTAGGGAGGTGCCCCTGTTGATAGTGTTGTGTTGCCCTGCTACCAGAGGATGTCTGATTGGGCAAGATTCGTTGCTGGAATGCCCCAAGTGACTCGGGCGGAGATTTGCCCCAAGCTGGTTGGCCTTGAGAGATTCCTCGAATCTTGACTGGACTGCCCCAGATGATAGACACTGATCATGCCATGCCCCTTGATTGGAAGTGTTCCTTCCACTTGAGGTGACCTCTTTGTTGAGAGGACTTTTGTTCATTAGATATTCGTCGTGCGAATTTCTCTGCTGTTCAAACAAATAGTCATATGCGAACAAGGTTATTTTAAGAATGCAAAGGCTTATGTCTGTCTTGAAGTTTTTTTGAAAATGCATTTTTTCAGTAAAACAATGTGATGTCAACTCAAGATTTTACAGCAATCCTTCAGGAGTCAGGATACCTTTGTAACAGTATGCTTTCGAACTAACCCATGCTTCAGCTAGGACTTTTGAGGGTTGTAACGTGGCCTGGTTCACGGTTTAAGAAACAAAGGATAAAGGCTCAAATTATTTGTACCCACCCGCTCTTCGTGATGTTCTTCAAACCTAAGCTCAGTTGATCGTGCGTTAGACCTTTTTTGAGTCTTTGTCCTGACGTTCCAATGATGGTTCAGATATTGATGATTTATTCTGAATAGGCAGTCATTTTTGTTTTGTTATTGAGGGTTTGTAGGACCTCTTTCTTCTTTTTTTGTTTTGTTATCCCTGTTTTTGCCCGAACTGTTTCTTTTGCGATTATAGTCAGCGGGATGCCCCAGTTTCGTAAGTCTCCTTCATGGGTTTTGACTTATTGGGCTTTTATTTTGAGAAGTAATGACTGCCTGTCTGTATGATTGTTCGGAACCATCACTGTCTTCTCTTTTTTTTGTAAGGACCTCTTTGGTGCCATTTGTTATGCACTTGGATCAACTGAGAGAACTACCCTGCCCCAGGTTATGATAAAGGGTTTTAATTTTCGAAAAGAAAAACTCCTACTTCTTTGGCTCAGAGGGGTTGACAAGGGATTATCTTCCTTATAACTTCAGTGTTTAGGAATTGAAACAATGCATGTACCTCATCAGCGGGGTCTGTTCAAAAGCCTACTGTCGTTTGCGGTATCGTTTTCGTCATCCTCCCTCAAGAGGCTTAGAATTATTAATCAAGAGTTGATCATCACAAAAAATATGAAAGCAGTTTTAAGTATAGCACGCATAATTAATTCAAGACAGACATGTGTAATGCATTCATGAAATAAAAGAGTTTAACATGACAATTGTTTGTTTGAACAAGAAAAGAAAAATACAACTTGAAATCAAATGAACAAAAATCTCTCAATCCTAGCCATGTTTTAGCAAAGGAGCAGTGGTCACAATGGGAGTCTCAGCAGGCTCGAACTCGATCTCCTTAGCGTCGATCATATTCTGGATCTTATACTTCAGTGCCCAACAGTCCTCAGTATCGTGCCCCGGGCTATCAGAATGATAAGCACACCTCGCCTCTGGATTGTAGTTTGGAGAGGAGGTCTTGGGATTTGCAGGAGGGTTGATCACCGCAATCAGGTTCATTTTCAACATGTGCTGCAATGCTTGTGACCATGGCATGTTGATGTTGGTGAATTGTCTTTTAGGCTCGTCCAGCCTTTGCTGATTTCCCTTTGGTGGTTGTCGGCGTGGTGCAGAACCAGAGATCATGACTGCCCCTGCATGCTGGTCATGACGACTCTTTTGACTGTATGCAGCATTAGATTCCTTCTTTCCCATGTAAGGCTTTTTGTGAGTATCAGAAGGTGTGCCCTCTTGAATCTTCCCGGCCTTGATGCCAGCTTCAATTCTTTCCCCAGTCAGAATGAGGTCGGTAAACCCTGCAGATGAATTACCAATGAGATGATTGAAGAACGGCCCGGATAGGGTCCCCAAGAACATATCAACGAGTTCCCGGTCAGTCAAAGGTGGTTGTACCCTCCCCGCAAGGTCTCTCCATCTCTGCGCATATTCTTTGAAACCTTCTCCCGATCCTAACGACATACCCTGGAGTTGGATACGTGTAGGAGCGAGGTCGGCATTATACTGATACTGCTTGTAGAAAGCAGTAGCCTACTCCTCCCAGTTACGAACCTTGGTTCCATCCAGCTGATAGAACCATTCGAGATGAGTCCCTGAAAGACTCTCCTGGAAGAAGTGGATCCACAAGTTCTTGTCCATAGTGTATGGTTGAATCTTCCGCACATAAGATCTGAGATGCAGCCTGGGACAGGATGCCCCATCATACTTAACAAAAGAAGGAACCTTGAATTTGTGTGGGATCACCACACCAGAAGATAGACCCAGGTCTCCGAAATCCAACCCAGGCACTTGTTGAATTTCCATGGCATTCAGACGATCCTCTAGTTGCTTGTACCGGTCCTCAGCTGGAGGGTACTGCTCATCATCAGTCTCGTTGTCGGAGACCACTGGACTAGGAACCTCTCTCCCTTGGGGACTGTCTTTCCCAACAAAGGAAGTAGCTTGATCAGCATCATTTTGTGATACATTTCCAGACTTGCGCCTAGGGTTAAACAACACAGTTCTCTTCTTCTTCTTCTTCTTCTTCAGGAGCAGAGTCTTCAAATCCTGCTGCCCCTGGGCTAGACTCATGATCAAATCTTGGAACTGGGCGTTCTGAGCCTGGAGAGCCTTGATGGATTGTTCGTTGGATGATTCAGGATTCATGACGATCGGCTGAAATAAACAGCGAAGAAGGTAAGCAACCTGTAAAAGGGATACCTGTAATGCAATGATATGTATATATACATGCAATGTTTTCAAGGATCTCGCGGGGTAAACAAGAAAATTGTTAGAGTTGGGATCCGATAGCTTGATTGAAGGAACTGCATGTTGTTGAGAGTCCTTCTTCACGGGTCAAGGCTCACCATATCGAGTGGGTCATAGCCCCTGGCAACCTTGGCTAGAGGAAAATAAATCCCCTTTGCCCCCTGCTAGACATTTGGTTCTTCATGACCTGCATCACAAGCCCTTGAGATCTTGGAAATGGGTTAGTCCTTATGCGGGATGCATGCAATTATATGATGTTATGTTATGTATGGGGTAATGTAGGTAAACCCTGTTATGAGTCCCAATTAAGGACTATAAACAAAACCTGCAAGAAAACTCAAGTGTCAGATAACAAGCATGCAAATAGTCAAGTTGGAAGGCACACAAGTCACACAAGAGAAGCCCTTAGAGTTTAGGCCAGCATGGGGTCTGGGTATTACCCTCTTGAAGTTGGTGGGCTCAACCTGTCCTATTAGAAGTAACCGGGTTCTAAGGGTCCCAATATCACTGGATTGCTTTCATTGTTCATCGTTTCGATTTAGCCACTGAACTGGCGACCGAAATATTCCAGGAAAGCAACCCTGAATTGAGTGTAGTATCGAGTATCAACCAACCTCGGACTGCACCAAAGTCAGTTATCTCACTACCCTAAAGAGGCCAAGATAGTTCAATTAAGGTTCCTAAGGTCAGTTGATGCTTCACGACACCACGTGGAGGCCCCGTACTCTCCTTGACTGAACTCAAGGGTTACCGGTACACACCAAAGTGCCACATCAACGTAGCAGACTGTTTCAACCATGTCGGTATACCCCGCACAGTTCCCTCACAGCCTTGTTGCTACTTTCTAAGAAGGTATCCCCCAGATCTGGGTTAGGATCTATAGAACTCCCAAGACAGTCCCACAATTTAAAGCAAACAAGTCAAAGCAATTGAAAACACAGTGATCTTAGTCCTAAGGTACACCTCACTTTAAAATTTCCCCAGCAGAGTCGCCAGTTCTGTGATCGGTGGATCTGGAACTGACTGTTTAACGCTGGTTCGCAAAATGTCGCGGAAGCAAGAGTCGCCATCGTCTTTTATTTTCTCCAAAATGGAAAGGACAAAAGCACAGAAAAATTCCTTATTGAGATTGCTCTCGGTTCGGGAGGTAGATTTATAGAAAGGGAAGGTGTTAGCACCCATTCTATCCATGGTTATCCATGGGCTCTTAGATACTTGCTCATTTGTGTTTTCAAAATTGTTTGTTTGCTTTTCAAGGTGAGTGGGTTTGAAAAAGTTTCTTTGAAAATTTCAGTTCGACTCTTGTATCAGTCCTCAAGAGTGTTTGAAAAGTTGCTTTTGAAAGCTTTTTGAAAAGTGTCGGTGTGAAAAGAAGTTTTTTGATTTGTTTTTTGAATTAGAGTAAGTATCTACGAGTCATCTACCTATCCTAAGGAATTCGTCTGTGTAAATGTCTTTAAAGTAGTGCCATCCCACCATTGAGAGGTTGGTAGCACCACCGTTGGAGGTGTTCGGGTCAATTCGAGGGTTCGGGACATTGTGGTCACCAGAGCAATAGGAAGACACCTTAGAAGCTACCCTCATGCCATGTTCATGGACATGAGGACTTACTAAAACATCCTCTACTCGACGACCACTTTTCAAGGGGCAAGGCAACAATGAGGCGTACCCTAGGGGTGGTGTGTGATTTGTGTGTCATTTTCGATTATGTTTATCTTGTTCATGCATTGGTGATCTATGCTTTGTTTTTATTTTTGACATTCATTCTTTCATGCAAGTTATTAACGGTTAAAAGATGCGGGAAGATAAAAGTCCTACGCTATTACAAAGGCGCGGGTCCACATCGCCAAATTAAACCAAGACCCGATTTTGAATAAAATAAAAATGCGAAAAGATAAATGTCCTAATTAATCTATTACAAGGCTTTGGGGGCAAGTACATGAAATTTATAAAAAGGAAATAAAATAAGTGCGCGAAACGAAATTATAATTGAAAGCGAGGGCGTTGGACCCTTTTAAAGAAATTAAATTGAAATTATGAAATTAATTAAATTAAATAAAGGAAAAAGACTTATTTTTTGATATTTTTTGTATTTATGGAGTTTAATGAGAAAATTAAATTAAAACCCTAATTCTAAACTATTTTTAATTTATTAAAAAAAATGTTTAAGTTGACCTAGTTTTAACCTAATTATTTACATGGCATATTTATTTATAAAAATAATTAATACTTAATAATGGTAAAAAGAAAAGAAAATGAATAAAAGCATTGAAAACCCTAATCTCTATATTTTTTAATATATTAAAAAGAACATTGAATTAAACCTAGAATTAACACTAAATTAGTTAACAAAATTTAATTACAAAAACTATTTATGAATTAAATATTAAAACATATTTTTATTTTTTGACTTTTTGATTTTTATATTTATTTTTTATGTTATAAAAAATTATTTGGAGGAATTAAATGAAAATAAATAAATTAAAACAAAAAAAAAGAGAAAAAGAAAGGAGAAAAAGATACAAAAAAAAAGGGGGGGTTCTGCCCTAATTATGGAGGTATGATCTTTAATCTAGCCCAATGAATTCAAGCCTTTTATTGACTTTTCTGGGACGCGTGTGGCTCTGTTGACCAATGCGTATGGTAGTCCTCCTATGCTGACCCTTGGATTGATGCTGTTGTACGCGTGGCCAGCTTGAGCGTAGGGTGCATGGTAGATTTCTGGGCGTGTACTGCATGGAATCATGTTAAAACAAAATATATTGAGAAAGGGAGGGGACCTGGGAATCGAACCCAGGTCCCATTGATTGCATGACACCTCACTTACCAACCAGCCAAGCGCGTTCGTTTGTAATATTAATGGAACCTGATTCATATGAGAGAGAACAAGTGCTATTGGTAAACAAAAAAGAAAATGCGCGAATATTTGAATGGCCATGTATGGTTGAGACACCTCAGCATCTTCTCCACCTCGCCTTTGCTTTTGCCTGAAAAAAATACATCAAATAGCGGGGGTTTTGAACCCCCACAATCTTGGACAACAAAAATAGCGAATAGAAATTGGCCAATGATAAATTGAGCGCGATGGGTGCTTTAGATTCGTTGGAATGCTACGAGTTCAATGGTCCTAGTCTCATGTTCTGATTTTACCATATGCAAAAGTCCCCAATTTCACATCTTTGAAAACCTAGAAAACTTCCATGGCAGATTCTCGTACAGGGCACAAAAACTCAATTAAATGATGCCAATAGATTTAGAACAACCATATTAGTATGAATCAACAAGAAAAATGCAAGGATGATGCGTATAAATTAAAACACGAATATGAAAAAAGTCAAGAACAGGGCGGCCTCATTCTACCGATTCTTTGCGTATGGAGGCTTTAAATGTATTGGGTTATGACCAGAGAGGTCTCAGCAAGCTTTTGAGATCCTTTCCACGCCTTGAAATGCCTTGAAACTATGAAAACAGTTTTGAGGAATTTTGGAAAAAAGTGCAATGTGTGTGTTCTTCTTGGGCACAGCTTTTTTTTGGTTCTATGCATTAGGGTTGCCTTCTGTTTATATATGGGAATGAATTAGGGTGAAATCCAAGCCAAGAAACCTTTGCATTCATGAATCCAATATTTAATTTTCAATGAATCTTTTTTCAATCTTTTTCATGCCCTTTTGATACCAATCATGGCCAAATCTTTCCATATTGAGTGTGCACGAAATCTTGGAGTTATGATAGACCTATTAGCTGCATAAAAAGATTTAAAATGCATGCTTGAGTATTTTTGTCATATTTTATTTAATTAAATGAATTAATGGTGATAAAAATTCAAATAAATAATAAAAAATGATGAAATAAATCCCCTTTGGGTCAAATGGTCGTGCATAGCTCTTGGATGATGATTCTTGGAAGAAAATGTGGCCCATTAGCAATTTTGAGGCATTTGAAGCAAAGTTGACTTTTCAAAATTCCCAAAAATTTCCCAACTTCCACAAGGCATATCTTGCTCAAGTTTTAAGCTTTGATCATGTTCTTGGACATTTTGGAAAGGTCTTGAAGTCCTCTAACCAATGCCTTTGGTCCCATGTCATTTTTATTTACCAATCTCAAGTTATGGTCTTTTACTTAAAGTGCCTTTTTGTTGACTTTTGAAAATGACCTATAATGTTGAGATTGATAACTTTTTGTGAGAGAATTTCTTGGACTTGAAGTGTGAAGAGGAGTTGTAGGAAATGTCTTCCTCTTCAAAATGAGCTTTGGATGGAATTTTTCTGATAAACCATGTGGAAGTTATGCCTTGGTCAAGTTACAGTTGACTTTTTCAACTGTCCAAACATAGAAACTTTTGCATCTTGAGACTTTTTGAGCCATGCCTTGAGAATCATGATCAAGCATTGATCAAATGATGTTTGTGGCTTCAAAATAAGATGTTGACCAAAAATTTGGACTTTTGACTGTCCAATGACCATTTTGCCCTTGCAGTTGACTGTTGAGCAATTAGGGTTTCTGACTGTGCAATTTTGTGCTGTGAGTCTTGAAACTTAGCATATGGATGCTTGACCATGTTTATAGGCATGTGGGACTTGATTGGACCCTTGTAAACTTCAATTTCTTTGCCAGAACCAAAACCCTAGTTTTTTAACTATTTAGGAGGCAATTGAACTGTGCAACTCTTGATAGATTTTGAAGCATGCTCTTTGCAAGTCTTGAAGAATATGGGAGGGCAAATTTTGGGGTACAACATTTGGCATATGAGAAGTGATCACGTTTAGAGTCTCTGGAGGGTCAAGCTCGATCTCCTTGGCATCAATCATGTCTTGGACCTTGTTCTTCAGAGCCCAACAATTGTTTGTATCATGTCTAGGACTATCAGAATGGTATGCACACCTTTCATTAGGATGATAGGTAGAAGCAGAAGTATTTGGGTTCCGGAGCGGAGCCTTTAATGTAATTAGCCCTATCTTCAACAGGTGTTGTAGCACCTGAGCTAACGACATGCCAATCCTGGTAAATTGTCTCTTAGGTGCAACCTTCTTGTGCTGATTCTTTTGTTGTTGTTGGCGAGGTTGTTTTTGGGCTCGTGACCCCGAAACAAGTTGAGGAGCTTTTCCCTTATCTTCTTGTCTCAAGGGGGGTTGAATGATGACTTGATCTTCAACCTTAGGTGTTTGCCCCACTTGGTTATTTTGAAGCAGCTTGTTGACGAGGACCCTGAGCTCTTCTTGTCTTTGAGCTAAGTCTTGAATGAGAGCCATCTGGCCCACCAGCTGTCCCATCATCTGGATCTTCATTATTGCCAACTCGATCTGCAGCTCTTCTAACTGATCATTCCTAACACTGCCTGAAATCCCTAGGACCATGCCCCTTGTGAGGAGAGCTTTCACTTCTTCTTGCCCTTGGGACAGGTTCAAGAACATTTCTTGAAGTTGAGCATTTTGAGCCTGGATGCCCTTGATAGTCCGCTCTAGAGCCATCTCTACTGAAATAAATAGTAGGAGATAAGGAGACCTGTGTGGGAGAAACCTGTCATGATATGATGTATGATATGTGGATGCATGCTTTCAAGAATCTCGCGGGGTAAACACAAGAAAATGTTAGAAATTGAACATCCTTGATTGGAGAACTTTGTATCGGTGGATGTCTTTCCACGAGAATCAAGCTCACCATGTCAAGTGGGTCATAGCCCCTGATTCAAGTTGTTGTACTTGATCTTTGACGGCGTTTGTTTAGAGGCAAACCCTCTTGTCCTTTGGTAGACGTCTGGTTCAACACGACCCTGCATCAAAAGACCCTCGAGATCCTTGAAATGGTTATTGAAAATGCTATGGTATGATGTTATGATGTCATGGTAAAGGCACACCACAAGTATCCACAAAAGGAAAACATGGTAAAGGCACACAAATCACACAAGAGAACCCTTAGATTTCAGGCTGGCATGGAGCTTAGGTACTACCCTCTTTCAGTTCAGTTGGTTAAGACCTGTCCTAAAAATAGTAACCGGGTTCTAGAGGATCTCAATATCACTGACTACCCTCAATCGG
This sequence comes from Vicia faba, assembly GCA_948472305.1. Classification (NCBI taxonomy): domain Eukaryota; kingdom Viridiplantae; phylum Streptophyta; class Magnoliopsida; order Fabales; family Fabaceae; genus Vicia; species Vicia faba. The sequence goes on from OX451736.1 coordinate 1,631,788,015, forward strand.
TCATAATTCCAGTTTAGCAACCTTTTCTTGCGGCCGGAACCATCGCGAGAGTTTAGTCTCAATGAGTGTAGCATACTGCTACTGTTCTATGGCCAAGTTGGTCAATTTAAGGTTCTAAGGTCAATTGGTGTTTAATGACTCCTTAGAAGACCCATATTCTCCTCGTTCCAACACAAGGGATATCGGTACAGACCAAGGTGTCACACCAACGTAGCTACTGCTTCATCCGTTTCGGTCTACGCCGGACAGATCTCTCACAGTTTATTGCTACTTACCTAAAGGGTATCCCCAGATCTGGGTTAGGATCTATAGAACTCCGATACAAGCCCATAAAATTTAAAACATACAAAGCATACAATTGAAAACACAAGTGATCTAATCCTAAGGTACACCTCACTTATATAGAATTACCCAGCAGAGTCGCCAGTTCTGTGATCGGTGGGAATGAGAACTGACTGTTTTGGAATGCTAGTTCGCGTTTGCGTTTGTTTTCGCAAAATGTCGCGGTAAGCAAGAGTTGCCACCGTCTTTTATTTTATCCAACAAGGAAAGGACAAAAGCACAGAAAAATTCCTTTTTGAGATGTTTCTCGGGTTCGGGAGGTAGATTATAGAAAGGGAAGGTGTTAGCACCCTTTCTATCCGTGGTTATCCACGGGCTCTTAGGTACTTGCTCATTATGTTTTCAAAATTTTCTTTTCTTTGTGTTTGTGGGTTTGCAAAGAGTTTTTTGTTTGAAAGGGGTGTAAGTGCGAAAAGTTTTGTTTTTGTTTTCAAAAGAGCAAGTACTTAAGAACATCTACCTACTCAAAAGGAACTAAATTGTGCAAATGTCCTTTAGACAATGATATCCCACTATTGAGGAGTAGGTAGCATCGTCGTTGGAGTTTTCGGGTCAATTCGATTAAGGGACGTGTGGTCACTAAAGCAATGTTAGGATGCCTTAGCGGTAACCCTAATGTCCTAGATCATTTTTCCGAGGCAACCGTTTCGAGGCAACTATGATCTTGGGACAAGAGGACTGTTGTACCCCAAAATTTGCCCTCCCATATTCTTCAAGATTTGCCAAAAGCATGCTTCAAAATTCCCCAAGGGTTGCACAGTTCAAGGGCCTCCTAACAGTCAAAAACTAGGGTTTTGGTTCTGACAAAGAAAATGAAGTTTCCAAGGGTCCAATCAAGTCCCACATGCTTATAAACATTGTCAAGTATCCTCATGTCAAGTTTCAAGACTTACAGCACAAAATTGCACGGTCAAAAACCCTAATTGCCATACAGTCAACTGCAGGGGCAAAATGGTCATTTAACAGTCAAAAGTTCAAATTTTTGGTCAACATCTCATTTTGAAGCCATAAACATCATTTTATCAATTCTTGATCATGATTTTCAAGGCATGGCTCAAAAAGTCTCAAGATGCAAAAGTTTCCATATTTGGACAGTTGAAAAAGTCAACTGTAACTTGACCAAGGAATAACTTCCACATGTTTCATCAGAAAAATTCCATCCAAAGCTCATTTTGAAGAGAATGACATTTCCTACAACTCCTCTTCACACTTCAAGTCCAAGGAATGCTCTCACAAAAAGTTATCAATTTCAACATTATAGGTCATTTTCAAAAGTCAACAAAAAAGGACTTTAAGTCAAAGGCCATAACTTGAGATTGGTAAATCAAAATGACATGGGACCAAAGGAATTGGTTATAGGACTTCAAGACCTTTCCAAAATGTCCAAGAACATGATCAAAGCTTACAAATTGAGCAAGTTATGCCTTGTGGAAGTTGGGAAATTTTTGGATATTTTGAAAAGTCAACATTGATTCAAATGTCTTAAAAATGCTAATGGGCCTCTTTTTCTTCCACAATTCATCATCCAAGGCATGTGCACGACCATTTGGCCCAAAGGGAAGTTTTTTATCATTTTTATTTATTTATTTGGATTTTTAATTATTAATAATTCATTTAATTAAAATAAATAGGTGAAAAATACTAAACCTAATGTTTTAAATCTTTTTGTGCATGGAATAGGCTTAAGATTTCGTGCACAATCAGATATGGAAAGAATCTTGATAAATGGACATGATTTGAACCAAGTTTGCATGAAAAAGATTTGAAAACCTATGCCATAAAAATCAAATATCTCTTCATCAATTCATGGATTTTTTTGATCAAATTCTTAACCCTAATCATTCACATGTATATATTGATGCTAACCCTATTCCAAATAACCTCCCAGCTGCGCCATACACCAAGAATGAAACTTGAGTTTTTTGCCAAAAAGTTAAATACTGAAAACTAGGTTACAGGTTGATTGAAGCCAAAAGACTTGTTCCATTACCTTCCTGGGGCTTCAAGGAAGGTTTTCAAATCAAAACCATCCATCCTAACACCAAGAAGCGTAAGAATAATGGTGTCCTGTACAGAAATTTTTTTACATTCTTGCATCATGATTCATGCGTCTTTAGTAATTTTTGATGTTTGATTTATGTTCCTTGATTAATTCTAAAGCTAACCGTGTGCTTTGATTGAGCTTTCATGCGTTATATGACGAATCACCATTAAAGGATGCTAGGGTTCTTTGAGTTTGAAATTGGGCGTTTCTGAATACCATAAAATTGGAACATTTCAATACCATGATCAAACTCGGCATGCTTGGACGATCTGAATAGAACCCTCGCGCCTAATTTATGTACCCACATGGCCTATTCGCTATTTCAGGAAATTGCATATTTTGGGGGGGTTTAAAACCCCCGCTAACCTTTTCATGTTTCAGAAAATAAACAAAACGAGGAGGAAGATGATGAAGTGTAAGGCTGCAATTGGTTCGTTCAAATTTTCGCGCGGAAAAAAGCACTATCGTTTGTTTTCTTTTATTATATTTATTGATTATATAATATACAAAGAAATAAAGCAGCGCGTTTGGCAAGGCTTAGCATTGGTAATCAACAGGACCTGGGTTCGATCCCCAGGTCCCCCACTCTCTTTCAATATTTTTTCTCTTAACCTAATCCTGTGCAGATTCCATATTAGGGTTCACCATATTCCCCATATCTGGACTATCCACGTGCTGGCTGAGATCAATCCAAGGGGCATAACTTGAAGAACATCCAGTGCCTTAGTCAACCATGCACATGGGAACGTGGAAAAGTCAATAAGGCCATGAGCTTAATGGGCCTCAAATGCTAACAATAACCTCCCAATCTGGGGACAGACCCCCCTAGGTTTGCAATTTCTTTTTTAATTTTCCATTTTTTATTTTGATTCAATTATTTTTCTAATTAATTTCTTTAATTTAATATTTTCATAAAAAACATAAAAAACAATATAAAGTCAGAAAAAAGACAAAAATAAGTATTTTTATTTAATGTTATTTTTTTTGTAAATAAATATCATTAATTAATTTTAGTTTTTAATTTAGGCTTAAATCTTAATATTTTTCTAATAAACTTAAAATTGGTAGAATTAGGGTTTTAATTAATTTTTATCCTTTTTCTTTTCTTTTCATTAATAATTGATTATTTATTTTCATAAAATCAAACTGTCATTAAATAATTAGATTTAATTTTAGGTTTAAATTTTAATAGGTTTTCTTAATAAATAAAAGTTGTAGAATTAGGGTTAATTAGCATTTTAATTTCATTTAATTCTCATTAAAATCATAAATACCAAAATCTCAAAAACAATTTCCTTTTCTTTTAATTTAATTAATTTGTAAATAATAATTTCATTAAAAAGGGTCCAACGCCCTCGTTTCTAACTTTAATTCCAATTCGCGCATTTTTTATTTTATTTCTTATAATATTGATGTAATTCTCCCAAAGCCGTGTAATATTTATCTTTCGCACGTTACTTTATTTCTTTATTTTCTGTCAAATCGGGTCCTGGATTTTTAATTTGGCGATGTGGACCCGCGCCTTTGTAATAGTTTAGAACTTTATCTTTCCGCACTCTTATTTTAACTGTTAATAATGGCATGCAAGAATGAATGATAAAATAAAAACAAATGCGTAGATCACCTGACATGAACAAGATAAATGCAAATGAACATGACACCCAAATCACACACCACCCCTAGGGTACGCCTCACTGTTGCCTTGCCTCGAAAGGTGATCGTCGAGTAGAGGACGTCTTAGTAAGTCCTCGTGATCCGGGAACCTGGCATGAGGGTAGCTTCTAAGGTGTCTTCCCATTGCTCTGGTGATCACCATGTCCCGAACCTCGAATTGACCCAAATACCTCCAACGGTGGTGCTACCTACCTCTCAATGGTGGGATGGCACTACTTTAAAGGACATTTACACAGACGAATTCCTTAGGGTAGGTAGACGACTCTAGATACTTGCTCTAATTTCAAAACAAATCAAAAATACTTTTCACACCAACACATTTTCAAAAAGCTTTCGAAAGCAAATTTTTCAAACACTCTTGAGGACCGATACAAGAGTCAAACTGGAATTTTCAAAGAAACTTTTTAAAACCCACAGTTGAAAAGCAAACAAACCATTTTTGAAAACACAAATGAGCAAGTATCTAAGAGCCCATGGATAACCATGGATAGAAAGGGTGCTAACACCTTCCCTTTCTATAACCTACCTCCCGAACCGAGAGCAATCTCTTTAAGGAATTTTTCTGTGCTTTTGTCCTTTCCATTTGGAGAAAATAAAAGACGGTGGCGACTCTTGCTTCCGCGACATTTCGCGAACCAGCGATAAACAGTCAGTTCCAGATCCGCCGATCACAGAACTGGCGACTCTGCTGGGGACTTAAACTTAAAGTGAGGTGTACCTTAGGGTTAGTTCTATACTGTGTTTTCAATTGTTTTCTTTGCTTGCTTTATTATTGTGGGAACTGTCTTGGGAGTTCTATAGATCCTAGCCCGGATCTGGGGGATACCTTCTTAGAAAGTAGCAACAAGGCTGTGAGGGAACTGTGCGGGGTATACTGACATGGTTGAAACAGTCTGCTACGTTGATGTGGCACTTTGGTGTGTACCGGTAACCCTTGAGTTCAGTCAAGGAGAGTACGGGGCCTCCGCGTGGTATCGTGAAGCATCAACAGACCTTAGGAACCTTAATTGAACTATCTTGGTCTCTTTAGGGTAGTGAGATAACTGACTTTGGTGCAGTCCGAGGTTGGTTGATACTCGATACTACACTCAATTGAGGGTTGCTTTTCTGGAATATTTCGGTCGCCAGTTCAGTGGCTAAATCGAAACGATGAACAATGAAAGCAATCCAGTGATATTGGGACCCTTAGAACCCGGTTACTTCTAATAGGACAGGTTGAGCCCACCAACTTCAAGAGGGTAATACCCAGACCCCATGCTGGCCTAAACTCTAAGGGTTTCTCTTGTGTGACTTGTGTTCCTTCCAACTTGACTACTTGCATGCTTGTTATCTGACACTCGAGTTTCTTGCAGGTTTTGTTTATAGTCCTTAATTGGGACTCATAACGGGGTTCACTCGAGTTTCTTGCAGGTTTTGTTTGTAGTCCTTAATTGGGACTCATAACAAAGTATACTGAATTTCTTGCAGGGTTTGTTTATAGTCCTTAATTGGGACTCATAACAGGGTTTACCTACATCACCCCATGCATAGCATGACATCATATCATTGCATACATCCTAACCCATTTCAAGGATCTCAAGGGCTTGTGATGCAGGTCATGATGAATCAAGCATCTAGCAAGGGGCAAAGAGGATTTATTTTCCTCTAGCCAAAGTTGTCAGAGGCTATGACCCACTTGATATGGTGAGCCTTTGACCCTTGGAAGAAAGACTCTCAACAAATATGAAGTTCTTTCAATCAAGCTACCAGATCCAAATGCTAACAAATTTTCTTGTTTAACCCGCGAGGTCCTTGAAAACATTACATGCTTGTCATACTCATCATTGCATAACAGGTATCCTTGTTGCAGGTCACTTACCTTTCTCGCTGTTTATTTCAGCAATGGCTTCATGACAAGATAACCAGGGACCTCCTGCTCAAGAGACTCAGTTCAAAGAGATCTTCTTAAGCCTATCCAAGGGGCAGGAAGAGCTGAGAACACTCCTCACGGGGACTTTGGTCAGGAACAATGCTGAGGACGACAAGGACGAACGGCTGAAACGCCTACAAGCTGAGGTAGACACATTGAAAACCCAGATGCTGGGGCAAATGGCCCTCATTCAAGGCTTAGCTCAGGAGCAAGGAGAGCTGAGGGCCATGATCAGTCAGCTTCCTCAAGGCATGAAGCAACCAGCCCGAATCAGGGACCAGGTCATGGAACAACTTCCAAGAGGGCAAAGGTCGAGTCCAATGAATAGACCTCTCCGAGTTGCTACTACTTCTCAGGTCCAACAACGACCTCGCCAAGAACAGCGGGTTGATCAGAACAGGCCGGACGAGCCTAAGAGACAATTCACCTACATCAACATGTCATGGTCACGAGCTTTGCAGCACATGTTAAGGATGAACCTGATTGCGGTGATCAACCCTCCTGCAAATCCAAAGACTTCCTCTCCAAATTACAACCCAGAAGCAAGGTGCGCTTACCATTCTGGTAGCCCGGGGCACGATACTGAGGATTGTGGGGCACTGAAGTACAAGATTCAGAGCATGATCGATGCTAAAGAGATCGAGTTCGAGCCCGCCAAGACTCCCAACGTGATCACTGCTCCCTTGCCAAAACATGGCTAGGATCGAGAAATTTTTGTTCATTCGAATGTTCAAGTTGCAATTTTCTTTTGTTCAAACATTTACTCATGTTAAACATTGTTATTTCATTAATGCATCGCATATGTCTGTTCTGAAACAATATATTCGTATTCACTAAATGCAAATTATTTTCATATTTTTTCTGATGATCAACTCTTAAAAAATAATTATAAGCCTCTTGAGGGAGGATGACGAAAACGATACCACGATCTCTACAGTATGCTTTTGAACAGACCCCGCTGATGAGGTACAGGCATTGTTTCAAATCCCTAAACACTGGAGTTATAAGGATGATAATCCCTCGTCAACCCCTCTGAGCCAAAGAAGTAGGAGTTTTCTTTTCGAAATTTAAAACCCTTAATCATAACCTGGGGCAGGGTAGTCTCTCAGTTGATCCAAGTGCATAACGAATGAGGTCCTTACAAAAAAGGAAGACAGTGATGATTCCGAATAATCAATAAAGAAAGGCAGTCATTATCTCGAAAAATAAAAAAACCATTAAGTCAAAACCCATGAAGGAGACTTACAAAACTGGGGCATCCCGCTGACTGTAATTCCAAAAAGGAAACAGTTCATGCAAAAAAAGAAAGGGATAACAAAAATCAGACAAGAAAGAGGTCTTACAAACCCTCAACAAAAAAGGAATGACTGTCAATTCAGAATAAATCATCAATATCTGAACCATCATTGGAACGTCAGGACAAAGACCCAATCAAGGTCTAATGCACGATCAACTGAGCTTAGGTTTGAAGAACATCACGAAGAGTGGGTGGGTACAAATAATTTGAGCCTTTATCCTTTGTTTCTTAAACCGTGAACCAGGCCACGTTATAACCCTTAAAAGTCCTAGCTGAAGCATGGGTTAGTTCGAAAGCATACTGTTACGAAAGGTATCCTGACTCCTTAAGGCTTGCGGTAAAATAACAAGTTGACATCACTGTTTACAAAAAAAATTTCACTTATTTTTACTAAAAGAATGCATTTTCAAAATCTTCAAGACAGACATAAGCTTTGCATTTTGATATCACATTGTTTGCATATGACTATTTGTTTGAGCAGCAGGGAAATTCGCACGATGAATACCTAGTGAACAAAAGCACTTCCAATCAAGGGGCAGACATGACCATGGTCTATTATCTGGGGCAGTCCAATCAAGATTCAGAGAATCTCTCAAAGTCCAAATAGCCTGGGGCAAATCTCCGCCTGAGTCACTTGAGGCATTCCAACAACGAATCTTGCCTGATCAAACACCTTCTGGTGGCATGACAAAACACTGCTAACAGGGGCAACTCCCTACATTCTGAAAGCACGGACATGGTCGAAAAAAATACTACGCACAACCAAAGACCCGCTAGGTTGACATACCTAGGAAAAAATAAGGGCTTCCCGGCGAACCAAAAGGGTCCGGGCAAAATAAGGGATGAAATGAAAAAATCAGTACACCCGGCAAGTCGAAAACCTGAAAAGGCGGCTTGGGCAAAAATGGGTATCCCGATGGACTGAAAACCCGAAAGGGCGGTCCAGGCAAAAGTTAGGGATTAAAGCGTACGACTATGTCCTGCCATCCTGTCACCTGCCTACCAGAAGAAGGTTTGTCCATCAACAACTATCAGCACCTCACAGGTCTTCCTTTCCCACCTCAGAAACAGGGGCAATAAAGAGTTGTCTAAACGATCTAATGGCTCTGCCCACCAAGGTACTAAGATAGGTTCAGCTGAAGAAGGCAGCCAATACACCTTAATTCCCCAGAGAGTGAGCCAGCAAGTCAGTACACTCTCCCCAAGCAAAGCTATTATCCAACCTTAAAGAAGTTGGGTATCCTCCAGCAGATCTCAACATTCGCCAGCAGTATATGCATTCTTAACAAGCATCCCTGGCAGTCTTGGTCTAAAGATTGTTCCCCGGCGGTATATCAAACATCCAGTGGAGTTACTTCCGATACAAATCAAAACTGCCCCAAGAGAATCCAATCCAACTCCCCCAGGAAAGTTGGAATCCATCTCCCCAAGCAGTAAGATTATCCCCAGTAGATTCTGGAAGCTTATCCCCGCGGAGCACGAACGCGTCCCCCGGCTTTATTCAAAGAGTTATTTCCTTAACAGGATCTAACTGGGTTATCCTCAGCCAATAACCACGGAAAGATCATCGTCGATACAGTCTTCTTATCCCCAGCGAAGTCTACTAACACTTCCAACACAACAAGGGTATCCCCAGCAAGTTATTATCAACACTCAACAAAGTACCTCTCTCCCCATAGAGTATTGCTTCCCAGCAAGATCACTAGAGTACTTTTCCCCCCGCAGAGTAATCCATTCGCCAAGTTTATTCCCCAACGGAGTCATCTTCTCCTACCGGTATTCTTGCAACTATCATCCTCAGCGGAAGCAAAAATCCATTCTTCAACATCAGCCCAGGAGTGACTTCCCGGCACCCGTCAAGGATCTACTTTCCAAGACGAAAACATACATTCGTAAACATCACATACATCATTATAGCATGCATATACGGATCATATCTTACAAATCTCATTTATGTTGAGAACATCATTGCTTGATCCATATCATGCATTGCATATGACTGACCTTTACTTTTCAGGAAGAATTCAGTTAAGTTCCCAGCTATATTCAAGACCTTGACCGATTCAGTTAAATCGATTCCAAAGATTTCTCTGTTTCTTATCCAGTCAAAGGCCTTCTCTGGTTCAGTCAGATCGACCCTAAGGTCTCCCTGTTTCTTATCCAGTTGAAGATTTCAAGACCTAGACCGGTTCAGTTAAATTGACCCTAAGATTTTTCTGTTTCTTATCCAGTCAAAGGCCTTCTCTGGTTCAGTCAGATCGACCCTAAGATCTCCCTGTTTCTTATCCAGTTGAAGATTTCAAGACCTAGACCGGTTCAGTTAAATCGACCCTAAGATTTTTCTGTTTCTTATCCAGTCAAAGGCCTTCTCTGGTTCAGTCAGATCGACCCTAAGATATCCCTGTTTCTTATCCAGTTGAAGATTTCAAGACCTAGACCGGTTCAGTCAGATCGACCCTAAGATCTCCCTGTTTCTTATCCAGTCAAAGGCCTTCTCTAGTCCAGTTAAATCGACCCCTAAAAGATTTTCCTGATAAAGACTCAGTAGAAGACATCCAAGATTCTCTCAGCGTTACTGTTGAGGTTGAAGTCGCCCAAGATTCTCTCAGCGTTACTGTTGAGGTTGAAGTCGCCCAAGATTCTCTCAGCGTTACTGTTGAGGTTGAAGTCGCCCAAGATTCTCTCAGCGTTACTGTTGAGGTTGAAGTCGCCCAAGATTCTCTCAGCGTTACTGTTGAGGTTGAAGTCGCCCAAGATTCTCTCAGCGTTACTGTTGAGGTTGAAGTCGCCCAAGATTCTCTCAGCGTTACTGTTGAGGTTGAAGTCACCCAAGATTCTCTCAGCGTTACTGTTGAGGTTGAAGTCGCCCAAGATTCTCTCAGCGTTACTGTTGAGGTAGTAATCGTCCCCAGATTCTCTCAACGTTCCTGTTGAGGTAGTAATCGTCCAAGGTTCTCTGACCGTCCCGTTGAGGTAGTAACCATCCCTGGTTCATTCATCACCTTTTGAAGCTCCAGATTCAATTCCTGTAACCAGTCAGGGTGCATCTATACAAAGAATTTGAAGACCAGCTCCTGTAACAGGTCAGGTAATCATTTTTCTTTTTCAGATACGCAAGCTCTCGCTAAGGAATCTCTTACGCGATCAACATACAGATGGCATCTATAAGCCCATCCACCATCCATCATCTCTCAGCATGGCATCTATAAGCCCATCCACCATCCATCATTTCTCAGCATGGCATCTATAAACCCATCATCATATCCATCAATCTCCAAATGGCATCTGTAAGCCCATTCCCCACATCACACTACTATGTGAGCGCAAATTTATGGGCGCTCTAGTGTTCAATCATCTTCCACCTTCGGATTACGAAAGGCACGTCAGCCAATCTGCATCCTCAGGTTTAAGAAGATTGAACAGGGGCAACTGTTGTACCCCAAAATTTGCCCTCCCATATTCTTCAAGATTTGCCAAAAGCATGCTTCAAAATTCCCCAAGGGTTGCACAGTTCAAGGGCCTCCTAACAGTCAAAAACTAGGGTTTTGGTTCTGACAAAGAAAATGAAGTTTCCAAGGGTCCAATCAAGTCCCACATGCTTATAAACATTGTCAAGTATCCTCATGTTAAGTTTCAAGACTTACAGCACAAAATTGCACAGTCAAAAACCCTAATTGCCCTACAGTCAACTGCAGGGGCAAAATGGTCATTTGACAGTCAAAAGTTCAAATTTTTGGTCAACATCTCATTTTGAAGCCATAAACATCATTTGATCAATTCTTGATCATGATTTTCAAGGCATGGCTCAAAAAGTCTCAAGATGCAAAAGTTTCCATATTTGGACAGTTGAAAAAGTCAACTGTAACTTGACCAAGGCATAACTTCCACATGTTTCATCAGAAAAATTCCATCCAAATCTCATTTTGAATAGAATGACATTTCCTACAACTCCTCTTCACACTTCAAGTCCAAGGAATGCTCTCACAAAAAGTTATCAATTTCAACATTATATGTCATTTTCAAAAGTCAACAAAAAAGGACTTTAAGTCAAAGGCCATAACTTGAGATTGGTAAAACAAAATGACATGGGACCAAAGGAATTGGTTAGAGGACTTCAAGACCTTTCCAAAATGTCCAAGAACATGATCAAAGCTTACAAATTGAGCAAGTTATGCCTTGTGGAAGTTGGGAAATTTTTGGATATTTTGAAAAGTCAACATTGATTCAAATGTCTTAAAAATGCTAATGGGCCTCTTTTTCTTCCACAATTCATCATCCAAGGCATGTGCACGACCATTTGGCCCAAAGGGAAGTTTTTTTATCATTTTTATTTATTTATTTGGATTTTTAATTATTAATAATTCATTTAATTAAAATAAATAGGTGAAAAATACTAAACCTAATGTTTTAAATCTTTTTGTGCATGGAATAGGCTTAAGATTTCGTGCACAATCAGATATGGAAAGAATCTTGATAAATGGACATGATTTGAACCAAGTTTGCATGAAAAAGATTTGAAAACCTATGCCATAAAAATCAAATATCTCTCCATCAATTCATGGATTTTTTTGATCAAATTCTTAACCCTAATCATTCACATGTATATATTGATGCTAACCCTATTCCAAATAACCTCCCAGCTGCGCCATACACCAAGAACGAAACTTGAGTTTTTTGCCAAAAAGTTAAATACTGAAAACTAGGTTACAGGTTGATTGAAGCCAAAAGACTTGTTCCATTACCTTCCTGGGGCTTCAAGGAAGGTTTTCAAATCAAAACCATCCATCCTAACACCAAGAAGCGTAAGAATAATGGTGTCCTGTACAGAAATTTTTTTACATTCTTGCATCATGATTCATGCGTCTTTAGTAATTTTTGATGTTTGATTTATGTTCCTTGATTAATTCTAAAGCTAACCGTGTGCTTTGATTGAGCTTTCATGCGTTATATGACGAATCACCATTAAAGGATGCTAGGGTTCTTTGAGTTTGAAATTGGGCGTTTCTGAATACCATAAAATTGGAACATTTCAATACCATGATCAAACTCGGCATGCTTGGACGATCTGAATAGAACCCTCGCGCCTAATTTATGTACCCACATGGCCTATTCGCTATTTCAGGAAATTGCATATTTTGGGGGGGGTTTAAAACCCCCGCTAACCTTTTCATGTTTCAGAAAATAAACAAAACGAGGAGGAAGATGATGAAGTGTAAGGCTGCAATTGGTTCGTTCAAATTTTCGCGCGGAAAAAAGCACTATCGTTTGTTTTCTTTTATTATATTTATTGATTATATAATATACAAAGAAATAAAGCAGCGCGTTTGGCAAGGCTTAGCATTGGTAATCAACAGGACCTGGGTTCGATCCCCAGGTCCCCCACTCTCTTTCAATATTTTTTCTCTTAACCTAATCCTGTGCAGATTCCATATTAGGGTTCACCATATTCCCCATATATGGACTATCCACGTGCTGGCTGAGATCAATCCAAGGGGCATAACTTGAAGAACATCCAGTGCCTTAGTCAACCATGCACATGGGAACGTGGAAAAGTCAATAAGGCCATGAGCTTAATGGGCCTAAAATGCTAACAATAACCTCCCAATCTGGGGACAGACCCCCCTAGGTTTGCAATTTCTTTTTTAATTTTCCATTTTTTATTTTAATTCAATTATTTTTCTAATTAATTTCTTTAATTTAATATTTTCATAAAAAACATAAAAAACAATATAAAGTCAGAAAAAAGACAAAAATAAGTATTTTTATTTAATGTTATTTTTTTTGTAAATAAATATCATTAATTGATTTTAGTTTTTAATTTAGGCTTAAATCTTAATATTTTTCTAATAAACTTAAAATTGGTAGAATTAGGGTTTTAATTAATTTTTATCCTTTTTCTTTTCTTTTCATTAATAATTGATTATTTATTTTCATAAAATCAAACTGTCATTAAATAATTAGATTTAATTTTAGGTTTAAATTTTAATAGGTTTTCTTAATAAATAAAAGTTGTAGAATTAGGGTTAATTAGCATTTTAATTTCATTTAATTCTCATTAAAATCATAAATACCAAAATCTCAAAAACAATTTCCTTTTCTTTTAATTTAATTAATTTGTAAATAATAATTTCATTAAAAAGGGTCCAACGCCCTCGTTTCTAACTTTAATTCCAATTCGCGCATTTTTTATTTTATTTCTTATAATATTGATGTAATTCTCCCAAAGCCGTGTAATATTTATCTTTCGCACGTTACTTTATTTCTTTATTTTCTGTCAAATCGGGTCCTGGATTTTTAATTTGGCGATGTGGACCCGCGCCTTTGTAATAGTTTAGAACTTTATCTTTCCGCACTCTTATTTTAACTGTTAATAATGGCATGCAAGAATGAATGATAAAATAAAAACAAATGCGTAGATCACCTGACATGAACAAGATAAATGCAAATGAACATGACACCCAAATCACACACCACCCCTAGGGTACGCCTCACTGTTGCCTTGCCTCGAAAGGTGATCGTCGAGTAGAGGACGTCTTAGTAAGTCCTCGTGATCCGGGAACCTGGCATGAGGGTAGCTTCTAAGGTGTCTTCCCATTGCTCTGGTGATCACCATGTCCCGAACCTCGAATTGACCCGAATACCTCCAACGGTGGTGCTACCTACCTCTCAATGGTGGGATGGCACTACTTTAAAGGACATTTACACAGACGAATTCCTTAGGGTAGGTAGACGACTCTAGATACTTGCTCTAATTTCAAAACAAATCAAAAATACTTTTCACACCAACACATTTTCAAAAAGCTTTCGAAAGCAAATTTTTCAAACACTCTTGAGGACCGATACAAGAGTCGAACTGGAATTTTCAAAGAAACTTCTTAAAACCCACAGTTGAAAAGCAAACAAACCATTTTTGAAAACACAAATGAGCAAGTATCTAAGAGCCCATGGATAACCATGGATAGAAAGGGTGCTAACACCTTCCCTTTCTATAACCTACCTCCCGAACCGAGAGCAATCTCTTTAAGGAATTTTTCTGTGCTTTTGTCCTTTCCATTTGGAGAAAATAAAAGACGGTGGCGACTCTTGCTTCCGCGACATTTCGCGAACCAGCGATAAACAGTCAGTTCCAGATCCACCGATCACAAGGACGACCTCTAAAACTTCCTATACTCAATTACCATATTCGAGGCAACCAAGTGAGGTGTACCCTAAGAGTGCATATGTGCAAAGTGTGTTTTATTGCATGCATTTGTCTTTGATTTTTAGGTTGTCTACTTGTTGGTTTTATCTTGCCATACACACCTAGTTACTAGCATTTGTACAAAAGTAATAAAAAGTGCAAAAAATAAATCCTACACTATTACAACCATATTGAAGTGCATAGAAAGTATGAAAGAAAAAAAAAAGATAAAAGTAAGAAAAATGAGTGTCTTTCAATTGGGGGGAAGCAGCCTTCGATTTGCAATGAAGATTCTCAGATCCTTGCCTAAAAGATTTGCAATGAAGGTAACTGCCATAGAGGAAGCCCAGGACATTAGCAAGTTGAAAGTGGATGAACTTATTGGGTCTCTTCAGACTTTTGAGATGGGGATCACTGATAATGGTGACAAGAAGAACAAAAGCATAGCACTTGTATCCAACACTGATGTTGAAAACAAGGAGGATGAAGAAGAAAATATTTCAGAAGCTATTGTCATGCTTGGAAGACAGTTCAACAAGCTCATCAAAAGAATGGATCCAAAGTCAAGGTCTAATGTTCATAACATTCCCTCTGACATTGACAGTTCCAGCAGAAGACCAAGGTCAAAAGAAAAGGGAAACCAAGGCAGAGGTATTCAATGCCATGGATGTGAAGGATATGGACATATTCGAGCTGAATGTCCTACCTTTCTTAAGAAACAAAAGAAAGGAATGACTGTTACTTGCTCTGGCTATGATTCAGAAAGTAATTCTGAAGAAGAATCTGCCAAACTAGTTACTGCTCTAACTAGTGTCTGTACTTCTGAAAGTGACACTAGTGATGAAGAAGTGACATTTGAAGAACTGGCTGATACCTACAAGAAATTGTGTATCAGAAGTGCTGAAGTCTGTGTGCAGAATGAGAAACAATCAAAACTCATTATAAAGCTGGAGGCTGAAAAAAGGGCAGATCTTGAAACTATAAGTCACCTAGAAGGGGAAGTTCAATTACTGAACTCACAACTGAACCAAATGACAAAATCTGTCAAGATGTTGACCAATGGATCAGATAAATTGGAAGAGATCCTTCAAGTTGGACAAAATGTGGGAACAAATCTGGTCTAGGATTTGTGGAAGCTAAGAAATCTGGTGCAGACAAGAAGATCAGGCATGTTAAACAATTGTCAAAGCAGATGTCTCAACACAACTCTCAACATCAGAAATACATGAAGAAAAAATACCAAAGATGGAGATGTCATCATTGTGGGAGGTATGGACACATAAAGCCCTTCTGCTTCAAATTGCATGGATACCCTAATCAAAACTCAGGTGCTAAAACTAAGCCAAAAAGGGTACCACATACTCCTCATTGGAAGAAAAAGGCTACTGCCCTGATAGCCCATACTTCCCTGAGAGTGTCTGCAAAGGAAGGCTGGTACTTTGACAGTGGATGTTCCAGACACATGACTGGAATCAAAAATCTCCTCAATAATGTTAAGCCTCACACCACCAGTTTTGTGACCTTTGGAGATGGTGCTAAAGGTGAAGTCAAAGGAGTTGGTAATTTGGACTGCCCTGGAGTTCCAAGTCTGAATAAAGTACTGCTGGTAAAAGGGTTGACTGCTAATCTCATTAGCATCAGTCAATTATGTGATCTAGGATTCAAGGTCAACTTCTCAAAATCTGAATGTCTAGTAATTAATGAAAAACTAGAAGTTGTAATGAGAGGAATCAGATCCAAAGATAACTGCTACTTGTGGCAGCCTGAGAACACTGATAACTCCACTATATGTCCAATTACCAAAGAAGAAAAAGAGATGAAACTGTGGCAACATAAGCTTGGTCATCTTCATCTAAGAAGAATGAAAAGAGCTACCTCTATGGAAGCAGTCAGAAGGACTCCAAAACTACAGGTTGATAATGGCTGTGATGTGGCAAATAAACTTGAAGAAGGATGTGTTGTCAGAACCATAAGTTATCTTGACAAGGATGTTGGAAATAACAAGTCTAATAAAGTCTGTTTCCCTGAAGAAATGAGGCTTGAAGTCTCCTCTCCTATAACTCTCCATCAAAATGGACTGGACAAAAAGAAAATCATTCAAGAATCAACCAGAACTATGATTCATATCAAAAGAATGCCTTCCCAACTCTGTGCGGAAATAGTTGCTGCAAGGAATAACTGTTCTAAAAATATCTGGTCAAAACAGATGCTCACTGAGTATAATGTCTCACAAGATGTTGTGACATTGTGTTGTGACAATCTGAATACAATCAATATTTCCTTAAACCCTATTCAGCATAACAGGAACAAGCACATTGACTTTGTAAAGAAGAAGTCATTTAAACTGGAACATGGTATCTTTAAGCTTCAGCTGACTGATTCTTCTACCAAGGCTCTTGTTGGAAATAAACTTGAAAACTTGAGGGGCAGGATGGGTATTTACCAACATGAGAAATTATAACAATTAATTTTGCTTAAAACAAGGGTTGAAGGAGTTAATTTTATTAAGTCTATTTTTAGTGGGTTAATCATATGTTTTCCCAATTCTTTCAAAATCCTTAAGAAGTTGAAAAGACTCTCTTTTGCCTCCTACCTCTCTCGTCTTTGCAACCTGTTCCCTCCTCTCAATCAAAGATTTTTCTCAAATTGCCACTGGTACTCAAAGTCAATCAAAATGTCTCAGACATCATCTTCAACCAAGGCGACTTCATCATCCTCATCATCCTCATCATCTGACCAAGACTCTAGAGCAATCACCACATGCATAGAATCTGAAGTTCTTGAGGTCACTCCTCTCAGGGAGATGGCAACTGACCCAGCCAAAGTCAAAAAGCTAAGAACTAGACATGCAGGAAGAGCTCAAGCTGCAGCCTCTGGTAATCCTTCTCATCCTTCTTCTTCTGTTCCAAATAGAGAAGGATCAGTTCAAGTTCATCAAGCTATTGCTAGGCTTGTTACTAGTATACTAAGCGGAAACAAACCTGTACCGGGGATTTTTGTCCCTTTAAATCAATCAGAAAGCCCAAATGTGGACATCTCTGAGAATGTAGATGTCTCTGAGAATGTTGTGACACAAAAAGACAACATTCAGAACTCCTCAGAAAAGACTGCTGATCCACCTATCATTGATGTGGATGAGGATTACTCAGATAATAATCTGATTGCCAATGTAAACCCTAGCATAGCTAGGAGATTGATGAAAAGAAAAGGTAATCAGAATGATAAACCTGCTGTTATGAAATCTAAGGCTGAAGGCATGGCTGAGAAAAGTATTCAGACAAAAGGGAAGAAGGCCCAGGTGCATACTGCTAGACAACCAATTTCAAAGAAGAGAAAAGAACCTGAATCTTCTGATTCTGATGAGGAATCAAAATTTGAGATTGATGCTGAAGAAATTCCTATCAGAAGGAAGCTCCCCTCCAGCAAAATTGCTAGAGTGCCTGAAGTCCCAACAGACAACATCTATTTTCATCATCCTGACAATGCAAACAGATGGAAGTATGTTTGCTTAAAGAGAATAGCTTTAGAGAGAGAACTCAACAATGATGCCTTGGAGTGCAAAGACATCATGGACCTGATCAAGAATGCTGGACTGATGAAGACAGTGATAAAATTTAACAAATGTTATGAAAATCTGGTCAAGGAGTTTGTAGTGAACTTGTCTAATGATTGTGCTGATGGAAGGTCAGCTGACTTTGAAAGTGTTTTTGTTAGAGGAAGAAGGGTCAAGTTCTCTCCATCAGAAATTAACAAGTTTCTTGGAAGAACAAATGAGGATTATCCTGATCTGGAGGCCACTGACAATGAAGTTTGTCAAACCATCACAGCCAGGCAAGTGAAGTGATGGCCCTTGAAAGGCAAGCTGAATGCCAGCAAACTCAGCATGAAATTTGCCATCCTGCATAAAATAGGTGCAGCCAACTGGGTGCCTACAAATCATAAATCAACTATCTCCACAGGATTGGGGAGATTTATTTATGCTGTGGGAACCAAGACTGCTTTTGACTATGGCAGGTACATCTTTGAACAAACTTTAAAGCATGCTGGCAGTTATGCTGTCAAAGGACCAATCGCCTTTCCCTCCCTCCTTTGTGGAATTATCCTTGCACAATACCCTGATATGCTTGTGGCAAGAGATACAGCCTGCAAAAGAGCTCCTGCCCTTGGCTTGCACTACAAACTGTTTCAGGGATCTCATGCTCCAGATATTGTCATAACATCAGCTGAGACATCGTCTGTGAAGACCCAGTCCAAGACATCTGATGTCATAGCTGTTTTAAAAGAGACTTGCAAAGAGCTGGATGCTAGGAAAAAGACCCTAGAAATCCTAATTGCCAGGTTAGAAAAGGAGGAAGCTGAAGGAAACAGAAGGGAAGAAGGTGTAGAAGCTGAAGGTCATCTCAACATTGAAGAAACTATCTCCTCTGAGTCTGATGACAGTGCTTAAAGGTTGGTTGCTGTTTGGTGGTGTTGCTGGTTGGTGCTGATATCTGGTGGAGTTTGGAAGTGTGTTCAGTTTTTTTTCTGCTGCTGCTCTTATTATTTGTTTTGGATAACTGTATAATCTTTATGAACATGTATCTTTGGCCCATTTGTGGCTAAAGAGGGGGAGAATATTTTGGTACTTACTTAATTAGTACTTGCTCAATTAGACATTCTATTTTTCTGCAGTCATTTCTTTCTGCTGCTATCTATCTCTGATTGCTTAGGGTCTTTAGCCAAAAATCTGCCAAAGGGGGAGTTTGTAGTTGTTTAGGTATTGGCTTGCATTTTTGGTAAAACCCAAGTGTATGTGTGAATGTCATGACTGATGTCATAACATTCTAGTTTAGTTTGTACTGATTCATTAGGTACCTTTGCAGAAAAATATTGTCATTCAGGTACTGATGTTTATAAGTGTGTATCTGAGCATTTTGCAAAATGATCACATTTTCCTAAATCAGTAGACAGGTTCCTCAGATGTCATAACAGATGTTAAGACATCCTGTTCTGAACTAACAGGTTTGCAGGTTGGTTAATTCTGAGTTTTTTCAGGAAAATAACTCAGTCTTTCCAGAACAGAATCCTGCGTTTTCTGAGGGGTAACCTAGCTCAACCCTAACCTGGTTAATAAAGTCCTGTGACCTAGTCTTAAGGTCAAACGGAATTAACCCTAGGTTTTTGTGGAAACCCTAACTGAAGTTGCAGCTGCTATATATTCAACAGAGCTGCTGTTTTGCAAGTAATCCCTTTTTGGTCAGAAGATCATTTGTAAACTGTATAGGTTTAATTATTGTACTCCAAGCAATTATCATTGTGATAAGTGACTTGGAATAGGTTTTTAATTGTAAGGGTTGTGTAGCACTCAAAGCTTTGAAGCAAGAGTGTTTGAATGTTTCTTGACTAAAGCTGTGAAGCAGAGTCAAGTTAAGTTTGTGTATCACTCAAAGCTGTGAAGCAAGAGTGGTTGTGTTGCTTGATTAAAAAGCTGTGAAGCTTAATCAAGTGTATGTTTTTGAAGAGTGTCTTCATCAATTCATTAGTCAAATTGTTTTATGTATCACTGCTGTGATTGAGGGGGAGTGAGTAGGAACTCAGGTTTAAGTTGTACTTAGATTGAAATTGCATTGGGTAGGTCTTAAGTGAAGGAGATAAACTGGTTGGTTTATTCCTGAATTAACATCTCTTATAGTGGATTTCCTCCCTGGCTTGGTAGCCCCCAGAGTAGGTGTTGTTGCACACTGAACTGGGTAAACAATTGACTGTGTTCTTTATTGCTTTTGTATTTACTGTCATATAGTAAGTCAGATACGGTGTCATAACATTGAACGTGACATTGAGTATCTGCAGCCAAAATTTCAATTGGTATCAGAGCACGCACCCTGCCTGTATTACTGGGTGAGATCTAGGGATATCACTTTCTGGCAATATGGACAAAGAAGGAGTTTTTGGAAATAGACCACCCATTCTGGATGGAACTAATTATGACTACTGGAAACCTCGTATGATTGCCTTCCTAAAATCTCTGGACAAAAAGGCTTGGAGAGCTGCTGACAAAGGATGGATCCATCCCACCATAACTGAGAAAGATGGGACAATCAGTCTGAAGCCTGAGGAAGATTGGAGTAAAGAAGAAGATGAGTTAGCCCTGGGAAATTCCAAAGCTTTAAATGCCTTGTTCAATGGAATTGATAGAAACATTTTCAGACTAGTACATCAATATGAACTGGCCAAGGAAGTTTGGGACACTCTCAAAACTACTCATGAGGGCACTTCCAAAGTAAAAATGTCAAGGCTTCAGATGTTGACTACCAAGTTTGAGAATCTAAAAATGATGGAAGATGAAACCATTCATGAGTTTCACATGAACATCTTGGAGATTGCCAACACCTCAGGAGCACTGGGAGAAAAGATGTCAGAAGAAAAACTGGTGAGGAAGATTCTCAGATCCTTGCCTAAAAGATTTGCAATGAAGGTAACTGCCATAGAGGAAGCCCAGGACATTAGCAAGTTGAAAGTGGATGAACTTATTGGGTCTCTTCAGACTTTTGAGATGGGGATCACTGATAATGGTGACAAGAAGAACAAAAGCATAGCACTTGTATCCAACACTGATGTTGAAAACAAGGAGGATGAAGAAGAAAATATTTCAGAAGCTATTGCCATGCTTGGAAGACAGTTCAACAAGCTCATCAAAAGAATGGATCCAAAGTCAAGGTCTAATGTTCATAACATTCCCTCTGACATTGACAGTTCCAGCAGAAGACCAAGGTCAAAAGAAAAGGGAAACCAAGGCAGAGGTATTCAATGCCATGGATGTGAAGGATATGGACATATTCGAGCTGAATGTCCTACCTTTCTTAAGAAACAAAAGAAAGGAATGATTGTTACTTGCTCTGACTATGATTCAAAAAGTAATTCTGAAGAAGAATCTGCCAAACTAGTTACTGCTCTAACTAGTGTCTGTACTTCTGAAAGTGACACTAGTGATGAAGAAGTGACATTTGAAGAACTGGCTGATACCTACAAGAAATTGTGTATCAGAAGTGCTGAAGTCTGTGTGCAGAATGAGAAACAATCAAAACTCATTATAAAGCTGGAGGCTGAAAAAAGGGCAGATCTTGAAACTATAAGTCACCTAGAAGGGGAAGTTCAATTACTGAACTCACAACTGAACCAAATGACAAAATCTGTCAAGATGTTGACCAATGGATCAGATAAATTGGAAGAGATCCTTCAAGTTGGACAAAATGTGGGAAACAAATCTGGTCTAGGATTTGTGGAAGCTAAGAAATCTGGTGCAGACAAGAAGATCAGGCATGTTAAACAATTGTCAAAGCAGATGTCTCAACACAACTCTCAACATCAGAAATACATGAAGAAAAAATACCAAAGATGGAGATGTCATCATTGTGGGAGGTATGGACACATAAAGCCCTTCTGCTTCAAATTGCATGGATACCCTAATCAAAACTCAGGTGCTAAACCTAAGCCAAAAAGGGTACCACATACTCCTCATTGGAAGAAAAAGGCTACTGCCCTGATAGCCCATACTTCCCTGAGAGTGTCTGCAAAGGAAGGCTGGTACTTTGACAGTGGATGTTCCAGACACATGACTGGAATCAAAAATCTCCTCAATAATGTTAAGCCTCACACCACCAGTTTTGTGACCTTTGGAGATGGTGCTAAAGGTGAAGTCAAAGGAGTTGGTAATTTGGACTGCCCTGGAGTTCCAAGTCTGAATAAAGTACTGCTGGTAAAAGGGTTGACTGCTAATCTCATTAGCATCAGTCAATTATGTGATCTAGGATTCAAGGTCAACTTCTCAAAATCTGAATGTCTAGTAATTAATGAAAAACTAGAAGTTGTAATGAGAGGAATCAGATCCAAAGATAGCTGCTACTTGTGGCAGCCTGAGAACACTGATAACTCCACTATATGTCCAATTACCAAAGAAGAAAAAAAGATGAAACTGTGGCAACATAAGCTTGGTCATCTTCATCTAAGAAGAATGAAAAGAGCTACCTCTATGGAAGCAGTCAGAAGGACTCCAAAACTACAGGTTGATAATGGCTGTGATGTGGCAAATAAACTTGAAGAAGGATGTGTTGTCAGAACCATAAGTTATCTTGACAAGGATGTTGGAAATAACAAGTCTAATAAGTCTGTTTCCCTGAAGAAATGAGGCTTGAAGTCTCCTCTCCTATAACTCTCCATCAAAATGGACTGGACAAAAAGAAAATCATTCAAGAATCAACCAGAACTATGATTCATATCAAAAGAATGCCTTCCCAACTCTGTGCGGAAATAGTTGCTGCAAGGAATAACTGTTCTAAAAATATCTGGTCAAAACAGATGCTCACTGAGTATAATGTCTCACAAGATGTTGTGACATTGTGTTGTGACAATCTGAATACAATCAATATTTCCTTAAACCCTATTCAGCATAACAGGAACAAGCACATTGACTTTGTAAAGAAGAAGTCATTTAAACTGGAACATGGTATCTTTAAGCTTCAGCTGACTGATTCTTCTACCAAGGCTCTTGTTGGAAATAAACTTGAAAACTTGAGGGGCAGGATGGGTATTTACCAACATGAGAAATTATAACAATTAATTTTGCTTAAAACAAGGGTTGAAGGAGTTAATTTTATTAAGTCTATTTTTAGTGGGTTAATCATATGTTTTCCCAATTCTTTCAAAATCCTTAAGAAGTTGAAAAGACTCTCTTTTGCCTCCTACCTCTCTCGTCTTTGCAACCTGTTCCCTCCTCTCAATCAAAGATTTTTCTCAAATTGCCACTGGTACTCAAAGTCAATCAAAATGTCTCAGACATCATCTTCAACCAAGGCGACTTCATCATCCTCATCATCCTCATCATCTGACCAAGACTCTAGAGCAATCACCACATGCATAGAATCTGAAGTTCTTGAGGTCACTCCTCTCAGGGAGATGGCAACTGACCCAGCCAAAGTCAAAAAGCTAAGAACTAGACATGCAGGAAGAGCTCAAGCTGCAGCCTCTGGTAATCCTTCTCATCCTTCTTCTTCTGTTCCAAATAGAGAAGGATCATTTCAAGTTCATCAAGCTATTGCTAGGCTTGTTACTAGTATACTAAGCGGAAACAAACCTGTACCGGGGATTTCTGTCCCTTTAAATCAATCAGAAAGCCCAAATGTGGACATCTCTGAGAATGTAGATGTCTCTGAGAATGTTGTGACACAAAAAGACAACATTCAGAACTCCTCAGAAAAGACTGCTGATCCACCTATCATTGATGTGGATGAGGATTACTCAGATAATGATCTGATTGCCAATGTAAACCCTAGCATAGCTAGGAGATTGATGAAAAGAAAAGGTAATCAGAATGATAAACCTGCTGTTATGAAATCCAAGGCTGAAGGCATGGCTGAGAAAAGTATTCAGACAAAAGGGAAGAAGGCCCAGGTGCATACTGCTAGACAACCAATTTCAAAGAAGAGAAAAGAACCTGAATCTTCTGATTCTGATGAGGAATCAAAATTTGAGATTGATGCTGAAGAAATTCCTATCAGAAGGAAGCTCCCCTCCAGCAAAATTGCTAGAGTGCCTGAAGTCCCAACAGACAACATCTCTTTTCATCATCCTGACAATGCAAACAGATGGAAGTATGTTTGCTTAAAGAGAATAGCTTTAGAGAGAGAACTCAACAATGATGCCTTGGAGTGCAAAGACATCATGGACCTGATCAAGAATGCTGGACTGATGAAGACAGTGATAAAATTTAACAAATGTTATGAAAATCTGGTCAAGGAGTTTGTAGTGAACTTGTCTAATGATTGTGCTGATGGAAGGTCAGCTGACTTTGAAAGTGTTTTTGTTAGAGGAAGAAGGGTCAAGTTCTCTCCATCAGAAATTAACAAGTTTCTTGGAAGAACAAATGAGGATTATCCTGATCTGGAGGCCACTGACAATGAAGTTTGTCAAACCATCACAGCCAGGCAAGTGAAGTGCTGGCCCTTGAAAGGCAAGCTGAATGCCAGCAAACTCAGCATGAAATTTGCCATCCTGCATAAAATAGGTGCAGCCAACTGGGTGCCTACAAATCATAAATCAACTATCTCCACAGGATTGTGGAGATTTATTTATGCTGTGGGAACCAAGACTGCTTTTGACTATGGCAGGTACATCTTTGAACAAACTTTAAAGCATGCTGGAAGTTATGCTGTCAAAGGACCAATCGCCTTTCCCTCCCTCCTTTGTGGAATTATCCTTGCACAATACCCTGATATCCTTGTGGCAAGAGATACAGCCTGCAAAAGAGCTCCTGCCCTTGGCTTGCACTACAAACTGTTTCAGGGATCTCATGCTCCAGATATTGTCATAACATCAGCTGAGACATCGTCTGTGAAGACCCAGTCCAAGACATCTGATGTCATAGCTGTTTTAAAAGAGACTTGCAAAGAGCTGGATGCTAGGAAAAAGACCCTAAAAATCCTAATTGCCAGGTTAGAAAAGGAGGAAGCTGAAGGAAACAGAAGGGAAGAAGGTGTAGAAGCTGAAGGTCATCTCAACATTGAAGAAACTATCTCCTCTGAGTCTGATGACAGTGCTTAAAGGTTGGTTGCTGTTTGGTGGTGTTGCTGGTTGGTGCTGATATCTGGTGGAGTTTGGAAGTGTGTTCAGTTTTTTTTCTGCTGCTGCTCTTATTATTTGTTTTGGATAACTGTATAATCTTTATGAACATGTATCTTTGGCCCATTTGTGGCTAAAGAGGGGGAGAATATTTTGGTACTTACTTAATTAGTACTTGCTCAATTAGACATTCTATTTTTCTGCAGTCATTTCTTTCTGCTGCTATCTATCTCTGATTGCTTAGGGTCTTTAGCCAAAAATCTGCCAAAGGGGGAGTTTGTAGTTGTTTAGGTATTGGCTTGCATTTTTGGTAAAACCCAAGTGTATGTGTGAATGTCATGACTGATGTCATAACATTCTAGTTTAGTTTGTACTGATTCATTAGGTACCTTTGCAGAAAAATATTGTCATTCAGGTACTGATGTTTATAAGTGTGTATCTGAGCATTTTGCAAAATGATCATATTTTCCTAAATCAGTAGACAGGTTCCTCAGATGTCATAACAGATGTTAAGACATCCTGTTCTGAACTAACAGGTTTGCAGGTTGGTTAATTCTGAGTTTTTTCAGGAAAATAACTCAGTCTTTCCAGAACAGAATCCTGCGTTTTCTGAGGGGTAACCTAGCTCAACCCTAACCTGGTTAATAAAGTCCTGTGACCTAGTCTTAAGGTCAAACGGAATTAACCCTAGGTTTTTGTGGAAACCCTAACTGAAGTTGCAGCTGCTATATATTCAACAGAGCTGCTGTTTTGCAAGTAATCCCTTTTTGGTCAGAAGATCATTTGTAAACTGTATAGGTTTAATTATTGTACTCCAAGCAATTATCATTGTGATAAGTGACTTGGAATAGGTTTTTAATTGTAAGGGTTGTCTAGCACTCAAAGCTTTGAAGCAAGAGTGTTTGAATGTTTCTTGACTAAAGCTGTGAAGCAGAGTCAAGTTAAGTTTGTGTATCACTCAAAGCTGTGAAGCAAGAGTGGTTGTGTTGCTTGATTAAAAAGCTGTGAAGCTTAATCAAGTGTATGTTTTTGAAGAGTGTCTTCATCAATTCATTAGTCAAATTGTTTTATGTATCACTGCTGTGATTGAGGGGGAGTGAGTAGGAACTCAGGTTTAAGTTGTACTTAGATTGAAATTGCATTGGGTAGGTCTTAAGTGAAGGAGATAAACTAGTTGGTTTATTCCTGAATTAACATCTCTTATAGTGGATTTCCTCCCTGGCTTGGTAGCCCCCAGAGTAGGTGTTGTTGCACACTGAACTGGGTAAACAATTGACTGTGTTCTTTATTGCTTTTGTATTTACTGTCATATAGTAAGTCAGATACGGTGTCATAACATTTAACGTGACATTGAGTATCTGCAGCGAGAATTTCAGTCACATCTTTCGATTGGGCCTTGGCAGGGGCGAGGTCCTGTCCTTCGATTGGGCAAAGGCAACAGCAAGTTGTATCCTTCGACTGGGGCCTGGAAGTCAGTGTATGGCGAAGCCTTCTGGTTCTGCCTTGTTGCCTTCTTCGATTGGAGGTTGAAAGCAGTGAGAGAATGCCTTTCGACTGGACATGGTGGGACATCATGTTGTGCCTTTCGATTGGGACCATTGGGACAACATATTGTGCCTTTTGATTGGGACCACTGGGACATCATGTTGTGCCTTTCGACTGGGACCATTGGGACAGCATGTTGTGCCTTTCGACTGGGCCTGGAACCAGTATAATATGCAATCTACCTTTTTGCCTTTTTCGACTAGGGGTTGAAAGCAGTGAGGGAGTGGCTTTCGATTTTCCTTTGTCTCCTTCGACTGGGGGTTGGAGTCAGTGGAGTCATGCCCTTCGATTTTCCTTTGTCTCTTTCAACTGGGGGTTGGAGTCAGTGGTTCTATCTTTTATTTGAGGCATGGAAACAGAAAGGTTATGGATTTCGTCTGAGGTCTGGAAACAACAAGGTTCTGGATCTTCCACAGGCTCCTTGCTGACTCCTTGTAAGCATATTAGGCCCTCAAATTGTGATTCGAAAGGCTTGTGCAGCTATCTAATCGAAGGGTATAATAAACCTGTCTCAAGTTCTTAAAATGCAACATCCAAACATAACTACAGTCCAGGGGTTAACACAAAAACAAAACCATGGGTCTCAAAGTCCAAAGTATAACTAATTAAGGTTGAGTTTTCAGCATATGGGCAGTTAGAATCGAATGTCAAAACATGGTCTAGAAATATCTACATTTTTCTTTATTGGTATGCACATGATGTTTAAATGAAAGAGTTCCAAGTTTAGAGAGAACTTACCTCTTGAAATGCTTAGTCGAAAGAGCTGTAGGTGACCTTTTTTGATGGTGGAGGGAGCCTCGCTGGGATCTTCCTGAAGCTAGTTCTGTTACTGTTTGGTTTGGGCAGTCACTGAATCGAAGAGAGTATATGATGGTGATACGTGAATCGATGGTTGCTTCAGTCTAGGGGAAGTAAATCAAAAGGTATACCATTGTGAATTTTTATGAAAAAACTTAGAGTTTTGCAGGTTTGAGAATGTTGGAGAGTTTGAGAAAATGGGAGAGTTTTAGAATATGGGAGAGTTTTAGTGCTTGTTGGGAGGTATGGAATTTTTTTCACACGGTTTGTTTTGATGTCTGGAACTTGTTTACAAAGTTTGTTTTTTTGCTCGTGTTAACAGAAAAATCCCCCCCCCCCCCTTCTGTTTTGAAAATTTTTCTTTTATGAAGCCAAGATGTGTCAGTCTTTTGAACAGGCCTGTACCAGCCATCTTGTACGCTGCACACAATCCTCTAGTCCCCCCCCCCCCCCAAATTTGTGGACTTGATTTTCTGCATGAGATATGGACCAATGCTCAAGGGATTCAGTTTTGACATAAAGCACATTTTGGCAAAAATGGAAATGTCACTTTTTCTACTTAGGGATTAATCTTGTATGTAATTACCCAATGGCTAAAATAAAACCTTAGTTCAATGGTTAAGCATTAAATTAAGGAGTGTAAGTTGGTTTTGAGGCCTGCAAGCTAGCACCAAACATGCTGATTTGAAAATGCAAGTTTGTATGAACATGCCTTGGTCATGAACAAAAGTGAGTTTTTTGCCAACTTTGAGAATTCGATTCTCTCTAACCACAAGGGTGTTTGAGGATTTCTTGAACAATTTGGAAAGATAGGAACATATACTACAATCCATCTTTGTAATGAAAATTGAAAATCCAAGTGTAACTATGTGAAAAGTGGCCAAGAAGATGGGTCAAAATCCTGCCTAGATTAGGATAAATTTTGCCTAAGTTAAAAGTTTTAAGTACCCTTGTTCCAAAAATCATAACTTGAGATACAAGCTTCTTCTGAGGAAACTTTGTGAATCAAAGTTGTATACTTTGT
This sequence comes from Vicia faba, assembly GCA_948472305.1. Classification (NCBI taxonomy): domain Eukaryota; kingdom Viridiplantae; phylum Streptophyta; class Magnoliopsida; order Fabales; family Fabaceae; genus Vicia; species Vicia faba. The sequence goes on from OX451736.1 coordinate 1,631,816,421, forward strand.
GATGGACTACAACTTTCATGTTTCAAGTTTTGTTTTAATCCATTTGCATCTTGGTGAAAAAATGGGACAAAGTTGGGGGAAAAAAAAGAAATTTTCATAACTTAGAAAAATTCTAAGTTATGAAATTTTGTTCATTTTAAACCCTAATTTGCATTTTTAGGTTTCTCGATGAACAAGTTTCATAATTTGACATGTATTGATGAAAAATGACCCTTGGCACTTGATTTTGACTAAAAAGTCAAAGTTTGACTTTTCAGCATACAGTCAAATTTTGATCAGTTGACTGAAAAATTCATCTGTCAATCCTATGCATTTGCGGTCTTTTGAACTTGTTGAGTGGCTCAAGACAAATTAATTGGGTCCTTGAGTCCATATGTGAGCTTGGTTTCCCTTTGGTTAGGTCAAACAGTCAAAAATTGCCTTTGTACAGTCAAAACCCTAAAAATGACCATTTTGCCCTTTTGGTGATCTGATCAAATTTCTTGTGGAATTATGGTCCAAACTTGATCAAATGGTTCATATGAGTTCATAATGTTGATGTGGATAAAATTTCATGAGGTTTGACTGTCAATTGGTCACAGTTGACTTTTTCCCCAATACAGCTGATTTCTAGGTCAATTGTCCAATTGATTGGGCAAAACTTTGAATCAAAGCCTGAAACTTGGTAAGAACAAACTTGTGAGTACAAAATGAAGTATGAAAGGCACTTTGGGAATTTTAGGTCAAAACATCCCTGTGCAAACTCAAACCCTAATTTAGGTCAACAGCGCAAGGAGGGGTCTTGAGCAGAACAAATCCTAGCTTGATCTTGAGTTTCAAGAGTCTCGTGATGACAAAGTGTTGATGAAATGAGAGGGAAAATTTTGGGGTACAACAGTGGGGGTCAGAAATTCTGACCCTGCTGGGAACACAGTAATTTTCAGAAGTTCTGATATTACTGATAACAAAACAGGCCTCAGAAGTGTTGATGTCAAAGTCAGAGCTTGGTTTCCCCTTGTGCTAGCCAGAACATCTGCAATCTGGTTATTTTTCCATAAAACAGAAGGCATGCCTAGGACAGTTTCAACAAGTGCCATAGTGTTCCGGAAGACAGAACCAAAAAGTCACAGGCAAGTTCTGTACTGATTCACTTCCTACTTAAACATACAGAGGCATGAAAATCTCAAAACATGTACAACAGCAACAACATGATATCTATATTGTGTTTCTTGAGCATGAAAATCTGACGATGTTTAAGCAGTGTGGTGAGAGTCAGCAGGTGCTTACCTTGTTGTAGGAAGAAATTCTGTGAACTGAAGTTAGCTTTGACTCAGGTAATATTCTGGACAGGTTCTTTGTATGGGTGGATGGAGAGTATATATATGGTCAGAAACTGTAGGGGCGTTCTTTAGTCAAGAAACAATTTGGGTATAAATGAAGTTTGGAGGTAGGAGATTCAAAGTTGTGTTTAAGGCTATTGAAACACTAGGAATTTCGGCAGAGTTTCAAGGTGTTTTCTTGCTAAGATTTTCTGTTTCTTTTCTAGCAATTTTTCTGATGTTGGACCCCTTTTTCAATGGACAATGGTGCTCTATTTATAGGAAAAGCTTTGTGGGTTTTTTAAACGTTAAGTGGCGCCAATATCATGCCATAGATGCTGACTTACTCTTGGAGAAAGTTCATAAAAAGTTATGATGATTGACAGCTTTTAGCCTAGGTTGGGTTAGTAAGCGAGGATTAAGGAAAAGTGACACCCATGAGCAAAAAGTAACACATGAACCCATACCTAAATCTGCACAGGAGCGTTGTTATGCTGCACGTGGAGAGACCCTTTAGACAAGTGCTCAAAAGTAGTTGTGAGCATTAATTAGCATTAAATGGTGATGAGATTGGTCAAGACTAAGAAATCTTGTAATGTGAGATTTGCATCATTACTTAAATCTGAGCCAACAATTCATACTTCAGCATACAACGCACTCAAATTCTGATCTTAGTATCCTGTTGCTTTAACAAATTCTGAGGGTTCTCCAGACTTTATAGCATGTTCTTTGGATTTGCTTCTGAAAAAATTATGGACTTAGAGATTCTGCTTCAGTGCAACACCCAATCTTCTGACCCCCTTACCTTTTGATTCCAGCATGTTCTGAAGGAGTTTTCAGGCTTCGCTGCTTTCTTTGCATTCCTTTAGCAAACTCGGACTGAACTTACGTAATTGATGGGGAAAAAAAGCCATGTTCTGATTAAAGATTACATGCTGAACCACGTTTACATCTTCTAACTGAGTTGGCGTAGCTGCTGAAGATCCATATTCTAACTGAATGTTATGTGTTGAGCCAAGTTTGCAACTTCTGACCGCTTCTGCCTAGAGGTTGGTTCAGAAGTTCTGAAGTGTCATTTTTTCTTAAATACTTTAGAAAAAATCTAAGTATTTAGAATTTAACTTTTCCAAGGTAAAATTTGACTTTTGAGCTTGCAAATGACCACTTTGCCATTGTAAATGGCTTGCTTGGAGAGAAATGATAATTCAAGGCTTGGATTTGTTTAAGAGAGAACTTTGAGAATCCAGGATGATTTCTTGAAGAATGAGAGGGCAAATTTTTGGGTACAACACGTATCAGCTAGCACTAAGACTGAAGGTTGTCTGTTCGTGTGGACTGAGTAGAAGCGTTGTTCTTTATCAACCCTCGTGATCAATATTCTGGTTTTGCATCAAAGTTGTAAATCACCACAAGAGGTAATTTTGTATCACTGATCATGCTCATGTGTAAGGATCAACTAAAGGGAAATTTTAATTGCCGTTGTGCTTTTGAATCGCAATTTCCCTTTAGGGATTACATAGGTACAAAAGACCGAGATCATGGATAAGTTCAGGAGTGCCATTATCTTGTGCCCCGAGGATAAAGTTCTAAGAGAGGTCTCTAAGGAGCAAACTGAGGTTGCTATGTGGGAAAAACATGAATCATTGTATATGACTAAGTCTTTGGCTCACGGGTTGTGTCTGAAATAACAACTCTTTCATTCTGAATGGTAGAGCATAAATCCATTGTTGAGTAGCTTACAGAATTTCACAAGATTATTTGTGATCTTGAGAATATTGAAGTGAAGATTGATGATGAGAACAAGGATTTAATACTGTTGAGTTTATTACCCAGATCTTTTGAAAACTTTAAGGATGCCCTTCTTTATGGTAAGGAAGGTACTATTACTTTGGATGAAGTCCAGACAACGGTGAAATCGAAAGAATTTTCAAAGTCTGAAGATTTGAAAATTGAAGATAGTGGTGAAGGCTTAAATGTGTAAAGAGGAGCAGATAAGCATAAAGGAATGTCAAAATCAAAGAGGTATGACAAGTTAAAGGTAAAATGTTTTAACTGTTAGAAGATCAATAACTTTAAAAGGGATTGTTATGAGAGAAAGGTCAATGAAGATTTTTTTTCCAAGTTGTAGTTGTCGTGGGTGAGGAAAGTTATGAGGATGCCGATGTACTAGTAGTATTGAGTTTGGAAACTAAAGATAGTCGGATCATCGACTCAAGTTGCTTTTATCGCATGTGTCTAAGAATAGAATACTTTGAAACTTTGAAGATAATGCAAGGTTGAGGAGTTCGCTTTGGTGATAAAAAAGCTTGTAAGGTTCATGGTATTGATATGGTCAGAATTAAAATGTTTGATGATCATGATTTTCTTATTCACAATATGAGGTATGTTCTAGAACTCAAGCAAAATTTGTTATCTATAAGTATGTTTGATGATTTAGGCTATTGTACTAGAGTTGAACATGGAGTGTTTAATATTTTGCGTGATGAATTGATTATTGTTAAAGGGTCTAAAATATGTGGTCTATATATTTTAGAAGGTTCGAATGTTGTTCATTCATCATTAACTAGTGGAGGCTTTCATGACAAGGAAGAACTATGGGATTTGGGTTTAAGGTGTTATGAATGCCTTGAGAAAGTTTTAGAGGAGTATAATAAATTTTACATAAATCAAGGGATAAAAATGCATGTAATCGTTGAGTTGTTATTGAGTTTTTGGGGAAGATCTGAGGTTTAAACAACTTACTTGGTTGGTAGAGAATTTATCTGGAGAGAGAATAGTGCAAACCAAGGGAGAAACATGAGAGAAACTATAACAGAGAAAACTCAGTTTGAGGTGGAGTTTCCTACTATGGATACTAGTAGTAGTGAGGAAACAAATACAAAGATCTCTGATTACATTTGACTCATGATAAGGTAAGGAGGATTATTATAGCATCTCAAAGGAACTGTTATGCTAGCCTTGAATATTATATTTTTAATGTGACTGAAGGACTGTAAAATAAAAGAAGAAAACTCTTCAGAGAGGCATTTAAAAATAGGTGGAGTCAATGGTGGTTGAAAAATCATACTTGTAGGCTTGTTAAATTACCTAAGAATAAAAAGGTAATTGGAAACAAGTGGATACAAGTGACGAGATCAAGATTTAAGGGTTGTTTGAATTTGATCAAGATTATTGATTAGAGTTTCAACACTGGTAGATAGCAGCAATGTTGTTGATGGTTAAATTGGTATCAACACAGTTTAAAGTCAAGGTGGAGATTGTTGGAATATGCCTTAAATTTTTTGTTGATGAAGAGAAAGAAAACATGTTTTGAGATTGCCAAAAAAATCAGAAAGCTGAAAAGTAATTTGGTCCGAGCGATTTACGGGTACCTGGTTCGGTCAATTTGATTCATTGATCCATTCATTAATGTTAGAATATTTTATATTAATTTGGAGATCATATAAATTAATATAAAAATATATTATAAGATATTTATAATATTCTAAAAGATATTATGAGATATATATTTATAATATTTTAAAAGATATAAGACATATATTTATAATAGTCTAAGAGATCTTATAAGATTATAATAATATATTTTATTCTAAGAATTAAGGAGATATGTTCTGGGATTTGTTATGTTTTTTTGGATTTTGGCTATTATAAATATGTATCTCTTCTGTTATTATAGTGTGACAATCTTATAGCTTACAACAAAAAGGGATAACAAGGGTTTAAGGCATATCATAGAATTTTGACTATTCTCAAGAGAAACTTTAGAAAGGCAAGGGTTTTGGAAACCTTTAGAGTTATCTTAGGTTATTCGGAATTGAAAAACACTTGTTTACACCTTGGGTGAATTATATATATTAAAGGTTGAAGAGGTTGGGAAACACTTAGGTAGAAAATATGGTTATTTTTGGGAGCCTTCAGGGTTGTTCTTGGGAACATGAAGGCAAAGACTATTTTCTTGAAACTCATATGTAATATCTTGTAACAACTTTCTAAGAATAGTGAATTAGAGAGCTTCTCTCTCCCCTAGAGTAGATCGTTTGATCAAACTGGGTAAATAAACCTTCGTATTTTTCTCTTCTTATTCTGTTATATTATTTGTGTACGAATTATTATTGTTGTAGACCATTTATTTTGGTTGCTGCTATTTTTTGCCTCATAAGTTGATATCGAATTTTGTCGTAATTAACAACAAGCTTCACAATATTTATCTTCCTTGATTTTCATGTTCGCTCTATCTAAACTCATGGTAATTGTTATATTCGTTATGAGTAGATAGATTCCTTATATTAGACCTTTTTATTCAAACCTTCTTATACTTATTGGATCATATGGTTGTTTAATGTTAATTTAATTGTTTTATGTTATTATTATTATTTAACTGTTCTTGATAATGCTTTTTATGTATTGATGAATGCATTAATTGATATTAGATGAGTAAGAATTTCTAACTATTATTCTACCAATCAGATATAGGACAATTATTCAACTTAGTAACTAACTAGGAATAGATAACTATAAATTGTGGTTTTTGAATTAACAAACTTAGAACACCTGATTTAATTCTGAATTGACCAAAGGAATTAGGGAAATATATATCACATATAATTAGTGAAACAATATGTCACCACTAGCTATCCTTAATCCTCTAGGGGTTCCCACGTCAAAGCTTGGGATAAGACCGGGTAATCTATTTCATAGAGAGGAAGTTGATCTTACCTCAACTTCATAGTGAAACTCTTCCTAAATAAAAGAAAAGGGTGGCTAAGGCTACAATGGAATATGTAATGGCATATATGAAAATAACTATCAGAGACAATGGCGAGCTCGTAGAAAGGAAGATGGTGAAGCCATATGCTAACAAGCCTAAAGAACAAGGGTAATCAACCAAAAGGTAAAAGACAAAACTTCTAGAATAACCTCTCATTCGGGATTTGAAACACTGTCATATTTGTGACAGAGTTTTACTATCTTTTTGGTTCTAGGCCTGGGGCCAACACGGTCGTGTTGGTATTAGATCATACCTCATTTCTTTATAGTTTTTCATTCCCTTTTCACTTAGGCCATTAATTTGCACCATATACTTGGCATAATCATCAAATTGTTATCAGTACTAAGCATGTTCCATAAAAAACTTTCAAAAAATTTATTTATTTTTATTTTTTTCACAACCTATAAAAGAAATAAACAAACCAATACGTTTTACCTCCCACCCAACACTAATTTTAGACCCATAGCTTGATCGCAATTATTATGTTCTTTTTCTCAACATAAATAAATTGTACTCCTATTAACATCAATCTTGATGCCTATCATAGTTAGTAATGGTCTCCCTAAAAAAATGGACTATGAAATTCCTCTGTCACAAAGTCTACAAACACTATTAAATTCCAAAATTTTATTAGATCATCCACTATTTCAAAACGCGCAAACAACAATGCCCAAGTCACCACGGTACTTCCAAACACCGTGATGATTTCTCTAAAATCAGGCGCTAACATTTTTTTATTAAAATTTATTAAGATATAATAATGGTGGATGGTCGGACCGTGGTGATACATTTGAGCTTTCATGGGTTCAAATCTCAGCGCCCTAAAAAAATTTATTAATGGTAACATGCACCTTTTATTTTTTATTTATTTTTAACAAAGAAAAAAAAAGGAGTCGCAACGATTTTTATGTCCAACCGTTGTGATCTATTTTGTCTTTGAAATCTATACCACTAAAATTCGTCTTGTCAACCGTGAGGAAAAGTGATATTATTTTTGTTTTACCCCAAAATTTATCCTCTCACTTATCAAGAATTTGCTCACAAGATCTCCTTGGACTCAAGACTGCACTAGGGTTTGATCAGCTCAAGACCCTCCTTAAAACACTGATGATCAAATTAGGATTTGAGTTTGCACAAGTATTTTTGAACTTACAATGTCCCATATTACTTTCATGGATCATTATGGACCCCCATGATTACTAATGTCAAGTTTCAAGCCTTGGATCACACTTTTGCTCAGTCAATTGAGCAGTTGACCTAAAAATCAGTTGTATTGGGGAAAAAGTCAACTATGGCCAATTTACAGTCAAACTTCATAATTTTTTATCCACATCAACATTTTAAACCCATATGTATCATTTGATCAAGTTTGGACCATAATTCCTCAAGAAATTTGATCAAATCTCCAAAAGGGCAAAATGGTGAAAATTAGGGTTTTGACTGGAAAAGGGAAATTTCTGATTTTTGACCTAGAAAATGGTAAATTGGTTTAATGCATGATCTCAAGAGTCCAATTGCATCATTTTGACCTAATGACATGGTTCAAAACATTGCAAATCCATTGGATTGACAAATGAATTTTCAGTCAACTAATCAAAAGTCAACTGTATACTGAAAAGTCAAACTTTGACTTTTTGGTCAAATTCAAGTGCCAAAGATCATAATTCATCAAAACATGTCAAAATAATACTTATTCATCAAGAAATCAAAAAGTCAAGATTTCATTTTGAAAAGTCAAAATTTCTAAACTTAGAAATTTTTCTAAGTGTTAAAAATTTCTTATTTTTTCATAACTTTGAGCAAATTTTTTACCATGATGCAAAGTGATTCAAGAGAAACTTCCAACTTGAAAGTTGTAGATATCTATGAAATATATAACTTTTCTTCACACAACTTCTTCCAAAAGTGCTTGGATCTCAAGTTATAATTTTATGAACATAGGGTCATGAAACAAAACACTTAGTGAAATTTTGCCCTAATTTGGTCAGGATTTTGACCCAACTTCATGGAACTTTTTCATATAGTTCTAAGTGGAATATTCAAAAGAAATTCAAATATGGGTTGTAGATCACATTGCAAGCTTTCCAAAATGTCCAAGAACTCCTTGAGATCATTCTTGAGTAAGGAGAATCGAAGAGATGAAGTTAGGGTTTTATCACTTTAGTTACAAGTCATTTTAGTGATGAACAAAATTCAACTTCAAAGTTGTGCTGCATTAACTCTACTTTGCAGGCCTCAAACTTGTTAGGCACTCCATAATTAATGGTTTACACAGTTGTTAGAGGCCTCACTTCAAGCATTCAATGCATGAACATGCTTTTTATCCATTTTTGGAAGAAAGGTTACATTGCCATTTTGATAAAGCAACTTTTTGTACAAAACTTGTTCTTGAGCCTTGCACTTGTTCTCTTCTGATCAAACCAGTCCTATAACTCATGAGAAATGTATAAAACACTTACAATCATCCATCCCATGCTTGTACCTCATTTTGAAACTTATTTCCCTCTTTTCTTCAAAATCAAGTAACCTAGCCAAAAGCTAGAAACTTGTACTTCTGACTTGCCAATGCACTCAAACACTTTTGTTTATACATACATAAACCATTTGACACAAACACACGAATGCTCAAGCCTTGAAATAACCAAAAACTCAGAATCACACTTCACACTTCCATTTTTACACAAACTGACCAAAAACTTGAAACTCATAATCTACTCGTGCGTTTCTTGGCCTTTTGGTTTTTAAAGTTTCTAAACATCACATAGAATCAATCCCACACCCTGTGTTAGAACTGTAACACCATTAACACCATCCTTCATTTTCAAAAACTCAGCTCTGCACATTGACTTCTCCAGACCATTTCAGCCATCCATTGTTCAAGCTAATCATTGCATTAGCTTCTTAGGACCTCAAGGAAGCTAACCTGATCATCACCATCACCTGAAACAAGCTCAAACTCAAAACACGATTTCCAGTTTTGAGGTAAGTTTTCTCAACTTGGAACTCTTCATACAGGCATCATCAATAGTTTATTTGTGAACAAAACATGTAGATATTATTGCCCTGAAGCTAACCATGTCCATAGTTTCCATTAATTTTGCTTGAGCTTAGAGAATTTTGAAACTGAAATTTCTGAGATTTTTAGGGTTCAGATTAGGGCCATTAAAATTCATGCTTATCTTTGATCTATAGTTTTAATACTTTACATTTCTGAAACCGTGAGAAAATTTGCTACAAGTTTCATGTTTACAGTTTTCATTTTTGATGAGAAATGAGCAAGTTACAGTTGGTCTGGTTGGAGGTTGAAGATGAAGTCTTCAGGACGCGTTTTACCTTACATATTTATTGTTTTAATTATGTTAACAGATGTATAGCCACCCCAGTGGTAAAAGCGCGCGCCTGTAACCTTTGGGACCTGGGTTCGAGCCCCAGTGGTACCCTTTTACATTTTTTTACACATTTTGGCATTTCTGACTTTTTTTAGCGTCTGGGCCTTATTGGGCTTGCTTTATTTTTTTTTATTTTTTGCTGACTAACCCCCTGCAGGCTATTGGCACCCGTGGCCCAAGTTTATTTATTTTCTTTTTTATTTCATTTTTATTTTCTTAAATATATTTTCTAAATACTAAAAAATCATAAAATACAAAAAATGCTAGATTTATATTTTAACTTAGTTTATTTTATTTTTCTCACAAAAAATATTTTTATTAATTATACTTTATTTATTTTTTTACTTATTATCTTGTAAATATAATTAAAACTAGGTTATTAGTTATTTTCTTTCATACTAATTAAAATATATTATTTTTGATATATATAAAAAAAGACTAAAAATATTTCATGATACCATAAATATTTTCAAGGCAAAAATACCAAAAAATACTTTTTTTAAAACTTATTTTCTTTTAATCAACTAAATAGAATTAGGGTTCTATTTAAAATTTTCTTTAATAAAATTTAAGTTTAATTAATTATTTTCTCTAATTAATTAGGTTAAGACAAAATCCCCATATAACATGCTAGTAATTAGGGTTTGTATGGAAAGACTAAAATTAATACTTAGAAAACTCTAATTCAAGACAAAAACAAGCATGAAAATGATACACTTGCACACAAAAACCCCTAGGGATATCCCACTTGGTTGCCTTATACAAAATGGCCATATTACGCATGTAAGGTATATTAGAAAAAAACAAGCGAATACAAGATCATAGTCCCTCGACGACGCTATCAAAGTTGCCTTTCAAATGATCTTAGTCCCTAAAAGAGAATGCTAAGATGCCTTGCAACATTGCTAATCATGGTTATACAATGACCCACGCCCGTCCCGTTTACATCCAAAGATAGGGTTACTTACCAAATCAATGGTAAGGTAACAATGTCAAAGGAAAAAGGAAATGAACAAGAAAGACTTTTGAGTAGGTAGAATGCTCCTAATTACTTGCTCAATTTCAAACAAACATCCTTGATACTTTCAAAACAAACACTTACACTTTCAAACATCTTACAAAATTGAAAACATTTTCAAAAGATCAAACATCTTTGTATACATTCTTACAAACAAGAATCATTACAAAGATTGCCCAAACTATGGCCTCTTTACTAAATACTTTCAAAAACCACACAAAGCACAATTTCAAACAAAAGCAAGTGATCTAGCAAGTAACTAAGAGCCCATGGAAAACCATGAATGAAAAGGGTGCTAATACCTTCCCTTTTCATAATCTACCCCCCGAACTCAAGAAACAATCTCAAAGGTCTTTCCTGTGCTTTTTCACCTTTCCTTTTGGATAAAAGAAAAGTCAGTGGCGACTCTTGCTAACCGCAACATTTGCGATCAAACGCAAAACCTTCAAGTCAGTTCTCCCACCGTATCACACTTTTATATATAAATTCCGCCCATTTCTTATCATATGTTTCTCTCTAAAGAAAACCCTAACATGTTATCTCTTTAAAGGATTCTCGGAAACTGCAGATAAAAACCATCCTTTCTCTTGCAACAAGCAGCACAAAAGTGGATGTCTCAAATGTTGCCATGGATGAAAATCACATGTTTATGCAATCTCACTTTCCGCAACCTCACTTTCAAGCACAACTGTAACAAGGAGTAGCGTCCAGCATAAACTCCGACGGTGGCGAAAATGGTATCTTCTCATGTTCTATCTTTTGATCTCTTTGTCGATACTTAGAAGTTAGGATTTATGGGTTTAGGGTTTTATGGTTTTGTTGATATGTGTGAATGTATTGTGATGATGCTCATGGTTGGATTTTGTTGTGTTTTGTTGCAGATTATGATGTTGGATGGCTAAGGGGATAATAGCAAGCGTATAGTAGGATTTAATGGTAAGCCAGAGATGGTTGATGGTAGTCTGATGAAGAACATATAGTTTGTGTTGATATGGAAAATAATACAGAAGTATGAAGTTATAGGGGAAACTTCTTCCTCCTTGTATTTCTTCTTCATTGCATCACAAACTAGGTGAACTTCATAATTTGTTACAGTTCCACAAATATTTTCAATAAAAGGTGTGTTCTTGAAAAAATTTAATATAACTTGTGATGTTGTATGATTTTGTGTTTTTATTTTGTTGCATGTATTTTTTTGTTGTTGTATGTTATTGTTGACAAATGTTCTCAAAACAAGAATATTACATTGCTAAGTGACAAGAAATAGGCTTCTATTGACTTTGCAATATTTTGTACTTTAAATTCTTATACAGGTTGATAGTAGATGAAGTTTAGTTTATTATATGATATGTAGATTGTTTGTTTCACTAACCTTTTAATGGAAATACATTCATTTAAATTGACTTAGGAACTTATAATCTGAAAATTAAGTTGTATTTGAAAACCAACTTATATTAATCGATGTTTTCCGAATTGCATTTCTTTTATCGTTCATTTCCTGCTCTTTAACATATAGAATATGGTTCAATGACATGTTTCCTTCAATACATCGATGTCTTCTATTATAGTTTAATTTGAATAAAATCTAATTATTGGCTAAGATAAGATAGACTTAGCCAATAATTACATTTTATGAAAATTAAACTATAATATAAGATATCGATGTTTTGAAGGAAACAAACCATTGAACAAATTTTATATGATAAAGAGCAGGAAAAGGATGATTAGAAGAATGCAATTCGGAAAATAGTGGTTTGTTATAGTTGGTTTTCAAGAATAATTTAATTTTCAGATTATATACTTCTTCATCAACTTGAATGGTTGTATTTATTTAATAAAGTGTATACAAAAACAAGCAATCTATATATTATATGATAAACTATTATACATTCCACAACAGTTCTCTAAGTGATTATTAGTAACTTATCTTTAGTTCTATCATAATGATTAATTTACTTAACCATTGTGATACCATGCACGCTTTTCAGAATACTACAATGGTCCCGGGACCGTGATTGTAAGTATCACATTTACAACAACACTCTAGATAACAATGCATGGACCTGCATCATTATATATATTTCCCAACCGTTGTTAAATTCCTTTTTCGTAGTAGTGATCCTCTGATGTTCCTATGGGTCATACTTTTGGTTGGTCTCCTAAAGAAATAGTGAATCTAATTGGCTTCAAATCATCATTACTCAACTTTTTAAACAAAGATAAGGGCATTAAACTCAAACTTTCTCCTAAGTCATTCATAGATATTTCAAAGTAGGTATCATTGATCATGTAAGCAACCACTACGTCAAAAAAGACCTAAGAAAGCGCTTTTTTTGCCCTTTAGCAGCGCTTAAAAGTGCTGCCTATAGTGGCGCTGCCGTAGGTATAGACAACATTTTTTTATTACGCAAAAGTGCTGCCATATGTATTCTTTAGCAGCGCTTTTCCCTGGAAAATCACTTTCTAAGGTAGGCCTCTAGCAGCGCTTTTTCCTGAAAAAACACTTTCTGTTGACCCCCTTTAGACAGCGCTTTCAAAAGCGCTGTCTAATGTATTTTTTAAGGCATCTTTAGGCAGCGCTTTTCTAGGAAAAGCGCTTTCTAAAGTTGGCGTTTAGCAACGCTTTTTCCTAAAAAGCACTTTCGTTGCTTCACGTAAATTTAAGCATTTTTTATGTAAAAACGCTGCGTATTCTTTCTTTTTTAGAAAGCATATTTTTGGGAATAATCCCATAAACCTGTACTTCAAGCCTTACATTCCAACATCCCTTTATTTTAACAAAGAAGCCGTTACATACAAAAAAGACATTATATACCATTATATACCAAAATGTAAACACCATTATAATTCAATTCACATGTTTGCTACTAAGTAGGAGGAGGATGCACTATAATAAGGACAAATTTATGACTATTTCGAACAACAAACTCTAAGAATTTCGTATAAAGGTGATAGTACTCAAGTACAACAAAACCTTCTATTTGAATCCGCTTATATATGATATGTGCCAAATTCGTTTCAGCCTGAAATCGCCAAAATCCGACGAGCGGACGGTCCTGGTCCTGCAAATAAGGTATGAACAGAATAATACGGTCAATTAAACTAACTTGGGTCCAACACAATTAAAATTTTTCATAACACTTTTCAACTTCCAATACCTTATATGATTCTTGTCTGAATAAAGTATTCACACAATTCCTCCTTGATTTCTTCCAATTGATTTTTCGTGTAATGAGCACACTTGCATTCATAAAAGTACTACATAACAAAACATAATATGCATGATTTAGTTAAAAGTAATAAATCATATGAAATATCCGATAAATATTAAAATAAATCATAAGTTATAAATCCATACCGTGATTGGAATCTCTATTCGATTCAAAAGAAGGATTTCTTTCATAAACCTCAAAACAAAGTATCTGCAATCTATACTGTTACGCTGTTGAGCATACTACATAGGAAAACAAATAAGAATGTATAGTTGTCTTGTTTTATCAAGTAGCATCACTATTATAATCAAAATTGTAAAAATTAATGTACCTCCACTTTAATACATGTAATGTTTCTTGATCTAGACCGTGATACTCGAGCTTCTCTTTGAGAGCGGAATACTTGTATTGATCTAACAAAATAAAAACATATATTTAGAACAATCTCACAGAAATAATTAAATATACAAATACACACGAATATTTAGAACAATCTCACTTACGTATCAATCATTAACTTTATATCTGGATAATTTGTCCATTCACCATCTACCGAATTCAGATAATACACCACTTCTTTGAAAGGATCAATAGCAACCAACAACCAGTAATGTCTATAAATTAAAACAAAAGTTTAGATGAAAATCTTCAACATAAAAGATACAAAGATTAGAGTGAACTTAGAATGAAGTACTAACCCCACAAGAATCGTATTATACGGTAAAAGATACAAGCTTTCTGTACTACTGGCCACGAATCTCTCAACTAAGTAATTTCTTACTGAATCTGGATCCTGAACAATTGACGCTCTGTTGATACGGGAGGCAAACACGAAATGGAATCTGTTTGACAATTGATTCCCGCGCATCAATTTTTCATACAAGAACCTTAAATAAAAACATAATAAACATTAGACTATTTTCATTGAAATGTGTAAATAAATTGTTCGACTAATTAAATAATAGATTGATCGCATTACCGGATGTATGAGTGTACAACACCGATGCCTAATTCTGTATGCTGAAAAATTTGTTCCATTTCCTCTTTTGCAATTGTTTCAAAGTAAGAAAAACCAAATATACCTTCCTCCATATCCATTTGACGAATAACACCATTCATCAAATATGATGTTCCCACAAGTGTTTCAAGACACATCCGGAATCGAGGTACAAAAGGTTTTCTTGCCCCGGTTCTTGGAAGATCATTTTTCTTGTTGGGTAGGCTACTAAATTACTGGCTCACTTGTTGTGACCGTTGAGAAGGTACCTAATAATCATATAACTTAGGTAAATTATAAAATCATGCAGTTTTTGAATTGGGGTCATATAATTAACACTTTAAATGCACCTCTTTTTGTGATGCAATAGACTCGCTGTGCCGCAAAATCTCTTTATCCTTAGATGCAGGTTTTGTAGGAGTCTGAAATTAACATGTAATAAAAATATACGTAATGGTTCAGAATTGAAACTTGAATACTAAAAGATTCATAATGGTTTTCAACATACCTCATCATCTATGAAAATGAGGTCTGACGGCCATGCAACAAATGATCCTATTGCATCTCGTAGCAATGTTGTCTCTGAAATAATGTCATGTATCGGTAGCAACGCATCCAGATCTAATGCAACACAAACCGATACTTTCAGATGTCCATCAGGGAGAGGTCTATGGTGACGTAAATCTCCCAAAGTGTTATGCACTTTTCCCTTTCCAACTAAGCGATAAGTCGGTGACGATAAGTATAGATGACAAGATGAAATGCCCTAAACCAATAATAAATATGTTACTGTTAATGTGTATATATGTCAATTAAAATAAATGTTCTAGTTTAATTTCATAATAACATTTATAATTACCTCGGGAAATTTATTTTGACAATTGATACTAGCTTTGTCACTAGTTTCTTTCGCCTATGAACTGCAATTTTGTGCCATATCTCTCTCTCTATCCTGTTGCAATTCATGGACTTGCGCCTTTAATTCCTCCAATGTTTGCATCACTTCTTGATTGCTAGGATTTATTTTCCTTGGATGCTTATACAAGGAAGATGGAGTCACACCATGTCCTTTACCCCTCACCCGACCGGGATACTCAGTAACATTTAGTGCACGACTAAGTACGCTCCTGTTATCCTGGTCCTCATTTGTGGTTACCGATTGAGATAGAGTCTCCTGAAATTCATTTACATATATATCGAAAATTATTAGTGGAGATAAAAAATTAATTATGTACTAATAAACTTTTGATTTACTTATTGACACAATGTTATACTTACACATTAATCATAAATATGTTGAACATCTTTCCTAACAACTCCATCGTTGCCCACACGAGCTTCCTTCCATAAAACATGCGTTGGAAGTGATGTTTCGTCACTTTTCGTCTCCTCTAACTACGCATTGATACAAATCATAAGATCATCAATTAAAACACATTGAGACAATTAATAAGATCGTAGCATTTATATATACTTACAATTTTTGTTGTAAGCGTGCATATCCCAAACGCCCTTTTCTGTATGGATACGTGGGTGTTGATGCTCTCTCGCGATTTGTGTCACTCACTTTCTTGAATTTCTAATTTTCTATTCGTTTGGATACAAATTCATCCCATTCTTCGGGTCCAATGAAGTTTTTATACTTCATTGGACGATCCGCTTTAACAAGATTTCCTTGCTCATCCTTAAGAAATTTGTTTGTTAAAAAATTTCTCCACCCTCTGTGTCTTTTTCCGGCCACTTGAAGACAATACTTTTTTTCGGTTATCTTCAATGTTAAAAGACCTCTACGAAAAAACATACGCATTATAGTGTGTTAGTATAAGTAATTTAAAAACATTACCATGTGATCTTGATTAAGGGAACAGATATTAAGCATACATATAAGACATTCCCAAGCCTTACTTAGTTAGGGACTAAAATAACAAAAACATTATACTTTAAAGCTAAATTATATGGTACCTGTATATCAGTCCAAATTTTATCTTTGTAGGAATTCAAATCTTTATTAGTCCATTTATCAAAGGTGATTGGAACGTGCATACGAGCAAGTGTACCAATGTAGCTTGTCAACTTTGCACTATTAGGATCGATTATTTGGTTATAATCATTTCAATGTACATCATTGTGATGCGGTGGGAGAACTGACTTGAGGTTTTGCGTTTATGTTTGCAAATGTTACGGTTAGCAAGAGTCGCCACCGACTTTTCTTTTATCCAAAAGGAAAGGTAAAAAAGCACAGGAGAGACCTTTGAGATGTTTTCTTGAGTTCGGGGGGTAGATTATGAAAAGGGAAGGTGCTAGCACCCTTTTCATCCATGGTTTTCCATGGGATCTTAGTTACTTGTTTAGATCACTTGCTTTACTTTTGCAATTGTTTGAAATGGTGCTTTGTGTGATTTTTGAAAGTATTTTGAAAAGAGGCCTTTGTTTAGGCAATCTTTGTAATGATTCTCGTTCGTAAGAATGTATACAAAGATGTTTGTCTTTTGAAAAATGTTTCAATATTTTGAAAGTTGTTTGGAAATGTTTTGAAAATGTGTGTGTGTTTTTTTGAAAATAGCAAGGATTGTTTGCAAATTGATCAAGTAACTAGAAGCTATCTACTTACTCAAAAGTCTTTCTTATACATTTTTATTCCTTTGACATTGTTGATTTACCATTGCTTTGGTAAACAACCCTATCTTTGGATGTTAAACGAGACGAGCGTGGGTCATCGTATGACCATGATAGCAACGGTGCCAAGTATCTTAGCTTGTTTGAGGGACCAAGATCATTTTGTTTTTAGGCAACCTTTTGATAGCGTCATCGAGGGACTATGATCTTATTTGTTTGTTTTGTTTTGCCAAGATACTTTGCATGCATACCATGGCCATTTTTTAGGCAACCAAGTGGGTGAAACCCTAGGGGTGCTTGTGTGCAATGTGTTGTCATTTTCATGCATTTTTGTCTTGGATTAGGTCATTCTATTTGTTTGATTTTTGTCTTATCATCCAAACCCTAATCTTACTAAACATGGTATAATGTGATAAATTGCGTAAAATAAATCTAAGCTATTACAACAATTATTATGGGAGGGGGGATACAAGTTTTGAATGGGGAGTATTGCTCAAAATAAAACCCTAAAAATTATTACAACCCAATTGAATTATTGTACAACAAATAAAATAAAACAATTATTTAAATATGCAATAAAATGTATGGATGCAAAATGTTTTTGTATTTATTTTATATATGAGAAAACAAAGTTATTTAAGTCCTAAAAAATAAGAAAAAATAAAATTATTATTTTTGAAAGGGGAAACCCTTATTTTTGATTAAAAGAAATATATGTTTTCTATATTATTTATTTGTCCATTTTTTACAAGAAATAATAAATAAAATTATTTACAAGTATTAAAAATTAAAATATATGTGGAAATAATATTTTATGTGTATGAATAATAAAAATAAAAATGTATAGTATTTATTAAATTACTTACAAGTTAATTAAGAAAATAAAGTTCTATTTATTTGTAATAATCTATTTTTTATGCCAAAAAAATAAAATAAAAAATAAAATAAAATGCAAAAAATAAAGAAAATATTTTTCATGATTTTTAATGGTTCAGAAAAAATAAATAAAACAATAAATATAAAAATGAAAAGAAAATATGAAAAATAAATAAAATAAAGCCAGGGGGTGTGGATAGTAGTCAGGGGGGTGTTAAAAGTAGAAACAACAAGCCCAAGTGCGCCAGGCCCAGGAACTTCATCCCTGTCCTTCAGCCTCTCCCAAAATGCGTGTTTTTGCTTTAAACCTGTATCTTGCTCTAGCTTGTATAAAATCAAAAACTTATAACACAAAAAATGTAGCTTATGATCTTACAATTCCAGTGATATAAAGTTTGTGACCTAACACTCAAAGATCAAGGAGAATTTTATCACCCCTAATTTCTGACCTAAATTTTTCATGAACTTCAAGCTTCAAATTCTCACTACTCAGTTAATATAAATAACAACTATGCATATGTACAGTTTCAGCAAGTTAAAGACTACATTTTTGCTTCACAAATCGTGACTTAAGGATGCCTAAATAAGGAGATAGAGATTTGAAAAATACCTTGTTCAGCTGAGTTTGGATATGACAATGTGGGGACTTTGAGTGAGGCCTGAGGATCGTGTGAGCTTCCTTGAAGTTCCCTCAAGCTATTCCAATGCTTAGCTTGCCTTGAGGATGCTTGAAACTTCCTGCACGAGTCAACCTGCAACCTTCCAAAATGAAAATGGTGATGTCTGAAATAGAGGTTACAGTTGCAAGACAAGGGCTTGGATAGTTTAGATGTGATGTATGGAAGGTGTTTCAAGTGTTGAAACAAGAAACGCACGAGCAAAATATGATTTGGCTTGAGTTTTGCAGAAGCTGCCATGTTTTGGGCAGAAAAATGTGTTTTTATGAGTTTTTGAGTGTTTGGGATCTTGTGAATTCGTGCTTAGGCTTGTAACAAGTTTGTGAAGTTGTTTAGAATGATGCCAAGCCCTGCCTTTATCAGATGTATAAGTCCTCTTGACTTTTGCAAGTTTTCTTGCTTTTGAAGAAAGTTGAAATGACTTGAGCCAAAATGTTGTACTTGCTTGCTTGCTAGCTGCAGAGGGTTGGTATGCTTTGCCTGATATCTATGGACATTGCTTGTGACAAAAGAACAGGTCCAAGGCTCAAGGATAGCAAAGTTGCAAAAAGTTTGCTTTATCAAAATGGCATTGTGCCCTTTATGCCATTTATGGATTAATTCTTTGTGTAATGCTTCAAAAGCCAAAACAAAGCCATTATCCACTGAGTTAGCATTAAATTATAGAGTGTAGAAGGGATTAGGACCTGTAATTCAAGGTACAAGCATGCTAGGAACTGATTTGCAACTTGAAGCATTGTAAACATGGCTTGAACAAAAATGGCAAATTGCCATTTTCTCTTCTTCGATTCTCCCTAACCACAAATGATCTTGGAGAGTTCTTGGACATTTTGGAAATCTTGTAACATGATCTGCAATCCATATTTGAAATTCATTTTGAGATACCTCTTGGAACTAGGTGAAAATGCCCATGAAGTTAGGTTAAAAACCTGCCTAAATTAGGGCAAATTTTCACTAAGTTAAAAAGTTTATGGACCCCTATTCATAAAATCATAACTTGAGATCCAAGCATCTTTTGGGAAAACTTTGTGAATAAAAGTTGTATATTTCATGGAGGAATACAACTTTCATGTTGGAAGTTTTCTTTTAATCCAATTACATCATGGTGAAAAAGTTGTGGAAAGTTGGGAAAAAATAAGAAAATTTCCATACTTAGAAATTTTCTAAGTTATGAAAATTTTTCAAATTAAAACCCTAATTTGAAAAATTGATTTTCTTGATCAACAAGTTTCACATTTTGACATATCTTGATGAATTATGACCATTGCCATTTGATTTTGACCAAAAGCCAAAGTTTGACTTTTCAGTGTATAGTTGACTTTTGATCAGTTGACTGCAAAATTCATTTGTCAATCCTATGCATTTGAGATCTTTTGAACTATGTGATTAGGTCAAGATGATGCTATTGAAATCATGCTTGAACTCAATTGGTCATTGGCTTGGTTAAAAAATCAGAGATTTCCCTTTCCCAGTCAAAACCCTAATTTTGATCATTTTGCTCTTTTGATGATCTGATCAAATTTCTTGAGGAGTTGTGATCCAAACTTGATCAAATGGTACATAGAAGCCTAAAATGTTGTTGTGGATAAAAAATTATGAAGTTTGACTGTAAATTGGCTATAGTTGACTTTTTCCCCAATACAGTTGATTTTTAGGTCAACTGTCCAATTGATTGGGCAAAAATGTGATTCAAGGCTTGAAACTTGGTATGAGCAATCTTAGGGGTCCAAGATAGTGTATGAAAGTCACATGAAGCATTGATGGTCCAAAAATCCTTGTGCAAACTCAAATCCTAATTTCAGGTCATCAGTGCAAGATGAGGTCTTGAGCTGAGCAAACCCTAATCCTGTCTGGAGTCCAAGAAGTCTTGTGAAGAAAAATCTTGATAAATGAGAGGGAAAATTTTGGGGTACAACAGCTGCCCCTGTTCAATCTTCTTGAACCTGAAGAGTTAGATTGGTGAGTTTGCCGTTCGTGACTCGAAGGTAAAAGATGATTGGACACTAGAGTGCCCGTAAATTTGCACTCGTCAAAGTGTAGCTGAGGGAATGGGCTTAAAGATGCCATTTGGAGAGGTGACATAATCTTGTTGGAGATGGGCTTGTAGATGCCATCCAAGAATGTTTGTTGAACTGTAAGTTGTAAGTCAGAAGAATGATTATTCAGAATGGTGTTCGTGTCTGGAACGTATCTGAACTGTATCTGGAGACTTGTAACGAGAAACAAAATAGCATCCGTGTCTGGGGCGTCTCTGAACTGTATTTGGTAGTTGGAATCTGAATGAGCAACAGAATAACATCCGTGTCTGGAGCGTCTCTGAGCTGGGGAGAATCGGACTGAGTGACAGAATGGCAACCATGTCTGGAGTGTATCTGGGCTGTGCCTGAAGTTTGAATCTGAATGAGTAAGTAGAATGGCTTCCGCGTCTGGAGCGTATCTGAATGAGTGACAGAATGGCTTCCATGTCTGGAGCGTATCTATGCTGGGGATAATCAGAATAAATGATAGAATGGCAACCGTGTCTGGAGCCTATCTGGACTGTATCTGAAATCTGAGTCTGAATGAGCAACAAAATGACTTCCTTGTCTGGAGTGTATCTGGACTGTATCTGAATTTGAAATCTGAATGAGTGACAAAATGGCATCCTAGTCTGGAGCGTATCCGTACTGTATCTGAAATCTTTGAACATTGTTAATGATAGTTGTTAATCTTATCCTGAAAAGAGTAGAATGTTAGCGGAAGCACAAAGTTATGTTGCATGAAATGTATGATGCAACAAATGTGTTTTATCAATGTTTATGATATATGGATGTAATGTATGCGCATGCAAGCTGATTTGCTGTATTGCTGAGGAAAATAAATCCTTGACAGTTGGGGATAATAAAAACTCTTGACTGCTGCCAGGGAAAATAAATCCTTGACTGCTGCCGGGGAAAATAAATCCTTGACTGTTATCGGGGAAAATAAATCCTTGACTGCTGAGAGTAAGAAAATCTTGGTGACTGTTGGGGACAAGAAATACTTGACAACTTCTGTGGGGACGTGAGGATCCTTTATGTCTTGAAGTTGGAGTATTGACAAAAAATTCTGTTGTGAGAGTAATGCCAAACTGCTTGAGAAATCTGCTTGGGAAATCCAGAGAATTTTGACGACTTCTACTGGGGGTTACACAATGGGAATCCATATTCTGCTGGGGAATAGGGGAAACCCTGATGACTTCTGTGGGGAATTAAGAATGAGAATCTTCATTCTGTTGGGGAGCAATGAAAACTTTGGCGACTTCACTGGGGAATTAAGAAGGAGAATCTTCATTCTGTTGAGGAGCAAAAACTCTGTGGGGAAGAAGGCTTACTACTGGAGAGTAAGTTCAGGAGTTTTCGGTCGTCTGCCACTCTACTGAGGAGTCATCCTAGGTTGGGGAGATACAAAGGTTAACTGTTATCCGGGTTGATTTCCAGGCTTGAAGACAACTTGCTGGAGAACTTGGATTGACTGAAAGGTTTCCGCTGGGGATTTATAGTTAGAAACTTTGGCTCCGCTGGGGATTGGGAGTTTGAAATTTTAACTCTGATGGGGATCAAGGGTTTGAAATTATAACTCCACTGGGGATTTGTATTTCAAGGTTTTAGCTCCGCTGTGGATCTAGATGATGTACTGTAGGGATTGTCCATGGAATAGCCTGAAGACGTTTTCCTATCCTTTCAACCTGTCAGTAATTGTTCTTTTTCATCCTGTTTATTTGTAAACAGTAATTATGTTCAAATGCATATGTTCATCAATGAATCATTGAACGTTTTTGCAAATAAAAACACAAGTGTAAAAAGAAAAAGACAAATAGTTTTTGTACTTTGAAAGAGATATCTGTGTATTTACTTTGAATAAGTGTTTTGTACAAAGGAGACAGACATCCTAGTAAGAGGATGGTGTCATAAAAGCAAGAAAATTTATACAAAGAAAGATAGCTATGTGTAAAAAAATCCCATGGGGTTCCCATTCCACTATAGCCTTCGTGTCTCCGAATATCTTGTCTGTCCGTTGCTTCGTCCGAAGATGATTGGATCGATCAGAAGCTCAGAGTTTGTCTATGAAGATATTGTCCTTAAAGTGATCCAACGAGACATAGTCATACACTTTAATTCCCTAACTTTTTCCTGGACCGCCCTTTCGGGTTTTCAGTCCACCGGGAAACCCTATTTTGCCCAAGTCGCCCTTTCGGGTTTTCAACTTGCCGGGTGTACATATTTTTTTATTTATTCCTAATTTTTGCCTGAAACTCCCTTTCAGGTTTTCGATTCACCGGGATGCCCTTTTTTTCCTAGGTGTGTCAACCTAGCGGGTCTTTTATGCGTAGTATCTTTTGACTATGTCTGCGTTTGCAGGGTGCGGCAGGTCGTCGTCGTCCATGGTGGTTAAAATCATTGCCTCACCAGAAAAGATGTTCTTGATTACAAATGGTCCTTCATAGGTAGGAGTCCATTTGCCCCTGGGATCACATTGCGGCAAGATGATGCGCTTGATCACTAGATCTCCGACTTGATATACCCGACGTCGGACTTTCTTGTTGAAAGCTTTGATCATCCGTTTTTGATACGTCTGACCGTGGCAAACAACAGTAAGTCTCTTCTCGTCAATTAAGTTCAACTGATCAAGCCGGGTTTGGATCCAATCGTCTTCACTCAAACCAGCATCCTTCATGATTCTCAAGGAGGGAATCTGAACCTCGATAGGCAATACAACTTCCATGCCATAAACTAAAGAATAAGGTGTTGCCCCATTTGATGTGTGCGCCGTGGTACGGTACCCGTGGAGAGAAAACAGTAACATTTCATGCCAATCCTTGTAGGTGACTGTCATCTTTTGTATGATCTTCTTGATATTTTTGTTAGCAGCTTCGACTGCACCATTCATCTTCGGCCGGTAGGGAGATGAATTGTTATGTTGAATTTTGAACTGCTCGCACAAAGCGGTGATCATAGTATTGTTAAGGTTTGTACCGTTGTCAGTGATGATCCTTTCGGGGATATCGTACCGGCAAATAAGATTCTGCTTGATGAAGCGGGCAACAACATTCTTAGTAACGGATGCGAAGGAAGCTGCTTCGACCCACTTGGTGAAGTAGTCAATGGCCACCAGAATGAAGCGATGTCCATTGGATGCTATAGGCTTGATCTCTCCAATCATGTCGATTCCCCACATAGCGAACGGCCAAGGAGCTGTTAAGACATTTAGAGGAACATGAGGCACGTGCACTTTATCCGCATAGATTTGACATTTGTGACAAGTGCGGGAGTGTTGATAGCAGTCAGCTTCCATGGTAGACCAGTAGTAGCCTGCCCTTAGAATCTTCTTAGCCATCGTATGCCCTCTAGAGTGAATGCCAAAGGTGCCCTCATGCAAATCTGCCATGATCTTTTCAGCTTCAATCTTGTCCACACAACGGAGCAGAATAGAATCATGATTGCACTTGTACAGGATGCCATTACTTAGGAAGAACTTTGTCGAGAATCTCCTTAAGAACTTTTTGTCATTGACTGAAGCTCCTTCTGGGTATTCCTGAGCCTCGAGATACCTTTTGACTTCATGAAACCATGGCTGGTCCACTACTTCTTCGGTGTTAATCTCGTGACAACGTGCCGGTTCATCCATCCGTTCAACGGTAATTTAGGGAGCCTCATTGTCCGAATCAAGTTTAAACATAGATGACATTGTAGCTAGAGCATCTGCTAGCTGATTTTCTTCTCGCGGGAAGTGCTCGAAGGTAATCTGTTCGAAATGCGGTAACAATGTCAAAACATGTTCTTTGTAAGGGATGAGGTTTAGATGTTTAGTATCCCACTCTCCTTTGATCTGACTGGTGACCAAAGCGGAGTCCCCAAACACATCTAAGGATTTGATTCCCAAGTCTATGGAAGCCTTGAGTCCAAAGATGCATGCCTCGTACTCTGCCATGTTGTTCGTACAGTTGAAGTAAAGTCTGGAGGTGAAAGGAGTATGGCAACCTTCTGGGGAGATGAGCACAACGTCGATACTGTTGCCAAGTGCATTGGATGCCCCATCAAAGTACAGGGTCCATCGGGATCCTTGTTCAGGTCCGTCATATGGTCTGATCTCTTCGACGTTGTCCACTGTCATGATGTCCTCGTCAGGGAAGTCAAACTTCATGGATTGATAATCTTCTACAGCTTGATGGGCCAGATGATCAGCTAGCACACTCCCCTTTATAGCTTTTTGGGCCGTGTACTGTATGTCGTATTCCGTCAGGATCATCTGCCATCTAGCTATTCTTCCAGACAAATCAGGCTTCTCAAAGATGTACTTGATCAGATCCATCTTAGATATCAGAAAAGTGGTATGAGTCAACATATACGGCCTTAGCCGGCGAGCAACCCATACCAATGCGCAACAAGTTTTCTCGAGAAGTGAATATCTGGTTTCACAATCGGTAAACTTTTTGCTAAGGTAATAAATGGCATGCTATTTTAGGCCAGACTCGTCATGCTGCCCCAATACGCACCCCATTGAATTCTCTAGGACGGTCAGATACATGATTAGCGGTATTCCTTCAACGGGTGGCATCAAGATAGGAGGTTCTAGCAAATACTCCTTGATTTTATCGAAAGCAATCTGACAGTCATCGTTCCATCGAACTACCTGATCTTTCTTCAACAGCTTGAAGATTGGTTCACAAGTAGATGTTAGGTGAGAAATGGACCTAGCAATGTAGTTTAGGCGTCCCAAGAAACCTCTGACCTCCTTCTCAGTGCGAGGAGCAGGCATTTCTTGTATAGATTTGACTTTGGCAGGATCAACCTCGATGCCTTTGTTGCTGACAATTAATCCTAAGAGTTTACCGGACCGGACTCCAAATGTGCATTTGTTTGGATTCAGTCTGAGCTTGTACTCCTTCAACCTGACAAACAGATTTTGCAAGTGATCAAGGTGTTCTTCTTCAGTTTGTGATCGGGCTATCATGTCATCTACGTAGACCTCTATCTCATGATGTATCACGTCATGAAACAAAGCTACCATGGCGCGTTGATAGGTTGCCCTGACATTCTTCAGTCTGAATGGCATCAGTTTGTAGCAGAACGTACCCCACTGTGTGACAAAAGTAGTTTTCTCCATGTCCTTTGGTGCCATTTTGATCTGGTTATAGCCTGAGAATCCGTCCATGAAATAAAATACTTTGTGCTGAGCTGTATTGTCGACCAAAATGTCAATGTGCCGAAGTGGAAAGTCATCTTTAGGGCTGACCCTATTTAAATATCTATAATCCACGCACATTCTCACTTTTCCGTCCTTCTTAGGCACCGGCACAATGTTAGCAACCCATTGTGGATAGGAAGTAACAGCTAGAAATCCAGCATTGAACTGCTTCATAACTTCTGCTTTGATCTTCTCGGACATGTTAGGTCTCATGCGGCGGACCTTTTGTTTCACTGGTGGACAGTCTTCTCTTGTGGGTAGACGGTGTACCACAATGTCTATATTGAGTCCCGGCATGTCTTTGTATGACCAGGCGAAGATCTCAACATAATCATGCAATAGATGAATTAGGCGCTCCTTGACACTCGGCTCTAGATTGGCACCTATCTTGATTTCCTTTTTATCATCCTCAGTACCCAAGTTGATTGTATCCAACTGCTCCTCATGAGGCTGAATTGCTCTTTCTTCTTGCTGTAATAGTCTGGCCAGTTCCCCTGGCACCTCACAATCTTCCTCACCTTCATATTCGGCTTGGTAGACCAGATCTTCAGAGTCACTGAAGGCTATAGCAGTATCGTTACCCATGGGATCCGGAGTGGAAGGGTGCCTGAATTTGTGAGTGTGGGTGTGTGTAAGGGATAGCCATCTTAAAACAACAAAATGTAAAAGAAAGACAATGAGCACAAAAAGGTTTAAATATGAAAAGCGTCCATGATTCATTAAAATGATATTTGAAAATGAAATAAGAACCCTTACAAATGGACCTATGTGTCTCGGGTAAGACATATGGTTGAAGAAGTACGAATTGTTTTGTGAATTATTATAGTCCAACAGAAATAGAAAAGATAAATTACTGAGTTATGAAAGTAATCGGAACAAAGTCTTTTGCTTCCCAGTTACACAGTCCTCCGCTGACAGTAGGAAATATCCAATCTTCTAGGCTTCCCTCTTCTTCACAGTCCTCTAGTGCATTAACCCCTCGGTGGCTGATCTTCACAGGTGGCCCTCCGGCACGGGCGCGGCGCACGACCTTCTGAGCAGTCGAAGTGAACCCCAAGCCGAATTTGTCTGATTTGAAAGGAAAGTCGGGAAGCTGCCCCCAGATAGTGGATCCCCCTTCTTCCACTACTGACCTAGCATCCTTGAGAGATGACATCCGAGGTGGTGGTCTTGTGATCACCGGAGTTAAGGATACCGCCTTGGTCGCCGCTATTTCTTCAGAGACTTCTTCAAAATGTTGGAAAGGGGTCTCTATGAATTCACCATCTAACTCCACATAACGGAAGGAGTTCAGATGACTAATCATATATTCCTCTTCCCCATGGACAGTTATAATCTTCCCTTGGACGGGGTACTTGAGCATTTGATGCATAGTAGAAGTGACAGCTCCAGCATGGTGGATCCAAGGTCTTCCCAACAGGCAAGAATAGAAAGGACGGATGTCCATCACGTAGAATGTTGAATTGAACGTCTGGGTACCCACCTTGATCGGGATGTCCACCTCTCCATGGACCATCCTTTTAGAGCCGTCAAATGCTCTCATAATTATATTGTTGGGTTTCAGGGTTAGGCCTTCACAATCCAACCTATCCAAGGCTTTCTTCGGCAAGACATTTAAAGACGACCAAGTATCAACCAAGACATGAGCTAGGGTGGTTCCCCTACACTCCACCCAGACATGTAGTGTGTCGTTATGTTTTCTCCCTCGGGGCGTCAAGTCAGCATCGGAGAAACCCAGGCCATTGTCAGCTGTCAAACTAGCCACAAACTCTTGGAATTGATCAGCCGAAGTCTCTTGCGGCACGTGTGTTGTCTTCAAAAACTTGACAAAAGCTTTAGCATGTGCCTCAGAGCACAGCAACAGGGCTAACATAGAGATTTTGGAGGGGGTATGCCCCAGTTGTTCCACCACATCATAATCACTTTTCTTAATGATCCTCAAGATTTCTTCCATCTCCTTCTTGGATGTTTCAGGAATAACTAGCGATTGAGCCTTCGTCAGGACAGGCTCCTATTCAACATTATTTCCTTTATTCTCGGCAGCGGAAGTAGGGATAGGAACTGTATTGTCTTTGTTGGCGGGTATACTTGCAGGTATAATCACTGGTACAAATGTAATCTTCGGAACGGCCACGGGTCCAAAGACTGTTGTTGGAGGAGCAATCTCTGGAGAAAAGATTCTTCCACTACAGGTAACCTTGATTGTTCCGGCAATGTTACCGATGTCGGGATTATCCTCTTCGGAGCTTTCTTCTTCGGCTGTTTGTTCAATCTGTTTGACACCATGGTAGTAAATTTCTCCACCATAGTTCCATGGTACCATCTTATCTGATTTGTAAGGGGCTGGCCCGGGCATTGTTATCTTCAACAGAGTAGTCACTGGAGCAGATGTAATCCTAACGGGTTTTTTAGGAACCCTGGAAGGATTGGCGTATATGGTTATTATAGAAACTTCTGGAACTGGAATGGGTGATGTGATACGGTGGGAAGAACTGACTATTTTTTGGAATGCTGGTTTGCGTTTTGTATTTGCAAAATGTCGCGGTAAGCAAGAGTTTCCACCGACTTTTATTTTATCCAACAAGGAAAGGAAAAAACACAAAAATTCCTTTTTCGAGATGTTTCTCGGGTTCGGGGGGTAGATTATAGAAAGGGAAGGTGTTAGCACCCTTTCTATTTGTGGTTATCCAAGGGCTCTTAGGTACTTGCTCAATTTGTTTTCAAAATTGCTTTCTTTGTGCTTGTGGGTTTGAAAAAGTTTTTGTTTGAAACTTCGATTTAACTCTTGCTTCTGTCCTCAAGAGCGTATGAAGTGTTTTTGAAAACTTTGTTTGAAAAGTGTAAGTGTGAAAAAGATTTTGTTTTTTGAAAGAGCAAGTACTTAAGAACCATCTACCTACTCGGAAAAGGAATCGTTCTATGCTAATGTCCTTTAGAAAATTCTATCCTACTATTGATGAATAGGTAGCACAGTCGTTGGAGTTTAAGGGTCAATTCGAATTAGGGACTTACGGTCACTAAAGCAATGTTAGGACGCCTTAGCGGTAACCCTAATGTCTTAGATCATTTGTTTTGAGACAAAAATATCCGAGGCAACCGTTTCGAGGAAACTATGATCTTTAAGACAAGAGGGTGGCCTCTAAAGTGACCTATACTCAGTGACCGCGTACAAAGGCAACCAAGTGGGGTGTACCCTAAGAGTGCGCATGTGCGAGTGTGTCATTTTCGGTTATTTTTATCTTTGTACATGTTAAGGGTGATCTAAGTTGATTTTAGGTTAAACATTCATTCTTGTCATGCATTCCTATTATCAAATATCTAACACTTATATCTTGCGGGAAAAAAAATGCAGAATTTAAATTACAAGGCGTCGGGTATTTACATCGCCGAAGACAAACCCTTTGTAAAAATAAATAAAGAGATAAAAAATAAATAAAGGTCCTATTAACTATTACAAACCGGGAACAAATACATTATGATATAAAAGAAAATAAATCGCGTGCGAGAAATTAAATCGAGCGCAAATAGGGTTTTGACCCTTTTTGAGAGAAAGTATCTTTTTTTGTTGTTTTTTTATTTTAAGAAAGAAATAAATCTAAATTAATTAATAAATTAAATAAATTAATTAATTAATAAAAATAAATATTTTTTTGGGTTTTTTTGTATTTTAGGAAAGAAATAAAAATTAATTAATGTTAGTAAAAAAACCTAATTAAATCTAATTGAATTTTAATTATTTACAAAAATGTGAAAGTTATTCTAATTAAAATTCTAAATCAATTAATTAATGTTTATTAACAAAAATAAAAGTTAGAATTTAATTTGATAAAGAAAATGTTTTGTGGTTTTTTTATATTTTAAGAAAGAAATAAATCTAAATTAATCACTAAATTAAATAAATTAATTAATTAATGAAAAAAAAGTTATTTTTGGATTTTTGGTTATTTAAAGAAATAAAATAAAAATTAATTGAATTAGTAAAACCTAATTAAGTCTAGTTAATTTTAATTATTTGCAAAAAGGGTTAACATTATTCTAACATTAAAACCTAAATTAATTTAATTAATGTTTATTAATAAAAATAAAAGTTAGAATTTGATTAAATAAAATATTTTGGTGTGATTTTATTTTAAAGAAAAAGAATTTTAATGATTGGTTAGAATTAAAAACAAAAATAATAAAAACAATTAATAAACAAGATAAATAAAATAAAGAGAGAGAGAGAGGTTTTGGCCTGAATTTTGTGGTGCATATAGCAATGCTGAGGCCCATTAAGCGCTGGCCTGGTTTGACTTTTAGGATTCCGTGTGCACACTTGGACTTGACTCCATGGTGGACTCTCAGCCTGGATCACCACATCTGGCCTTTGGCCATCTGGTTGTTGGATGTGTGAAGGTGTATGGTGTGTTGCATGCTTGGACGTACATGTGATTACCCGAAGAAGGAAAATAACAAAGAAAGTGGGGGACCTGGGATTCGAACCTAGGTCCTGAAAGTGATATGCTTGCACGCTTTCCACTGCACTGCTTTGATTCTATTGTTAGTAAAATACAAAGAAATTATAATATAAACAAAACAAATTATATGCCAGAAAATAAAAATGCGCGAAAATTAATTTGAATTGGCCAATGGGAGAACGACAGCTCGTCGTCTTCTACCTCCAAATCCTGCAAATATTACCTGCGGATTTGGATCCGCGGATAAATACACAAGCTTGCTCTAAAATCTTCCCTAGGCCACATAAATCAATTCCAAACACATGGCTGAGTTCGTCTTGGCTTCCTGATTAACATTATGTCCTTCTTGAGTTCTGATTTTTCCTGAAAGAGAAAGCCCTAAAAACAAACACACAACCCAAGCTATGGTGTTTTGGGGTTACAACGCCTATAAACCAAATTGAATAATGCAAAAAGTTTACAAATGTCATGAGGGTTATGAATATGCAAGCAATTTGTTCAAATGATGCAAGAATAATGAATCACGAATTCAAGAACCAAGGTGATTTTCGTGATACTTACAGTGCTTTGTGGTATGTGAGAACGCTTGCTCTTGATCCAGGAAGGTTGAGTGAACACCCAGGAAGCGATTGGAATAACTTTTGGCTTCTGAAAATGCCTCTTGTTATGATATCGAATTCAAGCTTTTTACCACTTTTTCAAACTTTTGTTCTGCCTCTTCTTGCAGCCTCCAACCATTATTTTCGTGCCTTTGCCTTCCTTATGTAATGTATATTGCATTAGAGTAAGAAACTTGGTACAAATCTCTCCACATCAATTCTCATGAATTGGATTTGATTCCACCATTACAACCTTCCAAATTTGGCCTAAATCATATCTTCTTGTAACCAATGCACTTGATGCGAATTTTATTCACATAATAGCTATATTCAAAACCTAAAGCAACCAAAAAATCTTGAGTTATAAATACTTTTGATTTTATATGATTTTATTTGATTTTAAATGAATAAATTTAATTAAAAATCAAATTAAATAATAAAAATAAGATATAGGCTCATGGATGAAGCTAGGACACGAGGACAATGATGCAAGCTCAAATCAAGTGGAAAATAATGGGCCCATTTGACAAAATTTGAAGTTTTGGGGATAGTTAACTTTTGGCAATTTTGCAAAAATGTCCAACTTCAACAATGCATAACTTCTTCAATTTTGAACTTTTGGAAATTTTCTTGGACTTTTTAGAAAGCTTGAGATGTCCTATAACCAACCCTTTTGGTCTCATATCATTTTGACATTCCATGCTCAAGTTATAAGCTTTGACAAAAAAGGTGTTTTTGTTGACTTTCAAAAATGACCTATAATGTCCAAATTTATAACTTCTTGTGAGTGCATTTTCTGATCTTGGGGTATGAATATGGATTATAGGAAATTTTATCCTATTAAAAATGAGCTTTTGATGGGTCATTTCTCACAAAGTATGAGAAAGTTATGCTTGGTCAAAGTTGAGTTGACTTTTCCTACAAAACCCTAATTTAGCAACTTTTGAGTCTTGATGAATTTTGAGCAATCCTTGATGAATCATGATCAACCCTTAATAAAATGATGAAATATCCTTCAAAATGAGAATGTTGACAAAAAATATTGAGGTTTGACTGTATTTGGGTCACAGTTGACTTTTGCCTTAGCACCGTCGATTTTTGGACCCTTTGAGCAATTGACTGACCAAACTTCCTCTGCAAGGCTTGAAATCTGACATGGATGACCTTGAGAACATATTATGACATTGGGGAGAACTTGAGGTCATTTGGACTCAAGGATCTTGATGCAACACAAAACCCTAATTTGGGGTTGACTGCCTTAGGAGATAGCTTGACTGTCCAACTCTTGAGCAATCTTGATCCACTTGGAGATTTTTCTTGCAATGTTTTGAGAAATATGAGAGGGCAAATTTTGGGGTACAACAGCTGCCCCTGTTCAATCTTCTTGAACCTGGGATGTAGATTGGCTTTCGTGCCTTTCGTGATCCGAAGGTGGAAGATGATTGAACACTAGAGTGCCTAGAAATTTGCACTCGCATGAAGTGGCATCAACCTTGTAATTTCGGGAATGGGCTTACAAATTCCATTTGGAGATTGTTGGTAGGAGGATGGGCTTATAGATTCCATCTGCAGGAGTGTCGATCACATAAGAGATTCGTTAGCGAGAACTTGCATACCTGTTGTTGTGGAAGATTCCGCTGGGGAAGCCTGGTTTTTATCGAGATTTAGGAACTTGCCTGTACTTAAACTGAGAGAATGCCTCTGCTGAGTTTTAAGAACCTGTCCATAATTCAACTGGGGGAAAATCTTCATCAAGATCTAGGAACTGTCTGGTCTTCAACGTAGTATACCGTTGAGATTGTAGAACTCGTCCACACTATGACGGAGGAAAATTGTCGAGATTGAGAACCTTATCTGAAATTCAACCGAGGATAATTCAGTTGAGATTTAAGAACCGGTCAGGTCTTCGACTGAGGGAAACATCTTCATCAAGATCTAGGAACTGTCTGGTCTTGAACGGAGTATACCATTGAGATTGTAGAACTCGTCCACATTATGACGAAGGAAAATTTTCGAGATTGAGAACCTTATCTGAAATTCAACCGAGGATAATTCAGTTGAGATTTAAGAACCGGTCAGGTCTTCGACTGAGGGAAACATCTTCATCAAGATCTAGGAACTGTCTGGTCTTCAACGTAGTATACTGTTGAGATTGTAGAACTCATCTACACTATGACGGAGGAAAACATCTTCATCAAGATCTTGGAACTGTCTGGTCTTCAACGTAGTATACCGTTGAGATTATAGAACTTGTCCACACTATGACGGAGGAAAATATCTTCATCAAGATCTAGGAACTGTCTGGTCTTCAACGTAGTATACCATTGAGATTATAGAACTCGTCCACACTTTGACGAAGGAAAATTATCGAGATTGAGAACCTTATCTGAAATTCAACTGAGGATAATTCAGTTGAGATTTAAGAACCGGTCAGGTCTTCGACTGCTGAGAACTTAACTGCATCCCTCCTAAAAGGTAAAGGCCAGTCATATGCAATGCATGATATGGATCAAGCAATGATGTTCTCAAAATAATTGAGATCGTGTTGTATGATGCGTATATGCATGTATCATGATGTATGGAAATGTAATGTTTCTAGCTGGGGAAAATAAATCCCGGATAGATGCTGGAGAATAGAGTTGGATTCTTCGTTTCCGCTGGGGATGGTGAACGAAGATGATTGTGAATAGACCTGCTGGAGAGAATAACTCCGTCGGGGAATATACTAATGAGGAGATTACTCTGTGGGGAAGAGATGCTCTGCTGAGGATTCCACTGATAAATTCCGTTGGGGACGAATTACCGTTGCTGGTGATATTGAATCCTGTTGGGGATTGGATTCTTGTTTGTTAAAGGAAAGAAACTCTGCTGGGGATGATCTTTCAGTTGCGACTTCACTGGGGATAACCTGTTAGACTCTTGTGGGGACAATCATTTGAGCTTTTCTGGGGGCAATCTTCCTCTGAACTTGGCTGGGGATACTTATTTTTATACTCCGCCGGGGACAAACTTCCAGAGTCTACTGGGGATGATTCTTCAACTCCACTGGGGAAGCTTTTTTAGACTGCGCTGGGAAAATTTTAACTCCACTGGGGATATCTTGTATTCTGCCGGGGAGTATTCTTATACTCCGCTGGGGAATATTAAGACTGTCGGGGATATTAAGCCTTTTCAGTGTTGATGGTAGATAAACTCTGCTTGGGGAGAATATTACCGACTCATTCACAGTTACAAGCCTCAGCTGGGGAGAGCTATCTTTACTGTCTTACTCTGCGGGGAGTGAATGTTACTGGGACGCGTGCTAAGGATATGACGATGGCTTGCATCGAGACTTTTTTGCCCCTGTTTCTGCGGGAGAAGGTGCCTATGGAGGCCCTGTGGATCGAGTATTATCCCCACCTATGAGGTGCTTGGTATCTTTCGGTCAAAATGACAAGTCTTCTTCTGGTAGGCCAGTGACGAGATGACGAGACATAGTCGTACGCTTTGATACCTAATTTTTGCCTGGACCTCCCTTTTGGGTTTTCAGTCCACCGGGATACCCTTTTATGCCCAAGCCTCCTTTTCAGGTTTTCGACTTACCGGGTGTACAATCTTTTCATTCTCATCCCTAATTTTTGCCCGAACCCTTTTGGTTTGCCGGAAAGCCCTTATTTTTGCCTAGGCCAGTCAACCTAGCGGGTCTTTATTCATGCGCGGTATTTTCTGACTATGTCCACACTCTCAGGATGTAGGGAGGTGTCACTGTCGGTAGTGTTGTGTTGCCATACTACCAGAAGATCTTCGTTTGATCATGCAAGATTCGTTGCTGTAATTCATGTCCAATGCCCCAGTTGATTCAGATGGAGATTTTCCCCTGGCTATTTGGCATTTTGAGAGATTCCTTGAATCTTGACTTAACTGCCCCAGATGATGGACAATGCTCATGCCGTGCCCCTTGGTTGGAGGTGTTTTTTCCACTTGAGGTGACCCTTTTTATTGAAAAGGTTTTTGTTCACTAGATATTCGTCGTGCAAATTTATTTGCTGTTTGAACAAATAGTCATATGCAAACAATGTTATTTTAAGAATGTAAAGCTTATGTCTGTCTTGAAGTTTTTGAAAATTCATTTTTTCAGTAAGATAGGAAATTTTTTGTAAAATGTAACGTCAACTCAGGATTAACAGCAAGCCCTACAGGAGTCAGGATACCTTTTGTAACAGTATGCTTTCAGACTAACCCATGCTTCAGCTAGGACTTTTTAAGGGTTATAACGTGGCCTGGTTCACGGTTTAAGAAACAAAGGATAAAGGCTCAAAATTTATTTGTACCCACCCGCTCTTCGTGATTTTCTTCGATCCTAAACTCAGCTAATCATGCATTAGATCCCGTTTGAGTCTTTGCTCTGATATTCCAGCGATGGTTCGGATACTGACAATTTATCTTAAAACAGGCAGTCATTTTTTATTGAGGGTTTGTAGGACCTCTTTCTTTTTATTTTATTATCCATGTCTTTTTCCTGAACTGTTTCTTTTTGTGATTGTAGTCAGCGGGATGCCCCAGTTTTTCTTAAGTCTCCCTCATAGGTTTTGACTTGATGGGCTTTTATTTCGAGAGATAATGACTGCATGTCCTTACGATTATACGAAACCATCACCGTCTTTTGCTTTGGAAGGACTTCTTTGATGCCATTCATTGTGCACTTGAATTAACTGAGAAAACTACCCTGCCCCAGGTTATAATTAAGGGTTTTAATTTGTGAAAAGAAAAACTCCAACTTCTTTGGCTCAAAGGGGTTGACGAGGGATTATCTTCCTTATAACTCCACTGTTTAGGATTTGAAACAATGCCTGTACATCGTCAGCGGGGTCTGTTCAAAAGCATACTATAGAGATTTTGGTATCATTTTCATCATCCTCCCTCTAAAGGCTTAGAAATTTTTTTAATCGAGAGTTGAACATCACAAAAATGAAAGCAATTTGAATATAGTGAATACGAATGGATTGATTCAAAACAGACATATGCAATGCATTGATGAAGTAACAAAGTTTGACATGAATAAATGTCTGAACAATCAAAAGAAAATTAAAAATTGAAAATTCTAATGAACAAAAAGTCTTCTCATCTCGGGACTTGTCACTTCAAATGGTGAGCCTTGGAGGGATGGTAGAAGAACTCAGCTTGACCATCTTGCGTGAATTCCAGTGCTCCTTCATCAATCAGGTCTTGAATTTTGTTTCTCAACGCCCAACAGATGTTAGTATCATGCCCCGGGCTGTTGGAGTGATATGCACACCTTGCATCAGGATTATACCTTGGGGAGGCTATGTTGGGATTCTTAGGAGGGTCCCTTAACGTCACCAGATTCAATCTTAACAGGTGTTGTAAAGCCTGAGACAAAGACATGTTGAGCTTGGTAAATTGCCTCTTGGGCATATTTGTCTTACTCTGATCAACCCGTTGTTTATGGCAAGGTTGTTGTTGGACGTGTGAGGTAGTAGCAACTTGGAGAGGTCTATTCTTCATCAAACCAAACCTTTGACTTCTCGAAAGTTGATTAATGACTTGATCCCCGGCCTTGACTGTTTGCTTCATGTTGTTGTTTCTGTCTTGATGAAGCTGGTTGATAATGGTTCTCAGCTCTTCGTGTGTGCACTTGGACTTGACTCCATGGTGGACTCTCAGTTTGGATCACCAGATCTGGCCTTTGGCCATCTGGTTGTTGGATGTGTGAAGGTGTATGGTGCGCTGCATGCTTGGACGTACATGTGATTACCTGAAGAAGGAAAATAACAAAGAAAGTGGGGGACCTGGGATTCGAACCTAGGTCCTGAAAGTGATATGCTTGCACGCTTGCCATTGTACTGCTTTGATTCTATTGTTAGTAAAATACAAAGAAATTATAATATAAACAAAAAAAATTATATGCCAGAAAATAAAAATGCGCGAAAATTAATTTGAATTGGCCAATGGGAGAACGACAGCTCGTCGTCTTCTACCTCCAAATCCTGCAAATATTACCTGCGGATTTGGATCCGTAGCTAAATACGCAAGCTTGCTCTAAAATCTTCCCTAGGCCACATAAATCAATTCCAAAAACATGGCTGAGTTCGTCTTGGCTTCCTGATTAACATTATGTCCTTCTTGAGTCCTGATTTTTCCTGAAAGAGAAAGCCCTAAAAACAAACACGCAACCCTAGCTATGGTGTTTTGGGGTTACAGTGCCTATAAACCAAATTGAATAATGCAAAAAGTTTACAAATGTCATGAGGGTTATGAATATGCAAGCAATTTGTTCAAATGATGCAAGTATAATGAATCACGAATTCAAAAACCAAGGTGTTTTTCGTGATACTTACAGTGCTTTGTGGTATGTGAGAACACTTGCTCTTGATCCAGGAAGGTTGAGTGAACACCCAGGAAGCGATTGGGATAGCTTTTGGCTTCTAAAAACGCCTCTTGTTATGATCTCGAATTCAAGCTTCTTACCACTTTTTCAAACTTTTGTTCTGCCTCTTCTTGCAGCCTCCAACCATTATTTTCGTGCCTTTGCCTTCCTTATGTAATGTATATTGCATTAGGGTAAGAAACTTGGTACAAATCTCTCCACATCAATGCTCATGAATTGGATTTGATTCCACAATTACAACCTTCCAAATTTGGCCTAAATCATATCTTCTTGTAACCAATGCACTTGATGCAAATTTTATTCACATAATAGCTGTATTCAAAGCCTAAAGCAACCAAAAAATCATGAGTTATAAATACTTTTGATTTTATATGATTTTATTTGATTTAAAATGAATAAATTCAATTAAAAATCAAATTAAATAATAAAAATAAGATATGGGCTCATGGATGAAGCTAGGACACGTGGACAATGATGCAAGATCAAATCAAGTGGAAAATAATGGGCCCATTTGACAAAATTTGAAGTTTTGGGGATAGTTGACTTTTGGCAATTTTGCAAAAATGTCCAACTTCAACAATGCATAACTTCTTCAATTTTGAACTTTTGGAAATGTTCTTTGACTTTTTAGAAAGCTTGAGATGTCCTCTAACCAAACCTTTTGGTATTATCTAAGTTTGACATCCCATATACAAGTTATAAGCTTTGACAAAAAAAGGTGTTTTTGTTGACTTTCAAAAATGACCTATAATGTCCAAATTTATAACTTCTTGTGAGTGAATTTTCTGATCTTGGGGTATGAATATGGATTGTAGGAAATTTCATCCTCTTCAAAATGCGCTTTGGATGGGTCATTTCTCACAAAGTATGAGAAATTTATGCTTGGTCAAAGTTGAGTTGACTTTTCCTATAAAACCCTAATTTAGCAACTTTTGAGTCTTGATGAATTTTGAGCAATCCTTGATGAATCATGATCAACCCTTGATAAAATGATGAAATATCCTTCAAATGAGAATGTTGACAAAAAATCTTGAGGTTTGACTGTATTTGGGTCACAATTGACTTTTGCCCTAGCACCGTCGATTTTTGGACCCTTTGAGCAATTGACTGACCAAACTTCCTCTGCAAGGCTTGAAATTTGACATGGATGACCTTGAGAACATATTATGACATTGGGGAGAACTTGAGGTCATTTGGACTCAAGGATCTTGATGGAACACAAAACCCTAATTTGGGGTTGACT
Source organism: Vicia faba (assembly GCA_948472305.1). Classification (NCBI taxonomy): domain Eukaryota; kingdom Viridiplantae; phylum Streptophyta; class Magnoliopsida; order Fabales; family Fabaceae; genus Vicia; species Vicia faba. Next base: position 1,631,855,165 of record OX451736.1, read on the forward strand.
GGCTTAGGAGATAGCTTGACTGTCCAACTCTTGAGCAATCTTGAGCCACTTGGAGATTTTTCTTACAATGTTTTGAGAAATATGAGAGGGAAATTTTTTGGGTATAACAGGTGAGACAGGAGCTTTCTCGAACAAAATTTCTTGGTTATCGATCAATTGTTGGATTCCTTTCTTCAACAGAGGACAGTCAAATAAGGACAGGCAAACATGGCAAGCTTGGTCACAACCTGGGAACACCCCAGATTTCAACAAATTCAACTTGATGGTTAGGAGAGGAGTTAACAGTTCATCCACCTTAGAAACAAACAGATCTTCTTCCACAATATTGGCATTGTGTCCATGCCTCGACATTGGAGCGGAGATAACATTCGGTTTCTGAGGAGCTTCAAATTCAACTTCTTTTGCGTCGATCAGATCTTAAATCTTATTCTTCAGAGCCCAAAAGTTGTTGGTGTCGTGCCCTGGACTTTCAGAATGGTACGCGCATCTGGCGTTGGGATGGTAATGTGGAGAAGCAGTATTTGGATTTTTTGGTGCCTCTTTCAAAGTGGCCAGATTCAACTTCAAGAGATGTGGTAGCACTTGGGCTGGAGTCATGTTTATCTTGGTGAAATTCCTTACAGGCCTTTCTACCCTTTGCTGGTTATTTCTCGGCTGATCATTTCTCGGCTGGTTGTTTCTTGGCTGGTCTGATGCAGACTTTTGAATCATCACGGCCCCCACTGTTGGTCGTCTTTCAATTCTTCCCTGATTTTTTTGGGCATAGACAGCAGAGACTTCCTTCTTTCCAGTGAAAGGCTTTTTTTATAGAAGCAGAGGTAGATGCGTCTTTCTAAATTTTCCCACTTCTAATACCGACTTCAACCCTCTCGCCAGTTAAAATCAATTCAGTGAAACCTGCAGAGGAGCTTCCAATAAGGTGATTGAAGAAAGGACCTGACAGAGTCCCCAAGAACATGTCCACTAGCTCTCTTTCAGATAAAGGTGGTTGCACCCTTCCGGCTAAATCCCTCCACTTTTTGGCATAATCTTTGAAGCCCTCATTGGTAGCCATAGCCATACTTTGTAGCTGAGTACGGGTCGACGCTAAGTCGGCGTTGTATTGATACTGTTTATAGAAGGCGGCTGCCAAATCTTCCCAATTATAGACATCTGTTCTCTCCAACTGGTAGAACCAATCAAGTTGCGTTCCTGATAAACTGTCCTGGAAAAAGTGGACCCACAGGTCTTTGTCAGAAGAATGTGGTTGAATCTTCCTAACATAGGATCTGAGGTGCATTTTAGGGTAAGACACCCCATCACACTTAGCAAACAATGGCACTTTAAACTTAGGAGGGATTACAATTCCAGAAACCAACCCTAACTCCTCAAAATCCAGCCCCGGTACTCTTTGCACTTCCATAGCAGCTAGACGTTCTTCCAAGTTTTTGTATTTGTCATCGGCTGGAGGGTACTGTTGTTCAGAGTAGTCCTCATCTTCCTCTTCTTCTGCTTCAGAATCATATTGCACTGCCGTTCCTTTTACTTTTCCTTCCCCCTCTTCAGATGTTGATGGGAATTCCAAAGTCCGTCTGGCTTGTCCTTCAGACCTTCTGCCCATGATAACCACACCGGCTCGCTTCTTCTTCTTTTTATCTTTCTCCTTCTCTAGCAGAGTCTTGAGCTCCTCCTGCCCCTTGGCTAAGGTCAAGAGTAGCTGTTGAAATTGTGAAATATTAACTTGCAAATCTTTGACCATTTGTTCAATATCCATCTTGCTGAAATAAACAGTAGAGAGATGAGGAAACTTGGTGTGAAGACCTGTTTATGCATATGATGAATGATATGTATTCATGTAATGCTTTCAAGGATTCATAAATTCAAATTTGTTTTAAACAAAAAAGAAACACACGTCATATTAATAAGATAGAATTTTTAGTACATCAATGCCCCTTGGGCAAAATAATACAAAATTCTAAGGTAAAAAGACGTTGCGCATCCTCTTTGGTGCAATGTAGGTGTTGAGAGTATGCTCTTCTTGAAGTAGCTGAGTGAGTTCCAAAACCTTCTTCTAACTTGTGTAGAATTGGGCTTCAAAAGTATCGCGCTCTCCCTTGAGATGTATCCAACTCCTTTGTAAATCTTCGAGTGATGTTGGCATGTCAGGATGTAGGAGGGTGTACGGAACCTCTCCTTCCATAACAGGCTCTATAATCACTGGGAGAATGGAGGGGTAAGGCATCATAAGACTTTGGGCGCGGGTTCGTACCCACTTGAGGTAAGGCTCAAGAGGGATGGAATTATTGTGTCCTAGAGTCCTGCTATCCACCTTGTTGGGCATTCTACAAGCTCGGATGAATCTCTGACGGAGTCCTTGGTTGTCGTTGTCGAAGTCGAAAACCAATCCTTGAATCAGTATGTCATGTGGGCCATCCCTTCGGGCATAACCAAACTATCTCACAGAAAAGCAGGGGTTGTAGGTGATGCCTCCCCTAATTCTAAGTATAGGGACATTAGGGAATTCCCTACAGCGGTCAACAATGATGATATTCTCTCTGGATCGAGAACACCAATGAATATCTGAATGTGTAAGTGTCATTAACCATTGTGACCATCTCAAACCTTGCTCATTCTTCAAGACTGATTGGGAAGATGAGAAATAAACCATCTTTCCAGGAGAGGAGTGCAACACATGAGAACACCTCTTTTCCTCATTGTACGAGTGTGAAAAGAGTGGAGGATATCGCCAAGCAATGTATGCATCGGGTTGCGAGACATGAATATTTTGACAGCAGTCACATCTACGAGTTGGTCAGGGTTAGGGAACAAGACCATCCCATAGATGAGAAGGGCTACAATCTCCTCAAAAGCTTGCAGGTCTAGAGAATTCCAACAGCTTTGGTCCTTCTAAAACAAAAACTTTGACAAGAAGCCTTTGACACCACTTCTAGTTTCCCAATGTGTTGTGACATCAGATGAGTGAAAGTGCAGGGCTTGAGCAATCTCTTCTGGATTTGGATCTCTTTCTGTACCGTTGAAGGGTAGTTGATTGAGAATAGGAATCCTCAAGAGTTGAGAAAATTCCTCCAAAGTGGGCACAAGTTGGTAGTCAGGAAATGTGAAGCAATGATGCAATGGGTCAAAGAACTGGAAGAGAACTTTCAGCATATCCTCCTCAGTGTTGGTGGTGACTAAGTTGAGTAGATGACCATGTCTCTCGGTAAATGGAGAATTCTCAGGAATCCTTGAAGCTAGCTCCTTGAGTTGTGGAGGAATTCTTACAAGGTTGATTTGGATAGTTTTCCTGCGAAGTGAATCCATAACCTACAAAACAAGAACAAAGATGAATCTCCAAAATCCTTGAAATGGTTAGTGGATGCATATGATGTTCATGATGTCCATGATGTTATGCACAAGTATATGTGTACAAGCAAATCACACAAGTTCCTAGTTTAGGCTTGCATGAGGTTTCATAGGTAAGTACCCTCTTGAAGTTTAGTTGGCTCAACCTGTCCTAGAAATAGTAATCGGGTTCTAAGGAGCTCAATATCACTGGATTGTTTCCTCGTTCATTGCTTCAATTCAGCCTCTTTACTGGCGACCGAAATATTCCAAGGAACCAACCCTCAATGAGTGTATTATCGAGTATCTACCAACTTCGGACTGCACCAAAGCCGGTCATCTCACTACATCCTAAAAGGCCAAGTCGGTCAAGTAAAGGTTCTAGAAGTCCATTAGTGCTTCATGACATCACTCAACGGCCCTGTATTCTATTTGATTGACTCAAAGGCTACCGGTACCCACAAATATGTCGCAATAATATAGCTATTGCTTAGACCATATAGGTATACCCCGCACGGTTTCCACAATGTATTGCTATTTACCTATGAATGTTTCCCAAATCCGGGTAGAGGATTCAAACCCAAACAATAGAACCAAAGTGTAAAGCAAACAAGTCAAGCAAGATAAGCATGTAAAGGTGATCTAAACCCTAAGGTAACCCCACTTTAAACATCTCCCCAGCAGAGTCGCCAGTTCTATGATGCGGTGGGAGAACTGACTTGAGGTTTTGCGTTTGTGTTCTCAAATGTTGCGGTTAGCAAGAGTCGCCACTGACTTTTCTTTTATCCAAAAGGAAAGGCAAAAAAGCACAGGAAAGACCTTTTAGATGTTTTCTTGAGTTCGGGGGGTAGATTATGAAAAGGGAAGGTGCTAGCACCCTTTTCATCCATGGTTTTCCATGGGCTCTTAGTTACTTGTTTAGATCACTTTCTTTACTTTTGCAATTGTTTGAAATGGTGCTTTGTGTGATTTTTGAAAGTATTTTGAAAAGAGGCCTTTGTTTAGGCAATCTTTGTAATGATTCTCGTTCGTAAGAATGTATACAAAGATGTTTGTCTTTTGAAAAATGTTTCAATGTTTTGAAAGTTGTTTGGAAATGTTTTGAAAATGTGTGTGTGTTTTTTTGAAAATAGCAAGGATTGTTTGCAAATTGATCAAGTAACTAGAAGCTATCTACTTACTCAAAAGTCTTTCTTGTACATTTTTATTACTTTGACATTGTTGATTTACCATTGCTTTGGTAAACAACCCTATCTTTGGATGTTAAACGGGACGAGCATGGGTCATCGTATGACCATGATAGCAACGGTGCCAAGTATCTTAGCTTGTTTGAGGGACCAAGATCATTTTGTTTTTAGGCAACCTTTTGATAGCGTCATCGAGGGACTATGATCTTATTTGTTTGTTTTGTTTTGCCAAGATACTTTGCATGCATACCATGGCCATTTTTTAGGCAACCAAGTGGGTGAAACCCTAGGGGTGCTTGTGTGCAATGTGTTGTCATTTTCATGCATTTTTGTATTGGATTAGGTCATGCTATTTGTTTGATTTTTGTCTTATCATGCAAACCCTAATTTTACTAAACATGGTATAATGCAATAAATTGCATAAAATAAATCTAAGTTATTACAACAATTATTATGGGAGGGGGTATACAAGTTTTGAATGGGGAATATTGCTCAAAATAAAACCCTAAAAATTATTACAACCCAATTGAATTATTGTACAACAAATAAAATAAAACAATTATTTAAATATGCAATAAAATGTATGGATGCAAAATGTTTTTGTATTTATTTTATATATGAGAAAACAAAGTTATTTAAGTCCTAAAAAATAAAATTATTATTTTTGAAAGGGGAAACCCTAATTTCTTATTAAAAGAAATATATGTTTTCTATATTGTTGTACCCCAAAATTATCCCTCCCATATTCTTCAAGATTTGCCAAGGTCAAGGTTCAAAATCTCTCAAGGGTTGCACAGTCCAATGGCCTCCTAACAGTCAAAAATTAGGGTTTTGGTTCTGGCAAAGAAGTTGAAGTTTCCAAGGGTACAAACAAGTCCCACATGCCTACAAACATTGTCAAGCATCCATATGCCAAGTTTCAAGACTCACAACACAAAATTGCACAGTCAAAAAACCTAATTGCTTCACAGTCAACTGCAGGGGCAAAATGGTCATTTGACAGTCAAAAGTCAAAAATTTTGGTCAACATCTTATTTTGAAGCCACAAACATCATTTGATCAATTCTTGATCATGATTCTCAAGGCATGGCTCAAAAAGTCTCAAGATGCAAAAGTTTCTATATTTGGACAGTTGAAAAAGTCAACTGCAAATTGACCAGGGCATAACTTCCACATGGTTTATCATAAAAATTCCATCCAAAGCTCATTTTGAAGAGAATGACATTTCCTACAACTCCTCTTCACACTTCAAGTCCAAGAAATGCTCTCACAAAAAGTTATCAATCTCAACATTATAGGTCATTTTCAAAAGTCAACAAAAAGGCACTTTAAGTCAAAGACCATAACTTGATATTGGTAAATCAAAATGACATGGGACCAAAGGCATTGGTTAGAGGACTTCAAGACCTTTCCAAAATGTCCAAGAACATGATCAAAGCTTAAAAATTGAGCAAGATATGCCTTGTGGAAATTGGGAAATGTTTGGGAATTTTGAAAAGTCAACTTTGCTTCAAATGCCTCAATATTACTAATGGGCCTCAATTTCTTCCATGAATCATCACCCAAAGGCTATGCACGACCCATTGACCCAAAGGGGAGTTATTTTCTTATTTTTAATTAATTAATTGAGTTTTAATCCTATTAATTCATTTAATTAAACTTAAATATAAGAAAAATACTAAAACATATTTTCCAAATCTTTTTGTGCAGCATATTCCCTCATCATGACCTAAATATTTCGTGTACCACATCAAAGGGACCAAATCTTCCAAATAGGCAAGTTCCATGGCAAGAAAAGATTGAAAAAGATCATGAAAATCAAATATTGAAAATCATTGAATACAAGGCTTTGGGCTTGATTTTTCTGACCTAATGCATTCATACATATATACACATTGCAATCCTAATGCAAAAAAAGAAAAGAAGCAAGCTGCGCCCAAACTCAAAGAACTTTTTGCATTTTTTCCAAAAAAACTTCAAAACTGTTTTCATAGATAGAGCTCCTTTCAAGGCCTAAAAAGTATTCAAAAGGCTTGCTGGGACTTTTTTGGACGTGCCTCAACCCTTTTCCACTCTCCACGCGCAAAGAATTGGTAAAACAGAGTTGCTTCCCTTTCAAAATTATGCATAATCGTGTTTTGATTTCTGGACATTTTTCATGCATTTAAACTATTGATTTTTACTAACCATGACCTTCTGAAGCTAATGGTATTATTCAATTGAAGAATAGCTGTCTGAATACGAATTCACCATGGACATTGCTTAGGGTTTCAGAGCTCTAATTTTGGGGCTTTGCATATCTGGAATAATTGGACCATAAGACCTATACCAATGAAATCAGGACCTTCAAACAAGTAGAAACCAACCATCGCGCCCTTTTTCTTTTTGATTATATGCTATTCGCTATTTTCCAGGTTTAGGGTTAGTGGGGGTTTAAAACCCCCGCTATCTATTCTATATTTTCAGGCAAAAAACGAAGAAGGGAGAAGAAGATGCTAGCGTGTTGAATGATGGTTGGCCAGTTTGAATAACTGGCGCTTTTTTTTATTGTCCAGTATAACGCTTATTTCTCACATATCTTATTCATTGTCCATTATGATATCAAAGTGACTCAATGGCATGGTTGGTAAACACGCTGGCATGCAGGTATTGGGACCTGGGTTCGATTCCCAGGTCCCCCACTCCCTCAATATCATTTTTCTTAATGCGTTTCCATGCAGCTTCTCACCTAAGGACCACCATACAACTCCAGCTCCTGCTTGCCACGCGCCCAGAAGTCTCAATCTGAGGGCCATCATGTGAATTCCATCATGCACCTTAGTCAATGGATCTGCACGTGAATAGGGAAAGTCAAAAAAGGCCTCCTCCTGTTGGGCCAAAATTCCTCAAACCACCTCCTCAATTGGGTCAACACCCCCCATGTTTGCATTTTCTTTCTCTCTTTTATTCTTTTCTTTTACTTATTTTAAATATTTTAATTGTTTCTTTTTAGTTCACAAAATAATTTCCATAATACAAAAATACAAAAAAATCAGAAATCATAAAAAATAAAAATATGTTTATTGTTTTAATATTTAATTCACTAATATTTTATTCTTGTAAATAAATTTAATAACCAATTTAGTTTCAATTTAGGGTTTTAACTTTAATTTTTTTTTCTAAATAATTAAAATAGGTAGAAATTAGGTTTTAGATTTTTACTCTTTTTCTCGACAATTAAATTTTTTCTTCTTATTATTATTAACCATTAATTAATTTTATAAATAAACTTGTAATTAATTAATTAGGATTAAATTAGGTTAAACTTAAACATTTTTTTAAAACAAATTTAGAATTAGGGTCTCATTCAATTTTTAATTTCAATTAAATTCTTTTGTTTTCATAAATACCAAAAAATATAAAAAAATAACTTCTTTTCTTATTTAATCATTAATTTACTTTCAATTCCAATTTAATTTCTTTAAAGGGTCCAACGCCCTTGCACTTTCGATTCCAAATTCTTTTCGCGCATTTATTTCTTTTATGAATATAATGTATTTGCCCCAAAGCTTTGTAATAGATAATTAGGACATTTACTTTCCGCACTTTTATTCAAATCGGGTCTTGGTTTAATTTGGCGATGTAGACCCGCGCCTTGTAATAGCGTAGGACCTTTATTTTTCCGCATTTTAATTTCCGCACCCTTTAAACTGTTAATCACATGAAAGAATGTATGCCCAAATAAAATCAAAGCGTAGCTCACTAAATGCATGACAAGACAAAATATAACTGAAAATGACACACAATTCACACACCACTCCTAGGGTACGCCTCACTGTTGCCTTGCCCTTTGAAACGTGGTCGTCGAGTATAGGACGTTTTAGTAAGTCCTTATGTCCATGAACATGGCATAAGGGTAGCTTCTAAGGTGTCCTACTATTGCTCTGGTGACCACACTGTTGCCTTGCCCCTCGAAACGTGGTCGTCGAGTATAGGACGTCTTAGTGAGTCCTTATGTTCCATTGATCTAGTTGCCTCGAAACGGTTGCCTCAGAATAGTTGCCTTAGAATAAAAAGATCAATGGCATAAGGGTAGCTTCTAAGGTGTCCTACTGTTGCTCTGGTGACCACACTGTCCCTAAACTCGAATTGACCCGAACACCTCCAACGGTGGTGCTACCTACCTCTCAATGGTGGGATGGCACTACCTTAAGGACATTTACACAGCCTAATTCCTTAGGGTAGGTAGATGACTCATAGATACTTGCTCTAATTCAAAACAAATCAAAAACTCTTTTCACACCGACACTTTCAAAAAGCTTTCAAAATAATTTTTCAAACACTCTTGAGGACTGATACAAGAGTCGATCTGAAACTTTAAACGAAACTTTTTTAACTCACTCACAATTGAAAAGCAAACACTTTTGAAAACACAATGAGCAAATATCTAAGAGCCCATGGATAACCATGGATAGAAAGGGTGCTAACACCTTCCCTTTCTATAAATCTACCTCCCGAACCGAGAACTAATCTCAATAAGGAATTTTTCTGTGCTTTTGTCCTTTCCATATTGGAGAAAATAAAAGACGGTGGCGACTCTTGCTTACCGCGACATTTCGCGAACCAGCGTTAAACAGTCAGTTCCAGATCCACCGATCACATATATTATTTATTTGTCCATTTTTTACAAGAAATAATAAATAAAATTATTTACAAGTATTAAAAATTAAAATATATGTGGAAATAATATTTTATGTGTATGAATAATAAAAAAAAAGTATAGTATTTATTAAATTATTTACAAGTTAATTAAGAAAATAAAGTTCTATTTATTTGTAATAATCTATTTTTTATGCCAAAAAAATAAAAAATAAAAAATAAAATAAAATGCAAAAAATAAAGAAAATATTTTTTATTATTTTTTATGGTTCAGAAAAAATAAATAAAACAATAAATATAAAAATGAAAAGAAAATATGAAAAATAAATAAAATAAAGCCAGGGGGTGTGGATAGTAGTCAGGGGGTGTTGAAAGTAGAAACAACAAGCCCAAGCGCGCCAGGCCCAAGAACTTCATCTCTGTCCTTCAGCCTCTCCCAAAATGCGCGTTTTTGCTTTAAACCTGTATCTTGCTCTAGCTTGCATAAAATCAAAAACTTATAACACAAAAAATGTAGCTTATGATCTCACGATTCCAGTGATATAAAGTTTGTGACCTAACACTCAAAGATCAAGGAGAATTTTATCACCTCTAATTTCAGACCTAAATTTTTCATGAACTTCAAGCTTCAAATTCTCACTACTCAGTTAATATAAATAACAACTATGCATATGTACAGTTTCAGCAAGTTAAGGACTACATTTTTGCTTCAAAAATCGTGACTTAAGGATGCCTGTTGTACCCCAAAATTTGCCCTCCCATATTCTTCAAAGTTTTGACAAGCATCACCTCAAATTGCTCAAGTCTACTCAAGGGCTACACAGTCAAGCACCCTCATAAGCCAGTCAAATTAGGGTTTTGGTCCCTTCAAGGAAGTTGAGGTTTTCAAGGGCTCAATCAAGTCCCATATGCTCATATACATTGTCAAGCATCTACATGTCAAGTTTCAAGGCTCACAAGGTCAAGTTGCACAGTCAAAAACCCTAATTGCCTCACAATCAACTGTAGGGGCAAAATGGTCATTTGGTAGTCAAAAGTCAAAAATTTTGGTCAACATCTTATTTTTAAGCCACAATCATCATTTGATCAAGTCTTGATCATGATTTCACAAGAATGGCTCAAAAATCATCAAGGTGTCAAAAGTTTCTATTTTTGGATAGTTGAAAAGTCAACTGTAACTTGACCAAGGCATAACGTTTTCATGGTTCATCAGAAAAATCCCATCCAATTCTCATCTTGAAGGGGAGGACATTTCCTACAACTCATATTCACATTCCAAATCCAATAAATGCCCTCACAAAAAGTTATCAATTTCAACATTATAGGTCATTTTCAAAAGTCAACAAAAAGGCACTTTAAGTCAAAGACCATAACTTGAGATTGGTAAATCAAAATGACATGGGACCAAAGACATTGGTTAGAGGACTTCAAGACCTTTCCAAAATGTCCAAGAACATGTTCATAGCTTCAAAATTGAGCAAGATATGCATTGGAGAAGTTGGGAAATTTTTGTGAAATGGCCAAAGTCAACCATCCTTGAAACTTCATTTTTGACAAAAGGGGCCCACTTTTTCCACTTGGTTCAGCTTTGCCATACATCCCACGTGTCCCATGATTTATTTCAAGAATAAAAATTAATTTTTCAATTTTTATTTAATTTTATTTGATTTAGTTCATTTTAAATCTTTAAAATTCAAATAAAGATCAAGAGAATTAATTAGGGGATATTTTGTGGTTTGAATAGCTTTGACACACCATAAAACACATACCAATTTCGTGTAAGACCTATTCCAAGCATAAAAATTCAAATTTGGAGCAAAAATGGCAAGTTGTTCAAAGGTGGTTATGGGCAAAATCAAAAACTTCATTGCATTGGTTTAATGTCCATTATTCTGATTGATTCTCATTACTAGACATATATGCAAGCCTTGGCAATCCAATTCACGACCTAGAAAACTCAGAAACGGCCAAAGCAATTTCAAAATTTCAAGAGAAAAGTCACAAACTAAAAACCATTTCCCAACACAATTCAAGCTTTCTTTTTGATCCAAACACGTTCCTTACATCACCAGGAACCTTTTGCAAGCACAAACAAGTCCTCACACTCAAGAAATCACGCTACATAACTCATACGGTTTGCATTCTTTTCCAAAATCACAAACCTCCATTTATGCATTTTTAACACTTTTTGTTGATTGCATTATGCTCACAGGATCCATACAAAGCTTTCCATATGATTTAATTTGAGAATGGTGCCTTAAATTGAAAATCACCATGGACGGATTTCTAGGTTTTCAGAGTTTGTAATTTGGGGTTTTTCACATAGTGTAAAATTAAGCCTCAAGACTTACATGGCCAAACCCAGAGGGATGAGACGAAGCTAAAGCACACCTCGCGCCCTTTTTATATGCAACGAGCGTCTAATCGCTATTCTTAAAATGCTTGCATTTTGTGGGGGTTTAAAACCCCCGCTATGTGTTTTTTATTTTACAGGAAATGGAGAAGATGACTGCATGCCTTCATGTGATTGGCAGGTTCAAATTGGGCGCGCGCTTTTTCTTATTTTTAGCATATAGTGCGTTTGTTTTATATTATGTTTCTTTTCTATTATACTAACACACGCGCACGAGTGATGCAATGGTGGAAGACGTGGCTTGTAATATCTGGGACCTGGGTTCGATTCCCAGGTCCCCCCATAATTCATATTATTTTTTCAAATACATTCCTGTGCAGGTTTCCAAATGGTGAGTACCATGTGCTCTCACAGATCAGCGCGCCATGTGTCCATAGATGCAGATCCAAAGGCCTAGAAAGCAAGAGCACCATGCTCAAGAGTCAACAGCGCTCCACTCAATTCCAATGGTCAACGTGGCTGAAGATTCAAATGGGCCTCACAAATTCCATACACACCCTCATTCCTGGCCCAATACCCCCCATGGTTCTTGCATTTTTTTTTCTTTTCTTTCCTTTTTTATTTACTAATTATATTTATTAATTGTTATTATTTAATTAACTCACAACTAATTTTTCATAAAAAAAAATCAAAAAAAAGAACTAACATTATTAATTTCATTCTATTTTTTTTTGTAAATAAATATTAAATAATTGAATTAGCTTTAATTAGGCAATTTTAACTTTTTAAATAACTAAAATAATTTAGAATTAGGTTAACTTAGAATTTTAATTCTTTTATTTTATTTCATAAAAACAAAAAAACACAAATATTTTCTTTTAATAAATTAATTAATTAGTTTAATTATTAGTTATTAATTTCATTTAATCACAAAAAAGACAAAAAAATTCAATTTTTTTTCTTAAAAGGGTCAAAACCCTTAGGACATTCCAATTTAATTTTTATTCGCGCGCGTTTAATTTATTTTGATTATTATGTAACTGCTTCAAGTATGTAATAGTAATTAGGTTTATTGTTTTTATTTACTTTCCGTACTTATTTACCAAAAACGGGTCTTTGTATTTTTGGCGATGTATAGACCCGCGCCTTGTAATAGCGTAGGATTTATCTTTCTGCAATTTACTTTCCGCACCCCCTAACTGTTAAATACATGAAAGAATGTATGGTAAATAAAATCAACCCGTAGCTCACAAATAACATGTACAAAAACATTAACTGAAAAACGACACACAAAGCACACTCCACTCCTAGGGTACGCTTCACTCGTTGCCTCGAAACGTGGTCATCAAGTATAGGACGTCTTAGAGGTTACCCTTTGTCTAAAGATCCAGTTGCCTCGAAACGGTTGCCCCGGATAAAAAAGGATCTAGGACATTAGGGTTACTTCTAAGGTGTCCTACCGTTGCTTCGGTGACCACACTGTCCCGATAATCGAATTGACCCGAACAACTCCAACGATGGTGCTACCTACCTCTCAATGGTGGGATAGCACTATCTAAAGGACTCTTACACCGCTTAATTCCTTAGGGTAGGTAGATGACTCATGGGTACTTTCTCTTTTCAAAACAAACAAAATACTTTTCACACCTTACACTTTCAAAAAGTTTTCAAACAATACTTCATACACTCTTGAGGACTGATACAAGAGTTACCTAGAAGTTTTCAAACGAACTTTTTTCAAAACCCACACACACTTGAAAAGCAAACAAATTTTGAAAACATAAGAGCAAGTACCTAAGAGCCCGTGGATAACCACGGATAGAAAGGGTGCTAACACCTTCCCTTTCTATAAATCTACCTCCCGAACCGAGAGAAATCTCAAATAAGGAATTTTGATGTGCTTTTGTCCTTTCCATGTTGGAGAACATAAAAGACGGTGGCGACTCTTGCTTACCGCGACATTTCGCGAAACCAGCTAAAAAACAGTCAGTTCTATTTCCACCGATCACAGAACTGGCGACTCTGCTAGGGATATAATAAGTGGGGTGTACCTTAGGAATAGTTCATCATCATGTTTTCAATTGCTTGATCTGTTTGCTTTAATATTGTGGGCCTGTTTTGGGAGTTTCATAGATCCTAACCCGGATCTGGGGGATACCTTCTTAGAAAGTAGCAACAAACTGTGAGGGAACTGTGTGGGGTATACCGACACGGTTGAAGCAGTTTGCTACGTTGATGTGGCACTTTGGTGAGTACCGGTAACCCTTGAGTCAAGTCAAGGAGAGTACGGGGCTGCCGCATAGTGTCGTGAAGCATCAACTGACCTTAGGAACCTTACTTGACCATCATGGCCTCTTTAGGGGTAGTGAGATGACTGACTTTGGTGCAGTCCGAAGTTGGTTGATACTCGATACTACACTCATTGAGGGTTGTTTTCTTGGAATATTTTGATCGCCAGTTCAGTGGCTAAATCAAAACAATGAACACAGAAAACAACCCAATGATATTGAGCTCCTTAGAACCCGATTACTTTTGATAGGACAGGTTTTTGAGCCCACCAACTTCAAAAGGGTAGTACCCCAAACTTCATGCTGGCCTAAACTCTAAGGGCTGTGGTGTGACTTGTGTGATTTACCATGTTTGCTTTTGTGAATACTTGTGGTGTGCTCTTATCATAGCATCATAACATCATACAGCATCATATGCATTGACTAACCACTTCAGGGGTTCGAATCTTCATCTTTGTTCTTGTTTTGTAGGACATGGAAACTATCCGCAGAAAGACAATTCAGGTCAACCTTGTAAGGGTCCCTCCTCAGCTTAAGGAACTTACATCTAGGATTCCCGAGAACTCTTCATTCAGTGAAAGGCATGGTAGACTCATCAACTTGGTCAATACCAACATTGAAGAGGATATGGTGAAAGTGCTATTCCAGTTCTTTGACCCTCTGCACCACTGTTTTACTTTCCCGAATTATCAACTGGTGCCTACTTTGGAAGAGTTTTCTCAGCTTCTGAAGGTTCCCATTCTCAGTCAACTACCCTACAACGGTACAGAGAAAGAGCCAAAACTTGAAGAGGTTGCTAAAGCATTATGCCTACAACCATCTGACATTAAGGGACATTGGGAAGTTAGAAGTGGTATCAAAGGGTTCTTGGCCAAGTTTCTGTTTGAGAAAGCACAAGAATGTTGGAACTCCCTTGACCTACAAGCTTTTGAAGAAGTTGTGGCACTCCTCGTCTATGGGTTGGTATTGTTCCCTAATCCAGATCAGCTCGTAGATATCAATGCTGTCAAGATCTTCATGTCCAGGAATCCTATACCTACGTTGCTTGGGGACATCCTTCACTCATGTTACACTCGAACTATGAGAAAAAGAGGTGTTCTCATGTGCTGCACTCCTCTCCTGGCAAGGTGGTTTATTTCGCACCTTCCACAACTAGTTTTGAAGAACGAGCGGGGTTTGAGATGGTCACAACGATTGATGACGCTTACACATGCTGATATACATTGGTGTTCTCGGTCCAGAGAGAATGTCACTATCATTGATCGTTGCGGGGAGTTTCCTAATGTTCCTTTACTTGGAATCAGAGGAGGTATTACTTACAACCCCTGTCTGGCTTTGAGGCAGTTTGGATATGCTCGGAGGGATGGCCCTCATGATATGTTGATTCCTGACATAGTGTTTGACTTCGACAACGATGCACAAGGACTTCGCCAGAGATTTATCAGAGCTTGGAGGATGCCCAACAGGGTAGATAGTAAGACACTGGGGCACAAGAACTCCATCCCCCTGGAGCCTTATCTCAAGTGGGTACGAGCCCGCTCCCAGAAGCTGGTGATGCCATATCCTCATGTTCTCCCCGTGATCAAAGAGCCAGTATTGGAAGGAGAGGTGCCCTACACCATTCAACATCCTGACATGCCTACATCCTGGGAAGAAATGCAGAAAAGCTGGATCCAACTCAAGGAAGAACGAAATTCTTTTGAAGCCAGTCTACATGCCAGTGAGAAGAAGGTCTTGGAGCTCACTCGCCTACTCCATGAGGAAAAGACCCTCAACACTTACATCGCTCCAAAGAGGATGCACAGTGTCTTTTGGGATTAATTATTTTGTAATGTTTTGCCCATAAGGCCCTGATGTACTGAACAAATTATTTTCTAATAAAAAGTGTGTTCTTTTTTGGCTACAACGAATTTGAACTTTCGAACCCTTGAATGCATTGCATAAATAGCATATCATGTATCATGTGCATACCAGGTACCCTTTTTTCTACAGGTTGCTTAATCTTCTTCGCTGTTTATTTCAGCACTCAGTTATCATGAATCCTGAACTCACTACCGAGCAAGCTATCAAGGCCCTCCAGGCCCAGAACGCCCAATTTCAGGAGATGGTCATGAACTTGGCCCAAGGACAACAAGAGATGAAGGCTTTGCTCCTGAAGAAGAAAAAGAAGAAGAGGACTGTGCTGTTCAACACTGGGCGCAGACTCGGGAATACACTGCAAAATGAAGCTGAGAGGACTACTCCATCTGTGGGGGAAGGCAATCACCAAGGGAGAGAGGTCCCTAGTCCTGTGGTCTCTGACACCGAGACAGACTTCAATGACGAACAATACCCTCCTGTTGAGGACCGGTACAAACAACTGGAGGACAGGTTAAACGCTATGGAGATTCAACGTGTGCCTGGGTTGGATTTCGGAGACTTAGGGTTATCTTCTGGGGTGGTGATACCACACAAGTTCAAGGCGCCTGCCTTTGTGAAGTATGACGGGGCTTCCTGTCCTAAAATGCATCTCCGCTCTTATGTAAGGAAGATCCAGCCTTACACTGCAAACAAGAACTTATGGATTCATTTCTTCCAGGAGAGTCTTTCAGGGACTCACCTCGAATGGTTCTATCAGCTGGATGGAACCAACATTCGTAACTGGGAGGATTTGGCCACTGCTTTTTACAAGCAGTATCAATATAATTCCGACCTCGCTCCCACGCGTACCCAACTCCAGGGTATGTCACTGGGAACGGGTGAAGGTTTTAAGGAGTACGCACAGAAATGGAGAGACCTGGCTGGCAGGGTGCAGCCACCGTTGACGGATCGTGAACTGGTAGACATGTTCTTGGGGACCCTATCTGGTCCATTCTTCAACCATCTCATTGGTAATTCCTCTGCTGGGTTTACAGACCTGATCCTGACTGGTGAGAGGATCGAAGCTGGTATAAAATCGGGAAAGATACATAAGGGTGCCTCCTCAAATGCTGAAAAGAAGCCCTTCAACAAGGAAGCTAGTGCTGTGTATGGTCCCAGAAGGCAAAAAAAACCAGAACGCCACCAAGTTGTTAACGCAGTGGTTATTTCTAAGCCTGCTGCTTCTCCTCAGCAATACAACCAGCCAAGAGCTGAGAGGCCCAAAAGACAGTATACTCGGCTCAGCATGACCCTCTCTCAGATACTGCCGCAACTGCTGTCAACTAGCCTGGTAACTGTCAAGGAAGCCCCAAAGGTGGTAAACACAGCATCTCCGAAGTACAACCCCAACGCCCGTTGCGCTTATCACTCTGATAGCCCGGGACATTCTACTGATGATTGTTGGGCCCTAAGGAATAAGGTTCAGAACCTTATTGATGCCAAGGAAATACAGTTCGAGGCGCCCGAAAGGCCAAATGTTGTGACCGCCCCCATGCCCCAGCATGGAGTGAACGCTGTTGAGGAGGATCTGTATGTGGCTTCTGTGGATGATGTTGCTACTCCGCTGCTGACCGTCAAGAGGAACCTGTTGCTAGCCGGTTTATTTCCGGGATGTAGTAAAGGTTTCCATTTATGTTCTAATTCACTTGCCGGTTGTCCTTTGCTGAAGTCAGGCGTCCAAAACCTGATGGATAGTAAAGAGATCTTGTTCGAGAAGATTGCCGTTCCTGCTGCCCCTGTTGAAGAAGTTTCAATTGTCACCATTTTCAACAACCCTTCCAAGGCTCCTTCAAAGAAGCCTGTCCAAATTATGCCTGTTCACAAGATTTCTCCTATAACCATTACTGTTCCGGGGCCCATCCCCTACAAGTCCGATAAAGCTGTCCCATGACACTATGGGGCAGATGTTTATGTTCTGGGAGTGAAACAAGAGTTCAATACTGGTACCGGTGTCACCAACATCACCGGGCATGCTAAAGTCACTCGTAGTGGAAGACTGTTCTCACCAGACATTGCACCTCCAGCAATTCAGAGGCCTTTTGTCATCACACCTGCCAGTGTGCCTGTTTTCCCCCCTGATCAAGTTTCTACCCCTGCTGCCGAGTCATCTGACGCTCGGGGCAAGGGGATTGCTACTGATGTTCCTGCCCGGGCGGAGGCACCGAAGACCATTGTTGAGGCTTCCAAGCAAGAGATGGAAGAGATCCTCAAAATTATCAAGAAGAGTGATTTCAACGTCGTTGAACAGCTGGGGCACACCCCCTCTAAAATCTCTATGCTATCACTGTTGATGTGTTCAGAGGCCCATGCCAAGGCCCTGATTGCTTTCCTGAAGATGGCTCACGTGCCACAAGAAACGTCTGTTGATCAATTCACTGACTGTGTGGCCAACTTAACTGCTGATAATGGTCTGGGTTTCTCCGACGCTGATCTGACGGCCAAGGGGAAGAACCATAATGATGCCCTGCATGTCTCCATTGAATGCAGGGGCACTACTCTTGCTCATGTGCTGGTTGACACCGGTTCTTCACTAAACGTGCTGCCCAAGAAAGCTCTAGACAGGCAGGACTGTGAGGGTTTAGAGCTCAAACCAAGTAACATTGTTGCCCGGGCCTTTGACGGGTCCAAAAGGATGGTACATGGTGAGGTTGACATCCCAATCAGGGTTGGTTCACAAGTCTTTGATTCAAAATTCTATGTGATGGATATCCGTCCATCCTATTCTTGTTTGCTGGGTCGTCCGTGGATCCACAAGGCTGGAGCTGTGACCTCCACGTTGCATCAGAAGCTCAAATACCCGGTCAGAGGGAAGATCGTTACAGTGCAAGGGGAAGAGGAATACATGGTCAGCCACCTCAACTCGTTCCGATACGTAGAAATGGATGGGGAGTTCATTGAGACCCCCTTTCAACACTTTGAAGAGGTGCCTCAGACATTGGCAACAGCAGAGACAGTAACTACAGAAGAATCTCCTTTGAAGATGGCTTTCTTGAAGGATGCCCGGGCTGTGATTGAGAAGGGTGAGTGTGCAAACTGGGGCAGACTTCCTGATTTCACTCCAAAGACTGACAAATTTGGCTTGGGTTTCACTGCAGAGGCTCAGAAGGCTGTGCGTAAGGCAAGAATTGGAAGACCTCCTGTGCTCATCACCAACCCGGGAGTGAATGCTATTGAGGACGACGTAGAGGAATCCGAATTTGACAGCTGGATCTACCCAACGACCGACGGTGGACCTAGCAACTGGACTGCAAAAGACTTTACACCTATTACTTTTGTCACCCAATAATGAACTTCTTTGTTTTGAATTTGTAACAAACAATAATTTGAAACTTTGTGGCCCGGTGTCTTACCCGGGGCACCGTGGCGTCATTTGTGAGGGCTTGTTATTTGTCACTTCCATATATCATGAATAAAAGCATTGGACGTTTTTCACATTTCAAATCTTGCGCTCCCTTTCTTTCTTTACATATTGCAAAACAACTATATTTACACACACTCACTTATACAGGTTCCAATCCACTCTGGATCTCACTGGTAACGACTCTGCTACTGCCAGTTATGACTTCGAAAATCCGATCAACTTAGCCAAAGACGAAGGTGAAGATGATTGCGAAGTGCCTGGCGAGCTTGCAAGACTGCTACTCCAGGAAGAGAGGGCCATTCAGCCACATGAAGAGCCAGTGGAAACGGTAAATCTGGGTACTGAGACAGACATAAAGGAAGTCAAGATTGGTGCCAATCTAGAGCTCAGTGTGAAACAACGGTTGATCCAGATGCTGCATGACTATGTGGAAATCTTTGCTTGGTCTTACGAAGACATGCCTGGGTTGGATACCGACATTGTGGTCCATCACCTGCCTACCAAGGAAGACTGCCCTCCGGTTAAACAGAAGGTTCGCCGTATGCGTCCAGAGATGTCCGAGAAAATCAAAGCTGAGGTTATGAAACAATTTGATGCTGGTTTTCTTGCAGTGACTTCTTACCCTCAGTGGGTTGCCAATGTGGTTCCGGTACCTAAGAAGGATGGTAAGGTCCGAATGTGTGTTGATTACAGGGATTTGAACAGGGCGAGCCCCAAGGATGATTTCCCTCTGCCTCACATCGACGTTCTGGTTGACAATACTGCTCAGCACAAGGTGTTCTCCTTCATGGACGGTTTCTCCGGATATAACCAAATCAAGATGGCTCCTGAAGATAGGGAAAAGACTACCTTTGTTACTCAGTGGGGCACCTTCTGCTACAAAGTCATGCCTTTTGGGTTGAAAAATGCTGGGGCAACCTACCAACGTGCCATGGTTGCTTTGTTTCATGACATGATCCATCATGAGATCAAAGTATACATCGACGATATGATTGCAAGGTCCCAAACTGAGGAGGAACACCTTGACCATCTGCACAAGCTGTTTGACCGTCTGAAGTTATACAAGCTAAGGTTGAACCCAAACAAGTGAACCTTCAAAGTGAGATCTGGAAAACTGCTAGGGTTCGTCGTAAGCGACAAAGGTATTCAAGTGGACCCTGCCAAGGTGAAAGCCATACAAGAGATGCCAGCTCCCAAGACAGATAAAGAAGTCAGAGGCTTTCTAGGATGGCTGAACTACATCGCCCGATTCATCTTGCATCTAACTGCTACCTGTGAACCAATCTTCAAGCTACTGAAGAAAGATCAAGTAGTACGTTGGAACGATGAATGCCAGGCCGCTTTCAACAGAATCAAAGAGTATCTCCAAGAACCACCCATTCTTATGCCACCGGTTGAAGGGAGACCTCTAATACTATACTTGACAGTACTGGACAACTCAATGGGGTGTGTGCTGGGGAAACATGACGAGTCTGGCCGAAAAGAGCACGCCATTTATTACCTTAGCAAAAAGTTTACCGACTGTGAGACCCGATACTCACTGCTCGAGAAAACTTGTTGCGCTTTGGTATGGGCTGCTCGCCGGCTGCGATAGTATATGTTGACTCACACTACTCTGTTGATCTCAAAAATGGATCCAATCAAGTACATATTCGAAAAGCCTGCCTTGTCCGGAAGAATAGCAAGATGGCAGATGATCTTGACAGAATACGACATCCAGTACACGACTCAGAAAGCAATCAAGGGAAGTGTATTGGCAGACCATTTGGCACACCAGGCAGTGGATGACTACCAATCCATGAACTTTGAATTTCCAGACGAGAATATCATGGTAGTGACTGATTGTGAAGTACCTGGACCGGATGAAGGACCTGAGGAAGGATCCCGATGGTCTATGCACTTTGATGGAGCCTCAAACGCCTTGGGTAATGGTATTGGCACCGTGATCATATCCCCTAAAGGCACTCATACTCCACTTACTGCCCGACTATGTTTCAACTGCACCAATAACATGGCAGAGTATGAGGCATGCATCATGGGTCTTCAAGCTGCAATTGACTTAAGGATCAAGTTTCTGAGTGTCTTCGGAGATTCCGCTCTCGTGATCAATCAGATCAAAGGCGAGTGGGATACGAAACATC
The DNA here is from genome assembly GCA_948472305.1 of Vicia faba. Classification (NCBI taxonomy): domain Eukaryota; kingdom Viridiplantae; phylum Streptophyta; class Magnoliopsida; order Fabales; family Fabaceae; genus Vicia; species Vicia faba. Next base: position 1,631,876,353 of record OX451736.1, read on the forward strand.
CGAATCTTATTCCTTACAAAGAGTATGTGTTGACATTGATCCCCCATTTCACGAAGATAACTTTTGAGCACTTCCCAAGAGAGGAGAATCAGTTGGCGGACGCGCTGGCTACAATGTCTTCTATGTTCAAAGTCAAATGGGACAACGAGGCTCCCCGGATCATTATCTAGAAACTTGATGAACCTGCATATTGCTATGATCTTGAGGCTGAAGAGGTAACAGAAAAACCTGGGTATCATGAAGTGAAGAGGTACCTAGAAGCTCAAGAATACCCCGAGGGTGCATCTGTTAACGACAAGAAGTTCCTAAGAAGATTCGCTGCAAAGTTCTTCCTCAGCAATGGCATTCTATACAAGCGAAACCATGATTCAACCTTACTGCGTTGTGTGGATAAGACTGAAGCAGAAAAGATCATGGCAGAACTACATGAAGGTACCTTCGGAACACATTCCAGTGGACACACCATGGCAAAGAAAATCCTTCGGGCAGGATATTTCTGGTCCACAATGGAAGCCGACTGTTACCAACATTCTCGGACATGTCATAAATGCCAGATATATGCTGATAAGGTGCACGTTCCTCCAGTGCCTCTGAATGTTTTGACAGCACCTTGGCCTTTTGAAATGTGGGGCATTGATATGATCGGCGAGATCAGACCTACGGCATCCAACGGACATCACTTCATCCTGGTAGCGATTGATTACTTCACAAAGTGGGTTGAAGCAGCTTCCTACGCTACGGTAATCAAGAATGTCGTAGCACGATTCATTCGGCATAACCTGATCTGTCGATACGGCGTCCCGGAAAGAATCATTACGGACAATGGTACCAATCTTAACAACAAGATGATCACTGAGCTCTGCGAGCAATTTAAGATACAGCACCACAACTCTTATCCCTACCGATCGAAGATGAATGGGGCTGTCGAAGCGGAAAATAAGAATATCAAGAAGATTGTGCAGAAGATGACAGTGACCTACAAAGATTGGCACGAGATGTTACCGTTTGCTCTTCATGGGTACCGTACCTCAGCACGGACGTCGACAGGGGCAACACCCTTTTCCTTGGTCTATGGCATGGAGGCAGTCTTGCCTATCGAAGTCCAGATACCCTCTCTCCGGATAATGAAGGATGCAGGTCTGAGTGAAGATGACTGGATCCAGACTCGACTCGATCAACTGAATCTAATTGATGAAAAGAGACTCACTGCTATTTGTCATGGTCAAACGTATCAAAAACGGATGATCAGGGCATTTAACAAGAAAGTTAGACCACAAGAGTATCAAGTCGGAGACCTGGTAATCAAGCGCATCATTCTTCCTTAAAGTGATCCCAGGGGAAAATGGACCCCTACGTACGAAGGGCCATTTGTGGTTAAACATGTCTTCTCAGGAGGAGCTATGATTCTAACCACCATGGATGGTGACGACCTTCCTCACCCCGCCAATGCAGACATAGTAAAAAGATACTACACATGAACCAAAGACCCGCTAGGTTGACACACCTGGGCAAAAATAAGGGCTTCTCGGCGAACCAAAAGGGTTCGGGCAAAAATAAGGGATCAAATGAAAAAAATCTGTACACCCGGCAAGTCGAAAGCCTGAAAAGGTGGTTTGGGCAAAAATGGGTATCCCGGTGGACTGAAAACCCGAAAGGGCGGTCCAGGAAAAAGTTAGGGATAAAAGCGTAATACTATGTCTCATTGGATCACCTTGCATCCAGAATTCGGTATCGACTATCAGGTTCAGACGGCATCGATCAATCAACTTCATCTTCAACTAAGCAGCCAAGTGATGAGACGCTTGAAGACATAAAGGCGATAGCAGAGTTAAAACCCAGTGGGATCTGTCACATAGCTGTTTTGTTTTCCTTTTCAAAATTGTATAAACTCTATATTGATTCGGCGGCGTTCTCTTACTAGGACGTCAACCTCTTGTACATAAACGCCTATTTACAGGCAAATTCAAAAATCAATACAAATTCACTTTTTCAGACAAATTGCCAATTATTTTTCCTTTTTCTGTTTTGTTTTGTGAAGAACGTCCAATGTTCATTTGTTGATATATGCATTTGACACTATTTGCTAACTCATAAATATTTGAATACGAAACAAAGGATTAATTACAGGTGACATCAGAAACAGGGGCAATAATGAGTTGTCTAAGCAGTCTAGTTGCTCTGTCCACCAAGGTACCAAGGTAAATTCGGCTGAAGAATGTAACCAGGATACCTTCACTCCCCGCAGAGCAAGTAAAGACTCAACAATACTCTCCTCAAGCAGAGTTGGTCTCCCGTCAGCCCTGAAAAGGCACAATATCTCCAACAAGTCAGCGACACTCTCCCGAAGCAGAGTTAGCCTACTGTCAGCTTTAAGGAAGTTGGGTATCCCCAGAAAATCTCAATATTCCCCAGCGAAGTATACAGATGTTCCTAAGCAAGCATCCCCGACAGTCTTGATTTAAGATTGTTCCCCGGCGGAATACCAGACACCCCAATGGAGCCACTTCCCCAATACAGTCTTTAAAGTCTCCCCAGGAGAGTTGAACCATCACCCCAGTAGGAAGCTTATCCCCAGTAGATTCTGGAAGCTTACCCCTGCAGAGCATGAACGCGTCTCCCGGGCTTTATTCAAAGGTTATTCCCCACCAGGGCTTATAACTGGGTTATCCTCAGCTAAAAACCACGGAAAGATCGTCCTCGGCGAAGTTCTTCCTACCCCCAGTGGAATTCATCAAGATTCCCCAACAAAGCTTATCAACAGTATCCCCAGTGGAGTTATCATCAAACCTTAGCGAAGTATCTCTTCTCCATAGAGTAATTCCCCATAGAGTATCTCTCCAACAAGTTTATTCCCCAAACGGAGTCATCTTCTCCTACCGGTTTATTCTTGCAACCATCATCCCCAGCGGAAACGAAGAACGCTACTCCCCAACATCAGCCCAGGATTCAACTTCCCGGCATTCGTCAAGGATTTATTTTCCTAGACGAAAATACATTCATAAACATATCACATTTCATACATCCTGCTTACATACACAATGCATGCACATACGCATCATATCACACCATCTCATCTATTTTTGAGAACATCATGACATCATGCTTTTCATACATCATGACATTGCATACAACTGATGTTTTGCCTTTTCAGGAAAAAGGTCAAATCCAAAGACAATTACTATCAACTGTCGCAATTCCAGATTCGATACCTGTATCCAGCCAGGGCATATCTGTTGACGACTAATTCCAGATTCGATTCCTGTATCCAGCCAGGGCACGTCTGAAGAGTTTGAAGATTCGATTCCTGTATCCAGCCAGGGCATATCTGTTGACGACTAATTCCAGATTCGATTCCTGTATCCATCCAGGGCACGTATGAAGAGTTTGAAGATTCGATTCCTGTATCCAGCCAGGGCATATCTGTTGACGACTAATTCCAGATTCGATTCCTGTATCCAGCCAGGGCACGTCTGGAGAGTTTGAAGATTCGATTCCTGTATCCAGCCAGGGCATATCTGTTGACGACTAATTCCAGATTCGATTCCTGTATCCAGCCAGGGCACGTCTGAAGAGTTTGAAGATTCGATTCCTGTATCCAGCCAGGGCATATCTATTGACGACTAATTCCAGATTTGATTCCTGTATCCAGCCAGGGCACGTCTGAAGAGTTTGAAGATTCGATTCCTGTATCCATCCAGGGTATATCTGTTGACGACTATTTCCAGATTCGATTCCTGTATCCGGCCAGGGTATATCTGTTGACGACTATTTCCAGATTCGATTCCTGTATCCAGCCAGGGCACGTCTGAAGAGTTTGAAGATTCGATTCCTGTATCCAGCCAGGGCATATCTGTTGACGACTATTTCCAGATTCGATTCCTGTATCCAGCCAGGGCATATCTGTTGACGACTATTTCCAGATTCGATTCCTGTATCCAGCCAGGGCACGTCTGAAGAGTTTGAAGATTCGATTCCTGTATCCAGCCAGGGCATATCTGTTGACGACTATTTCCAGATTCGATTCCTGTCTCCAGCCAGGGCACGTCTGAAGAGTTTGAAGATTCGATTCCTGTATCCAGCCAGGGCATATCTGTTGACGACTAATTCCAGATTCGATTCCTGTATCCAGCCAGGGCACGTCTGAAGAGTTTGAAGATTCGATTCCTGTATCAAGCCAGGGCATATCTGTTGACGACTATTTCCAGATTCGATTCCTGTATCCAGCCAGGGCACGTCTGAAGAGTTTGAAGATTCGATTCCTGTATCCAGCCAGGGCATATCTGTTGACGACTATTTCCAGATTCGACTCCTGTATCCAGCCAGGGCACGTCTGAAGAGTTTGTAGATTCGACACCTGTATCCAGCCAGGGTATATCTGCATAAAGAGTTTGAAGATCAACCCCTGTAACAGGCCAGGTAATTATCTTTCTTTCTCAGGTACGCAAGTTCTCGCTAAGGAATCTCTTACGCGATCGACACCTAGATGGCATCTATAAGCCCATCTCCACAACTATCCATCACAGTTCCAAATGGCATCTATAAGCCCATTCCCGACAAGGTTCTGTCACACCTCCAGATGGCATCTATAAGCCCATCCTCCTATCCACCATCTCTCCAAATGGCATCTGTAAGCCCATTCCCGCTATCACACTACTGATACTCTACTATGTGAGTGCAAATTTCTGGGCACTTTAGTGTTCAATCATCTTCCACCTTCGGATCACGAAAGGCACGCAAGCCAATCTACATCCTCAGGTCTAAGAAGATTGAACAGGGGCAACTGTTGTACCCCAAAATTTTCCCTCCCATATTCTTCAAAGTTTTGACAAGCATCACCTCAAATTGCTCAAGTCTACTCAAGGGCTACACAGTCAAGCACCCTCCTAAGCCAGTCAAATTAGGGTTTTGGTCCCTTCAAGGAAGTTGAGGTTTTCAAGGGCTCAATCAAGTCCCATATGCTCATATACATTGTCAAGCATCTACATGTCAAGTTTCAAGGCTCACAAGGTCAAGTTGCACAGTCAAAAACCCTAATTGCCTCACAATCAACTGTAGGGGCAAAATGGTCATTTGGCAGTCAAAAGTCAAAAATTTTGGTCAACATCTTATTTTGAAGCCACAATCATCATTTTATCAAGTCTTGATCATGATTTCACAAGAATGGCTCAAAAATCATCAAGGTGTCAAAAGTTTCTATTTTTGGACAGCTGAAAAGTCAACTGTAACTTGACCAAGGCATAACTTTTTCATGTTTCATCAGAAAAATCCCATCCAATGCTCATCTTGAAGGGGAAGACATTTCCTACAACTCATCTTCACATTCCAAATCCAAGAAATGCTCTCACAAAAAGTTATCAATTTCAACATTATAGGTCATTTTCAAAAGTCAACAAAAAGGCACTTTAAGTCAAAGACCATAACTTGATATTGGTAAATCAAAATGACATGGGACCAAAGACATTGGTTAGAGGACTTCAATACCTTTCCAAAATGTCCAAGAACATGTTCATAGCTTCAAAATTGAGCAAGATATGCATTGGAGAAGTTGGGAATATTTGTGAAATGGCCAAAGTCAACCATCCTTGAAACTTCATTTTTGACAAAAGGGGCCCACTTTTTCCACTTGGTTCAGCTTTTCCATACATCCCACGTGTCCCATGATTTATTTCAAGAATAAAAATTAATTTTTACATTTTTATTTAATTTTATTTGATTTAATTCATTTTAAATCTTTAAAATTCAAATAAAGATCAAGAGAATTAATTAGGGGATATTTTGTGGTTTGAATAGCTTTGACACACCATAAAACACATACCAATTTCGTGTAAGACCTATTCCAAGCATAAAAATTCAAATTTGGAGCAAAAATGGCAAGTTTTTCAATGGTGGTTATGGGCAAAATCAAAAACTTCATTGCATTGGTTTAATGTCCATTATTCTGATTGATTCTCATTACTAGACATATATGCAAGCCTTGGCAATCCAATTCACGACCTAGAAAACTCAGAAACGGCCAAAGCAATTTCAAAATTTCAAGAGAAAAGTCACAAACTAAAAACCATTTCCCAACACAATTCAAGCTTTCTTTTTGATCCAAACACGTTCCTTACATCACCAGGAACCTTTTGCAAGCACAAACAAGTCCTCACACTCAAGAAATCACGCTACATAACTCATACGGTTTGCATTCTTTTCCAAAATCACAAACCTCCATTTATGCATTTTTAACACTTTTTGTTGATTGCATTATGCTCACAGGATCCATACAAAGCTTTCCATATGATTTAATTTGAGAATGATGCCTTAAATTGAAAATCACCATGGACGGATTTCTAGGTTTTCAGAGTTTGTAATTTGGGGTTTTTGACATAGTGTAAAATTAAGCCTTAAGACTTACATGGCCAAACCCAGCAGGATGAGACGAAGCTAAAGCACACCTCGCGCCCTTTTTATATGCAACGAGCGTCTAATCGCTATTCTTAAAATGCTTGCATTTTGTGGGGGTTTAAAACCCCCGCTATGTGTTTTTTATTTTACAGGAAATGGAGAAGATGACTGCGTGCCTTCATGTGATTGGCAGGTTCAAATTGGGCGCGCGCTTTTTCTTATTTTTAGCATATAGTGCGTTTGTTTTATATTATGTTTCTTTTCTATTATACTAACACACGCGCATGAGTGATGCAATGGTGGAAGACGTGGCTTGTAATCTCTGGGACCTGGGTTCGATTCCCAGGTCCCCCCATAATTCATATTATTTTTTCAAATACATTCCTGTGCAGGTTTCCAAATGGTGAGTACCATGTGCTCTCACAGATCAGCGCGCCATGTGTCCATAGATGCAGATCCAAATGCCTAGAAAGCAAGAGCACCATGCTTAGGAGTCAACAACGCTCCACTCAATTCCAATGGTCAACGTGGCTGAAGATTCAAATGGGCCTCACAAATTCCATACACACCCTCATTCCTGGCCCAATACCCCCCATGGTTCTTGCATTTTTTCTTCTGTTCTTTCCTTTTTTATTTACTAATTATATTTATTAATTTTTATTATTTAATTAACTCACAACTAATTTTTCATTAAAAAAAATCAAAAAAAAGAACTAACATTATTAATTTCATTCTATTTTTTTGTAAATAAATATTAAATAATTGAATTAGCTTTAATTAGACAATTTTAACTTTTTAAATAACTAAAATAATTTAGAATTAGGTTAACTTAGAATTTTAATTCTTTTATTTTATTTCATAAATACACAAAAACACAAAAATATTTTCTTTTAATAAATTAATTAATTAGTTTAATTATTAGTTATTAATTTCATTTAATCACAAAAAAGACAAAAAAATTCAATTTCTTTTCTTAAAAGGGTCAAAACCCTTAGGACATTCCAATTTAATTTTTATTCACGCGCGTTTACTTTATTCTGATTATTATGTAACTGCTTCAAGTATGTAATAGTAATTAGGTTTATTGTTTTTATTTACTTTCCGTACTTATTTACCAAAAACGGGTCTTTGTATTTTTGGCGATGTATAGACTCGCGCCTTGTAATAGCGTACGATTTATCTTTCCGCAATTTACTTTCCGCACCCCCTAACTGTTAAATGCATGAAAGAATGTATGGTAAATAAAATCAACCCGTAGCTCACAAATAACATGTACAAAAACATTAACTGAAAAACGACACACAAAGCACACTCCACTCCTAGGGTACGCTTCACTCGTTGCCTCGAAACGTGGTCATCAAGTATAGGACGTCTTAGAGGTCACCCTTTGTCTAAAGATCCAGTTGCCTCGAAACGGTTGCCCCGGATAAAAAAGGATCTAGGACATTAGGGTTACTTCTAAGGTGTCCTACCGTTGCTTCGGTGACCACACTGTCCGATAATCGAATTGACCCGAACAACTCCAACGATGGTGCTACCTACCTCTCAATGGTGGGATAGCACTATCTAAAGGACTCTTACACAGCTTAATTCCTTAGGGTAGGTAGATGACTCATGGGTACTTGCTCTTTTCAAAACAAACAAAATACTTTTCACACCTTACACTTTCAAAAAGTTTTCAAACAATACTTTATACACTCTTGAGGACTGATACAAGAGTTACCTAGAAGTTTTCAAACGAACTTTTTTCAAAACCCACACACACTTGAAAAGCAAACAAATTTTGAAAACATAAGAGAAAGTACCTAAGAGCCCGTGGATAACCACGGATAGAAAGGGTGCTAACACCTTCCCTTTCTATAAATCTACCTCCCGAACCGAGAGAAATCTCAAATAAGGAATTTTGCTGTGCTTTTTTCCTTTCCATGTTGGAGAACATAAAAGACGGTGGCGACTCTTGCTTACCGCGACATTTCGCGAAACCAGCTAAAAAACAGTCAGTTCTATTTCCACCGATCACAATGCCTAAATAAGGAGATAGAGATTTGAAAAACACCTTGTTCAACTGAGTTTGGATATGGCAATGTGGGGGCTTTGAGTGAGGCCTGAGGATCGTGTGAGCTTTCTTGAAGTTCCCTCAAGCTATTCCAATGCTTAGCTTGCCTTGAGGATGCTTGAAACTTCCTGCACGAGTCAGCCTGCAACCTTCCAAAATGAAAATGGTGATGTCTGAAATAGAGGTTACAGTTGCAAGACAAGGGCTTGGATAGTTTAGATGTGATGTATGGAAGGTGTTTCAAGTGTTGAAACAAGAAACGCACGAGCAAAATATGATTTGGCTTGAGTTTTGCAGAAGCTACCCTGTTTTGGGCAGAAAAATGTGTTTTCTGAGTTTTTGAGTGTTTAGGATCTTGTGAATTCGTGCTTAGGCTTGTAACAAGTTTGTGAAGTTGTTTAGAATGATGCCAAGCCTTGTCTTTATCAGATGTACAAGTCCTGTTGACTTTTGCAAGTTTTCTTGCTTTTGAAGAAAGTTGAAATGACTTGAGCCAAAATGATGTACTTGCTTGCTTGCTAGCTGCAGAGGGTTGGTATGCTTTGCCTGATATCTATGGACATTGCTTGTGACAAAAGAACAGGTCCAAGGCTCAAGGATAGCAAAGTTGCAAAAAGTATGCTTTATCAAAATGGCATTGTGCCCTTTATGCCATTTATGGATTAATTCTTTGTGTAATGCTTCAAAAGCCAAAACAAAGCCATTATCCACTGAGTTAGCATCAAATTATGGAGTGTAGAAGGGATTAGGACCTGTAATGCAAGGTACAAGCATGCTAGGAACTGATTTGCAACTTGAAGCATTGTAAACATGACTTGAACAAAAGTGACAAATTGCCATTTTCTCTTCTTCGATTCTCCCTAAATATAAATGATCTTGGAGAGTTCTATGACATTTTGGAAAGCTTGTAACATGATCTACATTCCATATTTGAAATGAATTTTTATATACCTCTTGGAACTAGGTGAAAAATTCCCATGAAGTTAGGTCAAAAACCTGCCTAAATTAGGGAAAATTTTCACTAAGTTAAAAAGTTTATGGACCCCTATTCATAAAATCATAACTTGAGATCCAAGCATCTTTTAGAAAAACTTTGTGCATAAAAGTTTTATATTTCATGGAGGACTACAACTTTCATGTTGGAAGTTTTCTTTGAATCCAATTTCATCATGGTGAAAAAGTTGTGGAAAGTTAGGAAAAAATAAGAAAATTTCCATACTTAGAAATTTTCTAAGTTATGAAAAAAATTTCAAATTAAAACCCTAATTTGCAAAATTGATTTTCTTGATCAACAAGTTTCACATTTTGACATATCTTGATGAATTATGACCCTTGGCACTTGATTTTAACTAAAAAGTCAAAGTTTGACTTTTCAGTGTACAGTTGACTTTTGATCAGTTGACTGTAAAATTCATCTGTCAATCCTATGCATTTGAGATCTTTTGAACTATGTGATCAGGTAAAGATGATGCTATTGAGTCCTTGAAATCATGATTGAACTCAATTGGTCATTGACTTGGTTAAAAATCAGAAATTGCCCTTTCCCAGTCAAAACCCTAATTTTGACCATTTTACCCTTTTGATGATCTGATCAAATTTCTTGAGGAGTTGTGATCCAAACTTGATCAAATGGTACATAGGAGCCTAAAATGTTTTTTTGGATAAAAAATTATGAAGTTTGACTGTAAATTGGCCATAGTTGACTTTTTCCCCAATACGGCTGATTTTTAGGTCAACTGTCCAATTGACTGGGCAAAAATGTGATTCAAGGCTTGAAACTTGGTATGAGAAATCTTAGGGGTCCGAGATAGTGTATGAAAGTCACATGAAGCATTGATGGTCCAAAAATCCTTGTGCAAACTCAAACCCTAATTTCAGGTCATCAGTGCAAGATGAGGTCTTGAGCTGAGCAAACCCTAATCCTGTCTGGAGTCCAAGAAGTCTTGTGAGGAAAAATCTTGATAAATGAGAGGGAAAATTTTGGGGTACAACAATCATATTTTACTCCTTTATCTCTATCAAGAATGATTTTTCTCATAATAGTGATGCCTTGTGTAATTTCTCCCTCTGATGTCTTATCTGGAGCATTTGTATCTTGTGAGTTTTCTTGAATACTAGCCATTGATCTGTAATAAAGAAAAAATGAAAATGAAATTAAAAATATAAAAAACCACTAAGGAAATATAAAAAATGAAATTCTCATCCATCATAGCAGTTCATTCAAATGGTTATTAGTCAATTAAGCACTTCTTGACCAAGCAATTATTTTGGTAAAGATGCATGACTTAATTGTTTTTTTTTTCTTTTATGTTTGACAGGTTTGTTCATCATTAAGAGGACAACTTCTACAAGTGGTGGAACGGCCTAAAGAAGAATGAGAACTTCTGTATAGAAAATAAAATACCATGTAGTTCAATCAATGAGAAGATCAATGAGAATGACCCTGAAGTCCTTCCATTTAATCTCCAGTCTGGTTTAAAAACAATGATTTGACGGTGAAGTATCGGCAAAGTACCAGAATCTACGCGCTGGTACGCAACCCCCTAAAAAATGAAATTTTATTTCCTCAGATTGTTATCCGAACCCCTAAAAGTTGTAGTTTTAGCTGCTAATGAAGCATATGAGGACTTAAGGAATAAGCTCATGCAAGGAGAGCTGAAGATTTAGTTTTTATTCATACAAATTTTCGTCTTCTCTCGAGAAAGTGTAAGACTTATAACGGAGTTGGAACAAACATGTGACATATTGGTGGAAATGAATAGGTTCTATTTAATGGAGTTGGTATTACTAAAGTTGTTAGTCTTTCTTTCGATTAACCGAAATTAGAGTAACAGTAGCATTTCTTATCTCTAAGAACTAGTTCTACTGCTCAAGTTGTATCATTTGAGTTTTTAGAAAAAAAACAACTGCTAACAATAACAAAGACATTATTGACATGAAAATAAAGAAACTACAAAATATGGTTCATACATGTCATATGAAATTGTGAAAGGAATAACTAAACTCGACTAAATATAGTTTAAGAATAGATTTTCATGTACCGCTGCTATCCGAATTTTCAACCATCATATTTATTAGCCTAATGATTCCAAAACCTTATTCATTGCTCATGTGACCATATACAAGGATGGACAAATAAATCTTACAATTATTATAAGACAAAATACACTATCCAACTTCTAAAATAGACACAGTATGCTCGCTAAACTGAAAGATGAAAACATCAAAAAGAGGTGAGGACAACAACAACTTCTTAACAAACTTCTTAACAAAAACTTGTTAACAGCAAGAACAATGTAGAAAACAAGAACAATAACAACAACAATGTAGAAAACAACAACAATGTACAACAAGAACAATGTTACAACAACAAGAATGACATACCTGAACTACGGCGGTTTATGGCGGTCAACAACTTCTTTGTTTTCGTCAGCAAGAACAATGTTACAACTTTTTCATTTTTGTCGGAGAAGAAACAGTTGGAGAAGAAATGATTAGGAACGGTCGGAGAAGAATCGGTCGGAGAAGAAACGGTCGCGAAGAAGAAGACAACGATTAGAAATGAATGAATAGGGTTCTGAAAATTTTATATTTTAATTTTATAATTTGACCTAAGACAACGCTTTTTAAAAGCGCTTTCTATCATACAAGATCTAGCACCGCTTTCACGAGAAAGTGCTTTCTTAAGTGGGAAATTTTATATTTTAATTTTATAATTTGACCTAAGCCAACGCTTTTTAAAAGCGCTTTCTATCATACAAGATCTAGCAGCGCTTTCACGAGAAAACGCTTTCTTAAGTGGGGCGAATTTAAGGCCTTTAGCAACGCTTTTTAAAAGCGCTTTCTAAAGGTTGTCTGTAGCAGCGCATTTTTTTAGCGAATTTTTTAAAAGACCTACAGCAGCGTTTTCTCATTAAAGCGCTTTCTAAGGTAGGGCATTTAACAGCGCTTTTTAAAAGCGCTTTCTAAAGGTTGTCTGTAGCAGCGCTTTTTTTTAGCGAATTTTTTAAAAGACCTACAACAACATTTTCTCATTAAAGCGTTGTCTTTTTGGTGATGCCAAAAGTCAATTTTGGCGTATTGAACAATAAAGTTATCTAGGTCCTTAATCTTTGAGAGAAACCCAGATAATATCCTCAAACCATTCCCTTCTTCCAAAGCCAATGTTTAAATGCTCCCTTTACTTGTTCAAAATCTCCTTTAATATTATAGCATATGAAGACATTTGGAAAAAAAGCTTCGACAAAAGGAGCGTTCAGTAATTTTATGAACTTCCTAAATGGTTTCGCAATTTAGGTATGGACAAAGCCAGTGGTAGTTGGAAAATAATACTTGGTGTAAGATATCTGTTTATTTTTTCCTCAATCTCTCTCTTATTTTGACTTTTTTTTTTGTTGTAAAATTGTAGTAGTAGTATAATTATGTTAACAAAAACTCACAACTGGTTAGTGAAAATTATCGATCCAAAAAGATCATTTTAACTTCTACAAAGTTAATGTGACATGCTTGCGATTAGGCAAACATATGCCATAAAGTAGAAAGGGGTGCACATAGCGTGATTGATTTAGTTGTGCAAATATCTATACTATTACTTAAAATAAATAACATTGAAAGCTATAATGAAAGAAAAGATTAAGTCGCCATTTAAATCCTTTTCTTTTTTCATGTGGTCAATTTCTTCTTGAACCTATAAGGAGGATTACTACATGTGATTGACAATATTTTATGGACAACATGTGAAACAAGATGTTCTGTCAAGATGCGATACATTATGTCTCGAAGTGGTTCATGGTTCATTAGTGGAAATCAACATGTTAAGCCAAATGTTTTGACATTATATGAGACATTTTGCATCGTGTTATTTTCTTGGTTCACAAGTTTTAATGTAGTGTATCTCACACTTTCAATATTTGTTTCCTTTTCTGTCCAATCAAAGATATGATTGTTAAAGTACGTTCTCTTTTGGAAAAGATTTTTCGTGAATATGTTTTAGCAAGATTAGAATTCTCATTCATATCATATTCAAATTTAATTTGATTTGTTTCAATCAAGATTCAGATTCAACTTTATGACGATTGATATTTTGTGTGCTTTTTGGTTTCCATTCGCTTACACGCTAAAACCCTACTAGGATTTGATGTTAGGGTTTTTTTTTCCTATTTAAGCAGGAGTTCTCATTTATGAAGACTTAGGCAGTGTTTAACTTGGCTTTTTAATCATTGTTGAGTCTTTGTGTTTTGAATTTTTATACTTTGTTCCTGGATTATCTTTCTAAGTTATGAGAATCCAATATATGTGTGTTAATTAAGTTTCATCACTTCAAATATATATTTTTTGACTTTACGAACACTTGGGAGAATGTTTGAATGAAAGTGGATGGGGGGGGGGGGGGGGGGGGGTTCTCGAATTCTGAGAGAGCCTGGATCGAAGTTCACGGGTATTATTAGGAAAACGACATTAAACTAGGAGAGTTCAAGTAAGACCATTATGTACTATTGATTACTAAGAGTGAATTTCCTTTCATTTTGTTGATTCCCCTAGTCCCACGTGACTTTACATTGAAATGGGTTAACAATTAGTTGTGTTATTTATTTTACGCTTTATCTTTCCTGTTACACAATCTTGTTGTCATACACATTGTTTCAACATTGTGTCTGACATTTTGTCATCGATAAAATATAATTTTAAGGAGTCTTCTTATACAACAACTATTTTATATGATAGTTACGTGTGATATCTCGTCACAAAACCTGCATCATCTTAGACAATCTCCCAATGTCTTAGGCAAAGTCACAACTGACAAAAGTATGACAGAACTTAAAATAACTATATCATAAGTGACCTCCCAAAATATATAATTCCAAAAGAAAATCTAGGGTTAGTTCTCAATATTCATCTAGGTCGATTCCACAAATTGCGTAGATAGGGAAAAAATATTAAACACAATATTATGGATTAATTACAAGAAGTTCTTAATTATAAATAACATATCTAAATGAATCACATGTTTCACATTATTGAGAGAAAATTCATTCGCGAAGACTTAATCTAAGGGACCTAGTCATTCATCTTTATGGGATTCATGACCAATTCAATATAAGAAAGCAATTAAACCTTTAAACTAACATGGATGAATCCCCAATGTTTCCAAGTTGTTAGAAAACTGTTTTTTTTTAATTCATTTTTTTCAATCATTTTTTTCTTTTTTTCTTTTACTTGGATGGGTATCATTCTTCACCATATGTATTTTTTATCTTAGTCCATTAATTTTAGCATTATTTTCTATTAATACTACCACTTCAAACTTAGAAATTTTATATTCCACGAGCAACTCCAAACCTAAAATTTTTCAAAGGTTATTATGTTTCTTATGAGTTATGACTACCTAGCTCCAAGAAGATAAAAATAATTACAATTATTTGTAATCCAAAAACATGTAATTTGGTTTTAAAACAAAAAAAAAGGTTAACAAGGGATATATAATTGCAATATAATGGAGTAGTCCTAAGGGGCTCTAGGTATCCAAAAATTTGTTTGCCTCGGTGTGTGAATAATATAACAATTAACCATAAAAAAAGTACAAATTCTATAAACTTTCACATTAAGATCAAAATTCTCTTAATAACAAAAACAAATTAGTGAAAAAAAAAAATTTAGCTTAAACCTTACTCATTTAGGTTTCTTTACTCATTTAAGTTTCTGAAAGTTGAGAAGAATTTTATCTAGAACTTGATCTATAGTGGTTATCTTTCTCTTAGTCATTTTCAATTTCTATTAATCTTAATCAATCACATTTAGTATCTGATATATTTCACAATTAGACTCTTATTTATCATTACCTATAAAGAAATAAAATAAAATATTAAATGGTAAAATTCAAGAAATTTCAACAATTAAATAAGAAAATGGTTGCAAATGTTGTTGTGAGTACTACTACTATTCATCAACTATCTTTATAAAAATAAATAAAACTAAAATATATTTCCCAATTGAGTTCGTGTCTTCCATTTCAGAGAATGTTCTATTGATCTTAATAGAATAGTTCCAACATAATGTGAGATCTAAGCTAAATTTAAAATTAAGTTTTATTTGTTTATTAGTATAATTAAAATATTTGATTTTTAGATAATGTTCTCAGATATTTTTACAACTATTTTTTTTGGAATTTACTATGAAACTAATGTTAAAGTTTATAGTTAAATGTTTGAAGCTTTTTTATCAATATGTTGAATTATCCCTCAAATAAACCACTTGAGAAATCGAACATGAAGTTCTCTTTCTATGGCTAGTTAAGTTGTCAACTTTTTCATACTATGTTAGTTAAGTTATAGTCGTTTATTATTAAAATTAAAAAAAAAATAGTAATTAAATATAATTATCAATAATTTATTTTTATTATAATTATCAATTAAATATAATTTTAGTTTATATAAAATATTGATATTATAATTTTTTTAATGTAAAATAAAGAATAAAAATCATCAAAATTAAAAATATATTTAACTTCGAATTAATTATGATATTATGATTATATAGATCAAAATTGTTTTTATTCAATAGTAATTTAAAAGACTATGGCAGAAGTCTTAAGGAAGTTCGGGTTTTCAAGGGTGAATTAGAATTAGAGTAACTTTTTAAATATTAAGCTATTTTCTAGAGTCAAATATTTATTATAAAGAATATGTAGGGGCTGTCTACTGATTAGATTGAGACTCCGACAACATCATGTTCAATATTCAATGTCAGTTTTGTCAAAAGTTTATAGAAGATGATTGACTTTTTCTCTTTGGATATGATGTTACTACTCAGTGTTGGCGGGCAGAAGGCTTGTTGCATATTATTGAACCCTGTTTACGTTCTTTTGATGATGCTAAATCTTTGATCCTCAATATTTGCAGTCATGAGGATAGGAAGATGGTAGGAAGAGTAGCAGTTATGTTAAATGTGATTTGGAAGAATAAAAATAATTTGATTTGAAATAATGAGCAAGATGAGACATCTAAACTTGATTCATAGTCTTATTGTAATTGACGTGATTGATTTACAGTTCAAGAGAGTCATGATAGAGAGAATGCCCACCATTCTCTAACGACATGGTGTCCGCGGGAAGAAGAGAGGTTGAAATGCACATAGATGTGAGTTTTAACGTAACTCATGACACTACAAATAGGGGCTAGTGTGTGAGAGATAAATTGTGTAGATTTGTCTTTGCAAGTGTAGCATGGGACTTTGGTCTCCATCTAATTCTAGAAGCAGTAGCATTGGCTTTCAAAGAGGTAATTCATGGTGTTATAGCAATGCAATTGGAAAATGTTATCTTTGAAAATGACTATGAAAGTGTCAAGCTATTCGGTCCAATCATAATGACATTTCCCAGTTTAGTTTTATTCTTTTGTGTATCCATAATTTATTACAATCTTATCTTAATTTTGAAGTAAACGCCAAATAAATACAGTTACTCATATTTTAGCGAAGACGACTGATTCTCGATCTATGCATAATTTTATTCATGTAATTCCTTCTTATATTGAATATTATTTGATTAATAATATGAGTTAAATTTCTGTTTATAAAAAAGACAATTGTTTTTACTTAATAAAAATTTGTGTATTCTAATTATTCTCTAATTAATAGAGCGGTGCATTATTTTATGTGTAAACAAAGTGAAAAACATCTCACATTTTCGTTCATTTTTGCATAGTTGAATTCATTCCAATGGAACTATTAAGATCTTTCTTCAAATTTTTATATCATACATCCTTTTCAGAATTGGATGCGAATAGCAAAAAAAAAAAAACAGGTTCCAATAGGATAAATTCAACTTTTCTCCAAGGGCATCATATACCTCTACGATAGATAAGACAGAAATCCGATATGTCATATTTATAAGGGGTAAAAATGGTAAATATATTTAAGAAAAAATAGTTAACAATATGGCACAAAAGACAACTACTACTTAACACAGGTCCTTTAGTTTTCTTGATGCTAGCAAATTAATTAAAACTAACTACATAATAAAATGTGTAGTTAACTTTTTAGGATTTAATTTATATTCGTCATTAAATCATAACTATCAAAATCATTAAAAATATTTAAATTTTATTTAAAGCAGTTTTAAAATCACATCTATGATTGATTCAATACTCTGTCCATAAAAACCAGACTCATTTTTTTAAAGAAAAAAGTTATGTAATTACTAATTAGAGCTATAGTTTGTTTTAGGCTTAGAAAAAACAAATTTATTATTTTTTTTTGTAAGTTTTTAAATTAATTTTTTATAAATTAAACCTAATATATTTATTCAAGATTAAAATTTAGTCAAAATCACATAATTTTCAAAAAGATATATTTTAGAATAGTTCTAATTAAAATTTTGATATTCAAAAAACTTTATAATAAATAATAAAATATCTAAATAATATTTTATGAATAACTATTTAAATCAATTTTTTATTTCAATTTTTTTTTAAAATAAAAAAAAAATAAAAAAAATATAACACTCCAAAAATTATTTTTTTTAAAAACTGTAACAAAGTGTCCTTAATTCAATCTATATTCATTATTCTCCACTTGGAGATTGGATATATATTGAATGAAGGGAAAAAAGAAAAATGAAAATTGTTCATTAATTTTTCGTACCAAAATAGTGCACAAAACTCTTGAGTTATTGGGAAGCCGTACCAAGGACAAATCTTTGTTCCAATTTCTTGCATTATGGATAGAAATCGATTCCATAAAAAGCTTTGGTCACATAATTCACTTTCACACAAATGCTATATGTTCAAAGTAGAAACCGACCCAAATATCTAATAGAACATTCTCAATCTTTTCACCTCGGCCACAAAAATGCAATTCTTCAACAAAACACTTGCTCAAAATCCTTATATAAACAAACATTCACCTCTAGCTTAATCACACCAAATCACCAAGTATCACATTCATACATTATTCAATATACATATAATATGGAGAGGGTGACAAGGTTGGCATCAGAGAGATCAGTGGTGATATTCAGCAAGAGTAGTTGTTGCATGTGTCACACAATCAAAACTCTTCTAAGTGATTTTGGAGTGAATCCAGAAGTTCATGAGCTTGATGAGATAAATGGAGGGAGAGAAATTGAGCAAGCACTTTCAAGACTTGGATGTAACCCTTCTGTTCCTGCTGTGTTCATTGGTGGTGAGCTTGTTGGTGGAGCTAATGAAGTTATGAGTCTTCATCTTAATAGGACTTTGATTCCAATGCTTAGAAGAGCAGGAGCACTTTGGGTTTGATTAGTAAAATAATCATAAGCTATGAGATACTAAATAAATCTGTTTTGGTTAATTTACTTGTATAATGATGAGGTTATATGTGGTACATATAAAGCCGGCCAGATATATTAAACTTATATTATCAGAGTTTATATCAATGTATGCTGCATCCAGATGATGGAGCTCAATGTTTAATGAGCTCCAGTTAAGGATATAATCGTTTTCAAAAATTTTAAGTTTGAATCCTGGCTGAAGTATTTATTACTCAAGTTTTATTTATTTTATGGTTCAATTTCATAATTTTTTTTATTGAGAACTATATATATATATATATATATATATATATATATATATATATATATATATATATATATATATATATATATATATATTACACTGATCCAATAGTTAGAATTAGATCAATCTACTTCTACCCGTGGCACGATCCAATAACACTGATCCAACATCTCTGGTCGACCACGCTCTCGAGAGGCATGACCAACGGTGCCCGATACGCACACCCGCCCACAAGGGCGAGGAATTCGTAGTCTACTCGACGCACGAAAAGCAGACACTCAGGAGATGCTCATAAACGCGTCTGTCTGTCATCTCATCCCTGCTCGACACAACGACTAGTTACGGACAGGACTGCTCATTTTGACCAAGTTCTGACAATTATCTATTTTTGCGGACCCGCATATCTAGGTCCAAAAATAGGGACCAATGACCAAGCGTCGGAGGCATTATATAAACTCCCGCGAAGGTAAGCTTGCCGCAAATTGGAAAGACCCCTATCGCGTTCATGCCAAAACGGGGAATGAAGCCTACTACCTGAAAAGCCTACAGGAGGAACAACTTACTCGACCTAGGAACACCGAAAAACTAAGACAATATTATAATTAAAACACTAAGCAGTCGATGTGTCTCGTCAAAACAACGAACACACATTGGCCCGACCACACGTGCATGCCTAGGTACAAGCATGACACTCAAACTTAAACAAAGAGACAAGTCCCCACTCTTTGACGAGCAAATTCTTAGTCCGACGTGGAAAACTCAAACGAGCCCCACCGTCGTCGTACCACGTTGGTAGAACACCCAACTCACGATAGGAAGTTCACGCTGCTGAGCTCGAGCCCTCAAAATGAGACCAGAGTTCCGACCCACGCCCGAAAATTACCTTGGTCGTTTGTCCAGTCTCCCCACACTGGCGAACTCAAAAATTAATGAGCAAACCCCCACAAATTCTTAATCAATATAAAACGTCTCAAGCAGACAAACATACAAAGACATGCAAACATCCCACATGATCAGGAAACCATGCATGCAATAAAGTTAAAAATACTTAAACGATGCAGATTAGAACATAAAGACCACCCTAGTCGAAAATTTTAAAAAAATGACTACAAGGGTCACAATTGTACAGAGCATTATTAGACGGTGTGGCAAGTGATCGAGAGGGGGGGGGGGGGGGGAGTGAATAGATCACTTCTTATTTTTCAAGGATTTAAAATTATTTTATCAAAGAGAGTTGAAAGCAGTGAAAATCAATGTCCTGAATCAATTCTGTCTACTTTGAACTGACTACTAGAAAGCTTCACATGTGAAAACTTTGCTGGATTTTATTAAATGGAATGGATGAATATACAACTCAGAAATCTTGACGTTTCAATGCACTTATCATAAAACAGAATTTCTAATGAATTTAGAAATATAATAGGAATTTTGTCAAACAATTGGCGTATGCTTGTATAATGATTTAATAGTGGTAATTTGGTGAAAATGTTTGAGCCACTATGTTTATCATTAGACTGTAAAACTTAGCACGCCAATTGAATTACAAAATTATAGAATATGTAAAACTGTAAAGAGAAAGAAAAGAGAGAACGATACACAGGCAGCTTGGTAAGGAAGTTCCCCACTATCGTCCTCGCGTGTGGGTACGTCTCCCTCTCAATTTCACAATCGAAACTGAGAACTTTTATATCAATATGCTGAATGTTTAATAGCAAGGTTACATTACAGAAAAAGACAGAAATTCATATGATCTTCTTCTTCTTGTAAGAACTACCACTTGATAAGAGCTGTATCAAGATTCCCTACAAAGTCACTGAACGATCCTCTGCTTCTACGACCTGTTTGTTCAAAATCCTTCTGATTTCCAAACCCCTCGCTACGGCTGAATCCGACTCGCATGACTGTGACTGACAAAACCCTCAAGAACACACCCGTTCTTAAAGGACAAACCCTCTGGTTAATTTTTTGAAGCTTCCTCTTCAACCTTCAACTCAGCTAGACTTCTTCAATACTCGGCTGAACATTATCTCAAACCGCTTGAATCAATTCAATAAGGATGTTTGATTTTCTTTGTTGTTCTTGAATGTAAGATGGTTGAGAAGATGATGAAGATGAAGGAATCAAAAGCTTATGGTTGCTCACTATTGTTTTGCACACAATCTTCTATATTGCTGTGTTGTTTTCTGAAGAAAGTGCTTGCTTATATTTATAACAGAAAACGGTTAGTCAAAAAAGAAAGTGCATGAGTCGATGTATGTTGGTCATGTGTCGACTCATGTTAGTTACATGTAACAGGGTGAGTCGATACATTATTTTTTGAGTCGATACAAAAACCTGTTATAGTGTTTTACAGAACCAACACTTTTATACCCGTCGACACATAATGCGTATATGTCGATACATACTGATTGCAGATTTAAAATTTGAATTTAAAACATAGTATGCATCGATACATGATATTATGTATCGATACATATAAGTTTCAAAATGTTTTCCAGAATCATCAAAATGTTTTGTATCGATACATAATGCGTATGTGTCGATACATACTGATTGTAAATTTAAATTTTGAATTTGAAACATAGTATGAGTCGACACATGTTATTATGTATCGGTACATATAAGTTTCAAAATGTTTTCTAGGATCATCAGAATGTTTTGTGTCGATACATAAGGTTTTGTGTCGATACATAAGGTTTTGTGTCGATTCATACAAGTATTACAGGGGCATCAACATATTATGTATCGATGCATGGAATGTATGTATCGATGCATGCAGTTTTTAGATTTACATTCCAGGGTCATCAAAGAGTTATGTATCGACTCATAAGCTTTTGTATCGATACATAATAGTTTTGAGATACAAGTCCAGGGACTTCAGAAGGCTATGTATCGATACAAAACTTGATGTGTCGACACATAAAGATGCATTATGAGAGAAATGTAATTTTGGCTTATTCAAACATGTTATATTATATTTGCAATCATTCAAAATCAATCTATGAAGGGGTTGCTCACAAACTCCCCCTTTTTGATGATGGCAAATATCTGATGATGTGTCGTGAATGAAAAAATCTGGAAAATATCTGATGATGTGTCGTGAATGAAAAAAGCTTGCTCCCCCTGAGTTTGTGTATCTTCTTCCTAATGCAAGCATAATCTTCACTGACACACTCTTCTTCTCCCCCTTTGACCATATCAAAAAGAGAATAAGCAACATTTTCAAGAAACTCAGCACATAGGAAAATTTATATACAATTTCAGCAGTTAATGGACTTGGCATTCACAAAGAATTTCAGGCATAAAGTTATCAATAAGTGAGTAAATAGCAGAGTAAACATAAAGTAATCACGTTAAAAGTAATGCATTGGTAGATAAAAAGTTAGATTATATAAGCACAATTTATGTAAAAGAGATATACGAAGACATTTTCAGTGAACATTTAGATCAACTTATAGGTGATTGAGGGTGAAGATAGGAAGGATATTACCTCGTTTGATTTGATAAGAGAACACTCGTACTAAAGCTGAAAAAACACATCTTAACAGTATGGTGTGACATAGATATATTTCAATTACATATATGTTTATGACAACACATATGAGAGAGCTAAAATCCCTAGCTCACGGCGGATGTTGAAGAAGAGGTCCGTTGCAAGTGGTTTTGTAAAGATGTCAGCAAGTTGATTTTTAGTATTAACATGCTCAAACGTAACATCCACCTTTTTGACATGATCGCGTAGAAAGTGATGTCTAATTTCTATGTGTTTAGTGTGTGAGTGTAAAACAGGATTCTTAGTGAGGTTTATAGCACTTGTATTGTCACATTTGATTGGAATACGTTTTAATTGAATATCATAGTCTTGTAATTGTTGCTTCAGCCATAAGATCTGAGCACAACAACTTTCGGCTGCAACGTATTCAACTTCAGCAGTTGACAAAGCAACAGAAACTTGCTTTTTGCTATGCCAACTTTTTAAAGAGTTTGAAAACAAGTAACATGTTCCACTAGTGCTTTTCCTATCTGATTTGCATCCAGCAAAATCAGAATCAGAGTAACCTACTAAACTGCAATCGCTTCCCTTGGAATACCATAGCCCATACTTAGGTGTATTATTGAGATGCCTAAGTATACGCTTGACAGCTTTCAAGTGGGATTCCTTAGGATTCGATTGATATCGTGCACACATGCAAACACTAAACATGATGTCAGGCCTAGATGCTGTAAGATACAAGAGTGATCCGATCATACCTCTATATTTCTTGACATCGACACTCTTACCGTGTTCATCCTTATCTAAGTTTCCGTTGGTAGGCATGGGAGTATCAATTGGTTTATAGTTGTTCATCCCAATCGTTTAAGCAACTCTTGGCAATATTTTGTTTGACATATAATTGTGCCTTCATTGAGCTGCTTTATTTGGAGACTGAGAAAGTAGTTGAGCTCCCCCATGAGGCTCATCTCAAATTCACCCTGCATGACTTTGGAAAATTCCTCGACCAAGTGTAGATTAGTTGAACCAAAAATAATGTCATCTATGTATATTTGAACTAAAAGGATGTGCTTTCCTTTACATTTAATGAAAATAGTAGTGTCCACTTGACCTCTTGAATAGCCATGATCAAGTAGAAATTTACTAAGTCTTTCATACCAGACCCGAGGAGCCTGTTTAAGACCATATAAAGCTCATTTTAATTTAAATACATGATCTGGATATTCGTTATTTTCAAAACTGGGAGGTTGTGAGACATACACTTCTTCATTTATGACTCCATTAAGGAAGGAACTCTTTACATCCATTTGATAAAGCTTAAAATCTTTTGCACACGCATAAGCGAGCAAGAGACGTATAGCCTCAAGGCGAGCAACTGGAGCATAAGTCTCCTCATAATCAATGCCCTCCTCTTGGTTATACCCTTGTGCTACCAAGCGTGCTTTATTGCGGGTTATCATTCCGTTTTCATCAAGTTTATTTCTAAAAACCCATTTAGTGCCTATGATATGATGGTCTCACGGACGAGGGACAAGTTCCCAAACGTCATTTCTTTTAAACTGATTTAGCTCATCTTGCATGGCCATTAGCCAAAATTCATCAATCAAGGCCTCTTTAGCATTCTTAGGTTCTACTTGTGAAACAAAAGCAAAATGATAACAAAAATTACTTATCTTGGAGCGAGTCATTACTCCTTTTGAGATGTCTCCCAATATGTTGTCAATGGGATGGTCTTTAGAGGACTTCCAAGCTAGTAGAAGATCATTTGCTTCCATTTGCTCTTCTTCCTCATCTTTTGAAGGGCTTGTATCTTTTTCTTCCTTATCATCAACTGTTTTGGATTGAACATTTTCTTCAACAGTTTCTTTGAGTATATTTCCAGTAGATACACTTGCACCATCAAGAGAAATACCTTTTCCGACATGTTTCGAATAAGATTCATCAAAAGAGACATGAACTGACTCCTCAACTGTAAGTAGACGTTTATTGTATACCCTATATGTTTTGCTTGATTGTGAATATCCGAGAAAGATACCTTCATCTGCTTTTGCATCAAATTTTCCAATATTTTCTTTTCCATTATTTAAGACAAAACATTTGCAACCGAATACATGAAGATGTGACAAGTTTGGCTTTCTTCCTTTCAAAATTTCATAAGGTGTTTTATCCAAAATTGGACGAATTAGTATTCTGTTTAAAACATAGCAGGCTGTGCTAATTGCATCAGCCCAAAAATATTTTGGCAATCCACCTTCATTGAGCATTGTTCTTGCTAGCTCCTCTAAGACGCGATTTTTGTGCTCCACAACTCCATTCTGCTGTGGAATTCGAGGTGCTGAAAAATTATGCTCAATACCATGCTTGTCACAATATTTATCAAAGAGATGGTTTTGAAATTCACCTCCATGATTGCTTCGAATTGCAATTATTTTCAATTCCATTTTATTTTGAGATAATCTTGCAAAACTCTTAAAAGCAGAAAAAGTTTCATTTTTGCTATGAAGGAATATAGTCCAAGTAAATCTAGAGTAGTCGTCAACAATAACAAAACCATAATAATTTCCTCCTAAACTTTTTGTTCTAGAGGGTCCAAAAAGGTCCACATGGAGAAGCTCAAGGGGTCGTGAAGTGGAAATCATGTTTTTGGATTTGAAAGAGACCCTTGTTTGCTTTCCCATTTGGCACGCATCACATAGGTGATCCTTTGTAAATTTTATCTTTGGAAGACCTACTACTAGATCCTTGGATACAACCTTATTAAGCAAATCAAAGTTAACATGCGCTAAGCATCTATGCCAAAGCCATGAATCATCATTCAAGGTGACTAGACACTTAGTGCTTGTTAAGGATACATCAAAAAGGTCAAGCATATAGATATTGTTTACTCTAATTCCCTTAAACACAATATCTTTTTCAGTATTTTCAATTATGCAACAAGTATCTGTGAAGGTAACTTTATAACCTTTGTCACATAATTGACTAATACTGAGCAAATTGTGTTTAAGCCCCTCTACTAAATGGACATTAGAAATAGTAGTGATAGAGGGATTACCTACACTACCTTTATCGAGTATAGATCCTTTGTTATTGTCTCCATAGGTAAAAAATCCTTTCTTCTTTGCCTTGAAGTCAATGAAGAGCGATATGTCACCAATCATATGCCTTGAACACCCGCTGTCTAAAAACCAACTTCTATCCATGGGTGTGAGGCATTTTTCCTGCAATATCAAAAGAGAGAGGTAGGTACCCAATTTTTATTGGGTCCATGGTAACATGGTTTCCTTTAGGCCTCCATTGGTAAATGCCTTTAGGAACAAGGAACCTCCTAAACTTGCATTTTTCAATGGTATGTCCAAAGTGACAACAATAATGGCATAAACCATGATGATGATGTATTGTTTTACTTTTGCTCATTGTATCCTTTGGTAATTTTTCAATAAAAGAGTATTTTGAATATGGTGGATTTAATGTTTTCTTAAAAATTTTAGGATCGATTGCAAAAGTAACTTTGGGCTGTAAAGCTTTTTCTAATTTGGCATTAAGAGTCCTAACCTCTTGCTGCCAAATATGACAAACTTCACATTCCATTCTGGGAATACATCCTGTAACATCCTTATCTTTTGAACTTTCTGCAATACTAGCTTTTAGACTTTTTAAGTCTTTTTCAGCTTTATAGACTTTACTCTTGAGAAATGAAAATATTTGTTTATCGGAGGATAATCTCTTAAAGGCATCTTCAGCTTTGTATTGCAGTTTTTCAAAAGATAACTTTAGTTCAGAAAAGGTCATAGAAGAAAAGTTGTTAGGATATGCTTGTCTTACTTGTTTGTTGTGGTTGTCTTTCTTGTTGTAGAATTGATTTTTTGTATGTGCTATCAGACATGAATTTGCACTTTCATCACTACAACTTGAACTGTCATCGTCTGATGAATCGCTGTCGCTTTCCCACGCAATATAAGCTCTTCTTTGTTTGTTGAACTTCTTTGGTGGAGCTTTTTCTTTATCCTTTTTCATCTTTGGACAGTCTGGTTTGTAGTTTCCAACTTTACCACAATTGTAACAAGGTCCTTTACCTCTTTGATTTTTATTTTCTTCTTGCCTTGGTTCTTTGGATTGTTTTCGAAAGCTTATGAGATTCTTATCGGAGTGCTTGATTCCATTCTTTCGAATAAATCTATTGTATCTCTGAACAAAAAATCCCATTTCTTCATCATCAGAATCTTCATCACTAGTTGAGCCATTTTCATCTTGCTCTTTGGTTGAGGACTTAGAGCTAGAAGTCATTAGAGCTATTGACTTCTTCTCACCCTCCCTGTCTTTGTTCCTTTCTTTCTTACTCTTGTTTTCATATTTTTCAAGACTTTGCAATTCTTGTTGATGTTCTTCCAGCTTTCCAAATAGAGTTGTAATGGTAAGCATAGTGAGGTCATTTGCTTCCTTGATAGCTGTTACTTTAGGTTGACATTCCCTGCTAAGACATCTCAGAATTTTATTAGTAGAAATTTTAGTGGAAACAGGTTTTCCAAGTGCATTTAAACGACTCACAAGATGTATAAATCTCTTCTGCATGTCAGAGACAGATTCTCCTTGCTTCATGCGAAAGAGCTCGAACTCTTGATTGAGTGTATTAATGCGGGATTGTTTAACTTCAGTTGTGCCTTCATGGGAAATTTCTAAAGCGTCCCACATTTCTTTAGCGGACGTGAAGTGAGACACCCTATAATACTCATCAACACCAAGTGCTGAGATCATCATATTTTTGGCTCTCCAATCGCACGACCATTTCTTTTCATCCATTTCATTCCATTTATCCTCAGGTTTAGGTACTATTGCATCTGCAGCATTCCTCATGGTGATTTGAAAAGGACCATTTTGAATGGCAGTCCATACATTCCTGTCAATGGAATTTATGTGTACTCGCATGCAGTCTTTCTAGTAGCCATAGTTTTCACCATTGAAAATAGGAACTCTATTATACGCCCCATTTGGTTCAAAGGCCATAGCGTTACGAGTAGATACAAAGCACCAGCTAACCGGTGCTTTGATACCACTTGTTAGACGGTGTGGCAAGTGATCGAGAGGGGGGGTGAATAAATCACTTCTTCTTTTTCAAGGATTTAAAATTGTTTTATCAAAGAGAGTTGAAAGCAGCGAAAATCAATGTCCTGAATCAATTCCGTCTACTTTGAACTGACTACTAGAAAGCTTGACATGTGAAAATTTTGCTGGATTTTATTGAATGGAATGGATGAATATACAACTCAGAAATCTTGACATTTCAATGCACTTATCATAAAACAGAATTTCCAATGAATTTAGAAATATAATAGGAATTTTGTCAAACAATTGGCGTATGCTTGTATAATGATTTAATAGTGGTAATTTGGTGAAAATGTTTGAGCCACTATGTTTATCATTAAACTGTAAAACTTAGCACGCCAATTGAATTATAAAATTATAGAATATGTACAACTGTAAAGAGAAAGAAAAGAGAGAACGATACACAGACAGATTGGTAAGGAAGTTCCCCACTGTCGTCCTCGCGTTTGGGTACGTCTCCCTCTCAATTTCACAATCGAAACTGAGAACTTTTATATAAATATGCTGAATGTTTAATATCAAGGTTACATTACACAGAAAGATAGAAATCCCTATGATCTTCTTCTTCTTGTAAGAACCACCACTTGATAAGATCTATATCAAGATTCCCTGCAAAGTCACTGAACGATCCTCCGCTTCCATGACCTGTTTGTTCAAAATCCTTCTGATTTCCAAACCCCTCGCTACGGCTGAATTCGAATCGCGTGACTGTGACTGACAAAACCCTCAAGAACACACCCGTTCTTGAAGGACAAACCCTCTGGTTTATTTCTTGAAGCTTCCTCTTCAACCTTCAACTCAGCTAGACTTCTTCAATACTCAGCTGAACGTTATCTCAAACCGCTTGAATCAATTCAACAAGGATGTTTGATTTTCTTTATTGTTCTTGAATGTAAGATGCTTGAGAAGATAATAAAGATGAAGGAATCAAAAGCTTCTGGTTGCTCACTATTGTTTTACACACAATCTTCTATATTGCTGTGTTGTTTTCTGAAGAAAATGCTTGCTTATTATGATACGGTGGGAAGAACTGACTGTTTTTTGGAATGCTGGTTTGCGTTTTGCGTTTTGTTTTTGCAAAATGTCGCGGTAAGCAAGAGTCGCCACCGACTTTTATTTTATCCAACAAGGAAAGGAAAAAAGCACAGAAAAATTCCTTTTTTCGAGATATTTCTCGGGTTCGGGGGGTAGATTATAGAAAGGGAAGGTATTAGCACCCTTTCTATCCGTGGTTATCCACGGGCTCTTAGGTACTTGCTCAAATGTTTTCAAAATTGCTTTCTTTGTGCTTGTGGGTTTGAAAAAAAGTTTTTGTTTGAAAACTTCGATTTAACTCTTGCTTCTGTCCTCCAGAGTGTATGAAGTGTTTTTGAAAACTTTGTTCGAAAAGTGTAAGTGTGAAAAGTTTTTGTTTTTGAAAGAGCAAGTATCTAAGAACCATCTACCTACTCGAAAAAGGAATCATTCTATGCTAATTTCATTTAGACAATGCTATCCCACTATTAATGAGTAGGTAGCACCGTCGTTGGAATTTGAGGGTAAATTTGAATAAGGGACTTACGGTCACTAAAGCAATGTTAGGACACTTTAGCGGTAACCCTAATGTCTTAGATCATTTGTTTGAGGCAACAATATCCGAGGCAACCGTTTCGAGGTGACTATGATCTTTTAGACAAGAGGACGACCTCTAAAGTGACCTATACTCAATGACCGCGTACGAAGGCAACCAAGTGGGGTGTACCCTAGGAGTGCGCATGTGCGAGTGTGTCGTTTTCAGTTATTTTTATCTTTGTACATGTTAGGGGTGATCTAATTTGATTTTAGGTTAAAACATCCAGTCTTGTCATGCAACCCTATTATCAAACATCTAACAGTTATCATTTGCGAAAAATAAAATGCGGAATTTAAATTACAAGGCGTCGGGTATTTACATCGCCAAAGACAAACCCTTTGAAAATAAATAAAGCAATAAAAATAAATAAAAGTCCTATTAACTATTACAATCCGGGAGCAAGTACATTATTGGATAAAAAAAGTAGATCACGTGCGGGAAATTAAATTGAGCGCATGATTAGGGTTTTGACCCTTTTGGTTTTAAAGGAAATATCTTTTTGTTGTTTTTAATTTTAAGAAAGAAATTAACCTAAATTAATTACTAAAATTAAATTAAATTAATTAAATGAAAAATTATTATTTGGGATTTTTGATTATTTAGGAAAGAAAATGAAATTAATTAAATTAATGGTTAGTACCTAATTAAATCTAATTAATTATTTATTTACAAAATAAGTCAAAATTATTCTAGAATTAAAAACTAAATTAATTAATTAGTATTTATTAAAAAAAATAAGAGTTAAAATTTAATTAAATATAAGAAATATTTTTTGTGATTTTTTTATTTTATGAGAAAAGAGAATTTTGATTGGTTAGTAAATTAAATAAAAATAATAAAAACAATTAATAAAACAAAGTAAATAAAATAAAAGAGTGAGGGGTTTGGGCCTGCTTATATGGTGTTAGTAGCAATTCTGAGGCCCAATTATAGTTGGCCTTTGTTGACTTTTAGAATCCAGTGGGCATGCGTAGACTTGGACCACGGTGGACATTCACTCCTGGACCACCAGATCTGGCCTTTGACCATCTGGCTATTGCATGGATGAGGACGCACGGTGTTCTGCAAGCTCATGCGCGCATGGGAGTACCTGAAGAGAAAAAACATTGAAGAAGTGGGGGACCTGGGATTCGAACCCAGGTCCTGAAGGATGATACGCGCTTGCCTTGCCACTACACCATCTTGATCCATTTGTTATATGAATACAAAATAATAATAAAACAAAACAACAATTATTGGTCAAAAAAATAAAATGCGCGAAAAACATTTGAATGGGCCAACCGGAGGATGACACGCACTCATCCCTGTCCTCAGACCTGTAACAACATTACCTGCAGATTTGAATCCGCAGTAAAAGACGCAGGCTTATGCTAAAACTCCCTCCAGGCCATATAAATTCATTCCAAGAACATGGTTGGATTCGTTATGGCCTCCTGATCAAAGCTATGCCCTTCTTGTGGATCAATTGTTCCTGAAATAGAAAACCCCAAAAACGCTTCCAAGAACCCTAGCTATGGAGTTTTACATTACAGATTAGATAAACAAAATTGAATGATGCGAATAGCTTGGAAATGTTGTGAGGATTACAAATATACCAATGGTTTGTTCAAATGATGCCAGAATAATGAATTACGATTTCAAGAACAGGGGTGGTTATCGTGACACTTACAGTGCGTTTGGGTGTCTGAACAAGATTGCTTTGGATTGGTTTGGCTTGACTGAACGCCTAGGAAGCGATTGAGATGTGTCTTGGCTTCTGAAAATGCCTCTAAACACGATTTCGATCTCAAGCTTTTTGTGACTTTTTTTCAATCTTGTTCTGCCTCTCTCTGCAATTGCCAACCCTGATTTCGATTGCCTTGGGCTTGCTTATGTATCATGCTTTGTGTGATACGGTGGGAGAACTGACTATGGTTTTGCGTTTGTTTTCGCAAATGTTTCGGTTGAGCAAGAGTCGCCACCGACTTTTTATTTTATCCTAAGGAAAGGTTAAAAAGCACAACAAAAACCTTTGAGATGTTTTCTTGGGTTCGGGGAGTAGATTATAGAAAGGGAAGGTATTAGCACCCTTTCTATCCATGGTTATCCATGGGCTCTTAGTTACTTGCTTAGATCAACTTGCCTTAATTTTCAATTGTTTGAAATGGTGCTTTGTGGGTTTGAAAATGTTTTGAAAAGAAGCCAATGTGGTGGCAACCTTTGTAATGATCCATGTTGGGATGTATACAAAGATGTACGTCTTTTGAAAAGGTTTTCATTTGTTTTTGAAAGTGTGTTTTGAAAGTGTTGTGAGGTGTGGTTTAAAAAATAGGCAAGTGTTTTGTTTTGCAAGTTTGATTCAAGTAACTAAGAGGTTATCTACTCCTAAATTTCTCAAAGATTTCTCCTATGCTTTTAACCCTTTTAACAATTTTGTTCCACCATTGCATTTGGTGGACAATCTTGTGTTAGGATGTGAAAGGGACGGGCGCGGGTCATTGTTTAGACCATAATTGCAATGGTGCCAAGTATCTTTGGACAATTTTTTCTTTAAGGGACTTGATCATTTTTAGGCAACTTTCGAAAGCGTCATCGAGGGACTATGATCATTTGAATTGTTTTGTTTTGCCCAAAGAGACCTAACATGCAATATGGCCCATTATTGAAGGCAACAAGTGGAATACCCTAGGGGGTGCAAGTGTGATTGGTGTTGTCCATTTTCATGCTTGTTTATCTTGAAATTAGGTCAAACTATTTTTGGTTGATTGATTTGCATACAAACCCTAATTCTAGCATGGTATAATTAGAAAGCATTAAAGTGCGAAAAATAAAGTTCCTAAGTTATTACAACACAATATATGGGAAGGGGGATACAAATGTTCAAATGGGGGTATTTTGACAAGGAATTTAAACCTAGACTATTACATCAAATATTGAATTATACAAATTATTTAATATACAATAATTAAATAAAAATGGAATAAATATGCAAGATGCAAAAAAAATGTTTTTTATGTGTATGACCAAAAGGTATTTTTTTTTATGTGTCAAACAAACAAAAATAGAAAAAAAGTATTAATTTTTGGATTTTTTTATGTATTTAGGGCAAAACCCTAATTTATTAAATAAAAGGTATTAATTATTTAATATGTATAATATTTACTAGTTATGTACAAAAATAAAATAAAAATGAAGTATATTTGTCAAAAAGGTATTTTTTAATGTTAAATATTAATAAAAAATAAAATGTATATATCTTGTATTTTTAACCTAAATATACTAATATATATGTAAATATTTATATTATATGATAAATATATTAAATATATACAAAAATAAAATATTTAATATTTACAAGAAAAGTATATTTTCATAAAATATTTTCACAAGATAAAATAAAATAAAAATCAGAAAAATAAAATGTATTGGTATTAATAATAGTATATAAGTATTTATTTATGTACAAATATCAATTTAAACAAATAAAAGCCTAATAAATATAAAAATGGTGTAAAAATATTTTTTTATATTTTTAATATTGTGAGGAAAAATAAATAAGTCAGAACAAAAAAGAAAAGGTCAAAAAATCATGAAAATAAGCATAATGGGCCAAGGGGGTTTAAAAGTAACAAAAGGGTGCAAATAGGAAACTGAAACAAAGCCCAGCCCAAAAAGTCCTTCTTCAACCTCTGAACCTGTATGAACAACAATCAACACGCGTTTTCTATCTCCCAATTCTTGGACTTTCAAGCAAAACTCACAACATGAAAAATGTAGAGCATTAAGAGACGAATCCAGACATATAAAGAACTTGACTTAACTCTCTAAGATGAGAGAGAATTTCTTCTCCCCCAATTCCTGACCTAGTTTTTGTTCCATGTTCAGACATTAAATTCTCACAGCACAGATAATATAAATGAAAACTAATTACATGGGCATGTTCAGGTCTATGAATGTGACATATTTTCTTCACAAACCTAAAGCTAACAATGCCTGGATAGAGAGATATGAGTTCATGAACTTACCTGTTCAGTTGGAATCGTATCTGGTGATGGAGGTACTTTCAGTGCAAGGTGATGATTGGTACAGCTTCCTTGGAATTTTTTTTATTAATAACCATGTATTAAAAAAATATTTCACAAATAACCGGGTTTCGGAAAAAATTACGCAAATAACCATGTTTCAGATGGCTCCACAAAGGAGGAGCCATCTCAATTGGCGCATGCACCTAGGATTTTGCCCTAGGCGCCATCTCACTTGGCGCCTCCCTTTTATTTTAGCCAAGTGAGATGGCGCATGCTCCTTAAAAAGGAGAGGAGGCGCCATCTCACTTGGCACCTAGGGCAAAACTAGGGTTTTTTGCTGTTTTATAAATAATTCGTCCGTTTCTTTGAAATTTCTCACACTTTCTCGCACTGTATTTTTATTTTGTACTCCCTTATTTACGTAATAACGTCGCCTATGATTTTTAGCAGAGATAGTTACGTTATATTCTCCGCCACGAAACCTGCGATGAAAATGAAATTCTGGCACATTCACTCCATGGAGCGTCTGAAGCGGGAGTTGATGCGGTGGCTAGATGGAGACATCGCCGAGGGGGAAAAAATTCGAAGGATCCAGCGAAAACGAACAACAACCTCGCATGCGACAGGAAGACCTAATGTGTGGTTGTAGGAAGTCAAAACAGACAGTGATGTAATGCTGATGATGCATGGGTCAGATGAAATTGTGTTAACAGTTGTAATTTCCTAGATTGAATATCGTTAATCATTGTTGTATGCGAAAACCCTAATGTAATTTCCTATATTGAATTTCTTAAATTGTGTTAACAATTTTATTAACGGAAAACCCATAATGTTTACAACACAAATATTGAAAAGATTTATTGTATTACAAAATTTATGTGGTCGAGCCAGACGCCCGATTCGGACAGTTTTTGTGATTGTGTCCGACCTGACGGCATAAACCACACTTTCTTTCCAACCTGTCAAGATCGTCCATTTCTGTTGTGATGCGCCTGCTTTTGGGATGACCCTTCTTGTTCCTTCGCATTTGGTCATTGTGCCAAACTATATCACCGTTGTATTCAGGCCAATAGTCTGGTTTTGCCACCAAAGGAAAGTTGTTGTTGTAAACAGTGAGCAACGTTTCAGATTTATAAACGTTTGAGAGCAGTTGAAACGCGTCTTGATGGGTATGAGCACAAGCGGCAATGACATGAGAGCAAGGCATACGAAAAGCTTGAAACCTGCCACAATCGCACCATTGAGAAGGTAAAATGACCCTGTATTCTTGTCTTGCCAGGCCTTCATTATGGTCGATTGTCTCTTTCACAATGAAGTTGTGGCTATGGCGGTCAAACCGTGTAACCATGTGAGTGTTGGCTTTAGCACTTTCAGCCTTAATGTATTTCATACAGCTTTCACTCCATAGTTGTCCTGATTGCAAGACCGCATACCACATTTCACCTCTTTTGGCAAATAACGCAGCCATCCTAAAATACGTGGATTTCACCAAGGCAGTGATGGGGAGGTTTCGTATGCCCTTGAATACCCCATTCATTGATTCAATAAGATTTGTTGTCATATTCCCCCATCTTTGGCCATTGTCGTATGACCTAGTCCACTTTTCGACCGGTATATTGTTGATCCACGTACCGGCTTCTGGGTTAGACAAATGGATCTCGTTGCGGTAATATTTGAATGTGGGCTGTGTCAGTGCGTATCCCGCATTCATCACCGCTTTCCTCAATGTTTTGTCCTTGACCTCCCTCGAGAAATTCTGGACGATATGCCTGACGCAATAGACATGCGTAGAAGGAGGGTCATGCCAACCATTTGCCGGATTATTATAGGCACTTTCAATGGAGGCATGTCTGTCCGAGATCAAACAGAGATCTGGTTGAGGAGCCACGTGTGTACGAAGATTTTTCAGGAAAAAGCTCCAAGCACCACCGGTCTCCCCCTCGACAAGGGCAAACGCAACGGGGAAAATGTTATTGTTGCCATCTTGTGCAACTGCCATCAAAAGCGTGCCTTTGTACTTCCCATACAACCAAGTCCCGTCAATTTGTAGAATTGGTTTGCATGATGCAAACCCTGTGATGCATGGTTGAAATACCCAAAAGACGCGACTGAATATTCCGTTGCCATGTAGTAGACTACCATCTTGGGCGTACGCTGGAAATGTTTCCAAAACA
Source organism: Vicia faba (assembly GCA_948472305.1). Lineage (NCBI taxonomy): Eukaryota > Viridiplantae > Streptophyta > Magnoliopsida > Fabales > Fabaceae > Vicia > Vicia faba. The sequence continues at coordinate 1,631,911,729 of OX451736.1, forward strand.
TAAACACTACCTGGAGAATATGTCTTGAGTGCATTTAGGTAACGGGGAAGTTCTCGGTATGACTCCTCCCAGTTTCCGTACACCCTTTCAATCGCCTCAGTCTTTGCTAACCACGCCTTACGGTAAGACTGAGTGTAGTTAAAAACCGTGGTGATGTGGGAGATGATTGTTTTCACCTTCAAAGAAGGGTCGTTGCTGACCAGGGGTAGGATTTCTTGACAGATTAGATCATGGTTGAGTTTTCGGTGGTCTTGTGATTGAGTGGAACTTACACAAGTATGGGTAGTCATGGAACCTATGACCCAGCAGTCACCCCTTAGTTTGTATGATGCGGTCAGCTTGAACATACAGTCAGGGTGGACACACTTGATCTTGTACCTTTCCGGGTTTACACGATCCACCTTATAATCAACCGAGTTGAGCATGTGAAATTTTTTGATGGCCCTTATGCATTCCTCTCTGTTACGAAACTTGTCCTTCTCTTTTAAATTTTCATTCGACTGCATATACGGTTGGAAAAACAAGTCCGTGGAAGGTTCATCTCCGCCCATGTTGAAGTTTGTCATGTGCGTAGGTGGTGTGTAGATTTTGTCAGTAGGAATACTTGGGATGCCATCATCGTCAGAATCGTCGTTCACCATTTCATCAAACTCTAACTCGTTATCTTCTTCTTCATCATCAACTGCATCCACCTCATCTTGCTCATTCTCCAAAGGATCAACCTCCTGTGTCACCGGAGGCTCTACCTCCTGTGTCACCGGAGGATCTTGAAACAAAACGTACAACTCAATAGAGTCGTTTCCAGAATAGACATGGCTGGAAATCATGTTATGGAAATCCTCGTCATCTTGAATTTCAACCTTATAAAAAATAACTTGGTTGTTTCCAAAAAAGACTGGACTCTGATAAAATATCTGGGATACCGGGCCTCGTTCAAGTTTGGCCTCCAATCTTTTCTTAAAGTACGAGAAATTTGCTTTCCCGTTTAAGAGAAATCGAACATTGTCGGTGTTTCTAAACAAAAACCCAACTGTGGGACACATGTATGTCTCACCGTTGAAATGTGCTTTGACAACAAATTGTGGTGAAGAGGCCATTGTGTAGAATTGTTTTAAGGTTGGAAGGTTGGAATGTTTTAGGATTATTGATTGTATGAAGGTATGAATGCTGGAATGTTTGAAGGTTAGATGACTGATTCGAAGGTTGGAAAATTTTACAGATTATGTGAATGAATGTTATGGGGTGGCGACACCATTCATTTTTGTACTCTTTCGCCAAGTGAGATGGCGCCTCCCTTACTGTCCAATTGTGATACATGCATGGGCTGCCACCTAGCCTGCAAGAGTGACACCTTACATTTTTTGTAAATGCATGCATGCATATGTGTAACACCCTAAGCATGCAAATGTGACACATCGCAGGCATGCAACCACTACATCAAACTTATTTGCCTATAAATACATACCTTATGAAACATCTCTCACACCCACACAACTCTCACTCTCTGCTACGAAATATTTCTTAAGTCTATCATACTCTCTATTTCTTCCTAAGTCTTTCATACTCTCAAGCATTCTGAACAATGGCTCTTCTAACATGGGAGATACTCACAGAGGCACAAGGGAAAACATTGCTGCATTTGTAAGTCTCTTCTTTGGTTATACATTTTTCATACTTCAAATGACGTGTTGTTCATCTTAATTAATCTTACACTTGTTTAATTATGATCTCAGGATACACAAAGATTCAGAATCCGTTCGCACAAATACCTGGCTCCCGACCCATTTATCGTCCCTTATCTGGAATATGCAGGTTTTGGACATGTGATAAAGATCTCCAACTGCACCATTGACTCAAAATTCATTCTTGCAATGTTGGAGAGGTGGAGACCGGAGACCCATACATTTCACCTACCAATAGGTGAATGTACCATCACTCTCGAAGATGCGTACATGCTACTGGGCCTCCCTATCGACGGTAAGGCGGTGAACGGGTCGGTTCAACAACCCAACTCACAGTGTGAAGAACTGTTGGGTAGGGACATGGTAGAAGGTGGTGGAGCAAGCGGGCAGGGAATACTACTCACTGACCTGAAACGGCATTATGCAAGTATGGAATTAAATGAAAATTCCTCAGAGAATGACCGAGTAGTAAAAGCCAGAACGTATATTATGATACTTTTTGGTACATTTTTATTTCCCGAAAGTACGGGAAATAGTGTAAATTTCATGTACTTACATTTACTAATAAATTTTGAAAAAACTAGAAAATATAGTTGGGGTTCTGCAGTATTAGCCCACCTGTACAGTTCCTTGTGCAAAAACGCAGTCAAGGAAAAATGTACATTTTATGGGTGCGCATTTTTACTACAAGCCTGGGGTTGGTGGAGGATGGAGTCCTTAAACCCCATCAACAACAACACTTTTGGTTTCTCGTACGCAACAAAGTAAGTCATTAAGTTATAGCATTTATAACTATTCTGCTCTTTCCAAAATATATGCTAAAAATAACATGTTTCTCATTTCCTTTAGGTACTGCGTGAGGGGTATGGATTACGGCAAGAATCCCAGATTCTTGGACATTTTGGAAAGCCTGGAATATGTACTACAATCCATCTTTGAAGTGCAAATTGAAATTCCAAGTGGAAGTATGTGAAAAATGGTCTTGAAGTTAGGTAAAAACCTTGCCTAAAATAGGTCAAATTTCTCTAAGTTAAGAATGATTTGGTACCCTTGTTCCAAAAATTGTAACTTGAGCTACAAGCTTCTTTTGGGAAAACTTTATGAATCAAAGTTGTAGATTTTTCAATAGGCTACAACTTTCATGTTTTGACTTTTGCTTGAATCCAAATGAATCTTGGTGGGAAAGTGGGACAAAGTTAGGAAAAAATTAGGGTTTTTCATAACTTAGAAAAATTCTAATATGAAAAATCTTCATTTCAAACCCTAATTTGCAATTCTTGATTTCTTGATGAACAAGTTTCATGATTTGGCATGTTTTGATGAAAAATGGATCTTGACACTTGATTTTGACCAAAAAGTCAAAGTTTGACTTTTCAGTATACAGTCAAAATTGATCAATTGACTGGGAAATTCAACTGTCAATCTTGTGTATTTGGGATCTTTTGAACTTTTTGAGCATGTCAAGATAATTCCATGGGGTCCTTGAGTCCATATGTGAGTTTGGTTTGCCATTGGCTAGGTCAAACAGTCAAAAATTGCCTTTGTGCAGTCAAAACCCTAAAAATGACCATTTTGCCCTTTTGGTGATCTGATCAAATTTCTTGTGGAATTGTGATCCAAACTTGATCAAATGGTCCATGTGAGTTCATAATGTTGACGTGGGTCAATTTTCATGAGATTTGACTGTCAATTGGCCACAGTTGACTTTTTCCCCAATACAGTTGATTTCTAGGTCAACTGTCCAATTGACTGGGCAAAATTTGGAATCAAGACTTGAAACTTGGTATGGATAAACTTGGGAGTCCAACATGAAGCATGAAAGTCATCTTAGGCATTTTAGTTCAAAATATCTTTGTGCAAACACAAACCCTAATTTGGGTCAACAGTGCAAGGAGAAGTCTTGAGCAGAGGAAACCCTAACTGGACCTTGAGCTCCAAGGGTCTTGTGGTGAGAAAATGTTGAGGAAAATGGGAGGGCAAATTTTGGGGTACAACAGTTGCCCCTGTTCAATCTTCTTGAACCTGAAGAGTTAGATTGGCAAGTTTGCCTTTCGTGACTCGAAGGTAAAAGGAGATTGGACACTAGAGTGCCCGGAAATTTGCACTCGCATGTTGGAGTATCAGCAATGTGATGTTGGGAATGGGCTTATAGATGCCATTTGGAGAGATGTTGGATAGGGAGATGGGCTTATAGATGCCATCTGAAGATGTGACCGAACCTTGTCGGGAATGGGCTTATAGATGCCATTTGGAAGTGTTGATCGCATAAGAGATTCCATAGCGGGAACTTGTGTATTTTGAGAGAGACAGATGTTTTCCTGGCTTGTTACAGGTGTTGATCTTCAATCTCTTCATGAAGACATGCCCTGGCTAGATACAGGTGTTGAGTCTACAATCGGTTGCTCGTGGATATGCCCTGGCTGGATACAGGTATCGAGTCTGGAATAGTCGTCTACAGATATGCCCTGGCTGGATACAGGAATCGAATCTGGAAATAGTCGTCAACAGATATGCCCTGGCTGGATACAGGAATCGAATCTTCAAACTCTTCAGATGTGCCCTGGCTAGATACAGGAATCGAATCTGGAATTGTTGTCAACAGACATGCCCTGGCTGGATACAGGAATCGAATCTGGAAATAGTCGTCAACAGATATGCCCTGGCTGGATACAGGAATCGAATCTTCAAACTCTTCAGATGTGCCCTAGCTAGATACAGGAATCGAATCTGGAATTGTTGTCAACAGACATGCCCTGGCTGGATACAAGAATCGAATCTGGAAATAGTCGTCAACAGATATGCCCTGGCCGGATACAAGAATCGAATCTGGAAACTGATCACTCACAGATGTGCCCTGGCTAGATACAGGAATCGAATCTGGAAACTGTGACAGTTGAAGGTAGTTGTCTTTTTCCTGAAAAGGCAAAACGTTAATTATATGCAATGTCATGATGTATGACATGTATGATGTCATGACGTTCAAAATGAGATAGTGTCGTATGCACTTTATCATGTATGTAAGCAAGATGTATGAAATGCGAAATGTTTATGAATGTATTTTCGTCTAGGAAAATAAATCCTTGACGATCGTCCGTGGAATTAAATCCTGGGCTGACGTTTGAAGAGTAGAGCTCTTCGTTTCCGCTGGGGATGACGGTTGCAAGAATACACCGGTAGGAGAAGATGACTCCGTTGAGGAATAAACTTGTTGGAGAGATTACTCTGCGGGGAATTGCTCTGTGGAAGAGATACTTTGCTGAAGTTTGACGAGAGCTTCACTGAGGATTTCAATGATGGACTCCGCTGGGGATAACAATGATAAACTCCTCTGGGGATGACAATGATAAACTCCACTGGGGATTGCGTTGATAAGTTATGTTGGGGAACTTTGATGAACTCCGCTGGGGATAGGAAGAACTTTGCCGAGGGCGATCTTCCGTGGTAATTAGCTGAGGATAACCCAGTTATAAGCCCTTGTGAGGAATAACTTTGAATAAAGCTCGGGAGAGACGTCCGTACTCTGCAGGGGATAAGCTTCAAGACCTGCCGGGGATAAGAATTCCACTTTCCTGGGGAAACTTTTCAGACTGTACTGGGGTGTTGATATTCCGCCGGAGAACAATCTTAGGTCAAGACTGTCGGGGATGCTTGCTGATGAATGCCTATACTCCGCTGGGGAATGTTGATATCTTCTGGGGATACACAACCTCCTTCAGGCTGACCGTAGACTAACTCTGCTGGAGGAGAGTATTGCTGACTTGCTAGGGGAATAGGGTGCCAATTGTAGGGCTGACGATAGACTAAATCTTCCCTGGGAGGGTATTACTGATTCTTGTCTTACTATGTGGGGAGTTGAGATAACTTGGTCACATTCTTCAGCTGAATCTACCTTGGTACCCTGGCGGACAAAGCAACTAGACTACCTGGTCAATTCTACATTGCCCCTACTTCTGATGTCACCTGTATTTAGTCTTTTGTCTCATATGCAAGTATCTATGAATTAGCAATTTAATGTCAAATGCATATATAAAAAATGAACATCGGACGTTCTTCGCAAGACAAAACAGAAAAGGGAAAAAAATTGGCAATTTGTTTGAAAAAGTGAATTTGTATTGATTTTGAAATTTGCCTGAAAATAGGCGTTTTTTGTACAAGAGGCCGACGTCCTAGTAAGGGAACGCCGCCGAATAACATAAAGTTTATACAATTTTGAAAAGGAAACAAAACAGCTATGTGCATAATATTCCCACTGGGTTCCAACTCTGCTATCGCCTTTATGTCTTCAAGCGTCTCATCACTTTGCTGCTTAGTTGAAGATGAAGCTGATTGATCGATGCCGAAGTCTGAGCCAAATAGTTGATGCCGAATTCTAGATGCAAGGTGATCCAATGAGACATAGTGTTACGCTTTATCCCTAACTTTTGCCTGGACCGCCCTTTCGGGTTTTCGGTCCACCGGGATACCCATTTTTGCCCAAGCCGACTTTTCAGGTTTTCGACTTGCCGGGTGTACAGATTTTTTCATTTCATCCCTTATTTTTTCCCGAACCCTTTTGGTTCGTCGGGAAGCCCTTATTTTTTGCCTAGGTATGTCAACCTAGCGGGTCTTTTATTCATGCGTAGTATCTTTTTACTATGTCTGCATTGGCGGGGTGAGGAAGGTCGTCACCATCCATGGTGGTTAGAAACATGGCTCCTCCTGAGAACACATGTTTAACCATAAATGGCCCTTCGTATGTAGGGGTCCATTTGCCCCGGGGATCACTTTGAGGAAGGATGATGCGTTTGATTACCAGGTCCCCAACTTGATACTCTTGTGGCCTGACTTTCTTGTTAAATGCCCTGATCATCCGTTTTTGATACGTCTGACCATGACAGATAGCAGTGAGTCTCTTTTCGTCAATTAGGTTTAATTGATCAAGTCGAGTCTGGATCCAGTCATCTTCACTCAAGTCTGCATCCTTCATTATCCGGAGAGAGGGTATCTGGACTTCAATTGGCAAGACTGCCTCCATGCCATAGACCAAGGAAAATGGTGTTGCCCCGGTTGACGTCCTTGCTGAGGTACGGTACCCATGAAGAGCAAACGGTAACATTTCGTGCCAATCTTTATAGGTCACTGTCATCTTCTGCACAATTTTCTTGATGTTCTTATTTGCTGCTTCTACAGCCCCATTTATCTTCGGTCGGTAAGGAGAAGAGTTGTGGTGCTGTAACTTGAATTGCTCGCAGAGCTTAGTGATCATCTTGTTATTGAGATTGGTACCATTGTCCGTAATGATTCTTTCTGGGACGCCATACCGACAGATTAGGTTATGCCGAATGAAACGTGCCACGACGCTCTTGGTTACCGTGGCGTAGGAAGCTGCCTCAACCCACTTCGTGAAGTAATCAATTGCTACTAGGATGAAGCGATGCCCGTTGGATGCCGTTGGTCTGATTTCGCCGATCATATCAATGCCCCATATTGCAAAAGGCCAAGGTGCCGTCAGGACATTCAGAGGAACCGGAGGGATATGCACCTTATCAGCATAGATCTGGCATTTATGACAAGTTCGAGAATGTTGGTAACAGTCGGCTTCCATTGTGGACCAGAAATATCCTGCCCGGAGGATTTTCTTTGCCATGGTATGTCCACTGGAATGTGTTCCGAATGTACCTTCATGCAGTTCTATCATGATCTTCTCTGCTTCAGCCTTATCCACACAACGCAGTAGAGTTGAATCATGATTCCGTTTGTAGAGAATGCCGTTGCTGAGGAAGAATTTTGCCGCAAACCTTCTCATGAACTTCTTGTCGTTGACAGATGCACCTTCAGGGTATTCCTGAGCTTCCAAGTATCTCTTCACCTCATGATACCAGGGTTTTTCAGTCACCTTTTCGGCCTCAAGATCGCAGCAGTATGCAGGTTCGTCCAACTTCCAGATAATGATCCGGGGAGCCTCATTGTCCCATTTGACTTTGAACATTGAAGACATCGTAGCTAGTGCGTCTGCTAACTGATTCTCCTCTCTTGGGAAGTGTTCAAAAGTTATCTCTTCAAAGTGGGGAAGCAAAGTCAGCACATACTCCTTGTAAGGAATAAGATTCGGGTGTTTCGTATCCCACTCGCCTTTGATCTGATTGATTATGAGAGCGGAGTCTCCGAAGACACTCAGAAACTTGATCCTTAAGTCGATTGCAGCTTAAAGACCCATGATGCATGCCTCATATTCTGCCATGTTGTTGGTGCAGCTGAAACACAATCGGGCGGTGAGTGGAGTATGAGTACCTTTAGGGGATATGATCACAGCGTCGATGCCGTTACCCAAAGCGTTGGAGGCTCCGTCAAAATGCATAGACCATCGGGATCCTTCCTCAGGCCCTTCATCCGGTCCAGGCACTTCACAATCAGTTACCACCATGATATCTTCGTCCGGAAATTCAAAGTTCAATGATCGTCCACAGGTTGGTGTGCCAAATGGTCTGCCAATACACTTCCCTTGATTGCTTTTTGCATGGTGTACTGGATATCATATTCGGTCAAGATCATTTTCCATCTTGCTATTCTTCTAGACAGAGCAGGCTTTTCGAATATGTACTTGATTGGATCCATTTTTGAAATCAACAGAGTAGTATGAGTCAGCATATACTGTCTCAGCCGGCGAGCAGCCCATACTAGAGCGCAACAAGTTTTCTCGAGCAGTGAGTACCGAGACTCACAATCGGTAAACTTTTTGCTCAGGTAATAAATAGCGTGCTCTTTTCGGCCAGACTCGTCATGCTGCCCCAGCACACACCCCATCGAGTGGTCAAGTACTGTCAAGTATAGTATCAGAGGTCTCCCTTCCACTGGTGGCATAAGAATGGGTGGTTCTTGGAGATACTCCTTTATCTTTTCGAAAGCGGCCTGACATTCATCGTTCCAACGTACTACTTGATCTTTCTTCAACAATTTGAAGATAGGCTCACAGGTAGCAGTTAGATGTGAGATGAATCGGGCAATGTAATTCAATCGTCCCAGAAAGCCTCTGACTTCTTTCTCTGTCTTGGGAGTCGGCATCTCTTGTATGGCTTTCACCTTGGCAGGGTCCACCTGAATACCTTTATCGCTTATAATGAAACCTAGCAATTTTCCAGACCTCACCCCAAAGGTGCACTTGTTTGGGTTCAACCTCAGCTTGTACAACTTCAGTCGGTCAAACAGCTTCCGCAGATGGTCAAGGTGTTCCTCCTCAGTTTGAGACCTTGAAATCATGTCATCAACATATACCTCAATCTCATGATGGATCATATCATGAAATAAGGCAACCATGGCACGTTGGTAGGTTGCCCCAGTATTTTTCAACCCGAATGGCATGACCTTGTAGCAGAAGGTGCCCCACTGAGTCACAAAGGTAGTCTTTTCCATATCTTCAGGAGCCATCTTGATCTGATTATACCCTGAAAAACCATCCATGAAGGAGAACACCTTATGTTGAGCAGTATTATCAACAAGAACGTCGATGTGAGGTAGGGGGAAGTCATCCTTGGGGCTTGCCCTGTTCAGATCCCTGTAATCGACACACATTCTGACCTTACCGTCCTTCTTCGGCACTGGCACCACGTTGGCAACCCACTGAGGGTAAGAGGTTAATGCTAGAAACCCGGCATCAAATTGCTTCATAACCTCGGCTTTGATCTTTTCGGACATCTCTGGACGCATACGGCGGACCTTTTGCTTTACCGGAGGGCAGTCTTCCTTGGTAGGCAGGTGATGAACCACAATGTCGGCATCCAAACCAGGCATGTCTTCATAAGACCAAGCAAAGATCTCCATGTAGTCATGCAGCATCTGGATCAATCGCTGCTTCACGCTGAGCTCTAGATTGGTACCAATCTTGACTTCTTTTCTATCTGTCTCAGTACCCAGGTAAATTGTTTCCACCGGCTCTTCATGCGGCTGAATGGCCCTCTCTTCCTGGAGTAGCAGTCTTGCAAGTTCACCAGGCACTTCGCAATCATCTTCACCTTCGTCTTCGGCCAAGTTGATCGGATTCTCGAAGTCATAACTGGCAGTAGCAGAGCTGTTACCAGTGAGATCCAGAGTGGATTGAAACCTGTATAAGTGAGTGTGTGTAAATATAGTTGTTTTGCAATATATAACACAGAAAGAAAAAGAGCACAAGATTTGAAATGCAACAAACGTCCAATGTTTTGATTAATGATATATGGAAATGTCATACAAAAAGCCCTCACAAATGGAGCTACGGTGCCCCGGGTAGGACACCGAGCCAATAAAAGTTTCAACATATTGTTTGTTACAAATTGAAAATCAAAAGAGTTCATTACTGCGTGACAAATGTAATAGGTGTAAAATCCTTTGCCGTCTAGTTGCTTGGTCCGTTGTTGGTGGTTGGATAGATCCAACTGTCAAATTCTGCTTCCTCTACGTCCTCCTCGATAGCATTCACCCTTGGGTTGGTGATAAACACCGGAGCCTTTCTGATCCTTTCTTTGCGCACAGCCCTCTGAGCCTCTGCAGTGAAGCCCAGCCCAAACTTGTCGGTCTTTTGAGTGAAGTCAGGAAGCTGACCCCAGTTTGCACATTTGCCTTTCTCGATTACAGCCCGGGCATCCTTCAGGGAAGCCATCTTCAGAGGAAAGTCTTCTTCAACCATTGCCTCAGTTGACACCAACGTTGGAGGTACCTCTTCAAAATGTTGAAAGGGGGTTTCAATAAACTCCCCGTCCATCTTGATATACCGGAATGAATTCAAGTGACTTACCATGTATTCCTCCTCACCCTGCACAGTAACAATCTTCCCTTTGACAGGGTATTTGAGCTTTTGGTGTAGAGTGGATGTTACTGCCCCAGCCTTGTGAATCCAGGGTCGACCCAACAAGCAGGAATAAGATGGACGAATATCCATCACGTAGAACGTTGAGTCGAAGACTTGGGAACCCACACGAATAGGAATGTCTACCTCACCGTGCACCATCCTCTTAGAACCGTCGAAGGCTCTAACAATGATGTTACTAGGTTTCAATTCCAGGCCCTCACAATCCAATCGATCCAAGGCCTTCTTGGGCAAAACATTCAGGGAAGAACCGGTATCCACCAACACGTGTGCGAGAGTAGTGCCCCTGCATTCTATAGAGACATGCAGGGCATCATTGTGATTTTTCCCTTTGGCAGTAAGGTCAACATCCGAGAACCCCAAGCCATTGTCAGCTGTCAAATTAGCCACACAGTCAGTGAATTGATCTGCAGAGGTCTCTTGCGGCACATGGGCCGTTTTCAGAAATGAAATCAGGGCCTTTGCGTGGGCCTCTGAGCACAGCAGCAATGATAGCATAGAGATTTTGGAGGGGGTATGCCCCAGCTGTTCAACGACATTGAAGTCACTCTTTTTAATGATTTTAAGGATTTCCTCCATCTCTTGTTGGGAGGCTTCAACAGCAGTCTTTTTTGGTGCCTCCGTCCTGGCAGGCAAATCGGTAGCAACTTCTTTGCCCAGAGCATCAGAGGACTCGGCGGCAGTAGTAGACACAGGAACTTGATTTGGAAAATGCACACTTGCGGGTGTGATGATAAGAGGCTTTCAGATAACTGATGGTGCAATGTCAGGCGAGAAGAGCCTACCACTGCGAGTAATCTTGGTGGGACCAGTGATGTTACTGATACTGGTATCGGTGTTGAACTCCTGCTTCACTCCAAGCACATACACGTCTGCCCCATAGTGCCATGGGACAGCCTTGTTAGATTCATAGGGGAGAGGCCCCGGAACAGTAATAGTAATGGGTGCAACAGACATAATTTGGACTGGCTTCCTTGGGAGAGCCTTGGTAGAATTGTTGAAAATTGTGACGACAGATACTTCTTCAGCGGAAACAAACGGAACAACAGTTTTCTTGAACAGAATTTCTTTGCTATCCATCAGGCTTTGGATGCCTGATTTCAGCAGCGGACAACCGGTAGGGATAACAGCACACAGGAGGCAACCCTTGCTACAACCCGGAAATAAAACGGCTAGTAGTAAGTTCCTCTTAACAATCAATAGAGGGGTAGCAACATCATTCACCGAAACAGCATACAAATCTTCCTCGACGGCATTTACTCTATGCTGGGGCATAGGAGCAGTTACAACATTTGGCCTCTCAGGCGCCTCAAACTGAATTTCCTTCGCGTCGATAAGGTCTTGCACTTTATTTATCAGGGCCCAGCAATCATCAGTAGTATGCCTGAGGCTATCAGAATGATAAGCACAACGGGCATTTGGGTTATACTTAGGAGATGCAGTATTCACGACCTTCGGAGCCTCTTTGATGGTCACCAAGTTGGTTGATAACAGTTGCGGTAAGATTTGTGACAAGGTCATACTCAGCCGAGTATACTGCCTCTTGGGCCTTTCACCTCTTTGTTGATTGTACTGCTGAGGAGCAGCAACAGGCTTTGAAATGACCAAGGCATTGACGGCTTGGCGGCTTTCTGGCTTGACTTGTCTTCTAGGACCATAGACGGCACTTGCTTCCTTCTTGAAAGGCCTCTTCTCAGTACTTGCGGAGGAAGCTTTCTGTATTTTTCCTGACCTGATGCCGGCTTCTATCCTTTCACCCGTCAGAATCAAATCCGTAAACCCAGCTGAGGAATTGCCAACCAGATGATTGAAAAATGGACCAAACAAGGTCCCTAGAAACATATCAACCAGCTCACGATCAGTCAATGGAGGCTGCACCCTGCCAGCCAAATCTCTCCATTTTTGTGCATATTCTTTGAACCCTTCGCCCGTTCCTAGAGACATACCCTGAAGTTGGGTACGCGTAGGAGCGAGGTCAGAATTGTATTGATATTGTCTATAAAATGCGGTCGCCAAATCTTCCCAATGTCGGATACTGGTTCCATCTAGCTGATAAAACCACTCAAGCTGCGACCCCGAAAGGCTATCTTGGAAGAAGTGGATCCAAAGATTTTTGTCTGCCGTGTAAGGTTGGATCTTCCTTACGTACGACCTTAGATGCAGCTTTGGACAGGAAGCCCCGTCGTATTTGGCAAAGGCAGGCGCCTTAAACTTGTGTGGGATTACCACCCCAGAAGATAACCCGAAATCTCCGAAATCCAGCCCCGACACATTCTGAATCTCCATGGCGCTCAAGTGGTCCTCTAATTGCTTGTATCTGTCAGTAGCAGGTGGGTATTGTTCGTCATTGTAATCCGTCTCGTTGTCAGAGACTGCAGGACTAGGAGCTCCTCCCCCTTGGGGACTGTCTTTCTCTGCAGAGGAAGTAGTTGGATCAGCCTCATTATGGAGTGTGTTCCCAAACCTGCGTCTAGTGTTGAATAACACAGTTCTCTTCTTCTTCTTCTTCTTTAGGAGCAGAGCCTTCAACTCTTGCTGACCTTGGGCCAGGCTCATGACCTTTTCTTGAAACTGGGCATTTTGGGCCTGAAGGGCCTTGATTGCTTGCTCACTGGAGGATTCTGGATTCATGATGACTGTTCAAAATAAACAGCGAAGAAGATTAAGCAACCTGTAGAAAAAAGGGTACCTGTTATGCACATGATGCATGAGATGCTATCTATGCAATGCATTCAAGGTTTTTAGAAATTCATAATTTTTGCAGACAAAAAGAACGCGCGTCATATTAATAAGAAGAAATTTGTTAGTACATACGTGCCCCATGGGCCAAATATTACAAAAACAACTTCTCAAGGTAAAAAGACGTTGCACATCCTCTTTGGCGCAGTGTAGGTGTTGAGGGCCTCTTACTCATGGAGTCGGCGGGTGAGCTCTAAAACCTTCCTCTCGCTGGCGTAGAAGCTGGCTTCAAAAGTGTTCCGTTCCTCCTTGAGTTGGATCCAACTCTTCTGCATCTCCTCCCACGATGTAGGCATGTCAGGATGTAGGATGGTGTAGGGAACCTCTCCTTCCTTGACGGGCTCTTTAATCACAGGGAGAACATGAGGATAAGGCATCATTAGACTCTGGGCTCGGGCTCGTACCCACTTGAGATAAGGCTCAAGAGGGATGGAGTTCTTGTGTCCCAGTGTCTTGCTGTCAACCTTGTTAGGCATCCTCCAAGCTCTGATGAATCTTTGGCGAAGTCCTTGCGCATCGTTGTCGAAGTCAAAAACTAGGTCAGGAATCAACATGTCGTGAGGGCCATCTCTTCGTGCATATCCAAATTGCCTCAAAGCTAGGCAAGGCTTGTAGGTGATACCTCCTCTGATTCCAAGTAATGGAACATTAGGGAACTCTCCACAACGATCGACGATGATGACATTTTCTCTGGACCGAGAACACCAATGTACATCAGAGTGAGTAAGAGTCATCAACCGTTGGGACCACCTTGAGCCTTGGTCATTCTTCAAGACAGATTGTGGAAGGTGCGAAATAAACCACCTTGCAAGGAGAGGAGTACATCACATGAGAACACCCCTCTTTCTCATTGTTCGTGTGTAAAATGAGTGAAGAATGTCCCCAAGCAATGTTGGTATTGGATTTCTGGACAAGAAGATTTTGACGGTGTTGACATCTACCAATTGGTCATAATTTGGGAACAAGACCAACCCATAGATAAGGAGTTCCACAATCTCTTCAAAGGCTTGTAGGTCCAATGAATTCCAACACTCTTGTGCCTTCTCAAACAAGAATTTTGCTAAGAAGCCTTTGACACCGCTTCTAGTTTCACAATGCCCCTTGATGTCAGAAGGCTGTAGATGTAATGCTCGAGCAACATCTTCAGGCTTTGGTTCCTTTTCCGTACCGTTGAAAGGTAGTTGATTAAGGATAGGAATTATCAAGAGTTGAGAAAATTCCTCCAAAGTGGGTACCAACTGGTAGTCAGGGAAAGTGAAACAGTGGTGAAGAGGGTCAAAGAACTGGAATAGCACTTTCATCATGTCCTCTTCAATGTTGGTGTTGACTAAGCTGAGCAGTCTACCATGTCTTTCACTGAAGGATGAGCTTTCCGAAATTCTTGAGGTGAGCTCCTTGAGTTGAGGAGAGATTCTCACAAGGTTAACTTGGATGGTTTTTCTGCGAGGAATTTCCATGACCTACAAAACAAGAACAAAGATGAAGATCTAAACCCTTGAAGTGGTTAGTAAATGCATATGATGCTTTATGATGTTCATGATGTATGCACAAACATATGTACAAGCAAATCATACCAAACCCTAGTTTCAGGCTTGCATGGGGTTTCATAGGTAAGTACCCTCTTGAGTGTAGTTGGCTTAAAAACCTGTCCTATAAATAGTAACCGGGTTCTAAGGAGCTCAATATCACTGGATTGTTTTCATTGTTCATTGTTTTGGTTTAACCACTTAACTAGCGACCAAAATATTCCAAGAAAACAACCCTCAATGAGTGTAGTATCGAGTATCTACCAACTTCGGACTGCACCAAAGCCGGTCATCTCACTACCCCTAATGAAAGGCCAAGATGGTCAAGTAAGGTTCTAGGTCATTAGTGCTTAGTGACATCACTCAGCGGCCCCGTACTCTCCTTGATTGAACTCAAGGGTTACCGGTACTCACAAGTATGTCGCACTAATATAGCTATTGCTCCGACCGTGTCGGTATACCCCGCACAGTTTCCACAACGTATTGCTATCTATGAATGTTTCCCAAAATCCGGGTGTAGGATTGTAAACCCAAACAAGAGAGCCAAGATATAAAGCAATCAATTCAAACAATTAGTCATGCAAGAGGGTGATCTAAGCCCTAAGGTTACTCCACTTTTAAATTTTTCCCCAGCAGAGTCGCCAGTTCTGTGATATTTTGCGTTTGTTTTCACAAATGTTTCGGTTGAGCAAGAGTCGCCACCGACTTTTTATTTTATCCTAAGGAAAGGTTAAAAAGCACAGCAAAAACCTTTGAGATGTTTTCTTGGGTTCGGGGAGTAGATTATAGAAAGGGAAGGTATTAGCACCCTTTCTATCCATGGTTATCCATGGGCTCTTAGTTACTTGCTTAGATCAACTTGCCTTAATTTTCAATTGTTTGAAATGGTGCTTTGTGGGTTTGAAAATGTTTTGAAAAGAAGCCAATGTGGTGGCAACCTTTGTAATGATCCATGTTGGGATGTATACAAAGATGTACGTCTTTTGAAAAGGTTTTCATTTGTTTTTGAAAGTGTGTTTTGAAAGTGTTGTGAGGTGTGGTTTAAAAAATAGGCAAGTGTTTTGTTTTGCAAGTTTGATTCAAGTAACTAAGAGGTTATCTACTCCTAAATTTCTCAAAGATTTCTCCTATGCTTTTAACCCTTTTAACAATTTTGTTCCACCATTGCATTTGGTTGACAATCTTGTGTTAGGATGTGAAAGGGACGGGCGTGGGTCATCGTTTAGACCATAATTGCAATGGTGCCAAGTATCTTTGGGCAATTTTTTCTTTAAGGGACTTGATCATTTTTAGGCAACTTTCGAAAGCGTCATCGAGGGACTATGATCATTTGAATTGTTTTGTTTTGCCCAAAGAGACCTAACATGCAATATGGCCCATTATTGAAGGCAACAAGTGGAATACCCTAGGGGGTGCAAGTGTGATTGGTGTTGTCCATTTTCATGCTTGTTTATCTTGAAATTAGGTCAAACTATTTTTGGTTGATTGATTTGCATACAAACCCTAATTCTAGCATGGTATAATTAGAAAGCATTAAAGTGTGAAAAATAAAGTTCCTAAGTTATTACAACACAATATATGGGAAGGGGGATACAAATGTTCAAATGGGGGTATTTTGACAAGGAATTTAAACCTAGACTATTACATCAAATATTGAATTATACAAATTATTTAATATACAATAATTAAATAAAAATGGAATAAATATGCAAGATGCAAAAAAAATGTTTTTTATGTGTATGACCAAAAGGTATTTTTTTTATGTGTCAAACAAACAAAAATAGAAAAAAAGTATTAATTTTTGGATTTTTTTATGTATTTAGGGCAAAACCCTAATTTATTAAATAAAAGGTATTAATTATTTAATATGTATAATATTTACTAGTTATGTACAAAAATAAAATAAAAATGAAGTATATTTGTCAAAAGGTATTTTTTAATGTTAAATATTAATAAAAAATAAAATGTATATATCTTGTATTTTTAACCTAAATATACTAATATATATGTAAATATTTATATTATATGATAAATATATTAAATATATACAAAAATAAAATATTTAATATTTACAAGAAAAGTACATTTTCATAAAATATTTTCACAAGATAAAATAAAATAAAAATCAGAAAAATAAAATGTATTGGTATTAATAATAGTATATAAGTATTTATTTATGTACAAATATCAATTTAAACAAATAAAAGCCTAATAAATATAAAAATGGTGTAAAAATATTTTTTTATATTTTTAATATTGTGAGGAAAAATAAATAAGTCAGAACAAAAAAGAAAAGGTCAAAAAATCATGAAAATAAGCATAATGGGCCAAGGGGGTTTAAAAGTAACAAAAGGGTGCAAATAGGAAACTGAAACAAAGCCCAACCCAAAAAGTCCTTCTTCAACCTCTGAACCTGTATGAACAACAATCAACACGCGTTTTCTATCTCCCAATTCCTGGACTTTCAAGCAAAACTCACAACATGAAAAATGTAGAGCATTAAGAGACGAATCCAGACATATAAAGAACTTGACTTAACTCTCTAAGATGAGAGAGAATTTCTTCTCCCCCAATTTCTGACCTAGTTTTTTTTCCATGTTCAGACATTAAATTCTCACAGCACACATAATATAAATGAAACTAATTACATGGGCATGTTCAGGGCTATGAATGTGACATATTTTCTTCACAAACCTAAAGCTAACAATGCCTGGATAGAGAGATATGAGTTCATGAACTTACCTATTCAGTTGGAATCGTATCTGGTGATGGAGGTACTTTCAGTGCAAGGTGATGATTGGTACAGCTTCCTTGATGTCCAGGGATGCTATTCCAAGTTTTACTTTGCTTTGAAACTAGCTGAATCGAGTTATAGAACTCCACCTGCAAAACAGAAAAATGAAAATGGTGATGTTGAATGGGAGTGTTACAGGTCGTGTTTGAGGTTTGGAATAGCTTCAAGGGATGTTGTGGGATGTGTTTGAAGTGTTTTTAGCAAGAATGCATGAATGGAATGAGTTATGGAACTCAATCTGTAGCAGGTCCCCTGTTTTGGAAGTTTGAGGGTGATTCTGTGAATGGGGAGGTATTGGAGATGATAGGCTCGTGTCTCAGGTCAGGATGGATGTTTAGAATGTGTTTGACAAGTTTTTCTTAAGCCTGTGTTAGCTGAGATGAGAGTTGTTGTATGTTATGCTAGCTTTCTTCAACTTTAAGCAACAAATGTTCAAGTTGAGTTTTAGACTGATAGAGGCCCCCCTAATGTGCTGCACAACTTAGTCTTGATCAGTGTAATTAGATCATAAACTTGTGCCAAAGAGATTTTCCCTGTACTTGCTTGGATTTCTAATTGACATAAAGTTCACTTTTGCTAAAATGGACATTATGCTTTTTCTATTTTGGGACTAAACCTTTATGTAATGCTTGAACACATAAAATATGGTCTTGGCACAATGAGTTTGCATTAAATTTATGAGTGCAAAAGGGATATAGGACCTGTAATCAAGTTGTGCAAGCTGATTTCAAAATGGCCTAGATGTATGAACATGTAACTTGGCTAAATCAAAAGTGAGTTTTTCCCAACTTGCCAAATTCGATTCTCCCTAACCATGAGGTTGTTTGATGAGTTCTTTGACATTTTGGAAAGCCTGGAATGTGTACTACAATCCATCTTTGAAGTGCAAATTGAAATTCCAAGTGGAAGTATGTGAAAAATGGTCTTGAAGTTAGGTAAAAACCTT
Organism: Vicia faba; assembly: GCA_948472305.1. Lineage (NCBI taxonomy): Eukaryota > Viridiplantae > Streptophyta > Magnoliopsida > Fabales > Fabaceae > Vicia > Vicia faba. Next base: position 1,631,930,234 of record OX451736.1, read on the forward strand.
GCCTAAAATAGGTCAAATTTCTCTAAGTTAAGAATGGTTTGGTACCCTTGTTCCAAAAATTGTAACTCGAGCTACAAGCTTCTTTTGGGAAAACTTTGTGAATCAAAGTTGTAGATTTTGCAATAGGATACAACTTTCATGTTTTGACTTTTGCTTGAATCCAAATGAATCTTGGTGAGAAAGTGGGACAAAGTTAGGAAAAAATTAGGGTTTTTCATAACTTAGAAAAATTCTAAGTTATGAAAAATCTTCATTTCAAACCCTAATTTGCAATTCTTGATTTCTTGATGAACAAGTTTCATGATTTGGCATGTTTTGATGAAAAATGGATCTTGACACTTGATTTTGACCAAAAAGTCAAAGTTTGACTTTTCAGTATACAGTCAAAATTGATCAATTGACTGGGAAATTCAACTGTCAATCTTGTGTATTTGGGATCTTTTGAACTTGTTGAGCATGTCAAGATAATTCCATGGGGTCCTTGAGTCCATATGTGAGTTTGGTTTGCCATTGGCTAGGTCAAACAGTCACAAATTGCCTTTGTGCAGTCAAAACCCTAAAAATGACCATTTTGCCCTTTTGGTGATCTGATCAAATTTCTTGTGGAATTGTGATCCAAACTTGATCAAATGGTCCATGTGATTTCATAATGTTGATGTGGGTCAATTTTCATGAGATTTGACTGTCAATTGGCCACAATTGACTTTTTCCCCAATACAGCTGATTTCTAGGTCAACTGTCCAATTGACTGGGCAAAATTTGGAATCAAGACTTGAAACTTGGTATGGATAAACTTGGGAGTCCAACATGAAGCATGAAAGTCATCTTAGGCATTTTAGGTCAAAATATCTTTGTGCAAACACAAACCCTAATTTGGGTCAACAGTGCAAGGAGAAGTCTTGAGCAGAGGAAACCCTAACTGGACCTTGAGCTCCAAGGGTCTTGTGGTGAGAAAATGTTGAGGAAAATGGGACGGCAAATTTTGGGGTACAACACTTTGCATTAGGGTAGAAATCATGGACTGAATCCCTCCAAATCAATGCACATGAATATGATTTGATTCCCATTTACAAACTTGCCAAATTTGATTTGATTCAATCTTTTTGCACATGATTTGCCTTGGTACGAATTTGGAGATATGCTATCTGTCCATTGAAGCCTACAATCAATAAAAAATCTTTGGTTATCAATTTTTATTTTATTTTATATTATTTAATTTGATTTAAAATGAATAAATTCAAATAAAAAACAAATTAAATAATAAAAATAATATATGGACACATGGCTGAAGCTAGGGCACGTGGACAATGATGCAAACTCAAATCAAGTGGAAAAGGATGGACCCATTTGACAAAATTTGAAGTTTTGGGGATAGTTGACTTTTGGCAATTTTGCAAAAAAGTCCAACTTCAACAATACATAACTTCTTCAATTTTGAACCTTTGGAAGTGTTATTGGACTTTTTAGAAAGCTTGATATGTCCTCTAACCAACCCATTTGGTATCATCTAATTTTTATATTCTATGCGCAAGTTATAAGCTTTGGAAAAAAAAGGTGTTTTTGTTGACTTTCAAAAATGACCTATAATGTCCAAATTCATAACTTCTTGTGAGTGCATATTTTGATCTTGGGGTATGAAGATGGATTGTTTAAAATTTCATCCTCTTTTAAATGAGCTTTGGATGGGTCATTTCTCATAAAGTATGAGAAAGTTATGTTTGGTCAAAGTTGAGTTGACTTTTCCTACAAAACCCTAATTTAGCATCTTTTGAGTCTTGATGAATTTTGAGCAATCCTTGATGAATCATGATCAACCCTTGATCAAATGATGAAATATACTTTAAAATGAGAATGTTGACAAAAAGTCTTGAAGTTTGACTGTATTTGGGTCATAGTTGACTTTTGCCCTAGCACAGTCGATTTTTGGGCCCTTTGAGCAATTGACTGAGCAAACTTCCTCTGTAAGGCTTGAAATTTGACATGGATGATCTTGAGAGCATATTAGGACATTAGGGATCACTTGAGGTAATTTGGACTCAAGGATCTTGATGCAACACAAAACCCTAATTTGGGGTTGACTGCCTTAGGAGATAGCTTGTCTGTCCAACTCTTGAGCAACCTTGAGCCACTTAGAGATTTTTCTGGCCATATTTTGAGAAATATGAGAGGGAAAATTTTGGGGTACAACAGCTGCCCCTGTTAAATCTTCTTAAACCTGAGGATGTAGATTGGCTTTCGTGCCTTTCGTGATCCAAAGGTGGAAGATGATTGAACACTAGAGTGCCCAAAAATTTGCACTCGCATGGAGTGGTATCAGCCTTGTGATGTCGGGAATGAGCTTACAGATGCCATTTGGAGATTGATGGAGGGAGGATGGGCTTAAAGATGCCATCTGAAGGGGTGTAGATTGCATAAGAGATTCCTTAATGAGAGCTTGTATACCTGCTATTGTGGAAGATTCTGCTTGGGGAAGTCTGATCTTTGTTGAGATTTAGGAACTTGCGTGTACTTCAACTGAGAGAACATCTCTGTTGAGTTTTAAGAACTTGTCCATAATTCAACTGGGGAAACTTTGTCGAGATTTAGAACCTTATCTGTAATTCAACCGAGAATAATTCAGTTGAGATTTAAGAACCGGTCAGTACTTCGACTGAGGGAAACATCTTCATCGAGATCTAGGAACTGTCTGTAATTCAACCGAGGATAATTTTGTTGAGATTTAAGAACTTGTCCACACTTCGACGGAGGAAAATTGTCGAGACTTAGAACCTTATCTGTAATTCAACTGAGACTAATTTAGTTGAGATTTAAGAACCGGTCAGTACTTCGACTGAGTGAAACATCTTCATCGAGATCTAGGAACTGTTTGTACTTCAACGGAGGATAATTCTGTTGAGATTTAAGAACTCGTCCACACTTCGACGGAGGAAAATTGTCGAGACTTAGAACCTTATCTGTAATTCAACCGAGACTAATTCAGTTGAGATTTAAGAACCGGTCAGTACTTCGACTGAGTGAAACATCTTCATCGAGATCTAGGAACTGTCTGTACTTCAACGGAGGATAATTCTGTTGAGATTTAAGAACTCGTCCACACTTCGACGGAGGAAAATTGCCGAGACTTGGAACCTTATCTGTAATTCAACCGAGACTAATTAAGTTGAGATTTAAGAACCGATCAGTACTTCGACTGAGTGAAACATCTTCATCGAGATCTAGGAACTGTCTGTACTTCAACAGAGGATAATTCTGTTGAGATTTAAGAACTTGTCCACACTTCGACGGAGGAAAATTGTCGAGACTTAGAACCTTATCTGTAATTCAACCGAGACTAATTCAGTTGAGATTTAAGAACCAGTCAGTACTTCGACTGAGTGAAACATCTTTATCGAGATCTAGGAACTGTCTGTAATTCAATGGAGGATAATTCTACTGAGATTTAAGAACTTGTCCACACTTCGATGGAGGAAAATTGCCGAGACTTAGAACCTTATCTATAATTCAACCGAGACTAATTCAGTTGAGATTTAAGAACCGGTCAGTACTTCGACTGAGGGAAACATATTCATCGAGATCTAGGAACTGTCTGTACTTCAACGGAGGGTAATTCTGTTGAGATTTAAGAACTTGTCCACACTTCGATGGAGGAACTTTGTCGAGGTTTAGAACCTTATCTGTAATTCAACCGAGAATAATTCAGTTGAGATTTAAGAACCGGTCAGTACTTCGACTGAGGGAAACATCTTCATCGAGATTTAGGAAGTGTCTGTACTTCAACGGAGGATAATTCTGTTGAGATTTAAGAACTTGTCCACACTTCTACGGAGGAACTTTTTCGAGATTTAGAACCTTATCTATAATTCAACCGAGAATAATTCAGTTGAGATTTAAGAACCGGCCAGTACTTCGACTGGGTGAAAACTTCATAGTTGAGAACTTAACTGCATCCTTCCTGAAAGGTAAAGGTCAGTCATATGCAATGCATGATATATATCAAGCAATGATGTTCTCAAAATAAATGAGATTGTGTCGTATGATACGTATATGCATGTATCATGATGTACGAAAATGTAATGCTTTTAGCTGGGGGGGGGAAATAAATCCCAGATAGCTGCTGGAGAATAGAGTTGGATTCTTCGTTTCCGTTGGGGACGGCGAACAAAGATGATTGCGAGAATAAACCTGCAGAAGAGGATAAATCCGTTGGGGAATAAACGGATGAGAAGATTACCTGTGGGGAAGAGATTCTCTGCTGAGGATTTCACTGATAAATTCCGCTGGGGATGGATTACCGTTGCTGGTGATACTGAATCCTGTTGGGGATTGAATTCCTGTTTGTGAAAGGGAAGAACTCCGCTGGGGATGCTCTTCGGTTGCGGCTTCACTGGGGATACCCTTTTAGACTCTAATGGGGGATAATCCTTTGAGCTTTGCTGGGGACAATCTTCCAAAGTCTACCGGGGACGATTCTCCAAACTCCATTGGGGATGCTTTTTCAGACTGCGCTGGGAAAAATTTTAAACTCCATTGAGGATTTTTGTATTCTGCCGGGGAATATCCTTACACTCCGTTGGGGAATATTAAGACTGCCGAGGATATTAAGCCTTTTCAGTGCTGATGGTAGATGAACTATGCTTGGGGAGAATATTACCGATTCATTCACAGTTGCAAGTCTCAGCTGAGGAGAGTTAACATTGCTGTCTTTTTCTTACTCTATGGGGAGTGAAAGCATTTCAGCCACATTCTTCAGCTAAATCTACCTTCGTACCTGGTGGATAGAGCAACTGTAAAGCTTGGACAAACTTATTTGCCCCTGTTTCTGATATTACAAGTAATCGTCTTTTGTTTCGCATGTAAATATTCATGAGCAGCAATTAATGTCAAATGTATATATAAAAAATGAACATTGGACGTTCTTTGCAAAACAAAACAGATAAAGGAAAAAAAGTTTGAAATTTCTTTGAAGATGAATTGTATTGATTTTGAAGTTTGGCCTGTAAATAGGTGTTTTTGTACAAGAGGCTGACGTCCTAGTAAGAGAACACCGCCGAATACTAGAATTTACACAATTCGTGAAAAACTAAACAAAACAACTATGTGAATAATCCCACTGGGTTCCAACTCTGCTATTGCCTTTATATTCTCGAGCATCTCATCACTTTGCTACTTTGTTGAAGGTAGATCAGATTGATTAGTGCCGTCCGAGCTTGGTAGTCGATACCGAAGTCTGGTTGCAAGGTGATCCAATGAGACATAGTGTTACGTTTTGATCCCTAATTTTTGCCTGGACCGCTCTTTCGGGTTTTCAGTCCACCGGGATACCCTTTTTTGCCCAAGTCGCCTTTTCAGGTTTTCGACTTGTCGGGTGTACAGTTTTTTTTATTTTCATCCCTTATTTTTGCCCGAACCCTTTTGGTTCGCCGGGAAGCCCTTATTTTTGCCTAGGCCAGTCAACCTAGCGGGTTGTTAATTATGCGTAGTATCTTTTCACTATGTATGCATTGACGGGGTGAGGAAGGTCGTCACCATCCATGGTGGTTAGAATCATAGCTCCTCCTGAGAAAATGTTCTTAACCATAAATGGCCCTTCGTAAGTAGGGGTCCATTTGCCCCTGGGATCACCTTGAGGTAAGATGATGCGCTTGATAACCAGGTCCCCAACTTAATGCTCTTGTCTTCTAACTTTCTTGTTAAATACCTTGATCATCCGTTTTTGATACGTCTGACCATGACAAATAGCAGTAAGTCTCTTTTCGTCGATTAAATTCAGCTGATCAAGCCGGGTCTGAATCCAGTCATCTTCGCTCAAACCTGCATCCTTCATAATCCGAAGAGAGGGTATCTAAACTTCAATGGGCAAAAGTGCCTCCATGCCATATACCAAGGAATAGGGTGTTGCCCCTGTTGACGTCCGTGTTGAGGTACATTACCCATGAAGAGCAAATGGTAACATCTCGTGCCAATCTTTGTATGTCACCATCATCTTCTGCACAATCTTCTTAATGTTCTTATTAGCCGCTTCAACAGCCTCATTCATCTTCGACCGGTAAGGAGAAGAGTTGTGATGCTGTATCTTAAACTGTTTGCAGAGTTCGGTGATCATCTTATTGTTGAGATTGGTACCATTGTCCGTAATGATCCTCTCTGGTACACCGTATCGACAAATCAGATTGTGCCGAATGAACCGTGCCACGACGTTCTTGGTTACAGTAGCAAAGGAAGCCGCTTCAACCCACTTTGTAAAGTAATCAATAGCTACCAAGATGAAATGATGCATGTTGGATGCTGTAGGTCTAATCTCTCCGATCATATCAATGCCCCACATTGCAAAAGGCCACGAAGCTGTCAAGACGTTCAGAGGTACTGGAGGTATGTGCACTTTATCAGCATAGACTAGGCACTTGTGACAGGTCTGAGAATGCTGATAACAGTCGGCTTCTATTATGGACCAATAATATCCTGCCCGTAGGATCTTCCTTGCCATGGTGTGTCCACTGGAATGAGTTCCGAAAGTACCTTCATGTAAATCTACCATGATCCTTTCTGCCTCGTTCTTATCCATACATCGCAGTAAGGTTGAATCATGGTTGCGCTTGTAAAGGATACCATTGCTGATGAAGAACTTCGCCGTGAACCTCCTCAGAAACTTTTTATCATTAACAGATGCACCCTTGGGGTACTCCTGAGCCTCAAGGTATCTCTTCACCTCATGAAACTAGGGTTTATCTGCTACTTCTTCAGTTTCAATGTCACAACAATGTGCAAGTTCGTCCAATCTTTCAATGATAATCCGGGGAGCTTCGTTGTCCCAATTGACCTTGAACATAGAACACATCGTAGCTAGCGCGTCCGCCAACTGATTCTCCTCTCTAGGGAAGTGTTCAAAGGTTATCTTCTCAAAGTGGGGAAGCAACGTCAATACATACTCCTTGTAAGGAATAAGATTTGGGTGTTTCGTATCCCACCCGCCTTTGATCTGACTGATCACGAGAGCGGAATCTCCGAAGACACTCAGAAACTTAATCTTAGGTCAATTGCTGCTCGAAGACCCATAATGCACGCTTCATACTCCGCCATGTTGTTGGTGCAATTTAAACATAGTCGGGCGGTGAATGGAGTATGCGAGCCTTTAGGAGATATGATCACGGTGCCAATGCCATTACCCAAAGCGTTCGAAGCTCCATCAAAGTACATAGACCATCGGGATCCTTCCTCAGGTCCTTCATCCGGTCCAGGTGTCTCATAGTCGGTTACCAACATGATGTTCTCATCCGGAAATTCAAAGTTCATAGACTGGTAATCATCCACTGCTTGATGTGCCAAATGATCTGCTAACACACTTCCTTTGATTGCCTTTTGGGTCGTGTATTGGATGTCATACTCAGTCAAGATCATCTGCCATCTTGCTATTCTTCCGGACAAGCCAGGTTTCTCGAAGATATACTTGATTGGATCCATATTTGATATCAATAGAGTAGTGTGAGTCAGCATATACTATCTCAGCCGACGAGCAGGCCATGCCAAAGCGCAACAAGTTTTCTCGAGCAGTGAGTATCGGGTCTCACAGTCGGTAAACTTTTTGCTAAGGTAATAAATAACATGCTCTTTTCGGCCAGACTCGTCATGGTGCCCCAACACGCACCCCATTGAGTTATCGAGTACTGTCAAGTATAAGATCAGAGGTCTCCCTTCAACTGGAGGCATCAGGATATGTGGCTCTTGGAGATACTCTTTGATCCTTTTGAAAGCAGCCTGACATTCATCATTCCATCTTACCACTTGATCTTTCTTCAATAGCTTGAAGATTGGCTCACAAGTAGCAGTCAGGTGCGAGATGAATCGGGCAATATAGTTCAGACGTCCCAGAAAGCCTCTGACTTCTTTTTCTGTTCGAGGAGCTGGCATCTCCCGTATAGCCTTCACTTTCGCAGGATCCACCTGAATACCTTTATCACTTATGACAAAACCCAGCAGCTTACCAGATCTCTCCCCGAAGGTGCACTTGTTTGGGTTTAACCTCAGCTTGTACAACTTCAACCTGTCAAATAGCTTCTTAAGGTGGTCCAGATGTTCTTCCTTAGTCTGGGATCTGGCAATCATGTCGTCTACGTATACCTCAATCTCATGATGGATCATGTCATGAAACAAAGCAACCATGGCACGCTGATACGTTGCCCCAAGATTCTTCAATCCAAAAGGCATGACCTTGTAGCAAAAGGTACCCCATTGAGTAACAAAGGTTGTCTTCTCCATGTCTTTGGGAGCCATCTTAATCTGATTGTAACTGGAGAAACCATCCATAAAGGAGAAGACCTTATGCTGTGCGGTGTTGTCAACCAGAACGTCGATATGAGGTAGAGGGAAATCATCCTTGGGACTCGCCCTGTTCATATCCCTATAATCAACACACATTTGAACTTTACCATCCTTTTTCAACACAGGAACCACGTTGGCAACCCACTGCGGGTAAGAAGTAACTGCTAGAAAACCCGCATCAAACTGCTTCATCACTTCAGCCTTGATTTTCTCAGATATATCCGGGCGCATTCGGCGGACTTTCTATTTTATTGGAGGACAGTCTTCCTTGGTAGGCAGGCGATGAACCACAATATCGGTATCCAATCCAGGCATATCTTCATAAGACCAGGAAAAGATCTCAACGTAGTCACGCAACATCTGAATCAACCGTTGCTTGACACTAGGTTCCAGATTTGCACCGATCTTGACCTCTTTCTTGTCTATCTCTGTACCCAGATTTATTGATTCCACCGGCTCTTCATGCGGCTGAATAACCCTCTCTTCCTGGAGTAGCAGTCTAGCAAGTTCACCAGGCACTTCACAATCATTTTCACCTTCATCTTCGGCTAAGTTGATCGGACTTTCGAAGTCATAACTGGCAGTAGCAGAGTCGTTACCAGTGGGATCCAGAGTGGATGTAGACCTGTATATGTGAGTGTGTGTAGAATAGCTGTTTTGTAATATATAATAAAAGAAAAACAAGGAGCGCAAAATTTGAAATGCAAGAAACGTCCAATGCTTTTATTAATGATATAAGTAGATGACACACATAAAGCCCTCACAAATGAAGCCACGGTGCCCCGGGTAAGACACCGGGCCGTAAAGTTTAAAACATTGTCTGTTACAAATTCAAAACAAAAGTCTCATTACTGGGTAATAAAATAAATTGGGACGAAGTCCTTTGCCGTCCAATTGCTTAATCCACCATCGACAGTCGGGTAGATCCAACTATCAAACTCAGACTCTTCAACATCGTCTTCAATGGCATTCACTCCTGAATTACTGATGAACAAGGGAGGTCTTCCAATCCGTGCATTCTGAACAACCCTTTGAGCTTCTGCAGTGAAACCCAAACCAAACTTGTTAGTCTTATGTGCAAAATCAGGGAGTTGGCCCCAATTTGCACACCCACCTTTCTCAACCACAGCCCGAGCATCCTTGAAGGAAGCCATCTTCATTGGAGGATCTTCGACAACAGTCTCAGTTGATGACAGCGTCTGAGGAACCTCTTCAAAATGTTGAAATGGGGTCTCAATGAACTCCCCGTCCATCTCTACATATCGGAAAGAGTTGAGGTGGCTCACCATGTACTCCTCCTCTCCTTGTACTGTCACAATTTTCCCTTTCACCGGGTATTTTAGCTTCTGGTGGAGCGTAGAGGTTACTGCCCCAACTTTGTGGATCCACGGACGACCCAGCAAACAAGAATAAGATGGCCGAATGTCCATCACATAGAATGTAGATGCGAAAACCTAAGAACCAACCTTAATCGGAATATCCACTTCTCCGTGTACCATTCTCTTGGACCCATCAAAAGCCCTGACTACAATGTTACTCGGCTTCAGCTCCAACCCTTCACAGTCTAACCGGTCTAGAGCCTTCTTAGGTAAAACATTCAGCGATGACCCGGTATCTACCAATACATGAGCAAGAGTAGTGCCCCTGCATTCAATGGAGGCATGCAGGGCGTCATTGTGATTCTTCCCCTTAGCAGTCAAGTCGGCGTCAGAGAAACCCAACCCATTATCAGCAGTCAGACTAGCCACACAATCTTTAAACTGATCAGCTGATGTCTCTTGCGGTATGTGTGCAGTCTTCAGGGAAGTAATCATAGCCTTGGCATGGGCTTCTGAGCATAGCAACAGTGACAACATAGAGATTTTGGATGGGGGTTGCCCCAGCTGTTCGACTACATTGTAGTCGCTCTTTTTGATGATCTTCAAAATTTCCTCCATCTCTTGTCTAGAGGCTTCAACAGTAATCGTCTTCGGTGCCTCTGTATGGGCAGGCTCATCAGTGGTCCCTTTGCCCCGAGTGTCAGATGACTCGGCAACAGGGGTAAGGATTGGAACTTGAACATGGACAGTAGCAGGTACACTGGCAGGTGTAATAACAACAGGCTTCCAGACAGTTGGTGGAGAGATATCAGGGGAGAAAAGTCTTCCGCTGCGGGTGACTTTGGCAGGTCCAATAATATTGCTGACGTCAGTATCAACATCCAAATCTTGTTTAACTCCGTGATAATACATGTCAGCCCCGTAGTGCCATGGGACAACTTTATTTGATGTATAGGGGATAGGCCCAGGAATGGTGATGATCAATGGTGCAATTCTTGGAACAAATGTAATTCTAACAGGCTTTCTCGAGGAAGCCTTGGAAGAATTGTCGAAAATGGTGATTATAGCAACTTCTTCAGCAGGAACCAAAGGAACAAGAGTCTTCTCAAACATAATTTATTTATTATCCATCAGGCGTTGGACACCTGACTTCAAAAGATGGAAACCGATAGGTAGGACGAAACACATACGGCAACCTTCACCGCAGCCTAGAAATAAACCGGCTAACAGAAGGTTCTTCTTCACAGTCATCAATGGAGTAACAATGTCTTTCACAGAAACCACGCACGAGTCTTCATATATAGCATTCACTCCATGCTTGGGCATAGGAGCATTCACAACATTAGGTCTTTCAGGTGCTTTGAACTCAATCTCCTTCACATCAATCATGTCCTGTACTTTGTTCTTTAAGACCCAACAGTTATCCGTGTCATGCCCCGGGCTACCAGAGTGAAAAGCACAACGGGCATTCAGATCATACATGGGTGATGCAGCGTTGGGAGTCTTCGGGGCTTCCTTCAGAATTACCAAGTTGGTTTTCAATAACTGCGGCCGAATTTAGGATAAAGTCATGTTGAGCTGAGTGAATTGTCTTCGAGGTCTCTCGGCCCTTGGCTGTTTGTTGCGTTGAGGAGTAACAACATGTCTTGAAATAACAACCGCATTAACAGCTTGGCGGCGTTCAGGTCTATTATGGCTTTTTGAACTGTAAACAACACCCGACTCTTTCTTAAAAGGCTTCTTCTTGGTGCCTGATGAAGCACCCTTCTGTATTTTACCGGATTTGATATCGGCCTCAATTCTTTCCCCGATCATAATCAGCTCTGTAAACCCGAATGATGAACTTCCAATCAGATGGTTGAAATACGGACCCGACAAGGTCCCCAGAAACATAACCACTAGTTCCCTATCAGCCAAGGGTGGTTGCACCCTTCCATCCAGGTCCCTCCACTTTTGAGCATAATCTTTGAAACCTTCGCCCGCACCCATTGACATACCCTAGAGTTGGGTACGCGTGGGAGCAAGGTCGGAATCGTATTGGTACTGCTTGTAGAAAGCAGCGGCCAAATCTTCCCAATTACGGATACTAGCACCTTCCAGCTGGTAAAACCATTCAAGCTAAGTTCCTGAGAGACTGTCTTGAAAGAAGTGGATCCAGAGGTTCTTGTCAGCGGTGTATGGCTGAATCTTTCTAACATACGAACAAAGGTGCAGTTTCGGGCAAGAAACCCCGTCGTATTTAGCAAAAATTGGTGCTTGAAACTTGTGCGGAATTACCACCCCAGATGACAGACCTAGATCACCAAAGTCCAGACCAGACACTTTCTGAACTTTCATCGCACTCAACCGGTCTTCCAGTTGCTTGTATCTATCCTCAGCCGGAGGATACTGGTCTTCATCAAAGTCAGTCTCGTTGTATGAAACCACAGGGCTAGGATCCCTCTTTTCCCCCTGATTATCTCCCCCTCCAGATGAGTGAGTCAAATCAACCTCTTCTTGCAAATCGTTTCCGAATCTGCGACCCATATTAAATAGGACCGTCTTCTTCTTCTTCTTCTTCTTCTTCTTCTTCTTCTCTTTGAAGATAAGGGTCTTCAGATGTTGCTGACCCTTAGCCAAACTCATGAACAATTCCTGGAATTGGGCATTCTGGGCTTGCAGAGCCTTGATTGCTTGTTCAGTTGATGTTTCAAAAAACATGATGCTAAAATAAACAGCGAAGAAGATGAGAAAACCTGTAATGGTACTTGTTATGAGGTGCATGGGAATGATATGTGCATGATATGATTTCAAAGACTTTAGGGATTCAAATTAGTAAACCACAATGAAACACACTTTTATTAGATAAACTTTTGAATTCAATTGTTCAACAGATGCCTTTAAGGCGTTACAAGAAAGAAAAACTGAAAAGTAAATCAAAACTAGAAATAATCAAAAAGACAATTAGTGCTCCCATGGTCGTTTCTTGTCGGTGCGGACATAGTCATTGAGGATCCGCTCGTTCTCCAGCTGCCTTGTCAACCTCTGAATCTTCTGCTCTTGCTCGTGATACTTTTCTCTGTAAGTATCCCGCTCTTCTCTCAGCTGCATCCATGATCTCTTCAATGCCCCAATGTCAGTAGGCATGTATGGATGGAGGATGGTAGGAGGAACCCCTTCTTCATCAGCAACTTCAACAATTATAGGCAATACGGCTTCATTGGAAGAGAAGTCTTCGCACCCAACTCGTGCGGATCAGACCTGTGTACTCTATCCCAAGCCCTTATGAATCTGCGGTGTTGCTCGTCACTATCCCCTTGGAAGTCAAAGACAATGCTCAGCATCAGCAACTCATGAGGTCCTTCCCTCCTTGCTCGCCCAAACTGACGTAAGGCTAAACACGGATTATAAGTGATCCCTCCATTAGTTCCTATAAGTGGGACATTGGGGTATTCCCCACAGCGATCAATAATAGCCACATCTTCCATGCCCTTGATAGTCCAAATGATGTCATTATGAGAGAGAGACATAATCCTATAGGCCCAACCCATGCCTTCCTTGTTCTTCAAAACTGATTTGGGGAGGTGAGAAATAAACCACCTCGCCAACAATGGAGCACAGCACATCAGGGTTCCCCGCTTCCGAGCAGTACGGGCATAAAGAGAGTGAAGAATGTCACCCAAGAGAGTGGGTACAGGATTACCGGACATAAAAATCTTTACTGCATTCACGTTGACGAAAGCATCTGAGTTAGGAAACAACACCAAACCATATATGAGAAGAGCCAAAATGTCTTTAAATGCCTGGAAGTCTAGACTGTCCCAGAACTGATTAGCCTTACCAACCAAGAATTTAGTCAAGAAACCCCTTTCTCCACTACGAGTTTCCTAATTAAACATTACCTCAGCTTTTGTCAGATGGAGGGATGAAGCAATTTCTTCTAGCCTAAGGATCTTCTCCCTACCTGTGAACGGGGTCTGCTCCAAAATAGAGATACCAAGCAGATTAGTGAACTCTTCCAAGGTGGGGACCAACTGGTAGTCCGGAAAAGTAAAGCAATGGTACAGTGGATCAAAGAACTGGACTAAGACACTCATCATCTGCTCGTCCAATTTGGAAGTGACCAAACCCAGGAGGTGACCATGTCTTCTGATGAAGGAGGAAGTATCAGAAATCTTTGCCACCAATTCCTTAAGCTGAGTGGGAATCTGGACAAAGTTGATCCGAATGGTATTCCTACGCATGAGTGCCATGACCTACAAAACAGAACAAAGATGAATCCCTTCTGTCTTTGAAATAGGTTAGTCCAATGCAAGATGCATGCAATGTCATGATGTCAGGATAGAAAACACACCACAAGTATCCACGAATAGAAAAAATGGTAAAGGCACATAAGTCACACAGATAGCCCTTAGATTTCAGGCTGGCAAGGAGCTTAGGTACTACCCTCTTTCAGTTCAGTTGGTTCAAACCTGTCCTAGAAATAGTAACCGGGTTCTAGAGGATCTCAATATCACTGACCCCCCTCGATCGGTCATAATTCCAATTTAGAAACCTTTTCTTGCAGCCAGAATCATCGTGAGAGTTTAGTCTCAATGAGTGTAGCATACTGCTACTGTTCTATGGCCAAGTTGGTCAATTACAAGTTCTAAGGTCAGTTGGTGCTTAATGACCCCTTAGCAGACCCATATTCTCCTCGTTGCGCCACAAGGGATATCAGTACATACTAAAGTGCCACACCAATATAGCTACTACTTCAATCGTATCGGTCTACGCTGTACAGTTCCCTCACAATTTATTGTTACTTACCTAAAGGGTATCCCCCAGATCCGAGTTAGGATCTGTAGTAACTCCGATTCAAACCCACAAAGATAAATCATACAAATCAAGAAATTGAAAACAATATGAACTATTCCTAAGGTACACCCCACTTATAAATATCCCCAGCAGAGTCGCCAGTTCTGTGATACGGTGGGAAGAACTGACTGTTTTTTGGAATGCTGGTTTGCGTTTTGCATTTTGTTTTCGCAAAATGTCGCGGTAAGCAAGAGTCACCACCGACTTTTATTTTATCCAACAAGGAAAGGAAAAAAGCACAGAAAAATTCCTTTTTTCGAGATATTTCTTGGGTTCGGGGGGTAGATTATAGAAAGGGAAGGTATTAGCACCCTTTCTATCCGTGGTTATCCACGGGCTCTTAGGTACTTGCTCGAATGTTTTCAAAATTGCTTTCTTTGTGCTTGTGGGTTTGAAAAAAAGTTTTTGTTTGAAAACTTCGATTTAACTCTTGCTTCTGTCCTCCAGAGTGTATGAAGTGTTTTTGAAAACATTGTTCGAAAAGTGTAAGTGTGAAAAGTTTTTGTTTTTGAAAGAGCAAGTATCTAAGAACCATCTACCTACTCGAAAAAGGAATCGTTCTATGCTAATTTCCTTTAGACAATGCTATCCCACTATTAATGAGTAGGTAGCACCGTCGTTGGAATTTGATGGTCAATTCGAATTAGGGACTTACGGTCACTAAAGCAATGTTAGGACACTTTAGCGGTAACCCTAATGTCTTAGATCATTTGTTTGAGGCAACAATGTCCGAGGCAACCGTTTCGAGGTGACTATGATCTTTTAGACAAGAGGACGACCTCTAAAGTGACCTATACTCAATGACCGCGTACGAAGGCAACCAAGTGGGGTGTACACTAGGAGTGCGCATGTGCGAGTGTGTCGTTTTCAGTTATTTTTATCTTTGTACATGTTAGGGGTGATCTAATTTGATTTTAGGTTAAAAAATTCAGTCTTGTCATACAACCCTATTATCAAACATCTAACAGTTATCATTTGCGAAAAATAAAATGCGGAATTTAAATTACAAGGCGTCGGGTATTTACATCGCCAAATACAAACCCTTTGAAAATAAATAAAGCGATAAAAATAAATAAAAGTCCTATTAACTATTACAATCCGGGAGCAAGTACATTATTGGATAAAAAAAGTAGATCGCGTGCGGGAAATTAAATCGAGCGCATGATTAGGGTTTTGACCCTTTTGGTTTTAAAGGAAATATCTTTTTGTTGTTTTTAATTTTAAGAAAGAAATTAACCTAAATTAATTACTAAAATTAAATGAAATTAATTAAATGAAAAATTATTTTTTGGGATTTTTGACTATTTAGGAAAGAAAATGAAATTAATTAAATTAATGGTTAGTACCTAATTAAATCTAATTAATTATTTATTTAAAAAATAAGTCAAAATTATTCCAGAATTAAAACCTAAATTAATTAATTAGTATTTATTAAAAAAAATAAGAGTTAAAATTTAATTAAATATAAGAAATATTTTTTGTGATTTTTTATTTTATGAGAAAAGAGAATTTTGATTGGTTAGTAAATTAAATAAAAATAATAAAAACAATTAATAAAACAAAGTAAATAAAATAAAAGAGTGAGGGGTTTGGGCCTGCTTATATGGTGTTAGTAGCAATTTTGAGGCCCAATTGTAGCTGGCCTTTGTTGACTTTTGGAATTCAGTGGGCATGCATAGACTTGGACCACGGTGGACATTCACTCCTGGACCACCAGATCTGGCCTTTGGCCATCTGGCTATTGCATGGATGAGGACGCACGGTGTTCTGCAAGCTCATGCACGCATGGGAGTACCTGAAGAGAAAAAACATTGAAGAAGTGGGGGACCTGAGATTCGAACCCAGGTCCTGAAGGATGATACGCGCTTGCCTTGCCACTACACCATCTTGATCCATTTGTTATATGAATACTGTTGTACCCCAAAATTTTCCCTCCCATATTTCTCAAAACATTGCAAGAAAAAGCTCCAAGTGGCTCAAGATTGCTCAAGAGTTGGACAGTCAAGCTATCTCCTAAGGCAGTCAACCTGAAATTAGGGTTTTGTGTTGCATCAAGGTCCTTGCATCCAAATGACCTCAAGTTCTCCCCAATGTCCTAATATATTCTCAATATAATCCATGTCAAATTTCAAGCCTTGCAGAGGAAGTTTGCTCACTCAATTGCTCAAAGGGTCCAAAAATCGACTGTGCTAGGGCAAAAGTCAACTGTGACCTATATACAGTCAAACTTCAATATTTTTTGTCAACATTCTCATTTTGAAGGATATTTCATCATTTTATCAAGGGTTGATCATGATTCATCAATGATTGCTCAAAATTTTTCAAGACTCAAAAGTTGCTAAATTAGGGTTTTGTAGGAAAAGTCAACTCAACTTTGACCAAGCATAACTTTATCATACTTTATGCTAAATGACCCATCCAAAGCTCATTTTTAATAGGATACAATTTCCTATAATCCATCTTCATACCCCAAGATCAGAAAATTCACTCAAAAAAAGTTACAAATTTGGACATTATAGGTCATTTTTGAAAGTCAACAAAAACACCTTTTTTGCCAAAGCTTGTAACTTTAGCATGGAATATCAAAATGAGATGAGACCAAAAGGGTTGGTTAGAGGACATCTAAAGATTTCTAAAAGTCAAATAACACTTACAAAAGTTCAAATTTGAAGAAGTTATGCATTGTTGAAGTTGGGCATTTTTGCAAAATTGCCAAAAGTCAACTATCCCCAAAACTTCAAATTTTTTCAAATGGACCCATTCTTTTCCACTTGATTTGATCTTATCACACTCCACACGTGTCCTAGCCTCATCCTTGAGTCCATTTGTCAATTTTTCTATTTTATTTGATTTTTATTTGAATTATATTTGAATTATTTCATTTTTAATCAATTTAAATCAAATAAAATCACAAAACTTGATTACATGAGATCTTTTTCTATTTTCAGGACCTAATCATCATCAATGACATGATCAAACTCGTATCAGCCATTCCATGTGCAAAAAGATTGGATTTTGGACAAAATAAGCAAGCTTTCAATGGAGGATCAAATCAAATCTCCAAGTCATAATGCACAAGGATCCAGTCCAAAATTGTTGACCTAATACAATGCTGCATACATATACAAGCCAAAGGATACGAATTCAGAGGTTGGAGGCTGCAGAATCATCAAAAGCAAACTTGAAAATTTGGCAAAAAAGTGTGAAACTGAAATCGTGCATAGAGGCGTTTTCAAGGGAAAAACTCCACACCAATCACTTTCTAGATATCCACTGAAGCGAAGCCAACTTAAAACCAATCCACATACGCGCCCCTAAGCTCTATAAGTGTCTCAAAAATATGCCTTTCAGTTTAATTCGTATATCATTGTTCTTGCACTTTTCTTGTAAAATCTTTGCATATTCATGTTTATCATCCAATTTACAAGCTTTCTGCATTATTTGATTGCATTAATATGGCCTGTAACCCCATAGTCGAGTCTAGGGTTCTTGGTTCGTGTTTTTTGGGCATTTCCTTTGCAGGAGAAATTGAGGCTATTAATGGACATAGGCGTGATCAGGAAGCCTAGACGAGCATAACCATGTGCTTGGAATCAATTTCCATGGCCTAGAATAGATTTTAGGATGCAAATACGGATTTAGCTGCGAATATAAATCCGCAGGTAAATAACCAGGGTCAAACGAAGAAGATGAAAACGTGGCCCTCCCCCATTGGTTGATTCATATTTCGCGCTTTGTTTTTTTATATTTTTTGATCCATTAACTTGTTTGCCATAATATATTTATTGTTCATTCCACTAACAAATGAAACACGCTGGTTGAGTGGTAGAGGTGTTGTTCAGTGACTCACAGGACCTAGGTTCGAATCCCAGGTCCCCCATGCATTTGTTGTTATTTTTCAATAGGTGATCCAGTGATGATGCTAGCGTGGGATCTATCATACATCCTCACTCAGATGCTTGCCAGATGGCCCCAGGCCAGATCTGGTGGTCCAGATGGAGCGTGCATCATATGCCCTAGTCAACGTGTCACAGGGAATCAAAAAAGTCCACCAGGCTTGCATGTTAATGGGCCTCAAAATTGCTATCAAGACCCCTCTAATCAGGCCCAAACCCTCACTTTTCTCTATTTTCTTTTTATTATTTTTTAAAGTTAATTATTGTTATTATTTTATATTAACTAACCAATCAAACTTTTTTCTTCATAAAATTAAAAACCAAAAAAATATTTTATTTATTAAAATTAATTTCAGCATTTTTATTTTTGTTAATAAATAATAATTGAATTAATTTAGTTTAATTAGGAATAACTTTAATATTTTTGCAATAATTAAAATTAATTTAGACAATTAGGTTTTATTAACTTTGATTAATTTATTTCTATTTCTTTAAATATCAAAAATCCAAAAAAATATTATTTTCATTAATTAATTAATTGATTTAGTAATTAACTTAATTTAATTTCTTTTATAAATTCAAATTAACAAAAAAAATGCTTTCTTTCAAAAAAGGGTCAAAACCCTAAAAAACACACATTCGATTTAATTTTCCGTACGCGATCCATTTATCATATTGTATCCGTTTCCCGGGATGTAATAGTTAAATAGGACTTTAATTATTTTATCGCTTTATTTATTTTCCGCATTTAAATTTCAAAGGGTTGCTTTTGGCGATGTAAATACCCGACGCCTTGTAATAGTTAGTTTAATTTCCGCAATTTATTTTCCGCAAAATATAACTGTTAGATGTTTGGTAATAGGGAATGCATGACAAGATCGAATGTTTAAACCTAAAATCAACATAGATAACCATTGACATGTACAAAGAACAAATTAACTGAAAATAACACACTCGCACATGCGCACTCTTAGGGTACACCTCACTTGGTTGCCTTCGAACGTGGTCATTGAGTATAGGAAGTTTTAGAGGTCGCCCTCTTGTCCAAAGATCATAGTTACCTCGAAATGGTTGCCTCGGAAAAATGATCTAAGACATTTGGGTTACCGCTAAGGCGTCCTAACATTGCTTTAGTGACCGCATGTCCCTTAATCGAATTGACCCTTAAAATTCCAATGACGGTGCTACCTACTCATTCATAGTGGGATAACATTGTCTAAAGGACATTAGCATAGATTAATTCCTTTTTCGAGTAGGTAGATGGTTCTTAAGTACTTGCTCTTTCTAAAACAAAACAAAACTTTTCGCACTTACACCTTTCAAACAAAAACTTCTTTCAAACCCACAAACACAAAGAAAAGAAAATTTTGAAAACACTTTGAGTAAGTACCTAAGAGCCCGTGGATAACCACAGATAGAAAGGATGCTAACACCTTCCTTTTCTATAATCTACCCCCCGGACCCGAGAAACATCTCGAAAAAGGAATTTTTATGTGCTTTTTTCCTTTCCTTGTTGGATAAAATAAAAGACGGTGGCGACTCTTGCTTACCGCAACATTTTGCAAAAACAAACGCAAAACGCAAACCAGCATTCCAAAAACAGTCAGTTCTCTCCCACCGTATCGCCAGAACTGGCGACTCTGCTGGGGAATTACTCTTATAAGTGGGGTGTACCTTAGGATTAGATCATTGTGTTTTCAATTGTTTGCTTTGTATGCTTTATATTTGTGGGCTTGTATTGGAGTTACTATAGATCCTAACCCGGATCTGAGGGATACCCTTTAGGTAAGTAGCAATAAACTGTGAGGGAATTGTACGGCGTAGACCGATACGGTTGAAGCAGTAGCTACGTTGGTGTGGCACTTTAGTGTGTACCGATATCCCTTGTGTTGGAACGAGGAGAATATGGGTCTTCTAAGGGGTCATTAAGCACCAACTGACCTTAGAACCTTTAAATTGACCAACTTGGCCATAGAACAGTAGCAGTATGCTACACTCATTGAGACTAAACTCTCGTGATGATTCTGGACGCAAGAAAAGGTTGCTAAACTGGAATTATGACCGATTGAGGGTAGTCAGTGATATTGAGATCCTCTAGAACCCGGTTACTATTTTTAGGACAGGTTGAACCAACTAAACTAAAAGAGGATAATACCTAAACTCCATGCCAGCCTAAACTTAAGGTTGTTTGTGTGACTTGTGTGCCTTCAAACTTGAACTACTTGCACATTCTTGTTATCTGACAACATGAGTTCCTTGCAGGTTTTGTTTACAATCCTTATCCAATAATTTGGATTTATTGCAGGGTTTACTTACATCACTTCACACTTTTGCTTAAACGCATAACATACACATCATAACATCATGCCTTAACATTTCCTTAACCATTTCAAGGATCTCAAGGGTTTGTGATGCAGGTTATGGTAAATCAAATGTCCGACAAGGGGCAAAATGGATTTATTTTCCTCTAGCCAATGCCATCTAGAGATCAAAACACGATAACTTGAGTCAGGGGCTATGACCCACTCGATATGGTGAGCTTGACTCTTGAAGAAGGACTCTTAACAACATGAAGTTTCTTCAATCAAAGCTGAGAAATTCAAATTCTAACAGGTTTCTTGTTTACCCCGTGAGATCCTTGAAAAACATTGCATACATATATCATACATATCATTGCATAACAGGTCTCCCAATACAGGTCTCTCATGTTCTCGCTGTTTATTTCAGCAATGGCTTTCCAACCAGACAACCGAGATCTTCAAACTCGAGAAGCTCAATTCAGGGACGTATTCCTAAACCTATCCAAGGGGCAGGAAGAGTTGAAAACACTCCTCATTGGGAACTTGGTCAAGAAATGTCCTGAAGACAATAAGGACGAACGGCTGGAACAACTGCAAGCTAAGTTCAGTGCCATGAAAACCCAGATGCTGGGGCAGATGGCCCTTATCCAAGGCTTAGCTTGGGAACAAGAAGAGTTGAGAACCATTATCAACCAGCTTCATGAAGACAGATACAACAACATGAAGCAAACAGTCGAGGCCGGGGACCAAGTCATTGATCAGCCTCTAAGAAGACAAAGATTTGGTTTGGTAAAGAATGGACCTCTCCAAGTTGCTACTACCTCAAGGGTCCAACAACAACCTCGCCAAAAACAACAGGTTAATCAGAGTAAACCGGATATTCCCAAGAGGCAGTTTACCAAGCTCAACATGTCGCTGTCTCAGGCTTTATAACACCTGTTGAGATTGAATCTAGTGACGTTAAGGGACCCTCCTAAGAATCCCAACATAGCCTCCCCAAGGTACAATCCTGA
Organism: Vicia faba; assembly: GCA_948472305.1. Lineage (NCBI taxonomy): Eukaryota > Viridiplantae > Streptophyta > Magnoliopsida > Fabales > Fabaceae > Vicia > Vicia faba. The sequence continues at coordinate 1,631,951,914 of OX451736.1, forward strand.
TGCAAGGTGTGCATATCACTCCAATAGCCCGGGGCATGATACTAACATCTGTTGGGCGTTGAGCAACAAAATTCAAGACCTTATTGATGAAGGAGCATTGGAACTCACACAAGATGGTCAGATTGAATTCTTTTGCCATCCCCCCAAGGTTCACAATTTGAAGTGACAAGTACTGAGACGAGAAGACTTTTTTGTTCATTAGAATTTTCAAGTTGTAATTTTATTTCGATTGTTCGAACATTTATTCATGTCAAACTTTATTACTTTATTAATGCATTGCATATGTCTATTTTGAATCAGTCCATTCGTATTTCACTATATTCAAATTGCTTTCATTTTTTGTGATGATCAACTCTCGATTAAAAAATTCTAAGCCTTTAGAGGGAGGATGACGAAAATGATATCAAAATCTCTACAATATGCTTTTGAACAGACCCCGCTGACGAGGTACAGACATTGTTTCAAATCCTAAACAGTGGAGTTATAAGGAAGATAATCCCTAGTCAACCCCTTTGAGCCAAAGAAGTTGGAGTTTTTCTTTTCACAAATTAAAACCCTTAATTATAACCTGGGGTAGGGTAGTTTTCTTAGTTGATCCAGGTGCACAATGAATGGCATCAAAGAAGTCCTTCCGAAACAAAAGACGGTGTTGGTTCCGTATAATCGTAAGGACAGACAGTCATTATCTCTCAAAATAAAAGCCCAATAAGTCAAAATCTGTGAAGGAGATTTAAGAAAAACTAGGGCATCCCGCTGATTGTAATCACAAAAAGAAACAGTTCATGCAAAAAACAGGGATAATAAAAACCAAAAGGGAAGAGATCCTACAAACTCTCAACAAAATGGCTGCTTGTTCAAAATAAATTGTCAGTATCTGAACCATCACTGGTATATCAGAGCAAAGACTCAAACAAGATCTAATGCACGATTAGCTGAGTTTAGGATCGAAGAACATCATGAAGAACGGGTGGGTAAAAATAAAATTTGAGCCTTTATCCTTTGTTTCTTAAACTGTGAACCAGGCCATGTTATAACCCTTAAAAAGTCATAGCTGAAGCATGGGTTAGTCCGAAAGCATACTGTTACAAAAGGTATCCTGACTCCTGTAGGGCTTGCTGTAAATCCTGAGTTGACGTCACATTTTACAAAATTTTCCTATCTTACTGAAAAAATGCACTTTCAAAAACTTCAAGACAGACATAAGCTTTGCATTCTTAAAATAACATTGTTTGCATATGACTATTTGTTCAAACAGCTGAGAAATTCGCACGACGAATATCTAGTGAACAAAAACCTTTTCAATAAAAAGGGTCACCTCAAGTGGAAAAAACACCTCCAACCAAGGGGCACAACATGAGCATTGTCCATCATCTGGGGAAGTTAAGTCAAGATTCAAGGAATCTCTAAAAATGCCAAATAGCCAGGGGAAAATCTCCATCTGAACCACTCGGGGAATTGGACATAAATTCCAGCAACGAATCTTGCATGATCAGACATCTTCTGGTAGTATGGCAACACGACACTACTGACAGTGAAACCTCTCTACATCCTGAGAGCATGGACATAGTCATAAAATACCGCGTATGAATAAAGACCCGCTAGGTTGACTGGCCTAGGCAAAAATAAGGGCTTCCCGTCGAACCAAAAGGGTTCGGGAAAAAATTAGGGATGAGAATGAAAAATTGTACACCCGGCAAGTCGAAAACCTGAAAAGGCGGCTTGGGAAAAAAGGGTATCCTGGTGGACTGAAAACCCGAATGGGCGGTCCAGGCAAAAATTAGGGATCAAAGTGTACGACTATGTCTCGTCATCTCGTCACTTGCCTACCAGAAGAAGACTTGTCATTTTGACCGAAAGATACCAAGCACCTCATAGGTGGGGATAATACTCGATCCACCAGGCCTCCGCAAGCACCTTCTCCCGCAGATACAGGGGTAAAAAAGTCTCGATGCAAGCCATCGTCATATCCTTAGCACGTGTCCCAGTAACATTCACTCCCCGTAGAGTAAGACAATAAAGATAGCTCTCCCCAGTTGAGACTTGCAACTGTGAATGAATCGGTAATATTCTCCCCAAGCAGAGTTTATCTACCATCAGCACTAAAAAGGCTTGATACCCCCGGCAGTCTTAATATTCCCCAATGGAATATAAGAATGCTCCCCAGCAGGGTACAAGATATCCCCAGTGGAGTTAAAATTTTCCCAGCGCAGTCTGAAAAGTCTCCCCAACGGAGTTGGGAGAATCATCCCCAGTAGACTCTGGAAGTTTATCCCCAGTAGAGTACAAAAATAAATCTCCCCAGCCGAGTTCAAAGGATCATTCCCAACAAAGCTCAAAGGATTAACCCCACAAAAGTCCAACAGGTTATCCTCAGTGAAGTCGCCACTGAAATATCATCCCCAACGGAGTCCTTTCCTTTCACAAACATGAATTCAATTCCTCAACGGATTCAATATCACCAGCAACGGTAATCCATCCCCAGTGGAGTTTATCAGTGGAACCCTCATCAGAATATCTCTTCCCCATAGAGTAATCTCCTCATCAGTTTATTCCCCAACGGAGTTATCTTCTCCTACAGGTCTATTCTCACATTCATCTCCGTTCATCATCCCCAGCGGAAGCGAAGAATTCAAATCTATTATCCAGCAGCTATTTGGGATTTATTTTCCCCAGCTAGAAACATTACATCTCCATACATCATGATACATGCATATACGCATCATATAACACAATCTCATTTATTTTGAGAACATCATTGCTCGATCCATATCATGCATTGCATATGACTGACCTTTACCTTTCAGGAAAGATGCAGTTAAGTTCTCAGCTATGTCGAAGACCTCATCTGGTTCAGTCAGATCTCCGATAAGATCTCCCTGATTCGTATTCCAGTTGAAGTTATTCCAAGACTCTTGTCTGGTCCAGTTAAATTAATTCAAAGATTTTTCTGATGTCGATCCAGTCAAAGTTAATCCAAGACCTCTTCTGGTTCAGTTAGATCACCGATAAGATCTCCCTGATTCGTATTCCAGTTGAAGTTATTCCAAGACTCTTGTCTGGTTCAGTTAAATTGATTCGAATATTTTTCTGATGCCGATCCAGTCAAAGTTAATCCAAGACCTCCTATGGTTCAGTTAGATCGCCGATAAGATCTCCCTGATTCGTATTCCAGTTGAAGTTATTCCAAGACTCTTGTCTGGTCCAGTTAAATCGATTCGAAGATTTTTCTGATGCCGATCCAGTCAAAGTTATTCCAAGACCTTCCCTGGTTCAGTCAGATCGCCGATAAGATCTCCCTGATTCGTATTCCAGTTGAAGTTATTCCAAGACTCTTGTCTGGTCCAGTTAAATCGATTCGAAGATTTTTCTGATGCGGATCCAGTCAAAGTTAATCCAAGACCTCCTTTGGTTCAGTCAGATCGCCGATAAGATCTCCCTGATTCGTATTCCAGTTGAAGTTATTCCAAGACTCTTGTCTGGTCCAGTTAAATTGATTCGAAGATTTTTCTGATGCCGATCCAGTCAAAGTTAATCCAAGACCTCCTCTGGTTCAGTCAGATCGCCGATAAGATCTCCCTGATTCATATTTCAGTTGAGGTTATTCTAAGACTCTTGTCTGGTCTAGTTAAATCGATTCAAAGATTTTTCTGATGCCGATCCAGTCAAAGTTAATCCAAGACCTCCTCTGGTTCAGTCAGATCGCCAATAAGATCTCCTTGATTCGTATTCCAGTTGAAGTTATTCCAAGACTCTTGTCTGGTCCAGTTAAATCGATTTGAAGATTTTTCTGATGCCGATCCAGTCAAAGTTAATCCAAGACCTCCTCTGGTTCAGTTAGATCGCCGATAAGATCTCCCTGATTCGTATTCTAGTTGAAGTTATTCCAAGGATTTTGTCTGGTCTAGTTAAATCGATTCGAAGATTTTTCTGATGCCGGTCCAGTCAAAGTTAATCCAAGAACTCCTCTGGTTCAGTCAGATCACCGATAAGATCTCCCTGATTCGTATTCCAGTTGAAGTTATTCCAAGACTCTTGTCTGGTCCAGTTAAATCGATTCAAAGATTTTTCTGATGCCGATCCAGTCAAAGTAAATCCAAGCATTCCTCTAGTTTAGTTAGATCGCCGATAAGATATCCTTGATTCCTATTCCAGTAGAAGTTCATACCTCCTACCAACAGTCTCTAAATGGCATTTGTAAGCCCATTCCCGACATCACCAGGATGATACCACTTCATGCGAGTGCAAATTTCTGGGCACTCTAGTGTTCAATCATCTTCCACCTTTGGATCACGAAAGGCCCAAAAGTCAATCTACATCCTCAGGTTTAAGAAGATTGAACAGGGGCAGCTGTTGTACCCCAAAATATGCCCTCCCATATTTCTCAAAACATTGCAAGAAAAAGCTCCAAGTGGCTCAAGATAGCTCAAGAGTTGGACAGTCAAGCTATCTCCTAAGGCAATCAACCTGAAATTAGGGTTTTGTGTTGCATCAAGTTCCTTGAATCCAAATGACCTCAAGTGCTCCCCAATGTCCTAATATGTTCTCAAGATCATCCATGTCAAATTTCAAGCCTTGCAGAGGAAGTTTGCTCAGTCAATTGCTCAAAGAGTCCAAAAATCGACTGTGCTAGGGCAAAAGTCAACTGTGACCTATATACAGTCAAACTTCAAGATTTTTTGTCAACATTCTCATTTTGAAGGATATTTCATCATTTGATAAAGGGTTGATCATGATTCATCAAGGATTGCTCAAAATTCATCAAGACTCAAAAGATGCTAAATTATGGTTTTGCAGGAAAAGTCAACTCAACTTTGACCAACATAACTTTCTCATACTTTATGATAAATGAACCATCCAAAGCTCATTTTGAAGAGGATGCAATTTCCTACAATCAATATTCATAACCCAAGATCAGAAAATGCACTCACAAAAAGTTACAAATTTGGACATTATAGGTCATTTTTGAAAGTCAACAAAAACACCTTTTTTTCCAAAGCTTGTAACTTGAGCATGGAATATCAAAATGAGATGAGACCAAAATGGTTGGTTATAGGACATATCAAGCTTTCTAAAAAGTCCAAGAAAACTTCCAAAAGTTCAAATTTGAAGAAGTTATGCATTGTTGAAGTTGGGCATTTTTGCAAAATTCCCAAAAGTCAACTATCCCTAAAACTTCAAATTTTGTCAAATGGGCCCATTCTTTTCCACTTGATTTGATCTTGTCACACTCCACACGTGTCCTAGCCTCATCCTTGAGTCGATTTTTCAATTTTTCAATTTTATTTGATTTTTATTTGAATTATTTTATTTTTAATCAATTTAAATCAAATAAAATTACAAAACTTGATTACATGAGATCTTTTTCTATTTTCAGGACCTAATCATCATCAATGACATGATCAAACTCGTATCAGCCATTCCATGTGCAAAAAGATTGGATTTTGGACAAAATAAGCAAGCTTTCAATGGAGGATCAAATCAAATCTCCAAGCCATAATGCACAAGGATTTAGTCCAAAATTGTTGACCTAATACAATGCTGCATACATATACAAGCCAAAGGATACGAATTCAGAGGTTGGAGGCTGCAGAATCATCAAAAGCAAACTTGAAAATTTGGCAAAAAAGTGTGAAACTGAAATCGTGCATAGAGGCGTTTTCAAGGGAAAAACTCCACACCAATCACTTTCTAGATATCCACTGAAGCGAAGCCAACTTAAAACCAATCCACATACGCGCCCCTAAGCTCTGTAAGTGTCTCAAAAATATGCCTTTCAGTTTAATTCGTATATCATTGTTCTTGCACTTTTCTTGTAAAATCTTTGCATATTCATGTTTATCATCCAATTTACAAGCTTTCTGCATTATTTGATTGCATTAATATGGCCTGTAACCCCATAGTCGAGTCTAGGGTTCTTGGTTCGTGTTTTTTGGGCATTTCCTTTGCAGGCGAAATTGAGGCTATTAATGGACATAGGCGTGATCAGGAAGCCTAGACGAGCATAACCATGTGCTTGGAATCAATTTCCATGGCCTAGAATAGATTTTAGGATGCAAATACGGATTTAGCTGCGAATATAAATCCGCAGGTAAATAACCAGGGTCAAACGAAGAAGATGAAAACGTGGCCCTCCCCCATTGGTTGATTCATATTTCGCGCTTTGTTTTTTTATATTTTTTGATCCATTAACTTGTTTGCCATAATATATTTATTGTTCATTCCACTAACAAATGAAACACGCTGGTTGAGTGGTAGAGGTGTTGTTCAGTGACTCACAGGACCTGGGTTCGAATCCCAGGTCCCCCATGCATTTGTTGTTATTTTTCAATAGGTGATCCAGTGATGATGCTAGCGTGGGATCTATCATACATCCTCACTCAGATGCTTGCCAGATGGCCCCAGGCCAGATCTGGTGGTCCAGATGGAGCGTGCATCATATGCCCTAGTCAACGTGTCACAGGGAATCCAAAAAGTCCACCAGGCTTGCATGTTAATGGGCCTCAAAATTGCTATCAAGACCCCTCTAATCAGGCCCAAACCCTCACTTTTCTCTATTTTCTTTTTATTATTTTTTAAAGTTAATTATTGTTATTATTTTATATTAACTAACCAATCAAACTTTTTTCCTCATAAAATTAAAAACCAAAAAAATATTTTATTTATTAAAATTAATTTCAGCATTTTTATTTTTGTTAATAAATAATAATTGAATTAATTTAGTTTAATTAGGAATAACTTTAATATTTTTGCAATAATTAAAATTAATTTAGACAATTAGGTTTTATTAACTTTGATTAATTTATTTCTATTTCTTTAAATATCAAAAATCCAAAAAAATATTATTTTCATTAATTAATTAATTGATTTAGTAATTAACTTAATTTAATTTCTTTTATAAATTCAAAATAACAAAAAAATGCTTTCTTTCAAAAAAGGGTCAAAACCCTAAAAAACACGCATTCGATTTAATTTTCCGTACGCGATCCATTTATCATATTGTATCCGTTTCCCGGGATGTAATAGTTAAATAGGACTTTAATTATTTTATCGCTTTATTTATTTTCCGCATTTAAATTTCAAAGGGTTGCTTTTGGCGATGTAAATACCCGACGCCTTGTAATAGTTAGTTTAATTTCCGCAATTTATTTTCCGCAAAATATAACTGTTAGATGTTTGGTAATAGGGAATGCATGACAAGATCGAATGTTTAAACCTAAAATCAACATAGATAACCATTGACATGTACAAAGAACAAATTAACTGAAAATAACACACTCGCACATGCGCACTCTTAGGGTACACCTCACTTGGTTGCCTTCGAACGTGGTCATTGAGTATAGGAAGTTTTAGAGGTCGCCCTCTTGTCCAAAGATCATAGTTACCTCGAAATGGTTGCCTCGGAAAAATGATCTAAGACATTTGGGTTACCGCTAAGGCGTCCTAACATTGCTTTAGTGACCGCATGTCCCTTAATCGAATTGACCCTTAAAATTCCAACGACGGTGCTACCTACTCATTCATAGTGGGATAACATTGTCTAAAGGACATTAGCATAGATTAATTCCTTTTTCGAGTAGGTAGATGGTTCTTAAGTACTTGCTCTTTCTAAAACAAAACAAAACTTTTCGCACTTACACCTTTCAAACAAAAACTTCTTTCAAACCCACAAACACAAAGAAAAGAAAATTTTGAAAACACTTTGAGTAAGTACCTAAGAGCCCGTGGATAACCACAGATAGAAAGGGTGCTAACACCTTCCTTTTCTATAATCTACCCCCCGGACCCGAGAAACATCTCGAAAAAGGAATTTTTCTGTGCTTTTTTCCTTTCCTTGTTGGATAAAATAAAAGACGGTGGCGACTCTTGCTTACCGCAACATTTTGCAAAAACAAACGCAAAACGCAAACCAGCATTCCAAAAACAGTCAGTTCTCTCCCACCGTATCACAAATACAAAATAATAATAATAAAACAAAACAACAATTATTGGTCAGAAAAAATAAAATGCGCAAAAAACATTTAAATGGGCCAACCGGAGGATGACACGCACTCATCCCTGTCCTCAGACCTGTAACAACATTACCTGCGGATTTGAATCTGCAGCAAAAGACGCAGGCTTATGCTAAAACTCCCTCCAGGCCATATAAATCCATTCCAAGAATATGGTTGGATTCATTATGGCCTCCTGATCAAAGCTATGCCCTTCTTGTAGATCAATTATTCCTGAAATAGAAAACCCCAAAAACGCTTCCAAGAACCCCAACTATGGCGTTTTACATTACAGATTAGATAAACAAAATTGAATGATGCTGTTGTACCCCAAAATTTGCCCTCGCATTTTTCTCCAAGAAATCTCAGCTTCAAACATTTCCTGACTTTTCAAACTGGCTCAAGAATCGGACAAACGGACTTTTTTTGACAATCAAGCAAAATTAGGGTTTTTACTGATTTTCAGAGCTCTGGATTGTTTCATACAGTTGGCTTAGTGTTTGGATGATTTTTGGTCCAATTTTGATCAGGCGAGCGTTATTTGGCATTTAATCGGGAATTAAGGTTTTATGGACATATTCTCAGAAGAATTTAAATCCCACAGCACTTTGCGGTTTATTCCAAGATTTGGATTAAAATTCGCGTTATCTTGGTTTAATCAGTAAAAGAGACAGTGGTTTGAATTCAGTACGATTTGATTGGGCCAGTCAGATACAGGATGCAGTATTGGATTCACAGTGTTTATGCGTTTGATCAGTCTATTTGGATTGACTGCTGCTTTGCTTTGGATTTTGAATAAGACAGGTTTATTTGACCAATATTGTTATTATTTAAGTTATTTATTATTCTAAAAGATTGAATGATTGAAATTTATTTTTCAATCGTTTTAATTCTAAGAATTTTAAATAAATAAATAAACAATAAAGAAAATTAGAATTAATTGGGTAATTTAGATTTTATTGATAATTGAATTATTTGTACAAATTGTTGTTTATAATTTAAATTATGAACAATAATATACATTGATTTAAATATTACATAAAATTAAAACTATCCTATTTTCTAATATTCTTCATTCTTCACTCCGCTCCGGTGCTCCATTTTTTATCTGCAAAAAGAAAAGAGAAAGTCAGAAGGCATTTAAAAGAGACAGATAAAATATTGCTCATCATTAGGGGTCACTGACTGGGATCAGTTGACCCTCTCTGCAAATCACGGGATTTCTCCCGGTTCACAAAGAGGGAAGAATTCTATTTTTTTATTCATGAAATGCAAATGTCAAAAGTATAAGTTCCAAAATTCAAACTGCAAACTTCCAACTAAACTGAAAAAATCCAATCTCAACTTTCTATCCAAAGCAAAAGGCAAGTTACTGTCAAAATGCCAAAGATATCAAAGATTTCAAAAGTACATTTACTGTCACAAGTACCCAAGCTGTCATGAAAAGATTTGGCCAAGATATCAAGGAAAAGAAAAAGCACACAAACTGTCAAAGCTGGAGATAAAGATGCAGTAATGTGTTATGCAAGAAATCTAAAATCATCATTTCCCAAGGAGGGCCCCTTCAGAAAAGAAGTACAACAATAAATCATATAATATATTCTTTGCTGTACTATAGAGTCAGAAGAAGAGAGAAAGAAGCATAGGCAGGTTTAGGCAGGAAGACAGAAAAAAGAGATATAATCCAAAGAACTCAGTTCAGGCAACAAGACAGAAAAGATTATACAAATCCACAAGCCAAGACAGTTCAGCAGCAGGAGTTCAAAGAGAAAAAATATACACAAGCCAATACAAAGAAGTGAGGTGAGGATAGAAGAAAATATACAAGCTAAAGCCTCTGAGTTCCAAGAAAAGAGAACCTGCAAGTTCAAACACACATTCCCAAACACAAACATACTGAACCTATCAAACCTGAGCAACCTCAAACTTGGCCAAGCCCAACAAACACACTGAAGCATAACCTGCAAACTAGGTTATCAAGCCAAGCTAACATAAAAATGCCTTAACCTGCCTGCATCATCCAAGCCTAACCAGAACTACCAACAACCTGCCTATCACACATGCTGAAGCAAGAAACCTAGCCAAAAAACTGTGTTAAACCCTGCCTCAACCTTCAAACACACAAAAACCTGATAAGCAAACCATAACCATCAAACACAACCTCAAATTTCAAACATTCAAAAGAAACCTGATAAACAAATTACAAAGCCTGCTAATGCCCTGAAGCAAACACATTACCAACACCCTGTCATAACCAAAAGCCGTGCAAAGCCTCACCCTCAAGGCCATCAAAAACACCACTACTGTCATCACCAAAACTCTTTTCAATCCAAGCAACTCAATATCCAGGGCAACAAAAACCCTCAGAATGCTGGATTCATCATAGGGCGAGGAGGAAACACGTTAAATCAAGGCAACACGAGAGAGGAAGAGCTAGCATCCAGCATATCCAAGTCATTTCAGAACAACAACTCAAGGCAACCTAGGCCCTCAGACCTCTGAGGTCATCACTGGGCAATAAATCTCAAAAAGCATCATAGTCAAAGGCAACAATTCAAAAGACAAACAGAAGCAAAGGCAACACGAAAGGAGAAGCATACAAATTCCCAAAGGCATCACAGTAGGAAAGAAGAAGATAAAGAGGTGAATTAAAAAGGGCTTCTCAGTATACATCATCATCAAACCCTAAAACGGTAACAAATATAAAAGTACCAAACTTTCCCAAGCTTGCTTCCAGCTTCGCCACCGGGCCTCCGCCTCAACGCCTCCAGTTCCGGTTCCCTTTCCTCCATCTCCCAAAATTAAGGTAGCTTTTCGTTCCCCTTCTCAATCTCAAGAAAAAAACAAACGATAATAACGTGTGAAATTATAAGTCAAACTAAGCAAGAAGAAGAGTGAAAACCCTAATGCATAGAGAAGGTGAGATCGTTACCCTGTCCGTTTAGGTTTAGTCCAACCGCGGAGATGAGCGGAACCGGAGGTGGCGTTGGGTTGGCTCGGCATCATTAGGCATCACATTCAGCATTCAGGGAGATGAAGAAGAACGAAGAAGATGAACTTGTGAACGGCGCCGCTGCTTTCCCCAAATTGAACAAACAAACGTGAAACCCTAAGAACGCTGCTCCAAGCAAACATGGGCTTGACCCGTTTCTGCCTTCCCCAAAGCCCATAAAAAAAATCATTAACATTTCTTTACAAACATTTTCATTAATACTAAACCTATTCTTTTTTTTCTTTTTATAAATCATATACTTTTTTTTACAAAATTATACTAACACATTTTACTAAACTCATTTTATTTTTTATCACAAAATCATACAAACACCTTTTTTATTACAAAATCACATAAATAATATCATACCTTTTTTGTTATCATATAGTTAAACATTTTTTCTATTATGTATATTTGTACATAACAATAACAAAATACTTTTTATACATAATTAACTTGAAAATACTTCTTAATACACATTAAAATACATTTTTTTTATCATAAGGTTAAAACATTTTTTTTAGATAGACATTTGTACATAACAATTTAAATACATTTATTTTCTAATATTAAAATTCACAAACATTTGACTAAAATACTTTCCAATTAAAAACTTGAACATAAACCAAAACACTTTCTTTTTCCTTTGTACATAATTAAGCATACAAAAATCAAAGATTCACTAAGACGCATATCTAGGTCAAAAAACCCTAATACGATTCAAACTTCACATTTCGCACTTGTACATAATTACACAATTCATATACATATACACTTGTACACTTACACAAATACATTCACATTGCCTTATATACATTCTTATCTTATATTTGCATATTGGATATTTACATTTTGATTGCGCATTCGATTTGGTTGTAACTTATCGGGTACTATAAGTCTCATCCCCTTGTACATTTATACCCCCACTCCCGGATACTACTTTGTAATAGCGTAGATTTTACATTCCGCAATTTACAGTTTTCCAATTATACCATGGTTAGACCTAGGGTTTGCATGTACATAAAATCAAACGCTAGATAACCTAATACAATACAAATACATGTAATCAATACACAATCACACTTGCACCCTCTAGGGTAATCCCACATGTTGCCTTCCAAAATGGGCCATGCTTGCACGTCGAGTATCTTTGGCAAAACAAAATCAAATGATCATAAGTCCCTCAAAATGTTGCCTAAACGGAATGATCATAGTCCCTTCAAAGCAAATTGCCAAAGACACTTGGCATCATTGCATTCATGGTCCATACGATGACCCGCGCCCGTCCCGAATAAACTTCCTAAATGCAAGATTGCCTACCAATTTCAATGGTAGAACAAAATTGTCAAAAGGGTCTAAAACACGACAAAAATCTTTGAGAAAGCTTTAGGGTAGATAAACTCTTAAGTACTTGTCAATTTGCAAAGAAAACACTTGCCTAATTTCAAAACCCACTTCACAAACACTTTCAAAAATCAAACTTTTCAAACCTTTGAAACATCTTTTTAAAAGATAAAACACCTTTTGTAAAACATTCGAGTAAAGAATTGTTACAAAGTTTAGCCTAGCACAAGGCATCTTTTCAAAATATTTTCAAAACAACACACAAAGCACCATTTCATACAATTGAAAACCAAGGCAAGATTGATCTAAGCAAGTACCTAAGAGCCCATGGATAACCATGGATGAAAAGGGTGCTAACACCTTCCCTTTTCATAATCTACCCCCCGAACCCACGAAATATCTCAAAAGGTTTTTGCTGTGCTTTTTTAACCTTTCCTTTAGGATAAAATAAAAAGTCGGTGGCGACTCTTGCTCAACCGCACAAGTGCGAATACAAACGCAAAACACTAGTCAGTTCTCCCACCGTACCACAGAACTGGCGACTCTGCTGGGGATTGTCCACTTGAGTGGGGTTACCTTAGGGTTTAGATCACCTTTACTTTCAATTGATTGCTTTGTCTGCTTTACATTTGTGGGCTTTGTATCGGAGTTTTATAGATCCTAACCCGGATCAGGGGAAATCCTTTTAGGTAGCAACAAGGCTGTGAGGGAACTGTGCGGGGTATACCGACATGGTTGAAGCAGTCTGCTACGTTGATGTGGCACTTTGGTGTGTACCGGTAACCCTTGAGTTCAGTCAAGGAGAGTACGGGGCCGCCGCGTGGTGTCGCGAAGCATCAACTGACCTTAGAACCTTAATTGACCATCTTAGCCTTTTTAGGGTAGTGAGATAACTGACTTTGGTGCAGTCCGAGGTTGGTTGATACTCGATACTACACTCAATCGAGGGTTGCTTTCCGGGGATATTTCGGTCGCCAGTTCAGTGGCTAAATCGAAACGATGAACAATGAAAGCAATCCAGTGATATTGGGATCTTTAGAACCCGGTTACTTCTAATAGGACAGGTTGAGCCCACCAACTTCAAGGGGGTAATACCCAGACCTCATGCAAGCCTAAACCTAAGGCCTTGTGTGCTTTGTGTGAATATGTTTGCCTGTATATACACTCACTTACTTGTGCATACATGTACATAACATCATAACATCGCCATAGCATTTTAGCATTTTCAATAACCATTTCAAGGATCTCGAGGGTTCTTTTGATGCAGGGTTACGTTGAACCAGACATCTATCAAGGGGCAAGAGGTCTCTCCTCTAACCAATCCAGTCAAAGTTCAAGTGCAACAACTTGAATCAGTGGCTATGACCCACTCGACATGGTGAGCTTGATTCTAGTGGAAAGACATCCGCTGATACAAAGTTCTCCAATCAAAGATCAAGTACAACAACTTGAATCAGTGGCTATGACCCACTCGACATGGTGAGCTTGATTCTCGTGGAAGGACATCCATCGGTGCAGAGATCTCCAATCCAAGAGCAGAGTTCAACCTCTAACATTTTCTTGTGTTTACCCCAAGAGATCCTTGAAAGCATGCATCCACATATCATGCATTGCATTTTGACAATCTTTCCTTTTTCAGGTTTCCTTACTCTCCTGCTGTTTATTTCAGCAAGAGATGGCTCTAGAAAGGTCTGTCAAAGACATCCAAGACCAGACTGCTCAGCTGCAGGAGATGTTCCTGAACTTGTCTCTGGGGCAAGAAGAGATGAAAGCTCTCCTCACCAAGGACTTGGGGAGTTCCAACGATGCCAGAAGTGATCAGATTGCGGAGCTGCAGTTTGATCTGACAACACTGAGAACTCAAATGATGGGACAGTTGGTGGGCCAGATGGCTCTCATCCAAGACCTATCCCAAAGACAAGAGGAACTCAGAGTTCTTGTCCGCCAACTGCTTCCAAACAACCAACCGGGGCAAACATCTGAGGTCGAAGAGCAAGTCACCGCTCAGCCTCCATCCACTCAAGAGGACAGGGGGAAAGCTCCTTTGCTTGCTTCAGGGTCACAAACCCATCAACAACCTCGCCAGCGTCAGCGGGGTAATCGGCGTAAGCAAGAAACGTCGGGAAGGCAGTTCACGGAGACTGACATACCGTCATCTCTAATTCTGGAGCGCTTGTTGGAGGTTAATCTGACTGCTTTGAGGGATCCTATCCGGAACCCAAATACCTCCGCTCCTAGCTATCATCCCGATGCATTTTGTGTTTACCACTCCTATAGCCCAGGACATGACACCGATAGCTGTTGGGCCTTGAAGAACAAGATTCAAGATCTGATTGACATTGGAGTGCTGAGGTTCATGCCAGACGGCGAGATGAAGATCTTCCGTTAAAGGGTTCTCCGCTTGAAGTGACGAAGCTCGAAGCTGAAAGACTTTTAGCTTCTTTTTGAATTTTTCAAAGTTGTAATTTCTTTTGCTGTCAAACAATTATCTGTTGATGTTAAACTCTGTTTTCATTAATGCATTGCATATGTTTGTCTTGAATTCATCCATTCGTTTCACTACTCTTATGCTTTTCTTAATGATATTTGACTCTTGATAAAAAGCTGTAAGCCTTTAGAGGGAGGATGACGAAACAATACCGTGATCTTATACAGTATGCTTTTGAACAGACCTTGCTGATGATGTACAGGCATTTCTTTCAATTCCCAAACACTGGAGTTATAAGGAAGTTAATCCCTAGTCAACCCCTCCGAGCCAAAGAAGTAGGAGTTTCCCGTTCTAAACAATCGAAACCTTTGATATAAACCTGGGGCAGGGTAGTATCTCAGTTAATTCAAAATAAAACGCGCATTGAAGTCGCAAACTCTCAGTTCGTAATACAACGAACGACGAATGACAAGAGACAGCATTCCTTTGGAATCAAAAAACAAGGGTGGTTCCCTATCACATAGACAGTCAATCTCTCAAAAGAAAGAAGCCCACTGAGCCAAAACCTATCAAGGAGGCTTAAGAAAGCTGGGGCATCCCGCTGACAGTAATCCCGAAAAACGGTAGCAGTCAGGCAAAAGTTAGGGATAACAAATCAAAATCAAAATAGTGAGGTCATTACAAAATCCTCAACAACATGAAAAGTGTTGGAAAATAAAAAGGAGATGATGACTGTCTCCCAAATTCAAACCGGTGAACCATCGCCCAAAAGTCGTTCCGAACTCAAAACAGAGTGCGGCGCACGATTAACTGAGCTTAGGTTGAAGAACATCACGAAGAGCGGGTGGGTATAAATATACTTTGAGCCTTTATCCTTTGTTTTTTAAACCGTGAACCAGGCCACATTACAACCCTTCAAAAGTCCTAATTGAAGCATGAGTTAGCTCGAAAGCATACTGTTACAAAAGGTATCCTGACTCCTGTAGGGCTTTGCTCTAAATCTTGTGTTAACTTGTCTTGTGAAAAGTTTTCTGCTAAAAAACGCATTTTTCAAAACTTCGAGACAAACATAAACTTTGCATTATTCGAATATCACTGTCTGCATTTGACCCTTTTATTTAACAGCGAAGAAATTCATACAGCGAATGATCGGAGGAACGAAAACTCTCTCAGTAAGTCAAAATCACTTCAAGAGGATAACACTTCCATCAAATCCCTTATCAACAAAGGGGCACGACATGTCACAATTCAATTAACCTGGGGCAGTCCAGTCAAGGTCCAACAGGTCTTTCAAAGTTCAGTTAACCTGGGGCAGTCCAGTCAAGATTTCAAGAAATCTCTCAATATGCAGGGTAATCTGATTCAAGATTCCTTCATCACCACTTGGGGCATTCGAATGTCAAAAGTGTTCAACAAATCAACTACAACATTTCCAGACTCGACTCCTGTATCTAGCCAGGGCATGTCTGAAGAGTTTGAAGATTCGACTCCTGTATCCTGCCAGGGCATATCTATCAACTATCACATTTCCAGACTCGACTCCTGTATCTAGCCAGGGCATGTCTGAAGAGTTTGAAGATTCGACTCCTGTATCCTGCCAGGGCATATCTATCAACTATCACATTTCCAGACTCGACTCCTGTATCTAGCCAGGGCATGTCTGAAGAGTTTGAAGATTCGACTCCTGTATCCTGCCAGGGCATATCTATCAACTATCACATTTCCAGACTCGACTCCTGTATCTAGCCAGGGCATGTCTGAAGAGTTTGAAGATTCGACTCCTGTATCCTGCCAGGGCATATCTATCAACTATCACCTTTCCAGATTCGACTCCTGTATCCAGCCAGGGCATGTCTGAAGAATTCCAGATCAACACCTGCAACAACCCAGGAAACATCTGTGAACGACCGATTGTAGACCAACACCTGTAATAAGCCAGGAATTTATCTACATCACCACTTGGGGCATTCGAATGTCAAAAGTGTTCAAAACCCGATGCAGTTTTACACAAGCTCATCATCAGGAAACCCTACACCGGTTCCTCTTCAAGACTTCTGAAACAGGTTCATGGATTCTTCCCAAGTAACGGAAGTCAATCTACCAACTTGTTCAGACTCTTCTCAAACCTTTGAATTTAGTTTACGGACGCTTCCCAACAACGGATGCGGCTCTATTGCTGATTCAATCTCAAGACTTCTGAAAACAGTTCATGGATTCTTCCCAAGTAACGGATGTTAATCTATCAGCTTGTTCAGATGCAACCTTGGAATTTAGTTTACGGACGCTTCCCAACAACGGATGCGGCTCTATTGCTAATTCAACTTCAAGATTTCTGAAAATAGTTCACGGGTTCTCCAAGTAAACGGATGTTAACCTATCACTTGTTCAGATTCTTCTCAAGACTTCTGAAAACAGTTCATGGATTCTTCCCAAGTAACGGATGTTAATCTATCAGCTTGTTCAGATGCAACCTTTGAATTTAGTTTACGGACGCTTCCCAACAACGGATGCGGCTCTATTGCTAATTCAACTTCAAGATTTCTGAAAATAGTTCACGGGTTCTCCAAGTAAACGGATGTTAACCTATCGCTTGTTCAGATTCTTCTCAAGCTAACAACCACGGAAGATCGCACTCGCCAGAATTCTCCCTATCCCCAGCGGAGTTCATCAAAATTCCCCAGCAGTAACTTATCTTTGCAAATCCCCAGCCAGGGAATCCCCCGGAATTCAATTCCCCTCAGAGTTTAAGCTTCAGTATCCCCAGCAGATCAAGAGCTTCAAGTGGACAATCCCCAGCGGAGTCAGACTTTTAAACCTTCTCCCCACAGAGTTTTGGAAGGACAAATCTTGAGTTCCTCAGTGAAGTCTCCAGAGTTACTTCCCATCAAGCTGACGATTCTCAAATCTGACCTCCCCAGCATGAGTCTACTAGTTGGAACTCCCCAGTAGAGGTCATCAGGAATTCTCTTCCCCAGCAACAGCCAAGGATTTATTTTCCCCGGCAGCAGTCAAGATGCTTTTATCTTCAGCCATCTCGGATTCATGTATCCTCGGCAAGATTAGCTCATCAGCCTACATGCGCATCCATTACATTCATATCATAAACATTAATGTCACATGCATTGCATCATGCATCATAACATTGCATACAACTAACCCTTTTCCTTTTCAGGTAAGATCAGTCGACAGACACAGATCAACTCCCAGGATTCATCCAGAAATAGTTCAGATGTGACCCGGACACGGCGACATTCTGATACTTATTCCAGATTCATTCAGACGCATCATCAAGAAACCCTACACCGGTTCCTCTTCAACTTCAAGACTTCTGACAACAGTTTACGGATTCTTCCCTACAACGGAAGTCAATCTACCAACTTGTTCAGACTCTTCTCAACTTTTGAAAACAGTTTACGGATTCTTCCCTACAACGGATGTCAATCTACCAACTGATTCAGACTCTTCACAATTTTTGAAAATAGGTTACGGACGCTTCCCAACAACGGATGCTGCTCCATTGCTTGTTCAGTCCCAACTCCTGAAAATAGTTTACAGATTCTCCAAGACATGGACGTCAATCTGTTGCTTGTTCGGACCCCGATTCAGAGATGTCCCAAAACATGGATGCCCTTCTGACACTTGTCCACTCACTTTTGACATACAGTTCAACATGTCCAGATGGCATCTATAAGCCCATCCTCCTACCAGCAGTCGCCGAATGGCATCTGTAAGCCCATTCTCAGATGGAATCTCTAAGCCCATCCCCCGACAAAATTCTCTCGCACCAGGTGGCATCTTTAAGCCCATCACCAAATGGCATCTTTAAGCCCATTCACATCTACCATCAGATCGCCGAGTGCAAATTTTCTGGGCACTTTAGTGTCCAATCTCCTTTTACCTTCAAGTCGCGAAAGGCAAACTTGCCAATCTAACTCTTCAGGTCAAAGAAGATTGAACAGGGGCAACTGTTGTACCCCAAAATTTGCCCTCGCATTTTTCTCCAAGAAATCTCAGCTTCAAACATTTCCTGACTTTTCAAACTGGCTCAAGAATCGGACAAACGGACCTTTTTTGACAATCAAGCAAAATTAGGGTTTTTACTGATTTTCAGAGCTCTGGATTGTTTCATACAGTTGGCTTAGTGTTTGGATGATTTTTGGTCCAATTTTGATCAGCCGAGCGTTATTTGGCATTTAATCGGGAATTAAGGTTTTATGGACATATTCTCAGAAGAATTTAAATCCCACAGCACTTTGCGGTTTATTCCAAGATTCGGATTAAAATTCGCGTTATCTTGGTTTAATCAGTAAAAGAGACAGTGGTTTGAATTCAGTACGATTTGATTGGGCCAGTCAGATACAGGATGCAGTATTGGATTCACAGTGTTTATGCGTTTGATCAGTCTATTTGGATTGACTGCTGCTTTGCTTTGGATTTTGAATAAGACAGGTTTATTTGACCAATATTGTTATTATTTAAGTTATTTATTATTCTAAAAGATTGAATGATTGAAATTTATTTTTCAATCGTTTTAATTCTAAGAATTTTAAATAAATAAATAAACAATAAAGAATATTAGAATTAATTGGGTAATTTAGATTTTATTGATAATTGAATTATTTGTACAAATTGTTGTTTATATTTTAAATTATGAACAATAATATACATTGATTTAAATATTACATAAAATTAAAACTATCCTATTTTCTAATATTCTTCATTCTTCACTCCGCTCCGGTGCTCCATTTTTTATCTGCAAAAAGAAAAGAGAAAGTCAGAAGGCATTTAAAAGAGACAGATAAAATATTGCTCATCATTAGGGGCCACTGACTGGGATCAGTTGACCCTCTCTGCAAATCACGGGATTTCTCCCGGTTCACAAAGAGGGAAGAATTCTATTTTTTTATTCATGAAATGCAAATGTCAAAAGTATAAGTTCCAAAATTCAAACTGCAAACTTCCAACTAAACTGAAAAAATCCAATCTCAACTTTCTATCCAAAGCAAAAGGCAAGTTACTGTCAAAATGCCAAAGATATCAAAGATTTCAAAAGTACATTTACTGTCACAAGTACCCAAGCTGTCATGAAAAGATTTGGCCAAGATATCAAGGAAAAGAAAAAGCACACAAACTGTCAAAGCTGGAGATAAAGATGCAGTAATGTGTTATGCAAGAAATCTAAAATCATCATTTCCCAAGGAGGGCCCCTTCAGAAAAGAAGTACAACAATAAATCATATAATATATTCTTTGCTGTACTATAGAGTCAGAAGAAGAGAGAAAGAAGCATAGGCAAGTTTAGGCAGGAAGACAGAAAAAAGAGATATAATCCAAAGAACTCAGTTCAGGCAACAAGACAGAAAAGATTATACAAATCCACAAGCCAAGACAGTTCAGCAGGAGTTCAGAGAGAAAAAATATACACAAGCCAATACAAAGAAGTGAGGTGAGGATAGAAGAAAATATACAAGCTAAAGCCTCTGAGTTCCAAGAAAAGAGAACCTGCAAGTTCAAACACACATTCCCAAACACAAACATACTGAACCTATCAAACCTGAGCAACCTCAAACTTGGCCAAGCCCAACAAACACACTGAAGCATAACCTGCAAACTAGGTTATCAAGCCAAGCTAACATAAAAATGCCTTAACCTGCCTGCATCATCCAAGCCTAACCAGAACTACCAACAACCTGCCTATCACACATGCTGAAGCAAGAAACCTAGCCAAAAAACTGTGTTAAACCCTGCCTCAACCTTCAAACACACAAAAACCTGATAAGCAAACCATAACCATCAAACACAACCTCAAATTTCAAACATTCAAAAGAAACCTGATAAACAAATTACAAAGCCTGCTAATGCCCTGAAGCAAACACATTACCAACACCCTGTCATAACCAAAAGCCGTGCAAAGCCTCACCCTCAAGGCCATCAAAAACACCACTACTGTCATCACCAAAACTCTTTTCAATCCAAGCAACTCAATATCCAGGGCAACAAAAACCCTCAGAATGCTGGATTCATCATAGGGCGAGGAGGAAACACGTTAAATCAAGGCAACACGAGAGAGGAAGAGCTAGCATCCAGCATATCCAAGTCATTTCAGAACAACAACTCAAGGCAACCTAGGCCCTCAGACCTCTGAGGTCATCACTGGGCAATAAATCTCAAAAAGCATCATAGTCAAAGGCAACAATTCAAAAGACAAACAGAAGCAAAGGCAACACGAAAGGAGAAGCATACAAATTCCCAAAGGCATCACAGTAGGAAAGAAGAAGATAAAGAGGTGAATTAAAAAGGGCTTCTCAGTATACATCATCATCAAACCCTAAAACGGTAACAAATATAAAAGTACCAAACTTTCCCAAGCTTGCTTCCAGCTTCGCCACCGGGCCTCCGCCTCAACGCCTCCAGTTCCGGTTCCCTTTCCTCCATCTCCCAAAATTAAGGTAGCTTTTCGTTCCCCTTCTCAATCTCAAGAAAAAAACAAACGATAATAACGTGTGAAATTATAAGTCAAACTAAGCAAGAAGAAGAGTGAAAACCCTAATGCATAGAGAAGGTGAGATCGTTACCCTGTCCGTTTAGGTTTAGTCCAACCGCGGAGATGAGCGGAACCGGAGGTGGCGTTGGGTTGGCTCGGCATCATTAGGCATCACATTCAGCATTCAGGGAGATGAAGAAGAACGAAGAAGATGAACTTGTGAACGGCGCCGCTGCTTTCCCCAAATTGAACAAACAAACGTGAAACCCTAAGAACGCTGCTCCAAGCAAACATGGGCTTGACCCGTTTCTGCCTTCCCCAAAGCCCATAAAAAAAATCATTAACATTTCTTTACAAACATTTTCATTAATACTAAACCTATTCTTTTTTTTCTTTTTATAAATCATATACTTTTTTTTACAAAATTATACTAACACATTTTACTAAACTCATTTTATTTTTTATCACAAAATCATACAAACACCTTTTTTATTACAAAATCACATAAATAATATCATACCTTTTTTGTTATCATATAGTTAAACATTTTTTCTATTATGTATATTTGTACATAACAATAACAAAATACTTTTTATACATAATTAACTTGAAAATACTTCTTAATACACATTAAAATACATTTTTTTTATCATAAGGTTAAAACATTTTTTTTAGATAGACATTTGTACATAACAATTTAAATACATTTATTTTCTAATATTAAAATTCACAAACATTTGACTAAAATACTTTCCAATTAAAAACTTGAACATAAACCAAAACACTTTCTTTTTCCTTTGTACATAATTAAGCATACAAAAATCAAAGATTCACTAAGACGCATATCTAGGTCAAAAAACCCTAATACGATTCAAACTTCACATTTCGCACTTGTACATAATTACACAATTCATATACATATACACTTGTACACTTACACAAATACATTCACATTGCCTTATATACATTCTTATCTTATATTTGCATATTGGATATTTACATTTTGATTGCGCATTCGATTTGGTTGTAACTTATCGGGTACTATAAGTCTCATCCCCTTGTACATTTATACCCCCACTCCCGGATACTACTTTGTAATAGCGTAGATTTTACATTCCGCAATTTACAGTTTTCCAATTATACCATGGTTAGACCTAGGGTTTGCATGTACATAAAATCAAACGCTAGATAACCTAATACAAGACAAATACATGTAATCAATACACAATCACACTTGCACCCTCTAGGGTAATCCCACATGTTGCCTTCCAAAATGGGCCATGCTTGCACGTCGAGTATCTTTGGCAAAACAAAATCAAATGATCATAAGTCCCTCAAAATGTTGCCTAAACGGAATGATCATAGTCCCTTCAAAGCAAATTGCCAAAGACACTTGGCATCATTGCATTCATGGTCCATACGATGACCCGCGCCCGTCCCGAATAAACTTCCTAAATGCAAGATTGCCTACCAATTTCAATGGTAGAACAAAATTGTCAAAAGGGTCTAAAACACGACAAAAATCTTTGAGAAAGCTTTAGGGTAGATAAACTCTTAAGTACTTGTCAATTTGCAAAGAAAACACTTGCCTAATTTCAAAACCCACTTCACAAACACTTTCAAAAATCAAACTTTTCAAACCTTTGAAACATCTTTTTAAAAGATAAAACACCTTTTGTAAAACATTCGAGTAAAGAATTGTTACAAAGTTTAGCCTAGCACAAGGCATCTTTTCAAAATATTTTCAAAACAACACACAAAGCACCATTTCATACAATTGAAAACCAAGGCAAGATTGATCTAAGCAAGTACCTAAGAGCCCATGGATAACCATGGATGAAAAGGGTGCTAACACCTTCCCTTTTCATAATCTACCCCCCGAACCCACGAAATATCTCAAAAGGTTTTTGCTGTGCTTTTTTAACCTTTCCTTTAGGATAAAATAAAAAGTCGGTGGCGACTCTTGCTCAACCGCACAAGTGCGAATACGAACGCAAAACACTAGTCAGTTCTCCCACCGTACCACAGATGCGAATAGCTTGGAAATGTTGTGAGGATTACAAATATGCCAATGGTTTGTTCAAATGATGCCAGAATAATATATTACGATTTCAAGAATAGGTGTGGTTATCGTGACACTTACAGTGTGTTTGGGTGTCTGAACAAGATTGCTTTGGATTGGTTTGGCTTGACTGAACGCCTAGGAAGCGATTGAGATGTGTCTTGGCTTCTGAAAATGCCTCTAAACACGATTTCGATCTCAAGCTTTTTGTGACTTTTTTCAATCTTGTTCTGCCTCTCTCTTCAATTGCCAACCCTGATTTCGATTGCCTTGGCTTGCTTATGTATCATGCTTTGCATTAGGGTAGAAATCATGGACCGAATCCCTCCAAATCAATGCACATGAATATGATTTGATTCCCATTTACAAACTTGCCAAATTTGATTTTATTCAATCTTTTTGCACATGATTTTCCTTGGTACGAATTTGGAGATATGCTAGCTGTCCATTGAAGCCTATAATCAATAAAAAATCTTTGGTTATCAATTTTTTTGATTTTATATGATTTAATTTGATTTAAAATGAATAAATTCAAATAAAAAACAAATTAAATAATAAAAATAATATATGGACACATGGCTGAAGCTAGGTCACGTGGACAATGATGCAAACTCAAATCAAGTGGAAAAGGATGGGCCCATTTGACAAAATTTGAAGTTTTGGGGATAGTTGACTTTTGGCAATTTTGCAAAAAAGTCCAACTTCAACAATGCATAACTTCTTCAATTTTGAACCTTTGGAAGTGTTCTTGGACTTTTTAGAAAGCTTGAGATGTCCTCTAACCAAAACTTTTGGTCTAATCTAATTTTGATATTCCATGCTCAAGTTATAAGCTTTGGAAAAAAAGGTGTTTTTGTTGACTTTCAAAAATGACCTATAATGTCCAAATTCATAACTTCTTGTGAGTGCATATTTTGATCTTGGGGTATGAATATGGATTTTAGGAAATTGTATCCTATTTAAAAGGAGCTTTGGATGGGTCATTTCTCATAAAGTATAAGAAAGTTATGTTTGGTCAAAGTTGAGTTGACTTTTCCTGCAAAACCCTAGTTTAGCAACTTTTGAGTCTTGATAAATTTTGAGCAATCCTTGATGAATCATGATCAACCCTTGATAAAATGATGAAATATACTTCAAAATTAGAATGTTGACAAAAAATCTTGAAGTTTGACTGTATTTGGGTCATAGTTAACTTTTGCCCTAGCATAGTCGATTTTTGGGCCCTTTGAGCAATTGACTGAGCAAACTTCCTCTGCAAGGCTTGAAATTTGACATGGATGATCTTGAGAGAATATTAGGACATTAGGTAGCACTTGAGGTCATTTGGACTTAAGGATCTTGATGCAACATAAAACCCTAATTTGGGGTTGACTGCCTTAGGAGATAGCTTGTCTGTCCAACTCTTGAGCAACCTTGAGCCACTTGGAGATTTTTCTGGCCATATTTTGAGAAATATGAGAGGGCGAATTTTGGGGTAAAACACTTATATTTATAACAGAAAACGGTTAGTCAAAAAAGAAAGTGCATTAGTCGATGCATGTTGGTTATGTGTCGACTCATGTTAGTTACATGTAACAGGATGAGTCGATACATTATGTTTCGAGTCGATACAAAAACCTGTTATAGTGTTTTACAGAACCAACACTTTTATACCCGTCGACACATAATGTGTATGTGTCGATACATACTGATTACAGATTTAAATTTTGAATTTAAAACATAGTATGCGTCGACACATAATATTATGTATCAATACATATAAGTTTCAAAACATTTTCCAGAATCATCAGAATGTTTTGTATCGATACATAATGCGTATGTGTCGATACATAATGATTGTAAATTTAACTTTTGAATTTGAAACATAGTATGAGTAGACACATGTTATTATGTATCGATACATATAAGTTTCAAAATGTTTTCCAGGATCATCAGAATGTTTTGTGTCGATACATAAGGTTTTGTGTCGATTGATACAAGTATTACAGGGGCATCAACATATTATGTGTCGATGCATGGAATGTATGTATCGATGCATGCAGTTTCTAGATTTACATTCCAGGGTCATCAAAGAGTTATGTATCGACTCATAAGATTTTGTATCGATACATAATAGTTTTGAGATACAAGTCTAGGGACTTCAGAAGGCTATGTATCGATACAAAACTTGATGTGTCGACACATAAAGATGCATTATGAGAGAAATGTAATTTTGGCTTATTAAAACATGTTATATTATATTTGCAATCATTCAAAATCAATCTATGAAGGGGTTGCTCACAAACTCCCCCTTTTTGATGATGGCAAATATTTGATGATGTGTCGTGAATGAAAAAAGCTGGCAAATATCTGATGATGTGTCATGAATGAAAAAAGCTTGCTCCCCCTGAGTTTATGTATCTTCTTCCTAATGCAAGCACAATCTTCACTGACACACTCTTCTTCTCCCCCTTTGAACATATCAAAAAGAGAATAAGCAACATTTTCAAGAAACTCAACACATAGGAAAATTTATATACAATTTCAGCAGTTAATGGACTTGGCATTCACACAGAATGTCAGGCATAAAGTTATCAATAAGTGAGTAAATAGCAGAGTAAACATAAAGTAATCACGTTAAAAGTAATGCATTGGTAGATAAAAAGTTATATTATATAAGCACAATTTATGTAAAAGAGATATACGAAGACATTTTCAGTGAACATTTAGATCAACTTATAGGTGATTGAGGGTGAAGATAGGAAGGATATTACCTCGTTTGATTTGATAAGAGAACACTCGTACTAAAGCTGAAAAAACACATCTTAACAATATGGTGTGACATAGATATATTTCAATTACATATATGTTTATGACAACATGTATGAGAGATCTAAAATCCCCAGCTCACGGCGGATGTTGAAGAAGAGGTCTGTTGCAAGTGGTTTTGTATAGATGTCAACAAGTTGATTTTTAGTATCAACATGCTCAAACGTAACATCCTCCTTTTCAAAATGATCGCGTAGAAAGTGATGTCTAATTTCTATGTGTTTAGTGCGTGAGTGTAAAACAGGATTCTTAGTGAGGTTTATAACACTTGTATTGTCACATTTGATTGGAATACGTTTTAATTGAATATCATAGTCTTGTAATTGTTGCTTCAGCCATAAGATCTGAGCACAACAGCTACCGGCTGCAACGTATTCAGCTTCATCAGTTGACAAAGCAACAGAAACTTGCTTTTTGCTATGCCAACTTATTAAAGAGTTTGAAAACAAGTGACATGTTCCACTAATGCTTTTCCTATCTGATTTGCAGCCAGCAAAATCAGAATCAAAGTAACCTACTAAACTGCAGTCGCTTCCCTTGGAATACCATAGCCCATACTTAGGTGTATTATTGAGATACCTAAGTATATGCTTGACAGCTTTCAAGTGGGATTCCTTAGGATCCGATTTATATCGTGCACAGATGAAAACACTAAACATGATGTCAGGCCTAGATGCTGTAAGATACAAGAGTGATCCGATCATACCTCTATATTTCTTGACATCGACACTCTTACCGTGTTCATCCTTGTCTAAGTTTCTGTTGGTAGGCATGGGAGTATCAATTGGTTTAGAGTTGTTCATCCCAAATCGTTTAAGCAACTCTTGGCAATATTTTGTTTGACATATAATTGTGCCTTCATTGAGCTGCTTTATTTGGAGACCGAGAAAGTAGTTGAGCTCCCCCATGAGGCTCATCTCAAATTCACCCTGCATGACTTTGGAAAATTCCTCGACCAAGTGTAGATTAGTTGAACCAAAAATAATGTCATCTACGTATATTTGAACTAAAAGGATGTGCTTTCCTTTATGTTTAATGAAAAGAGTAGTGTCCACTTGACCTCTTGAATAGCCATGATCAAGTAGAAATTTACTAAGTCTTTCATACCAGACCCGAGGAGCCTGTTTAAGACCATATAAAGCTTGTTTTAATTTAAATACATGATCTGGATATTCGTTATTTTCAAAACCGGGAGGTTGTGAGACATACACTTGTTCATTTATGACTCCATTAAGGAAGGCACTCTTTACATCCATTTGATAAAGCTTAAAATCTTTTGCACACGCATAAGCGAGCAAGAGACGTATAGCCTCAAGGCGAGCAACTGGAGCATAAATCTCCTCATAATCAATGCCATCCTCTTGGTTATACCCTTGTGCTACCAAGCGTGCTTTATTGCGGGTTATCATTCCATTTTCATCAAGTTTATTTCTAAAAACCCATTTAGTGCCTATGATATGATGGTCTCACGGACGAGGGACAAGTTCCTAAACGTTATTTCTTTTAAACTGATTTAGCTCATCTTGCATGGCCATTAGCCAAAATTCATCAATCAAGGCCTCTTTAGCATTCTTAGGTTCTACTTGTGAAACGAAAGCAAAATGATAACAAAAATTACTTATCTTGGAGCGAGTCATTACTCCTTTTGAGATGTCTCCCAATATGTTATCAATGGGATGGTCTTTAGAGGACTTCCAAGCTAGTGGAAGATCATTTGCTTCCATTTGATCTTCTTCCTCATCTTTTGAAGGGCTTGTATCTTTTTCTTCCTTATCATCAACTATTTTGGATTGAACATTTTCTTCAACAGTTTCTTTGAGTATATTTTCAGTAGATACATCTGCACCATCAAGAGAAATACCTTTTCCGACATGTTTCGTTTAAGATTCATCAAAAGAGACATGAACTGACTCCTCAACTGTAAGTAGACATTTATTGTATACCCTATATGTTTTGCTTGATTGTGAGTATCCGAGAAAGATACCTTCATCTTCTTTTGCATCAAATTTTCCAAGATTTTCTTTTCCATTATTTAAGACAAAACATTTGCAACCGAATACATGAAGATGTGACAAGTTTTGCTTTCTTCCTTTCAAAATTTCATAAGGTGTTTTATCCAAAATTGGACGAGTTAGTATTCTATTTAAAACATAGCAGGCTGTGCTAATTGCATCAGCCCAGAAATATTTTGGCAATCCACCTTCATTGAGCATTGTTCTTGCTAGCTCCTCTAAGAGGCGATTTTGGAGCTCCACAACTCCATTCTGCTGTGGAGTTCGAGGTGCTAAAAAATTATGCTCAATACCATGCTTGTCACAGTATTTATCAAAGAGATGGTTTTGAAATTCACCTCCATGATTGCTTCGAATTGCAATTATTTTCAATTCCATTTTATTTTGAGATAATCTTGCAAAACTCTTAAAAGCAGAAAAAGTTTCATTTTTGCTATGAAGGAATATAGTACAAGTAAATCTAGAGTAGTCGTCAACAATAACAAAACCATAATAATTTCCTCCTAAACTTTTTGTTCTAGAGGCTCCAAAAAGGTCCATATGGAGAAGCTCAAGGGGTCGTGAAGTGGAAATCATGTTTTTGGATTTGAAAGAGACCCTTGTTTGCTTTCCCATTTGGCACGCATCAAATGGGTGATCCTTTGTAAATTTTATCTTTGGAAGACCTACTACTAGATCCTTGGATACAACCTTATTAAGAAAATCAAAGTTAACATGCGCTAAGCGTCTATGCCAAAGCCAGGAATCATCATTCAAGGTGACTAGACACTTAGTGCTTGTTAAGGATACATCAAAAAGGTCAAGCATATATATATATATTGTTTACTCTAATGCCCTTAAACACAATATCTTTTTCATTATTTTCAATTATACAACAAGTATTTGTGAAGGTAACTTTATAACCTTTGTCACATAATTGACTAATACTGAGCAAATTGTGTTTAAGCCCCTCTACTAAATGGACATTAGAAATAGTAGTGATAGAGGGATTACCTACACTACCTTTACCGAGTATAGATCCTTTGTTATTGTCTCCATAGGTAACAAATCCTTTCTTCTTTGCCTTGAAGTCAATGAAGAGCGATATGTCACCAGTCATATGCCTTGAACACCCGCTGTCTAAAAACCATCTTCTATCCATGGGTGTGAGGCATTTTTCCTGCAATATCAAAAGAGAGAGGTAGGTACCCAATTTTTATTGGGTCCATGTGGGTAAGTGGTAACATGGTTGCCTTTAGGCCTCCATTGGTAAATGCCTTTAGAAACAAGGAACCTCCTAAACTTGCATTTTTCAATCGTATGTCCAAAGTGACAACAATAATGGCATAAACCATGATGATGATGTATTGTTTTACTTTTGCTCATTGTATCCTTTGGTAATTTTTCAACAAAAGAGTATTTTGAATACGGTGGATTTAATGTTTTCTTAAAAATTTTAGGATCTAATGCAAAAGTAACTTTGGGCTGTAAAGCTTTTTCTAATTTGGCATTAAGAGTCCTAACCTCTTGCTGCCAAATATGACAAACTTCACATTCCCTTCCGGGAATACATCCTGTAACAATCCTTATCTTTTGAACTTTCTGCAATACTAGCTTTTAGACTTTTTAAGTCTTTTTCAGCTTTATAGACTTTACTCTCGAGAAATGAAAATATTTGTTTATCGGAGGATAATCTCTTAAAGGCATCTTCAGCTTTGTATTGCAGTTTTTCAAAAGCTAACTTTATTTTAGAAAAGGTCATAGAAGAAAAGTTGTTAGGATATGCTTGTCTTACTTGTTTGTTGTGGTTGTCTTTCTTGTTGTAGAATTGATTTTTTGTATGTGCCACCAGACATAAATTTGCACTTTCATCACTACAACTTGAACTGTCATCGTCTGATGAATCGCTGTCAATTTCCCACGCAATATAAGCTCTTATTTGTTTGTTGAACTTCTTTGGTGGAGCTTTTTCTTTATCCTTTTTCATCTTTGGACAGTCTGGTTTGTAGATTCCAACTTTACCACAATTGTAACAAGGTTCTTTACCTCTTTGCTTTTTATTTTCTTCTTGCCTTGGTTCTTTGGATTGTTTTCGAAAGCTTATGAGATTCTTATCGGAGTGCTTGATTCCATTCTTTCGAATAAATCTATTGTATCTCCGAACAAAATATCCCATTTCTTCATCATCAGAATCTTCATCACTAGATGAGCCATTTTCATCTTGCTCTTTGGTTGAGGAATTAGAGCTAGAAGTCATTAGAGCTATTAACTTCTTCTCACCCTCCCTGTATTTTTTCCTTCCTTTCTTACTCTTGTTTTCGTATTTTTCAAGACTTTGCAATTCTTGTTGATGTTCTTCCAGCTTTCCAAACAGAGTTGTAATGGTAAGCGTAGTGAGGTCATTTGCTCTCTTGATAGCTGTTACTTTAGGTTGCCATTCCCTGCTAAGACATCTCTGAATTTTATTAGTAGTAATTTCATTGGAAGCAGGTTTTCCAAGTGCATTTAAACGACTCACAAGATGTACAAATCTCTTCTGCATGTCAGAGATAGATTCTCCTTGCTTCATGCGAAAGAGCTCGAACTCTTGATTGAGTGTATTAATGCGGGATTGTTTAACTTCAGTTGTGCCTTCATGGGTAATTTCTAAAGCGTCCCACATTTCTTTAGCGGACGTGCAGTGAGACACCCTATGATACTCATCAACACCAAGTGATGAGATCATCATATTTCTGGATCTCCAATCGCACGACCATTTCTTTTCATCCATTTCATTCCATTGATCCTCAGGTTTAGGTACTATTGCACCTGCAGCATTCCTCATGGTGATTTGAAAAGGACCATTTTGAATGGCAGTCCATACATTCTGGTCAATGGAATTTATGTGTACTCGCATGCAGTCTTTCCAGTAGCCATAGTTTTCACCATTGAAAACAGGAGCTCTATTATACGCCCCACTTGGTTCAAAGGCCATAGCGTTACGAGTAGATACAAAGCACCAGCTAACCGGTGCTCTGATACCACTTGTTAGACGGTGTGGCAAGTGATCGAGAGGGGGGTGAATAGACCACTTCTTCTTTTTCAAGGATTTAAAATTGTTTTATCAAAGAGAGTTGAAAGTAGCGAAAATCAATGTCCTGAATCAATTCCGTCTACTTTGAACTGACTACTAGAAAGCTTGACATGTGAAAACTTTACTGGATTTTATTGAATGGAATGGATGAATATACAACTCAGAAATCTTGACGTTTCAATGCACTTATCATAAAACAGAATTTCCAATGAATTTAGAAATATAATAGGAATTTTGTCAAACAATTGGCGTATGCTTGTATAATGATTTAATAGTGGTAATTTGGTGAAAATGTTTGAGCCACTATGTTTATCATTAGACTATATAACTTAGCACACCAATTGAATTACAAAATTATAGAATATGTAAAACTGTAAAGAGAAAGAAAAGAGAGAACGATACACAAGCAGTTTGGTAAGGAAGTTCCCCACTGTCGTCCTCGCGTGTGGGTACGTCTCCCTCTCAATTTCACAATCGAAACTAATAACTTTTATATAAATATGCTGAATGTTTAATAGCAAGGTTACATTACACAGAAAGACAGAAATCCCTATGATCTTATTCTTCTTGTAAGAACCACCACTTGCTAAGAGCTGTATCAAGATTCCCTGCAAAGTCACCGAACGATCCTCCGCTTCTACGACCTGTTTGTTCAAAATCCTTCCGATTTCCAAACCCCTCGCTGCGGCTGAATCTGACTCGCGTGACTGTGACTGACAAAACCCTCAAGAACACACTCGTTCTTGAAGGACAAACCCTCTGGTTTATTTCTTGAAGCTTCCTCTTCAACCTTCAACTCAGCTAGACTTCTTCAATACTCAGCTGAACGTTATCTCAAACCGCTTGAATCAATTCAACAAGGATGTTTGATTTTCTTTGTTGTTCTTGAATGTAAGATGGTTGAGAAGATGAAGGAATCAAAAGCTTTTGGTTGCTCACTATTGTTTTGCACACAATCTTCTATATTGCTGTGTTGTTTTCTGAAGAAAATGCTTGCTTATATTTATAACAGAAAACTGTTAGTCAAAAAATAAAGTGCATGAGTCGATGCATGTTCGTCATGTGTCGACTCATGTTAGTTACATGTAAC
Source organism: Vicia faba (assembly GCA_948472305.1). Lineage (NCBI taxonomy): Eukaryota > Viridiplantae > Streptophyta > Magnoliopsida > Fabales > Fabaceae > Vicia > Vicia faba. The sequence continues at coordinate 1,631,984,173 of OX451736.1, forward strand.
ATGATGAGTCGATACATTATGTTTCGAGTCGATACAAAAACCTGTTATAGTGTTTTACAGAACCAACACTTTTATACCCGTCGACACATAATGCGTATGTGTCGATACATACTGATTGCAGATTTAAATTTTGAATTTAAAACATAGTATGCGTCGACACATGATATTATGTATCGATACATATAAGTTTCAAAACGTTTTCCAGAATCATCAGAATGTTTTGTATCGATACATAATGCGTATGTGTCGACACATACTGATTGTAAATTTAACTTTTGAATTTGAAACATAGTATGAGTCGACACATGTTATTATGTATCGATACATATAAGTTTCAAAATGTTTTCTAGGATCATCAGAATGTTTTATGTCGATACATAAGGTTTTGTGTCGATTCATACAAGTATTACAGGGGCATCAACATATTATGTGTCGATGCATGGAATGTATGTATCGATGCATGCGGTTTTTAGATTTACATTCCAGGGTCATCAAAGAGTTATGTATCGACTCATAAGCTTTTGTATCGATACATCATAGTTTTGAGATACAAGTCCAGGGACTTCAGAAGGCTATGTATCGATACAAAACTTTATGTGTCGACACATAAAGATGCATTATGAGAGAAATGTAATTTTGGATTATTCAAACATGTTATATTATATTTGCAATCATTCAAAATCAATCTATGAAGGGGTTGCTCACAAGCATTACATAAGGGGAGCCCAAGGCCCCCATTCAAGTAAACGAACTTGTGGCCACAAGGATCACTTTGGAATTTACATTAAAATGGGCAAAGCCCTAGGAAAAAAAATTACATGATAAAATGGCACGCAAGCCGAAACAAAATTAACAACAATAAACTGATCAGACGTCGGGCTGAAATCCCTCCTCATTTGCATTTCCCTCAGGAACAGGCTCCACATGAGAAGGTTCCCCGACCAAAACATCCTCATCAGTCCGAAGTAACTCAGGAACGGGTATCTTACCCTCTGACACGTAGTAATGGAGTACCATTCCAACTGTGTTAAACTCGACATTAGAATTCATACCCCGGAGCTGCGCCACCGCATTATCAAAACTCCCCTTAACATTGGCTAAACCGTCATCCACGACCAGTTGGATACAAGCAACCAAGTCGGCACGGGTCTTCAGACCTCTAACATCTTCCGGCTCATCCTCGACAAGAGTTGATTCCACCTTTAGGAACGCCACCAGCTCCTCGGAAGCCTTCTTCTCGAGCAGAAGTATATCGTGCTCCTCGGTCACCTTCACCAAGCTCTCAACTGTCGTCTTTCAGGAAGCCTCACCGCTGGCACGTTCCTTCTCATAGGTCTTCAGCTTGGCCTGTAATTTCCTCATCTTGACCTCCTGAGAAGTACCTCCCTCAGTATATACGACGACCATCTCCAGAACCCTCATGACGGAACTAGCATCTCGAGCCAACGTTAACCTCTTGCTCAGACGATCCAGCTCCTCAAGCAAAAGTGACTCAACTCGGGGAAGGTGCAAGGTGGCTCCCTTGAAGAAGGTCTTGTTATGCCAACAAGGAGGCAGATCGAACCTCCCCTTTTCCTTTTCGCCCGTCAGATCAACTGTGCCCTTGAGGCGTTGCCTTTTGAACCTCAAAGACACCTACTGGGGAGAGAGAGCCCTGACTGCTGGATCAACTGACAATGTGCCCGAATCCGACCGTGGCCCGTCCCCGCATCACCTGACGAGGGTCTAAGAGAATTTTGCAACTTAATCACTTTCATGATAGCCACTTTAGCCATGCGCTCGACAAATGGATTCATTTTTCTTGCAACAAAAAACAAACAAGGATCAGCAAACGAGGATAGATAAATATGCGCGCAAGACAAATCTAAAATCAAGATGAACTATCCAAGTACACCACAAGATCCCCGGATTCAAGGAGCTCCTTCACATTTATAAGCCCCGATTCAAAAATGGGCTCCCCGTCTTCATCTGTCAAGGGTCTCCCATCTTTGCCCACATGCTGGACAACGGGTATCCCGCAACAAAGGCCGAAAAATGCTCATCGCTGGCCAGATCCTCGGGATATAAATTCTACCTCTTCTTAATGTAATGGTCGGTCCCCCAATCAAAATGTTTCCCTGACCAATAAAAGTGGAACTTGGGAACCAACTTCATCACCAGGTTCCCTACCTCATTCCGCTCGGGTTTCCCCTCCCCGTCAACCAGCGGGACACTCCTAAAAAATTCAATAAAGCCCTCTCTGACACGGGCTAGACCAACATATACCTCTCCTTAAAGTTACGAATAGACTTAAGATAATCCTTGAACAGATTCCCATTGGCTTATTTCTAGGAGACCCATCCCCGCTACTTCCCAAACTGTCCCTGCTGGAGGCTGAAGCAATAGAAGAATAAAAGGGGCAGTATCCCCTATATGTAGATAATCACATATTATTTCAAAAGCCCGCGGGAAGGAGATTAAATTAGGGTGAAGTTTAGAGGGGGCAAGACAGAGGTTCTGAAAAATAGCCACATGCAATTCAGAGAAGGGAAGCCTAAGAACCAGCTCCCGGAAGAAAATTTTGTACACAGGGATATGGTTCGCTTCAAACTTATAACTTATCCGATGATCCTTCTCGGGGAGGTAAATTCCCATTCTTCCTCTACTTCCTCCGACTCCATCCCCGAAACCACGTGCGTAAACATCTCGTCAAGATGCTCGGCAAAATAGGAAACAATCTCCAAGGGATTCGACACTACCCAGGCCAGAGGGTCCTCCTCTACAAGCTCGACCTACACGTCTACGTGCTATTCAGGCATGACTGGTCTTGGATCCCGTGCCCCCATGGTTCTCTCCTCGGTTGAGATTTCCCTTGACGAACTCATTGCAAAATCAGTATGCTCACTCACGATGTCATCCTCGATGTTGTTGGACATCATACCTGAAAAGTAGAGGACAAAAGTGAGTTCGGCATCGAATCAAATCCACCATTAGACTGCTAATAAATTGAAAATGTGTGAACGAGGACCATGTCCCTGACCAGAGCCCTCACTCAAAACAACTGAAAGGTAAACAAGGAACTCCCCACTAACGCAATTAGGCGCCCAACCTCCAAGGTAAACCCTAGCTCCGCCAAGGAGAGTTCTTTCCCAGACGAATAGACTTCTACCTCGCCCAGAGCGCATCAGAAAATGTAGAAAATGCTCCAGCAACACCGGGAAGTTCATCATAGAACGTTGCTACCGGTTCTGCCACCAGGGAACGTTAGACAAACCCACGATGGAGTCCATATTCACAGGCGACAAAACCACTGAAAGTCTTCCTATCTAAAGCTAATTTATCCCTAACCACATGCATCTCTACAATCACAAACAAAATCTAACCTAAAAATAGAGAACATTTTGGAAAAAATGGAATAAGAACAGTAGAACTTACCAAGTTAGAGAAGACGTGCGGCGAAACGAGCAAAACTACGGTGGTCGATGAAGGAAAGAACAGAAACTGCGACAGAGAACAACTGTGTCGAGTAAAAAGCAGAAACGAGCAGAGAGATCAAGAGAAAATTGAAAATTAAGCTTCCTCTCTCCCTTTTATAGAATTACTTTGCTAGCGCATGGGCGGTAACACGCCTATAAAAATTAAGGGTCATCATCACTACACCCTAGTTCCTAGACTTGCCATCATTACACCTTTATGACAACACGTGGCTCGAAGCACGTGTGGCACATCACCTCTTAAAGGTTCAATCACATATTCGGCTCCCCGAGAACCAAACAAAAAGGACCACGTACGATCTCCTTGACGCAGTTTCCCCAAGCACGTTCAGAAGCGTCCTCGACTCCTTGTGGGCTAATTCTAAGTCATCACTCCTATGCCTAGGAGAAAAGACTTGCGGAGCTCCTGTTCTGAACTGGCCTAATAGCTAGAATTGGCCCAATCTACTTCCACCCTTGGCACGACCCAATAGTAGTGGCCTAGCATCCTTAGTCGACCATGCCCCCAAGAGGCGCGACCAACGATGCTTGATATACACACCTACCCACAAGGGATAGGAGTTCCCAGTCTGCTCGACGCTCGAAGAGCAGAAACCCAGGAGACACTCATAAATGTGTATGCTCGTTATCTCATCCTTGCTCGATGCAACGACTATTTACGGGCACGACTACTTATTTTGACCAAGTCCTAGCAGTTACCTATTTTTGCGGACCTGCATATCTAGGCCCGAAAATAGGGAACAATGGCTAAGCGACGAAGGCATTATATAAACTCTCACCCATGTGAGGGTCAAGTATCCAATACTCAAACCTTAAACCCTAATATCTTGCTTGTATCTCTTTGCACCCATTCTTACTTGATCGTCGGAGTGCCTTGCAGGTACAACCCCCCTTTCTCCTCAACTTTCCAACAAACCAGATGTCATTCAAATTTTCATCAATCCACTCCACGTGACTCAAGATATAAATTAATTTCAGGCGAAATCCATCACATATATTTGGAAGCATATATGGTAAAGTCACACAGTTTACTTCTTCCAAGAAGTCACTTTAATCATTCAATAGAAAAAGCCCTAAGCCACATCAACTTCATGGTGGAGTAACTTTAGAATGGAACCATTCTAAAAGAAACTTTTAATTATTCCATATTAGTCTCTATTCACTTAATAATATTTTACAAATTAAATAATAACTTTTATTATATTGTAATATTTTTTAAACACAAATCATATTTGTTTTTCTTCTTATTCTTCTTCTTATTCTTCTTCTTCGTTCTTCTTCTTCTTATTCTTATTCTTCTTCTTCTTCTTATAACTTCCTAATTGAATAATTCAAAATTGTAATTTAAAATCATAAATCCCCAAATTCCACCCACATTTTCTTGGAACTCCTTCTACATCATTTCCCAATTTTAAACTATTCCGTAAATCTGAAATTCGTATTCGACCGCTTCCCTCCCACACAATTTCGTAACCATGTTCATGTTTAATGTTTAGCATTCAGAGTAAATGCTCGTATAATTCATATTGGTTGTTTTTTTCATCATATCGTATATGGTTCAAAGGAATGATTTCATGTTGTCATCTCTTTTCACAAGTAATTATTCGTATCCATCCCAACATGTATATTTTCCCAAACTCAATTAGATTTTACATTTTATACTTAAATTATTGAATTGAGTTTAAGGATTTGTGTTTTAAGTTGAACTTGATTAGAAATATTACCAGAAATAATTGATTTAGGGATTAGGTTTGTATCTTATGAAATTCAAAATTTTTGAAATGAATTTGAATTCCCACCATGAAATTATGTAATTGAGGATTAGGGCCTGTATCTATAAAATTAATGAATTTTGTAATTGAATTGAAATGATAAAAAATTATGTAATTATGGATTAAGGATTTTATTTTATCATATTCATAAATTATGAAATTGCATTTGCATTGAATTGGGAGATAGTTGAATAAGATTCGTTCAATTGAATCTTTAGGGTTTGACTTGAACCATGAGTTTATAATTTGTTGTTGTGTTATTGAGTTGTTAGCATTTGAATTGAAATGGGAAATTAGATTGTGATATTATTCAAATTTAGTTTGTTAGAATTTGAATTGAAATGTGAAGTTATATTGTGATATTATTCAAATTTAGATTGTATTTTTGTCATAATGATCAATTTTTGGTTAATTGCCAAAGGTAGTCTTTCGTTGTTAGATATTAACATAAGTTGTATTGCAATTTGAAATAGCTCAGTGAAATATGCAACATGGTGAACATACTTGAGGTCAACATGTAAATATGGAATGTGTGAAATGATCTAACTTCTGATATACTTTTAATGGAATGAATGGTGTTTGGACTAAAGAGCAAGTTGAAGCATGGAAATCTATTGTAGATGTTGTTACTTCATGCTAAAGGCAGTGTCTTTTCTGTGAAATTTGGCATGCTGGTAGGGTTTTAAATTCAAGTGTGTATTTATTTTTGTAAATAACATGTTTTTTTTAATTCAATAAAAAAATTTGAGTTTCCCATCACTGACAGTAAATTCAAGTATTTTTTTTTGTATGGCTAATGCCTTGAACAAATATACAGTAATATTTTGTACTTCCATGTGATGGAACCAATACTAATACATACCTTTGATCCATGAGAAACTATGATTTTTCCAAGGTAATGATAAATGTGTAACTTGTGTAGAACGATTTTGTAGTTATTGTTTTATTTTTAAGTTCATATTTACGGGCATGTTTGTTACATGAAAACTGTTGTTCAATTCCAATGTCAAATTTAGATTTTCAATATCAAATTGTTAAAGGGCTTCGATTAATAGATGATAAGTTTTAGATTTCAAAAAAATCAAATTTTGTCATAATGATCAATTTTCGATTTATTGCCTAAGGTAGTCTTCCGTTGTTACATATTATTAACATAAGTTGTATTGCAATTTGAAACAACTCTGGAACCTCTCACCTAACACCTTATCAAAAATTCATGGCTAAAGCTGTTGTCCTTCCTTTGAATGGAATTAAGGAACTCAAAAGTGTAAGGACAATTTACTGGTCTAATTTTATGTTATTGTTATTCAATTCTTTGTCAAATTAACTAAATCACATTATTCCTTTTAGGATACTTTTTGTATTACAGTTACCAAAATTGTCAAGCTGATAGCATCCAAGTATAGTTGGTACTATCAAGCGTGACATTGATCTCCACACAATAAAAATACCATTACAAAATTAAATTCATGTTTCGAACATTAAACACAAACATCCCAAAAAGATTCAAATCCATAAAATATGCTACAATAAACCAACATAAGAGCCAAGTATTCTACATCAAAATGCAAGCACCATCCACAAACTACCACTTCTAATCCACTGACACTGACAGATGGGTCGGATTAGGATATTGAATGGAGAAGTTTAAAACACCACCTTCACTGAAGAACCACGCTTCAGCAAATCCGTACCAACCTTTGCAGAGGCACGACTACGTCTTAGTGTCACTGGACTTCAACTTGCACACATATGGCCCGTCCCAGTCCCAATCATATATTTCTAATGAAGTTAAGTTTTCTAGAAAACATTTCCTGATCACATATGTAGGAAATTATTGTCGGCTTTACCGAAAAATCTGTCTATTATGCCTTTAATCTATTGAAATAAGTTTCTGACACCCTCTAATATATACATATATATATATATATATATATATATATATATATATATATATATATATATATATATATATATATATATATATATATATATATATATATATATATATATATATATATATATATATATATATATATATATATATATATATATATATATATATATATATATATATATGTTACATAGTATATATTGATTACATATTAATTTATTTTTAGTTTTTATTTTACATCTCCTTAAATTAACAATCATTTGTTACTATCTATAAATTATGATATGATAATTTAATCCAATATTATGTATTTTTCGAATTTTATCATAATGATCAGTTTTCAGTTTATTTCCTAAGGTAGTCTTCCGATGTTACATATTATTAACATAAGTTATATTTCAATTTGAAACAGCTCAGTGGAATATGCAGCATGGTGAATATACTTGAGGTCAACATGTGAAGAGGGAGTGTGTGAAATGATCCAAATTCAGCTATACTTATCAAGATCACAAAGAGGTATGTAGTAACCATAATATCTCATTTTTTTATGTAATAGTATCCATAACATCTTAGACTGAAATATCACATCATCATTTATTCAAATTGACTATGCACCAAACATTAAACAGATGTCATAAATGCAGATATCTAAATCTTTGTATTTAGATTATGGTAATACCCTATGTGTGATACGGTGGTAGAATCGACTGTTAATACTGATTTGCGTTTTTTGTTTGCAAATGTCACGGTAAGCAAGAGTCGCCACCGACTTTTATTTCATCCAACAAAGGAAAAGGAAAAAGAACAGAAAAAACCTTTTTTCGAGATGTTTCTGAGTACGGGGGGTAGATTATAGAAAGGGAAGGTGTTAGCACCCTTTCTAACCGTGGTTTTCCACGGGCTCTTAGGTACTTTCTCATTTTAAAATTGCTTGTGTATGTTTTGAAAATGTTTTTTTTAACTTCGTGGTAACCCTTGTATCTATCCTCAAGAGTGTGACGAAGTTGTTTTTGAAAACAGTTTTGAAAGTGTTTGTGTAAAAGAGTTTTTTTATGGTTTTGAGCAAGTACTTAAGATTTTCTACCTACTCAAAAAAGATTGTTCGTTCTCATTTCCTTTAGACAGCACTATCCTACTATTAAGGAGTAGGTATCCCCATCATTGGAGTTTAAGGGACATTCGAAGGGACTAAATGGTCATTGAAGGCAACATGTAAGAATACCTTAGCATTTCGAAGGGACTATCATCATAAGATCATTTCTCGTAGGCGATTCGAGGGACAGTAAGGGACTATGATCTCTATGACGACTTTGAATTGTGGGTCTTTGCTAAGATATCCCTACGTTCGAGGGACATGACCATTGTTTCCGAGGCAACCAAGTGAGGTATACCCTAAGGGTGCAAGTGTGCAGCAGTGTTTGTTTTCAGATATTTATCTTATAATTAAATGATTTATTTAATTGATTAAGCATACAAGCCTAGGTTGCTAACAATTATATACAAGCATATAAAATAAAAGCGAGAAAATAAAAGAGTCATACGCTATACAAGGCTTTTGGGCAGATACATAAATATTTGACTGAATGTAAAGTGCGGAAATTAAAACCCTAATTAATCTATTACAAACCTCTAAACAATTATAATAATTTGAATTATACATAAGTAAATGCGTGCGAGACGAATTAAATACGTGAATAAATTAGAAGCCTAAAAATCTAATTAATTAAAAAATATTTTTGTGTATTTTTTATTGAGAAAATAGTTAAATTGCAAATTAAACCTAATTTCTAGTTAATTTTATTTAACAAAATAATCAATGTTGAAATAATTAAATTAATTAATTTTCAAAAATTAATTTTAATTATAAAAACCTAAATCTATTTTTTGTGATTTTTTGATTTAATAAAAAATGATTTTTGTTTTTTTTTGTAAAAAATAATTAACAAATAATTAAAAGCAAAAGAAATAAAGAAAAGAAATAAATGGGCTTGTTACTATTGAGTAATCTGGGGGGTGTATTGCTGATTTTTTTCCAAGCCCAAATCCCACAAATCCATCAGCCTCGCTTGGTTTAGTGAGGACTACGCTTGAGGGTGCACCATAGACCTTGCTTGCATGAGTGCCAGATCTGCTTTGAGGATGGATCTAATGGCCAGATCCTGGACTGTAGGATGGACCGCTGGTTGGGAGGCACATGGGAACCTGTAAAACACGTTAAGAAAATAAAATCACAATATGCTTGGACCTGGGATCGAACCCAGGTCCTTTCTCTCACCAGCGTTACCCTTTGTCATTCGTGCTGTCGTGTTTACTTGTTAATATAATAACATAATAACATTATAAAAGAAATAACATGCTATGCCTCAGGAAGCGCGCGATTTTTTCAAATCCTCCAATAGTTATCGTCCATATCACCGTCTTCTCCCCAGACTGTCGTCTTTGATGCCAAACCCTTTACCTACGAACAAAACTGTCACTAAAAGCTATAGTGAAAGTTTTCATCCATTGCTATAAACCTGCAACAATTAAAAATGCAATACAAGCCAAATCAATCCTAACTAAGGGAATAAATCAATTAGAAATTATGCCCTGAGTTCATTGGTACCCTTGATCTGTCCTAATTTTGCCTGTATGGAGAATCCCTAATTTGAAGCTTTCAAAACCTAGCAATGGCGTAAGCCCGTTCCTGCGTTAAAACTCAAATCCAGGCATATAAACAGGTTCCAAGCATGATTATAAACACATTTATGCAAATGAATTCGATTTAAAACACGTAAAACCAAGAAAATTAATTTAAGTTATAAGGGTGCAAACCGTGATCTGTATCTTACAATTCTGGATGCTTTGTGACTTGAGAGTGATTGGAATGGCTTCAAGGACCTTCGTGGATGATCACTGATGCTCTAAAATTCCTTGAATTGGCCTGTAGGATGAAATCTGATCTGCATTTTTCTTTGGAAATTTGAAACTTTGTTTGGCTCTTTTCAACAAGTTGCACCTCTGTCCATTCGACCTTAGGGTTTAGAATACCCTGCTATATGTATGTGAATCAAATACGTTAACAATTTTGGATTAAATCTTGGAAATTGATGAGCAAGATATTTGATTTTCAAGTGATATTCTTTGTTTCCAAAACTGACCAAATCACGCCATTTTCAATCCAATCAGCCCTTGCACGATTTGCTTGATATCATACAGCCTGTATTCTCATTATTTAATGTAAAATCATCCCAAAATAAATTTATATAATTTATTTGATTTAATTTGGATTTTAAATGATTAAAAATCAAAATAAATCAAATAAATAAGAAAATGATGCATGGAGTGTTTTATGGGTCGTGGACCATGTTAGGAACAAGATGCAAACATAAAAAGTTGGGCTCATTTGAAGAAAAATTCATTTTGGGCATGGTTGACTTTGTGCAAATTTCCAAATATGGCCAACTTTGACAATGCACATCTCTCTTAATTTTGACCCTAAGAGGGTGTTCTTGGACTTTTTATAAAGCTTAGAATGCTCTGTAAACAACCCTCTTGGTTACATCTCAATTGGACCTTCCATGTTCATGTAAGAAGCTTTGACCCAAAATGTGTCTTTGTTGACTTTTTGAAATGACCTATAATGTCTGAATTCATATCTTTTCATGAGTGCATTGTTTGAACTTGAGGACTGAAGATTAGTTGTAGGGAATTGAATTCTCTTCAAAATGATCCTTGGATGAGAAATTTCTGATAAAGTATGAGAAAGTTATGCCTGGTCAAAGTTTGGTTGACTTTTCCTATAGAAACCCTAATTTAGCAACTTTTGAGTTTTGATGAATTTGGGGCGTTCCTTGAGGAATCATGATCAACCCTTGATCAAATGATGGATGTTACTTCAAAATGTTGATGTTGACCAAAAATCTTGAAGTTTGACTACATGAGGGCCACAATTGACTTTTGACCTAGCACAGTTGATTTTCAAGCATTTGAGCAGTTGACTGAGCAAACTTCTTGTGCAAGGCATGAAACTTGACATGGATGATCTTGAGAACATATTAGGGCCATGGAAAAGATTTGAGGCTTTTGGAGCTCACCCATCTTGATGAAAATGGCAACCCTAGTTGGAGATTCATTGCTTTAGGAGAGAGTTTGTCTGATCAACCCTTGGGCATCCTTGAGCAGATTGAGGGTTTCAATGAGTATATGTTGGATAAAATGAGAGGGCAAATTTTGGGGTACAAAACTATGTCTTGTGAACAAATGAAGTCCTTTCGATTTACAATGTCACAGATGAACGATATGAGCACTCATGCCCCCTTGGTTTATTTAAATTTTCATTTTGCTCCACTTCTTTTCTTCCCTAATTTTTCCTCCTATTATCTTTCATTTATTTTTTTGTGCTCGTTAATCCTCTCATTTTCTTCCTTCTCTATCAATATATCTTCTTTCAACAATAAGGAAACCATTCTATCTATCCTCCAATAGAAAATTATGTCTCTTGACGATTTCAAAGAACATGGAATCGATTTCACTAAAATGTTCTCAAAACCTAGAACACTACTTTAATATTCTAGATGGAGCCATCTATTCTGTTGTGGTTAAAGAATTCTGGATGAATGCATCCATTCAACTAAATGGAAAGGGTGGGTCTATTATTTGGTCTAATTTTTTTGGTTTTCCTATCACTATTACTCCAAAACTTATTTCAAGGGTGATGAAGTGTGAAGAAAGTGAAACTTATGTTGAGCTCTACAACAATGACTTCATTTATGATGTTATAAATAAGGTCTTCGCCAACCCTGATAACTCCTTCATTGCTCTCTTGGCAAAGATTTGGCATCAACTTTTGATGGGAAACTTTCGACCAAGAATAGAAGATCAGAAAGTGATAACTCATGGTGACTTTCAATTTTTGTATTTATTTCTTCTTAAGAAGAAAGTCACCATACCACTTACCATCTTTATCTATCTTAAAGAGAAAATCTTGAGTTCTCGCAAAGGAAAGATTTTATACATTCCCTATGGAAGACTTTTATCTAAAAGATGCATATGGCAGGGTTAACTAATGCCCTTGAGACCGAATGTGGCTCAATGTTTGATCTACATGAATTATAAATTTGAACTAGTTACAAACTCGTGTGTCCGCACGGGTATACACTTTGTTGTGTAACACTTTTTCATGATATGAATAACATGTAGACAATGTTCCTTAACAAACTATAACAAAAAATTAATAAAGTGAAATTAGAAGGTTGATATCTTATTTCACAAAATAAAATTAATAGCGGATAACCTGCAAGGAAAAAAATGAATTATTGAAAGAAAATAGTACAATAGATAATGTTATGTAAGTTAAACGTAAATGGCATATTTTTATTTAAGTTGTATATACCTTTTAGATTTTTGAAAAACTTCTTTGAGTACAACATTTGTGGTAGTGTCCAAAGTTTGTTTTGATTTGTCATGAATCAAAATTTTCAACCCTTGCTTTGTTTTAACTCCGGAGAAAGCAACATAAAGTTGGTCATGACTAAAAACCTCTTTCGGCAAATACAAACCGACAAAGTCAAGTGATTTTCCGTAAGATTTTTTAATGGTCATGGCAAAAGAGACAATAATAGGAAATTGTCTTCTAACAAGCTTGAGAGCACGGTGACTGGGAAGGTGACAATGACATCCTAGGGATATAAATGATGTTTCCAATATTTTTTCCTGAAATTTTTTTTTCTTAAATGACATGATTGGCTAGTCTTGTAACGGTTAGTCTTGTACCATTACATAAGCCTTATGATTGATCCAAATTTCTCACAAGATAATAGTTGTGCCAATTTTTAACTTGATAGAATGATTAGGCAAGCCTGAAGTTTTCAAAGCACCCAAAAATTCAGAAGTTAAATATTTAAAAGAATCAAATTCAGTAGCCTCAGAATTGTCAATTGAGTCGGAACACAGATATTCCTTTTTTTCTCCTTTAAATCATAAAAAATATAAACATAAACTTACTAATAGAATATGAAAGGTACAAAAGAACAAACATTTGTATTATGGAGCAAAGGATTAAGGCATATGATAATAAACATAAAACAAATGGGGATATTTTTCTGGCCCAGCCAAGTGATGTAACACAGCCCAATATTTTAAAATAAATAGTTGGGCCAAACAATATTGGCTTTGTGGCCCATACCACAATTAGAACAGTAAACCAAAGGCCATAGGTTTAACTATTTATAATTAGTTAATTACATATATATATTAGTTCTACAAGTTTCACATGTCTTCTAATCACGTAGCCATATTGTAAAATAGTGTCAATTGGGATTGTACGATTTTTTTGAGTATGACAGTGGTTAAAAATCTAATTCAAGTATGGCATCAACTGTGATATTCCCTTGAAATATGCACTCTACTTTGGGACTGTTTATTACCTACAAACAGGAATGGTTACACTATAAAATTATGGCATTGTTTGTTTAACTCTTGCATCCTTCATACCATTTTCATATCAACAATGGAAATGTACTTCATCTGTAATTTTACAACTCAAAATCATTGATTATACATCTATAATGAAACATACCTGCATGGTATTTTCCCCCCCGATTGTAGTTACACATTCAGAGTTATATTATTGCATCGATTTGATTGAGTATTATTCTATTGATGATGAGTTTGACATTTTGCAGGTCAACCAACCAAGGAGATGGCTCAAATGTTTTGGAAGATGATGAATATTGTTGGGTGTTAAAGATTAAATCAGCCAGAAAAGCGCAAAAATGTCCTCATAAGTAAATAATTATAATCCATATGCTGATGACATCCTTATCGACAAAACATCATAATATCTTTCATTACAATTGTGTGCTGCATTTTCCTATGGAGGTTTGAAGGTTCCTTAGTAATATCCCTCCAGACCTGGTTTTTTTTTATATTGACACAAGGGAGGTAACTATTTTCCGCGTCCCCACTGCAAAAAGGAATAGTGAGAAAGATGTGTTTATATGGGATATGTGGAATGCATATACAAAGAGAAAAAGTATTAAGAGAGGTGATCAGGTGAGCTTCATGATTAACTGGGTTCCGCATACGTTGTACATGTGTTTGATGAACCGTTGGAGGTTCTATTTTCCGAGGGACCGTGTTGCGTTTTGGTTGAAGTTTGGTTGATGTGTGCTTGAAGTATCTTGTTCTATTAAGTAGCTATGTCTAATGATTTTGGGGTGTATTATTAAGTAATTATGTATAGTTCCTATGTTTAATGTGAAACTAAGTATTTTGTTTGTAGTACCACAATCATACTCAAAAGGTAGGTATGGATTTTTGATTCCACGATTTCATCCTAAGTAACAATAGTTGATAAGTAGCTTACTTCCACTCCATGTAATCAGTAACTTGAGGGGTTTGCTTGTATATTAAATATTAGATGTAAGGCAATTCACAATTAGGAGAAAATCATTAGAAATCTACATGCACACTTTGACACAAGTTTGATAAGACATACCTGCACTTGATTTGCACCATCCATGAATCTTATTATAATAACTACTATAATATAAATATGGTTCTTTTTTAATAATACTCTATTTATAATGAACACATTAAGGGTTAAGAATACTTAAAAAATCTTCACCAATGCCTTCCTTTGATAACTTTTTTCTTTACTATATCATATGTATACTTCAAAATGCAGCAAAATAATCAGTAACTTGATATAGCTTCATACAAACCTTATTTCATAATAAAACTTGAAAAATTATATGATTACACACGATCTGATGTAACATTGTCCATACATGGACACCGTTCTACATAACATAACAAAACATCTTCAAAACCAAGCAGCATAACACCAGTTAATGCCAAAATATTCAAACTCAAGTACATATTATCCAAAAAAACAATCAAATTATCCCAAATATTAAAAAAAAAACAACATAGTTCATCACTCTGCATTAATACTTCATAAAAGCTTCACCAAATCCTTCACCAATAACTTCTTTTTCCTCTCTTGATCCTCCCAATGAGTTGTAGCTTTTGCGAGGACTTCGTTCAAAAAAACATTAATCGATGACTGAAGGAGGTAATGTATGTTTCAAAAAGATTAGGTTCTACAATATTATCCTTGAGATTTAACAAACAAGTTATGCTTATGATGAAAGGTGTTTCTAAGACATTAGAAGAGAATAAGTTCCGCTTTTAGGCTACACAAGTTCTGATGAATAGTAGCAAAAGCTTTAGAAGACTATGAAGTTGTAACTCTGATATAAGTCCAAGAAATCAAGTTCTAAAGATATGAAGACATAAGTTCTAACTGAAGTCCAAATGCTGAAGACTTATGTTTATGAAGACATAGGGTTCTCAAGACCAAGTGCTGAAAATTCTGATAGACGAAGTTCTGAAGATTCTGAAGACTTGAAGTTTTAGTGACCCAAGGTTATTACAAAGGGTTCTAAAGACCAAGTGTTGAAGACTCTGAAGGCGCAGTTCTGAAGACTCTAAAGACTTGAAGTTCTAAAGACCCAAGTGTTATTCTCATTCTTCCAACGCATGCTCAGAAGCCTCTGATGCCAGAAGAATAAAAGGGTAAGTTTACGTGGTACAAAAAGTACATGGTACAAACAAAATTTTTCATTCCACTGCCATGAAGGACGGATCTGCATACAATCCTGTCCCCCACATGATTGCTCAAGATGGCAACTTTATGGAATTTCCAGAAATACCCTTCAACGGTTATAATATTTTATTGGATATATAAAGGATTGAAGACCATGAGAGAAGGATGCCAATTCACTGTTCATATACGCTCTTAGCATACTGTTCATAAGCTTTCATATCTCTCTAGTCTATGTTTTAAAAATATGTTTACTATTCAGCTTATGTAGAAGCATTTTATTGTAAACAAATTATTATCAAACAGTTGTTTGATATTTCCTTGAGAGACCAGTTAGGTCAGATTTATTGAGAAGTATAGGACTTGTGTGTCTTAGGGATTGATTGTTAGTCACATACAATTGGTGTGTGAAAGTGTAGTAATCTGTTTGATTATTGGATTAAGACCTCGTTGGAGAGAGGCGAAATCACCTTGACGGGTGGACTAGACTAACTTGATAGTTTTCAAGTGAACTCGTATACACATTGTTGTTCTTTCCTTCTTGCATCTTATTACTATTATCACTAAGTGAAGTTTCTTGTTTCATATTGTTGAGGATTTTAAAAGGAATTTTTTTAATTCAAAATCCAATTCAAACCCCCCACTTCTTGTGTTTTTCACACCTTCAGTTGGCATCAGAGCTCCGATTCTGAGGAGTTGATAAAAACTTTGAATTTTATCAAGTACCTAACAGTGTTCAGTACTGATCCAGATTGTGTGAAAAACAATGGCAGATAAAGGGAACAATGCTGCTGTAACTGGTGATAATAGGGATAACGATAGAGATCATTACAATGCTAAACCGCATATGTTTGATGGTGAAAATTTTGATGATTGGAAGGACAAAACTGAAAGTTACCTTCTGGATTATGACTTGGATATATGGGATTTGGTAGTTGATGGCTACACTCACCCAGTAGATGATAAAGGTCTAAATATTTCCAGAAGCGCAATGACAGACACTCAGAAGAAGGTTCATAAAAATCATTACACGGAAAGAACTATAATTCTAAGTGCTATTTCATATAATGAGCATGAGAATATCACAGATAGAGAGATTGCAAAGTATATCTTTGATTCTCTTCAAATTACTCATGAAGGTCATGCTCAAGTAAAGGCGACAAAGGCTCTGGCCTTAATTCAAAAATATGAAGCCTTCAAAATGAAAGATGATGAATCTGTGGAAACGATGTTTTTAAGATGTCAGACTCTTGTTGTAGGACTCAAAGTTCTGAATAAAGGTTACTCTACTACAAATCATAATAAGAAGATTATCAGTAGTCTACCTTTCAAATGGAGACCAATGGTAACTACTTTAAAATTGGAAAAGGATCTGAACAACACGATTCTTGAGGAACTGATTAGTTCTTTAAGAAGTCATAAGATAGAGCTTGAGGAAGATGAACCTCAGAAGAAAGTTAAATTTTTGGCTTTGAAGTCTAAGTCTGGAAAGACAAAGGCTTTTCAAGCTAAAGAAGAATCAGAAGAATCAGAAGAATATTCAGATGATGAGGAACTCTCTTTGATACCCAGAAGGATCAGTCAGATCTGGAAGCACAGATAAACAAAGTTCAGAGGATAAAGAAGAATGAAAGAGGTGAATCTACTTCTGGTTAGAAGAAAAGTTTTGGAAACGAAGTTATCTGTTATGAATGCAAGGAGCTTGAACATTATAAGAATGAATGCCCAAAGCTCAAGAAAGACAAGAAACTTAAGAAGGAATACAAAGCAAAGAAAGGTCACATGGAAACCTAGGATGATTCAGAGTTAGAAGAAGAAGACTTTGATGAAGAACATGCCAACATAGCATTCATGGCAAAGACTAGCACGAGTGAAGCAGTATCAGAGGACGAACTAACATTGGATGATGAGTTAGAATCTGATGATGACAAAGAGGTACTTTCTTCCTTATCTCATTCTGAACTTGAAATTGGTTTATCATAATTAATGAAAAGTTATCAATCTATTCTAAATAAACACAAAAACATGAAAAAGGGTTTTGTAGTTACTCCTGAGAACTCTACTAAAGATGAGCAAAAATTTTATGATTTAAATGAAAAATTATTTGTTTTAGAAAAATCAAATATTTCTATGAAAAGTAAAGTTTCTAGATTAGAGGAAGAGATTATCTCTAGAACATCTATTATTGATGAAGTAATCATATATGATACCGCTTTTCAGCACTTCCTAGCTAACAAGAAAGGACCCAGAAAATGGGCACCTTAGGGTCAGATAATCTATGTTGTAGGTGTCCTTGATGGCATCATTGAAACATCAATCATGGTACTTGGACAGTGGATGCTCACGACACATGACGGGAGAAAGGCATATGTTCCAAGATTTGGAACTTAAATCTGGAGGCGTTGTTGGTTTTGGAGGCAACCAGAAGGCAAAGATCATTGGCTATAGAAGTATTGAATAAAAAATCATGGAGGAATCAATCCATGTCATATTAGATGATAAGCTTGACTATGAAAAGTCAAATCTGGTTGAAAAGCTTGTAGATGTGAAGATAACGTTCACTGGACCAAAGGAGAAGATACAAGAAGATAAAAAGTCAGAAGCTCCTACTTCTGATATTACTGTCGCTCCTTCTAATCAACCTCAACAAAAGAAAATCAGAATCTCATCATCCTATCCTGGAGATATAATTCTAGGAAATAAAGATGCTCCAGTCATAACAAGATCAACTCTCAAACCCTCTGATGAAGTGCCTCTGGGTTTAATGTCTTTAATAGATCCAACATCTATTAAGGGAGCTCTTCTAGATAATGACTGGATTTTGGATATGGAAGAAGAACTAAACTAATTCTCAAATAACGATGTTTGGGATCTTGTTCAGAAACCTAAAGGTGTCCACGTCACAAGAACCATATGGGTGTTTAGAAACAAGATCAATAAGAAAGGTGAAGTTGTCAGAAACAAAGCACGACCGATTGCACAAGGTTATAGTCAGCAAGAAGGGATAGACTATACAAAAACCTTTGCACCAACCTCTAGGTTAGAAGCTATTCGTTTATTAGTTTCCTTTTCTGTAAATCATAACATCATTCTTTATCATATAGATGTTAAGAGTGCATTTCTGAATGGTTATATTTCAGAAGAAGTGTATGTCAAACAACCTCTTGGTTTTGAAAACTTTGAGAAATCAGACTTTGTTTTTAAACTAAAGAAATCTCTTTATAGTTTGAAATAAGCTCCATGAGCTTGGTATGACAGATTGAGTAATTTTCTTTTAGAAAATAAGTTTACCAGGGGAAGGTTGACACTACACTCTTCTACAAAACCTTAAAAATGATATTCTCGTTGTTCAAATTTATGTTGATGATATCATTTTTGGTTATACTAATCCATCCCTCTGCGAGGAATTTTATAAGTTAATACAGGCTGAGTTTGAAATAAGTATGATGGGAGAACTTGAGTTCTTTTTGGGAATCCAAATTGAAAAAAAATCAGAGGCTACTTACATTCATCAAAGTAAGTATACCAAAGAACTTCATAAGAAATTCAACATGATGAACTACACCTTAGCAAAGACTCTGATGCATCCAACATGCATTTTGGAAAAATAAGAGGTAAGTGGAAAGGTATGTCAAAAGCTATATCTAAGTATGATAGGCTCTCTTCTGTATCTGACAGTATCTAGACCTGGTGTTTTATTTAGTGTTCATCTTTCTGCTAGATTTCAACCAGATCCTAGGGAATCTCACTTAACTACTGTTAAGAGAATTCTAAGGTATCTGAAAGGAACTCCTAACCTTGGCTTGATGTATGAGAAAACATCAGAGTATACTCTTTCTGGTTTCTGTGATGTAGATTACATTGGGGATAGACTAGAGAGGAAGAGTACTTCTGGAAATTGTCAATTTTTGGGCAAGAATCTGCTCTTATGGTCAAGTAAGAGGAAATTAACCATTACTCTTTCAACAGCAGAAGCAGAGTACATCTCAACATCATTGTGCATCACTCAGATTCTATAAATGAAGAATCAGCTGGAAGATTATTAGATTTATGAGAGTAACATTCCTATCTTCTGTGATAATACTGCTACTATATGCTTAAGTAAGAATCCCATTTTACACTCTAGGGATAAACACATAGAAATCAAACATCATTTTATTAGAGACTATGTTCATAAAGGGGTATTATCTTTAAAACTCATAGATACAGACCATCAATGGGTTGATATTTTTACAAAACCCTTAGCTGAATATAGATTTTTGTTTATTTTGAAGCATCTGAAAATGGATTTCTGTCCAGAGTAAGATTTTATAAGGATCATATGTGTTTTAGTCTTAGTCTGGAGAAATAATATTCTGACTTAATCAACAACCTTATCATTTCTTTTGCCTCAGTTATCATAAGATGTTTCGGTCAGAAATGTCTCTGATCAGATGGAAACCTTTTTGGTTTTCCAGATTCTGAGAATATCAAAATGCATCACCTAATTAGATGTTGTGATTATCACACTCTTCCTAGGTTGTGCATTGAGCAGTAACTTTTCATGGAATTTATTAATCATGATTACACTTATTTATTACTCCTCTTTATTATGTCTATTCTTTTCTTTTCTCAAAACACTTTTTGTCTTGGGAACAGTTGTTTTCGTTCCGTATTTTTATAACTTGACTGAAATGACTGGCTAAGATCTTCCTTGTCATTTGTTGGATAAGTTTTTCATGCTCTTCTATCTTAACTTATGTTATACTCCTCTTCTTATTCCCTCATTTTATCAGTTTGTGACACTGTCTGATTCCTTCTCTTTTGTAATTAATTTTCTTGGGTGTCCCAATCATCTCTTCTCTTTGAACTTCTTGATTGACTATTTATATCCTTCATCATACGTAGTATTTCCTCAAGTTTTATCCTTGTTCTTTTTTCTCCCCTCCTTATTCCTTTCTCTCTAAGCATTTTTGCATACTATGGCCATTCAAACATTTCAAGGAGATGAAAATCTTCTAGAAGTAATCAATGAGAAACGATCCAATTATGTGTATGATGATGGTCACGTCAACAATTTATTGAAAATAAAGGTTGATCAGGGTATGCTGCTATGCTCAGAGGTCTCATTTATCCTTACATTGTGAAAAAATTCCGGCTTCATGCTTCTGTAAGCCATGATGGTAGTCATATCAAATCCAGTATTTTTGGTATTCCTTTATCATCACTCATTCCTCCATTGCTGAAGCCATTAAGAGTCCTCCTAATGGAAGTTCTGTTTGCATGGATGTTGACATTTTTCCAAAGTTTCATGATACTTCCAGTCGATATGAATCCGGTAATCCAGATGATATGAAACCTCTTGCAAAAATCTGGTTTCAGTTCTTGTTCATAAACCTTCATCCCAAAGGAGAAGATCTTGATAAAGTTTATCCAAGGGATATATGTCTTCTTTATTTCCTTCGCAAAAGTATTCCAATCAATCTTTATGCAATTATCTTAAGTTATCGATCCTTGAATCCAGAGACTCTCAGAAATCATTCATTCCTTATGGGCGAGTCCTATCTGAACTTTTCAAATTAGCTGGAGTTATCATAATTGTTCAAAAGGTTTTGTTCACCAGAGTGGATGCTATGTTTGATGAGAGTTGTGATGGATTTGAAGGTTATCTAGTTTTTACTTGTTTTGTACTCCTTCTGTTGTCGGTCTTTCTGTTGTCTTATGACTCTTTTGAACTTAATGAAGTTTCTTTTCGTTTATCACTTCTTGTTTTACTTGTTATTTCTTCTATTTTTATGTTTTTCACACATAATTACCTTTTTGATTATGACAAAAAAGGGGGAGTAAATAATTGAAAGTAATATTTTGATTTCAATAATCAAATTATGGAAAACATCCCTCTGAAAAAAGCTGCTTACATTCTAACCCAGTTAAAATTATGTTGTTGTTAGAATTGTTTTCTATTTTCAGGAATTATGAACTCTGATTAAAGTCAAAATATGGAAGTATTATACAAGGCTTTTGCCTAACTTTTGGGTTTAGACTCTAAGATATTTTAAGTTCTTACACAGACGGTTCATAATCAAGCTCTGAATTGAGAATCTGGAATATGTCTTTGTGACACTAAGGGTTCAAGATCTCAATTGGTATAATTGACTTCAAGACTCTAAAGATCTCAATATATGATCTATTGGAACCAGGGGGAGTTCTACTCAAATTGTTCAGAATCAGGATATTTGATCTTCATCAAATATTTTAGTTAGGGGTGTTGCACCCCAATTTTTGACCTAAGATCCCATTTTTATTTTTTGCATTTTTTAAGATAAGTCAAGGTCACGAAATACAGTCGGTTTTAACCTCTCACTTTCAAGCATTGACTATGCGAAGATTGTCAAGTGTTTTGAACATTTTGAGCCTATGTATCACTAATTTCTAATCGCATACAAAGGTGTATGTTCATGTTTTCTTTTGTGTCATGTGCAGAGACAGGAATGAATCAAGAGCATCAGGTGTCGCGCCTCAATTAAGATTTTGAGTCTCCCAAGCCAGAAGTACGGTTGATTGTGGATTCTTGAAGACTGATTCATCAAGGCACACCGTTGCACCCTTGATTTCGCCCCTAATATGTTTTAGTCGCACTTTCAGATCATATTTTGTTATTTGGTCACGATCATTAGTAAATATCTTCATTCATCACATTTTGCATCATTAGTCGTATTTAAGTTGATCAGAAAAAGTCAGTTTAAATCAAAGTTTGCATCGTCTTTCAGTTGTAAAATACCCGGTATTTCACATCATTCATTTTACCTGTTTACTCGTTTCTTGCATTGCTCCAAGTTGTTTATATGTCGATAATAAAAATATTTTGGTTTTATAGACAAACTGTTAAAAGCGATTCAACAATGTACGAAAAATTAGCGAGAAAAATATTTCAAGTTTTCACCTTTTTACCGATCATTTTATGAATATGCGCTTCGCGTAGATTATGACGGTATGCTTGCTTTATTTTTTCGGTACAGTTCGAGGTCTCGTTTTTAACCTTAAACGTCTGTTTAGTCTGATATTTTTATTACTATTTTATTTTAGATTTTTTTGACTTCTTGAATATTTTTTTCTTTAATCTTTGTGACATGTAGATTATTTTAATGTGTTCATTTTATTTTTTCGGATAAATTTTCGTCCGTTTTTTTTATCATTTTTGGTCATTTTGGGTCTTTATATTTTATTCATAAAATATTCAAAAAATCATTTTAAGTTGAGTTAATTTTAATACATTTAGTTTTTTGGTTATTTTTATCATTTAAGGGCTATTTAGTCACAAAAAAATATTATTTACACTGTGCTTGATTCCTATTGGTTACTAACAAAAGTTACGGATCAGTAAGTTGAATTTATTTTGGACGGATCAGATTAAATCTGAAAACAATATTCCTTTTCATTTTCTCTATTTAAGAATCTTCATGTTCTTTGTAACAAAGGGGCAAACCAACAAAAAAACAAAAACAACAACAAAAAAAAGCTAAACAAATAAAAAGAGAGTATGAAAATAGCAGTGCCGACTAGTGAGTGAGATTTCCAATTTCCAATTCCCAACTTGATGATTCCGCGTTAGCTCATTCTCCACTTCGATTTCATCAATCATTCACCAAAGCTTTCTTCTTCTTTCTCTCAAATCTCGATTTCACAAAATCCAAATCACCTTCAACATTAACACTTCACAATTCAGATCTACCACAACACTGAAGGAAACAAAATCAACTTCAATTTTCCTCACCGCCCTCAAAATGGCGCGGTTACGGATACCGTTTACTTCACTTTCCTTATCGCTCATTTTCGTGTTTTCAATTCTCAATCTTGCTCACTGCAAGACGCTTAAGCGTGATGTTAAGGCTTTGAATGAGATCAAGGCTTCTCTGGGTTGGAGAGTAGTTTATGCTTGGGTTGGAGATGATCCTTGTGGTGATGGTGATCTTCCTCCTTGGTCTGGTGTTACTTGTTCCACTGTCGGTGATTATCGTGTTGTAACAGAGCTTGAGGTGTATGCGGTGTCCATTGTTGGGCCTTTTCCTACTGCTGTTACCAGCTTGTTGGATCTTACACGGCTGGATCTTCATAATAACAAGTTGACAGGGCCTATTCCTCCTCAAATCGGTCGGTTGAAGCGTCTTAAAATACTAAATTTGAGGTGGAACAAACTACAAGATGCAATTCCTCCAGAAATTGGGGAGCTTAAAAGTTTGACGCATTTGTACCTAAGCTTCAATAACTTCAAGGGTGAAATTCCCAAGGGGCTCGCAGATCTTCCCTCTCCATGCAAACCAACCATCCTCACCGTAACCTCACCCTGTCCTTCTTCCCGTCGCCTCACTATTACCATCCACCACATCACCATTGTTCTCCTTCATCCATTCGCCCAGCAAATCCGCGAAACCGTCACCGCCTTCCTCACAACAACTCACCACTGCATCCTTCAATTCACTTACCGACATCAATCTCAGCAACTAAGAAGGTATGCATGCATCATACCCATTCAATTCCAAATGCACAAGCACCGTTTCACCGTTCCCATCAGTTCAGCTCCCTCTGCGTCTTCCTTTTTTTTCGTTGAGTCGCCAATAACTGTCAGCAACCATCATAAACCCACACGGTCCAATACTCTCTCTGTCCAGCTTCATTTCGATACCGGTATGGGTTTTATTTTGTTGAAGCCAAATTATTGTGTTATTATGTATTATTTAAATTATGTTCACTATGTGTTATTTATTTTGGTAAATATGTTTCATGATTGTGTTTAATTTTATATTGAATTTTGGATAGTGATTAGTTGTGTTAAATTCTTTAAAGAACATGTTGTTGTTTGAAGTGTTGTTTGTCTATATTAATTTTAATGTCAATGCCGTATAGTTTAATTTGAATAAAGTTTCTAATATCGATACCTTTTCTTTTTGTTTAAAAATTGAATGGTGGTGTTTTACTTATTGTTGAAATATCATGAACTTTGGCATTAGACAACATGTTTATTGTTTGATTTAATTTGATTGAGACTTTTTGATAATACCATTTGATTTGAGTGGGGTTACTATTGATAATTATGGTGTTGTTTGTAAAGTCGATGTCGACACCACATTGATAGAATTAGTTTCGAATAAAGTTTGTTGGATGTGTCGGGTTATTAAACATGTTAAGATGGAATTATTGAGCCTCCTTGGATAGGTGTTGGTTTCTTCCCGGAGTTTATAAATAGTTTAAAAAGCTTTGACTCAATTCTTGTTTTGCTCTTTTTGAGTTTAGTTTGTATATACCTTGAGTTTAGTTCTTTGTGAATTTTAATTTTGTTTGAGAAATTGTATTCATAATGTGGTTTAAATGTGTGTCGTGAACTCTTGGTCGCCAATTATTTCACTACTTCTTTGTTAATCTAAGTTGATTTCAATTTTTGATTTGATTCAAGTTTTTGTTTGGTTATGTTTGTTTGGTGATTTTAATTGTGAAAGATCACTAATACATGTTAATTGTTGCAATTTCATTCATTTCATTTTTATACCACTTATGCTACTAACAAGTTTGTTTACTGTGAAGGTTTCCAAGAACTGTTTCAAGCGTTCGTTCTCGCATAGCGCATTTATAATTTTTCTTTATTCCCTTTTCACCTTACTATTTTTGATTTAATATTTGGTATTGTAAATATATACTTGTACACAATATTTTTTACTGTATATTTTACTCATTTCATTGGTAAATAAATTCCGTCTATGTAGATATTATTTTCATTGCATTGTGATTTTATTTTTAATTCCAACTAACTTCTGAAAATTGTGCGGACGCACATAAGTTTCCCGTGCTGTTAGATTTTGTCGGTATATCTCTTGTGATGCAGGGATTCTTATCTGACACCGTGAGCTTTATCCACCGCCTTTGCGCTTTATCTGATGCTTGGAGTATTATCTCACATTAGGTTTTTTGATGATGCTGTCGACTTGTGATTTATTTTCACCTAAGGTTTGATATACTCTTAGCTTATTTATCCGTCTATGGTTTTAATTCCAAGGGAAATGTTTTTAACTTTGTTGACTTCATGTCATCAAATATATTTGTTACAATCGTGCGAATACCCTCATCCATTTTTTGCTTATTTACTATTTTTCCAAACTTAAGATAATTCTCCCAAAAGACTCCATTTTTAAACTCACGCCTTTTAAGTCAAAACTTCGACACTAGGTCGTCGTATCTTCAAAATCTCTCCAACACCGATTTTTAGCCAAACGAACCATTTTAATCAAACAAACAATTTTAACCAAAAACAGATATTTCAAAAGGTTCCTGCGGAGTACTGCAGATGCATTGGGTGCTAATACCTTCCCATTGTATAACCAACCCCCGAACTCTCAATCTCTTTTAAAAACGCATTGTATTTTCATTACTTTTAAGTATTATTTTACATTTCATATTGTTGTACCCCAAAATTTGCCCTCCCATATTCTTCAGGAATTGCCAAGTCCAAAGCTTCAAAAGTTCCCCAAGGGTTGCACAGTGTAAGGGCCTCCTAAACAATCAAAATTAGGGTTTTTGTTCTGACAAAGTAAATGAAGTTTACAAGGGTCCAATCAAGTCCCACATGCCTATAAATATGGTCAAGCATCATCATACCAAGTTTCAAGACTTTCAGCACAAAATTGCACAGTCAAAAACCCTAATTGCACTACAGTCAACTGTAGGGGCAAAATGGTCATTTGACAGTCAAAAGTTCAAATTTTTGGTCAAAATATCATTTGGAAGCCACAAACATCATTTGATCAATGCTTGATCATGATTCTCAAAGCTTGGCTCAAAAATCATCAAGATGCAAAAGTTTCCTTATTTGGACAGCTGAAAAAGTCAACTGTAAATTGACCAGGGCATAACTTCCACATGGATTATCATAAAAATTCCATCCAAAGCTCATTTTGAAGATAAAGACATTTCCTACAACTCCTCTTCACACTTCAAGTCCAAGAAATGCTCTCACAAAAAGTTATCAATTTCAACATTATAGGTCATTTTCAAAGGTCAACAAAAAGGGACTTTAAGTCAAAGGCCATAACTTGAGATTGGTAAATCAAAATGACATGGGACCAAAGGAATTGGTTAAAGGATTCAAAGACCTTTCCTAAATGTCCAAGAACATGAGCAAAGCTTAAAATTTGAGCAAGTTATGCCTTATGGAAGTTGGGAAATTTTTGGATATTTTGAAAAGTCAATATTGCTTCAAATGACCTAAAAATTGCTAATGGGCCTCTTTTTCTTCCACAATTCATTACCCAAGGCATGTGCACGACCATTTGGCCCAAAGGGAAGTTTTCTTCATTTTTTATTTATTTATTTGGATTTTTATTATTAATAATTCATTTAATTAATTAAAATACATGGAAAATATTAAACCTAGGTTTTTCAATCTTTTTATGCACATAATATTTCCAAGATTTCGTGCCTAACCAAGTATGGAAAGAATCAATTGAATTGGTCATGATTTGGTAGAAGTTTTACATGAAAAAGATTTGAAAATAATGGCTTGAAAATCAAATATATTTTTCATTAATTCATGGATTTTGGATCAATTTTCTTTGACCTAATCATTCATACACATATAAGGATGCAAACCCTCATGCCTTGAGACTAGAAGCTGCGCCATACATAGAAAACAAAACTTGAGTTTTTGGTTGAAAAATTGAAAACTGAAAACAGGGATAAAGGTCGATTCAAGCCAAGAAATTCATCTCATCATCTTCCTGAGACCTTAAGCAACGTGCCTGAATAAATTTCCACGTCTCTAACGCCTTGAATCATTGTACAGAAGTCAAACTTTTTCACTTTGTTCTCATAATCGTATTTTAATATTTATGCATTTTCATGGCATTTCTTTCATAAATTCTGACTAATGATAAGGTTCTGGAGCTAACCATATAAATTAATTGTGTTTTTATGCGCTATACATGATTCTACCATTGATGCAGGCTAGGTTTTCTTGAGTTCCAAATTAGGGGTTTCTTGATACTGTAAAATTAGGGGACCTCAATGCCATGACCATGTTCAGCGCGCTTGGACGAAAAAGATAGGACCCTCGCGCCTAATTTATGCTCAAAGAGGGCTTAATCGCTATTATTGAATGTGGCTTATTTTGAGGGGGTTCAAAACCCCCGTTAACCGTTTTCTATTTTTCAGGGAAAACAAAACCATGGGGAAGACGATGAAGTGGCCAATTCTGATTGGTCTATTCAAAATTTCGCGCTAAAAATCCACTAGCATTTTATTTTATTTTATATTGATTGTTGATTATTATATAAACAAATAACTCAAGCAGCGCGTTTGGTAAAGTGCAAGACTGGTAAACCACAGGACCTGGGTTCGAGCCCCAGGTCCCCCACCCCTTTCACATTATTTTTCAATTAAGGATTCTGTGCAGGTTCACCATGGAGGAATACTATACGTCCAAAATCTCAGCCTGCCACGCGGTCAATCTCATCAATCCAGGGGTCACGATCTAAAGAACATGATGAACTCTAGTCAACGCGTATACATGCTAGCTGGAAAAGTCCACCAGGCCAAGGACAGATGGGCCTAAATTGCTAAAGTTTCACCTCACAACTGGGGACAACACCCCCTAGGTTTGCAAACCTTTTTTTTTTTACATTCTTTATTTTTTCATTATTTTTACTTTCTTTTAATTATTGTTTTTTAATTAATTTAATATTTTCATAATATATAAAAAACACCAAAAAAATCAGAAAAGATGAAAAAAATAATAAATATTTTTAATTAGTATTTTCGTAAATAAATTTGCATTAATTAACTTTAGTTATTAAATTAGGTTTAATTGTAATATTTTCCTTAATAAAATCTAAAATCGGTAGAATTAGGGTTTATAATCATTTTTATCCCTTTTTCTTTTCTTTCATAATAATTAAATATTTCCTATTATTTATTTTTGTAAATAAATTGCATGTAAAATAATTAGGTTTAATTTTAGGTTAAAGTTTAATACTTTCTTAACAAATAAAAAAAATTTAGAATTAGGGTTAGTTTCTCAATTTCATTTAATTCTTTTTTCCATTAAAATCTTAAAATACCAAAAACAAATTT
This sequence comes from Vicia faba, assembly GCA_948472305.1. Taxonomy (NCBI): domain Eukaryota; kingdom Viridiplantae; phylum Streptophyta; class Magnoliopsida; order Fabales; family Fabaceae; genus Vicia; species Vicia faba. The sequence continues at coordinate 1,632,012,997 of OX451736.1, forward strand.
CTTTTCATTTTAATTTTATTAATTTAATAATCGTTTAATTTAATTTAATCAAAAAGGGTCCAACGCCCTCGTTTTTAATTCTTATTTAATTCGCGTGTTTATTTCTTTTTTCGTATAATATTCATGTACCTCTCCCAAAGCCGTGTAACATAATTCTCGCACTTTACTTTTCTTTAATTCTTTATTTTTCTGTCAAATCGGGTTCTGGAAATTTTGGCGATGTGGACCCGCGCCTTTTGTAATAGTTTAGAACTTTATCTTTCCGCAACTTTTTAACTGTTAATCAAGGCATGCAAGAATGAATGGACAAAAATAAAAACAAGCGCATAGATCACTCATAACATGACAAGACAAAATAAATGAATCTGACACACAAATCACACACCACCCCTAGGGTACGTCTCACTGTTGCCTTTCCTCGAAAGGTGATCGTCGAGTAGAGGATGTCTTAGTAAGTCCTCATGATCCGGGAACCTGGCATGAGGGTAGCTTCTAAGGTGTCTTCCCATTGCTCTGGTGATCATCATGTCCCTAAACTCGAATTGACCCGAATACCTCCAACGGTGGTGCTACCTACCTCTCAATGGTGGGATGGCACTACTTTAAAGGACATTTACACAGACGAATTCCTTAGGGTAGGTAGACGACTCTACATACTTGCTCTAATTTCAAAACAAATCAAAAAAATACTTTTCACACCGACACCTTTTCAAAAAGCTTTCGAAAGCATCTTTTCAAACACTCTTGAGGACCGATACAAGAGTCGAACTGGAATTTTCAAAGAAACTTTTTTTTAAAACCCACAGTTGAAAAGCAAACAAACCATTTTTGAAAACACAAGTGAGCAAGTATCTAAGAGCCCATGGATAACCATGGATAGAAAGGGTGCTAACACCTTCCCTTTCTATAATCTACCTCCCGAACCGAGAGCAATCTCTATAAGGAATTTTTCTGTGCTTTTGTCCTTTCCATTTGGAGAAAATAAAAGACGGTGGCGACTCTTGCTTCCGCGACATTTCGCGAACCAGCGTTAAACAGTCAGTTCCAGATCCACCGATCACACATATTTTAGGGTTTTATTTCGCACTTTTCCCTTTTCCCTTGGAAATAATAAAGCGCAGTGGCGACTCTTGCTTTTGTGAGTCAAGTTAATTAATAGCTTGATCTCCAATTTTCACCGCTACAAGGGGGAGTTTCATAAAAAAATAAGTGTTTCTTACTCTTTTTATTTTCACTTTTCTGATTATTTACAAAATTGTGTCATCAAAATACATAGTTTTGTCATCATCAAAAATGGGGAGATTGTTAGAACAAGATTAGATTCTGCAATATTATCTTTGAGTTTTGATGATATCAAATTAGTATGTTTGTATGAACAATTTTGATACTCTAATGTTTGTTATCCTTGAGATTTAACAAACATGTTTTGCTTCTTATGAAAGGCGCTGCCAAGACATTAGAAGAGAATAAGTTCCGCTTCTAGGCTACACAAGTTATGATGAACAATAGAAAAAGATTCAGAAGACTCTAAAGTTGTGACTCTGATACAAGTCTAAGAAATCAAGTTCTGAAGATCTGAAGACAAAAGTTCTAACTGAAGTCCAGATGCTGAAGACTTATTTTTCTGAAGATAAAGGGTTCTCAAGACTAAGCGCTGGAGATTCTCATAGATGGAGTTCTGAAGATTCTAAAGACTTGAAGTTCTGGTTACCCAAGGTTCTTACAAAGGGTTCTAAAGACCAAGTGTTGAAGACTCTGAAGACGCAGTTCTGAATACTCTGAAGAGTTGAAGTTCTGAAGACCCAAGTGTTATTCTCATTCTTCTAACGCATGCTCAGAAGCCTCTGACGTCAGAAGAATGAGAGGATAAGTTTACGTGGTACAAAAAAGTAAATGGTACAAACAAATTTTTTAATTCCACTACCATGAAGGACGGACGCTGTGTATGATCATGTCTCCCACGTGATTGCTCAAGCTGCTAACTTTCTAGAATTTCCAGAAATACCCTTTAACGATTATAACATTTTATTGGTTATATAAAGGCTTGGAGACTATGAGAGAAAGATGCCAATTCACTATTCATATAATCTCTAAGTATATTGTTCGTAAGCTTTCATATTTCTCTAGTTTATGTTCTATAAATTTGTTTACTATTCAGCTTGTACAAAAGCATTTTATTGTAAACAAATTATTCTCAAACAATTGTTTGATATTTCCTTGAGAGACCAGTTAAGTCAGATTTCTTGCGAAGTCTAGGAATTGTATGTCTTAGAGATTATTTGTTAGTCACATACAGTTGGTGTGTGCAAGTGTAATAATCTGTTTGATTATTGGATTAAGACCTCGTTGGAGAGAGGCAAAATCACCTTGGCGGGTGGACTAGACTAGCTTGATAGTTTTCAAGTGAACTAGTATACACATTGTTGTTATTTCCTTCTTGCATCTTATTAATGTTATCATTAAGTGAATTTGCTTGTTTCATATTGCTGGGGATTTTAAAAGGAAATTTTTTTGATTCAAAACCTAATTCAAACCCCTCTTTCTTGTGTTTTTCACACCTTAAAAGTGCAAGTTTCATCCTGGTGGGAGTGAGAACCTGCGTATAATTGTAAACATTTAGGTGAATATGAAAGCTAATTAGAGGTGAAATGTTTGAGAAATAATGATCACCCAGAGATAACTTACAGGTATGGTTTCATAATCACTAGTGTAGGTACATCCAATCATCCATTTTGCAACCCACACTCCATAGTCATTCCTATGGTCATTCATTTAAATGCATTAGTCTCACATTAATAGGAAATTTTGATTAAATAGGCAAACACGGTAAGGGTTGAGAATACTTATGAATTGAGGCGTTGTTGCCATCTGTAAATGGACAGAGTCGACCAAAAGAGTCATGAAGAAAAAATTCTTTAAGAAATATTGCCTGCCACAATAGTAAATACGAAATTTGAATCAAACAAAATCAAAAAATGACCTGGAAAGAAAATCAAATTATATAACATGTATACCAATTTTAGAACTTCTTGACGTCACCTATCGACCGAAGGTGAAGGGTCCAACCAAATCAGTTTTCTTTCAATAAAATCAACAACCAGAAGATACCAGTGCCACCCTTCGTCATTAACAGGAATAAAAATCTATAAAAAATAAAACTAATATTAACTGGTATGAACATAATTAACAAACTCGATTATAACAACTATTTTCGTAAAGTAGCAGAAAATGACCTTTGACATATATTGAGATGTTGTAGTCATGTATTTTTCTTGATAAATACTCCTCACATAGTCAGCTGAATGTTGGTTGCCCAAAGCGTATTGCTTAAAGAAATGTAGTTTAAGTCAATAATCATTTCTTAATGAATGTAAATGTAATAGTTGGAATAGTAGTTGTAATCACCGCAAACTCCGTAGGCAAATACCAAACAAACCGTTTTTTTCCTAAGGTCCTTATCACATAATTTTTGGTGTCAACAACTAGATTAAGAATCTATAAAGTCAAATGAAAATGGTATTAAGTAAACTTACTTAAATATGAAATTGATTTAATTAAAATCATGTAAATATAACCTCTTGGTTAACAGGACATGTAGGCATCAAAGACTTCAGTGCCTTCCTATCCCTAGTTACATCTGATTTAGTTTTAACCAGAACCCCATCACTACAAAGAATAAATTTATGCAGTGTCATTACTCAGCTGTTGTCGTACCCCAAATTTGCCCTACCTCGACGATTATGTTTTTAAGATTTAAAAAATATTTAATTAAGGATGGTACAACAATATCTGATGGCCCATTCTTAAAATTTAAGTCAACCAGGGGGTGTATTTTAATTCAAGAAAATGGGGTTTTCTAAATCAGAAAGACCCGTTTATCCGTAGGCCCATTTACGAAGCATGTTGGCCAATGGCCCATGCGATTCGAATATGGAAATTTATTTCAGAAATAATTATTAAGTTATTAAATAATAATGTTTAAGTTGTTGTTAGTAAAGAAAGGGGTGTGGAATTTTGATTAAAGGTCCATTAAGGTTTTAGCAGTCCATTTGGTATCTTGATGATGTGTTGTTTTAAGAAAAAGAAGGTATTAGTATTAAAACTTTTTATTATAAGAATAAATTAATAAAATATATTGCTTTGTTAAAAAACATAGTACATTTTTATTGCTGATTTTATAATAATGTTTTCATATAATTCATTTATTAAAGATTGTTGTTTAGAAGAAAAGTTGTTGGATCATTTTTAAGAAACTTAAGTAATGTTTTATTTAATGTTATTATCCAAATGTTTTGTTTGATTAAATATGTTATCCGAGTTTGTAAAAAAAAAGATCTGTGTAATAATGGACCGATTGGGCCCAGTCCGTATAAAAAATGTTGTTGTTTACAATATTGTTGTTTTTTGGTAGACATGTTGGATTGGTTGCCAAAAATTATTAAGTGCAAGCTGGATAAAATAATACAATTGTAGGACCAATTTATGTTGCAAAAAAAGAGCATTCTTGGCTATAAGAAAAATGATGTTGGGCTAAGTGAGGTAACCATCAGCGCTGGCCCAAGCCTGATAAACAACAACTGTAGCGATCTAACCAAAGATACACGCCTAACATCTAATGTCCAGATTAATAAAAAAAAGAATAAACCAAATCTTCATCTAAAAATGCAGAATCCCAAAATCAATTCCAGATCTTTTACAACTCAGAAGAAAACTGAAATGTATCAAATCAAATCTTATTACAGCATATCAAAATCAATTACGAATGAAACAAGATTTTTTCTAAATAAATCAACTGCAAAATCAAATCTCTATTATTCCAAATCTGAAATTACGAAGTAACGAAATCTGAAAATCATAATTAAATCAATTACAACATTCAATTAAATCCCTAATTGTTCTAAACCTATGCTAATTTCTAACGGCAAAACCCTAAGAAACTAAAGGATATAAATACAAGAAGGAGATGAAGGGAAGGGAGATTTTTTTTGAAGACAGAAACAGAAAGAAATTTTTACAGTAGAGATTTTGAGAAGAAGAGATATAGAAGAAGAACAACAAAGAAGATACAGAGGAGAACTGGGGTTCCAACATCTGGAACCCTAGTTCTATCGCAACCACTATCGCCTCCAACCGCCACTGACGATCGCCTTGCTCCGCCGCGCCTTCAGTCCCTAATCACCATATCATCTGCTGTCGTTGAGCCACCCTCGAAAGCATCACCGTGACTTGAAAATCGGAAGAAAAGGTTGGCACCAGAGTCAGAAAAAGCTCAGAAAGCAGAGAAAGATAATCGCGAAAGAGGGTATCCACCTAGCTCGTGTTTCTTTGTCTTATTATTTTTTATTTGGGGGATTTTAGGGACAGTTGGATTTATGTTGGGGACGACACGGTCACGCCGCCGCGGTGGTCTGTTTAGACATTAGGGTTTGGAAGGGTTAGGTGTAAGGCGGAGAGAAAGAGAAAAGAGAGGAAGATGGAGTTTCTGTAAAACGCAAATGAAATGAAAAAATATTAAAATTATAATCCGTTTAGATCCAATACATCGCACCCACAATAACAATCATGTTCCCTTAACGTCATCCGCGAGATACACATCAGACGGTCATGGGCCAAGTCTGCACGGTAGTTACCATGCCCTTTCTACACCCAACCACTCAGGCCCTCCTCCTAAACGTTTTGGGCCAAGCCCAGATGCTATGCACACACCCCCTAGCTGCATATTACTAAACTCCAAAATATTTTACACTCCCCCTGCCTGGACTCGTAATGGGCCTTAGCCCAGATCTACTTATAACACCCCATCTTTTACTTATTAACTAGAAATTACACCCCCTTGGCTAATTAACTTAGTTTCTATTTTTTATAACTCATAATCTTTTATTTATATTTTATTCCTAATATTTTATTCTTTTTTTATTTATAATTATTATTATTATTATTAATTATTGTCAATATCATTATATTTTATTTATTATTAACATGTAAATAATTTATTTTTATTCTTCATATATTATTTTCTATACATTTGCATTAAAATATTTTCTAATCATGCATTAATCAAGATCTTCGCAAATAATACGATTAAAAATTATTCAACAAATCTTACTATTTTTTGCAATAAAATAAGCTAATTAATTATTCTTTTGCAAAAGGGTTTCAAACTGGTTTTGATTTATTGCATTCTCATTCAAAATCTCCACAATCACTACTCCCGACTGAGTGCGAAGTGATTCAAAATTATGCAAACCCCTAAAAAACACTAACCCATACAAACTACGAATTGAGACTCTGATTCCTCATAAGAGGATACGTAGGCATACGATCAAAAATCGTAGCGAGTTCCCTTATAAAAAATTAAACCCTTCCTCCTAATTAAAATTTAAAACCCTCTTCTACCCTAACTTAAACCTAAAACCTAATATCCTTGTGAACAAGGTAGATGAAAGGTTCCTAACACCTTCCTTTCGTCTAATAAGAGTCCGAAACCTAGAATCTCTGTCTGTGAATTAGGGTTTTCTGTTAGATTTGCTTCCCTACGATAAAAACTAATAGTGGCGACTCTTGATTTAAAAACCAGTCGCTACAGCTGTTATCAAAATAAATGTGAAAAATAAAATTTACAATTAGTTTTTAGCATGTGAATTAAAAAGACATACTCATTTGTGTTCTCATCATCAGGCATAAAGATGTATGCGGTTAGGTAAGCACAAATAGAATCCAATTTCATATATGGGGTGGGTCTGAGACTCATCAGCATCCATTGTCATCAAATAAACATGACACTATTGTAAATAACAAATGGATATAATGTTATATTAGGTTTGATTTAAAAAAAATTAGTCAATACTTACCGAAGGAATTTAAAAATTACTTTAGGTTCCGTCATATCCAATCAGGCATCCTGGTTGATTGTTCAGGTAAAAATCATGGTCATCACAATCTTCAGGATGACAGAACAAATTCCTCTCAATATTGTTGTATTGATTTTCATGCAACATTCCAGTCACCTCTTTTGTAATCTTGAATTTGGGAGGGGATGATGTTGTTTCCAAAGACATTGTAAATTTGGACTTGGTGGATTTCCTCTTGGTTTCTGGCCTTTTTTTAACCATTTTTTTACGATCCACTATAGGGGTTGAAGTTGTGGAGTCATAGTCTTTTGAGTCCTCGTTGTCATGAAACATTGGGCCAATAGTTTGGTGACTACCAAAACCATTTAAGAAAACAGATTAGTTTTGAAGAACCTGTTACTGAAAACTTAACACATACCTCAAACAATCAATGGGAAGGTTTTATAAATCAAACAAGTTTTTTGGAGAAATTTACCATAAAAATTTAACCATATGATTTTTGAAGAAAGTTTTTAAAAAGTAACTGCTTCCTTATGTAACAGTAACGGGTTTCCGTTTCATTTACTTATTAACAAGTTATTTGAATCAACTTTACATGAAAAGGATGGACATCTTAAGTAGAAAATTAAAAAAAAGAAATTAAAAAATAGTTATTACCTTGATGATATCACAACAATCTCAGATTTAAAGTACTTTTTGTAAGTCTCTGAGAACTGCTCCGTGATTTGAATGGAATGAGTTGAAGTGTTTGTAGTCCTTCTACCCCTCTTATAAGGGGTTACAATCCTTTTACCTCTGCGTGTTGTGAGTCTATTTCCCATGGCTGATGGAGAATTTTGTTTCATTTTGACTGCTCGTGTTTGATTGATCGACGTAGTATGACAATTCAAGAGTCACAAGAGTTGTGAAGTTGTAAGTTTTTGTAAGAGTGCATGCTTAATTTATAGGGACTTTGAAGCAGCCTGTACATGTAGTTAATGATGATTATGCCTAAAAAAGCACGATTAGGCATACCAATAGTTATTTCACATTTTATCTTCTTAATATACTTGACAAAAGCAACTTTTTGGTGCACAGTAAAAGTTGTAAAAAACTTTTGGTTCACATTAATTAGCAGATTTAGTGTCATACTACAAGTGTTTAATTAGTTTGTTTCTTTTTTTAAACGTTGAATTGAAGAAAAGGGATAAGATATAGTTCGAGAGTAGGGGTTTAATGTTATAGTATTATTAGTATTAAACACAAACAATTAAATAAATGATAAAATAACTTGATAACAATGCATAGTGGAAAAATGGGGGTTCACTATGGATCGAACTCACGCCCTTGTGTATGCAGAGTGTCTTTAACCAGCACTCTATCCACTAGGATGCTATGCGAATTCGTTTATTATACACAAACAATTAAATAAATAATAAAATAACTTGGTAACAATGGATGAATGCAAAGCAACTAAAAAAAGATGGAAATATGCAAAAGGGGGGGGGGGGGGGGGGGGTTCACTATGGATCGAATCCGCACCCTTGTATATGTAAAGTGTCTTTAACCAGCGCTCTCTCCATTGGGTCACTATGCTAATTCATTTATTAAACATAATTAATTAAATAAATAATAAAATAACATGGTAACAATGCATGGATGCAAAACAAATAAAAAAGATGGAAAAATGCAAAGGGGGGGGGGGGGGGGGGGGTTCACTATGGATCAAACCCGCGCCCTTGTGTATGCAGAGTGTCTTTAACCAACGCTCTCTCCACTGGGAAAGAGAGTGGAGAAGCCAGAGATTATTGAGTCTCAGATTAATGAAGAGTTTCACTCGATTTTTGTTGATGCAGGCTGTTTTTCCAATGGCACCATTGCTTTTGGCTGCGTAATAAGGGATAATAAGAAGGAAGTGGTTCTGTCTGCAACAAAGGACATGAACCAAGAAATTTGATGCTGGATTCGAACGGCACAACAACACACAGTGGGACAATATGTTGCAACTGCTTAGAGCTTTTGAAGGATTTACATTGCATTGTTAAAAAACTTCAATACAGTAAAGGAGAGCAGATGAAGATGAACCTGCAAAATGAAAGGAAAATCTCCAATATTTTTAAGACGTTGTTTTTATTTTTCTTGGATTATAGTCATTGTATATTTTAAAATGTCAGATTAATTTATCTGAAGTATTTTCTGGATTAAGGTTTATGTTACTAATGACCTAATTTATGGTTTTTAATTTTCGGGTTTATGTTTATGTTACTAATGACCTAATTTATTGTTTTTTAAGAAAATAAAACCGATAATGCAAAAATGAATACCTGTGATTGTTTTTAATAATTTTTTATTAAATAGAGAATGTTATAGGCATCAAGACCAAGTCATTTTTTTAGTTATTTTGCATTCATCATAGTTTTTTCAACCCTTAAAATTCAAAAATATTTTATATGTAGCTCATAAACGTTGATTTAATTTAATATTATACACAAGCAACACAATAATTTATTACACTTACTGCAATAATACCTTATGAAACTCAACATTTGATTCATTTCAACATCCATACATTTTACACTAACTGGAAATAGTCAGACTTTTTCAATATTGGCAGCCCTAAACACACAACAACAAAACATATTACCAACTACTTACGAAAACATCAAAGAAAATTACTTTCCATCTTCAACCAAGTTTCATTCTAAACATAAAATTAAATGTATTACATCATAAAACGAACAAACATTCTTGTAGGAGGATCTGTCACAATGCACTTAAGAACATCACCAGTCCTCAAATGATTTGCTTTAACATACTCATACCAGCCTGTTGTATCCAAAAAATTTCCCTCTCACTTATCAAATATTTTCTCACAAAGATCTCTTTTGGTTCAAGACTGCACTGGGGTTGATCAACTCAAGACACCTCCTTAAGCACTGATGACCAAAATTAGGGTTTGAGATTGCACAGGGATAATTGAACTTTCAATGCCTCATATGACTTTCATGGATCATTATGGACCCCAAATTACTCATGTCAAGTTTCAAGCCTTGGATCACACTTTTGATCAGTCAATTGAGCAGTTGGCCTAAAAATCAACTGTATTGGGGAAAAAGTCAACTATGGCCAATTTACAGTCAAACTTCATAATTTATATCCACATCAACATTATAAACTCATATGTATCATTTGATCAAGTTTAGACCATAATTCCTTAAGAAGTTTGATCAAAATCATCAAAAGGGCAAAATGGTCAAAATTAGGGTTTTGACTGAGAAAGGGCAATTTCTGATTTTTGACCTAGCAAATGGTCAATTGGTTTGAAGCATGGTTTCAAGAGTTCAATTGAATATTTTTAACCTAGTGTCATGACCTAAAACATTGCTCAAGATCAATTGGATTGATAGTGAATTCTCAGTAAACTGATCAAAAGTCAACTATACACTGAAAAGTTAAACTTTGACTTTTTGGTCAAAATCCAATGTCAAAGATCATAATTCATCAAAAAATGTTAAAATATGAAACTTATTCATCAAGAAATCAAAAATTCAAGATTTCATTTTGAAAAGTCAAAGTGTTCTAACTTAGAAAATTTTCTAAGTGTTTAAAACTTCATGTTTTTTCATAACTTTGAGCCAATTTTTCACCATGATGTAAGATGATTCAAAAGAAACTTTAATCATTAAAGTTGTAGATATCCATGATATCTACAACATTGCTTTACACAACTTCTCCTAAAAATTCTTGGATCTCAAGTTATAAATTCATGGTCTTGAAATTGAACACTTAGTGAAAATTTGCCCTAGTTTTAGTCTGGATTTTGACCTAACTTCATGGCACTTTTTCATATAGTTAGAAGGGGAATTTTCAAAAGTGATTCAAAGAGGTGTTGTAGAGAACATTACAAGCTTTCCAAAATGTCCAAGAAATCCTTGAGATCATTTGTGAGCAAGGAGAATCGAAGAAATGAAGTTAGGGTTTTCAAACTTAAATTACAAGCCATTTCATGATGAACAAAAATTCAAATCCAAGCCTAGGCTGCATAATCTTTGCTTTGCAGGCCTCAAACTTGTTTGTCACTCCATAATTAAATGTTTACACAGCTGATAGAGCTTTAGTCCAAGCACTTGAGCCTTTATCCAAGTTACATTTCCATAAATGGCACAAAGTTGCCATTTCCATTTTGATAAAGCACTACTTTTGCAATTGTCAACTTCTTGAGCTTTGCACTTGTTCTTTCTGAACACACAACCCTTATAAACCAAAAGCAATGTGTCTAAAGCCTCTTTGGAGCTCAGAACATGCTTGTACAATACTTTGAGTTTTGTCTTCTCACTTTTCTTCAAAAGCAAGTCATAGAGTCAAAAGGCTAGAACTCAGAAACCTTGAGTGCATTTGATCTCTAATCTTTTCCATACATATACACAAGTCTATTGGAACATAAGACACGAATGATAAGACCCCAAAAAACTCTCAAGCACTCTTTAACTCAGAATCTGCCTTAACTTGACAGTTTTGAACCTCACATAGCCATCTCCAAATCCACTCGTGCGTATTGAGTTTTGACCATCCAAACACTTAATATACATCATATCAAAGTGATCCAGACCCCTGTTTCTTGACTATAACTCCTCCATCACTATCCACCATTTCCAAATTTGAAGCTTGCAACTTGACTTGAGTTGGGAGTTTCAGCCATCCCCAAAATAAAGTAGGAGTTAGAACACACTCAAGGAGGTCCAGGTAAGCTACAAAAATCATCAGGCCATCACAAAGGTTTCCCAAACTCCATACACGACTCCAGCTGCAAGAGGTAAGTTTTCAAACTTCTATCTCTTCATACAAGTATCATTTGAGTTTGATTTGTGAAGATAAAATGTAGATACCATTGCCACGAAGCTGTACATGTCCATAGTTTGCATTTATATGGCATGAGCTTAGAGAATTTTAGAGTTGAAGTTTTCTGAAATTTTTAGGTTTTAAATTAGGACCAGAAAAATTCTCATTCATCTTTGACTGTTAGCTTAAGTTATTTACATGGTTGGATTCGTGGAAAGAAATGCCACAACTTTCATGTTTGAACTTTTCATTTTTGTTGAGAGATGAAGAAGATACAGATCCTTTGGCTGGAGGTTGAAGATGAAGTATAATCAGGGCGCGTTTTCTGTTATGTATTTATCCTTTCACACAAGTTAACGAATGTATCACCACCCCAGTGGTTAAAGTGCGCGTCTGTCACCCTTAGGTCCTGGGTTCAAGCTCCAGCGTGACCTTTTTGTTATTTTTTCAACTATTTTCTGACTTTTTGTGTTTTTTTGGCAGCGCCTGGGCTTTCATGTGGGCCTAATCTTTTTTTTCTCATAGCACCTCTTGCATTACTAATCCACCTCCCTGACTATTTTTTTCATTTTTTTTCTTTTCATTTTTTTCATTTTTTAATTATTATTATTAATACTATTGTTATTATTATTATTACTATTATTATTTTCATAAAATCATAAAAAAATCCAAATTTATTTTTATTTATTATTTATACTTATATATTTTATTTTCTCTATAAAACAAAAAGACTAAAAAACATTTTCTTAAAACAAATTAATTTCTTTTTTTCTTAAATAATTAATTTTTAGACTTAGGATAAATTAGTATATTATTTTATTTTTTTAGTTAAAATTAATTTAGAACTTAGGTTTATTTTAATTAATTAATCTTCATTTTATTTTCATTAATTTAAAGCCTTTTCACAAAAAACCCTAAAAATCCTTTTTTCAAGTTAATTTCTTTTCTTAATTAGTTTAAGTTAATTTTATTTAATTTTATTTAATTTTAATTAATCATTTTCTTTAATTAGGTTAAGACAAAAAAACCTTTCATAAAAACAACAAAAATCATTTCTTTTTTTCATTTATATTCTTGCATTTTATTTTCAATTTTGTACAATATTCAATATGGTTGTAATAGATAATTAGGTTTAATTTTCTTGCAATCCCCATTTATAAATTTGTACACCCCTCCCCTAATGATGTAATAGAGTAGTAATTTTACTTTTGCAATTTATCGCTTTATATAAATGCTAGTAATTAGGGTTTGCATGAGAAGATAAAATCAACAAGTAGCAAACCCTAATAAAAGACTAAACAAAGCATGAAAATTAATACGCTTGCACACAAGCACCCCTAGGGTAAAATCCACTTGGTTGCCTTATAAAAAAATGGCCATATTATGCATGTGAGGTATCTTAGCAAAAACAAGAAAAAATACAAGATCATAGTCCCTCGATGACGCTATCTATGTTGCCTTTTCAAAATGATCTTAGTCCCTAAAGAAAAATACTAAGATACCTTGAAACATTGCTAATCATGGTTATACGATGACCCACGTCCGTCCCATTTACATCCAAAGATAGGGTTACTTACCAAACCAATGGTACGATAACAATGTCAAAGGAAAGAGGAAATAAACATGAAAAACTTTTGAGTAGGTAGAATGTTCCTAGTTACTTGCTTACTTTCAAAACAAAACATCCTTGCTATTTTCAAAATAAACACCCACACTTTCAAAACACCTTTCAAACTTGAAAACATTTTCAAAGGATCAACACCTTTGTATACATGCTTACGAACGAGAATCATTACAAAGTTTGCCTAAACAATGGCCTCTTTACAAAATACTTTCAAAAACTACACAAAGCACAATTTCAAACAAAAGCAAGTGATCTAGCAAGTAACTAAGAGCCTATGGAAAACCATGGATGAAAAGGATGCTAATACCTTCCCTTTTCATAATCTACCCCCCAAACTCAATAATTAATCTCAAAGGTCTTTCCTGTGCTTTTTCACCTTTCCTTTTGGATAAAAGAAAAGTCGGTGGCGACTCTTGCTAACCGTAACATTTGCGATCAAATGCAAAACACCCAAGTCAGTTCTCCCACCGTATCACAAAACCTAAGCAAATATATCTCTCCCTTGACTTCCTACCAGTCTTCAACACACATGGGTTAACAACATCTGTATGAACATCAACTAGGTCTATCTCAGTTTGCAACGACAATAACCAATTTTTAGCAACAATAGCGGGAAAGAGTTGCATTATAAATATGTTTCATAACATCAGTATCAATACATGCGTATCTAAAATACCAACATGTAGATTAAAATAACATGTTTAGATTGCTTATGAAAACATTCTTGCCTCTTACAGCAGCAACAATGACACGATAATTGAATGAAATGCCATTTTCTTCGACCACGGGTTCATCAAAATTTTCATCCATCTCTTCTTCACCTTCATCACTTTCAAGGTCACTAAGATTGACATTCTGTTCAACCTCATTGTCAATGTAACTACCTAAAAACTCAGCCTATTGTTTATCAATCCTTCAAAAAGATAAACATGCAACTATAAAATTTTCAAAGCAAATCATGAAACAATAAAACTTGAAGATGAAATATGTAAACACAAATATGTAAGCAAATGATAAACATAATTTAGTATCACATGAAGCCACTGACTGATATTGACCACCAAACATTTACCAAGAGGAAAAACACCTAACAATTCACTTGAAAACAAGCTTTTTTCCTTATGTTATTTTCCTCTCTTGGTGGTACTATATATGGGAAAAATGTTATAAGTTTAGTTACACCTAACCTAAATAGAATTCAATGGCATTAAATCTAAATGGAAAAAAATATTAATGCATGTTGGGAATATAACCATTAATTTATGCAAAGAATTAGGTTATTGACTGTTGAATTATATTAAATTGTAACAATATTGATTTGACTCCACTGAACTTAAAAACTCTTATGTTATGACACAAAAAACGTATATAGATGAAGGTATTCTAACTTTACCCGTGTTATACCACTAAAAATAACCTACAACCTATCACTTTTCATGCATGCTCAAATTACATCTACTTCAATGCTTATTCAAGTACCACCATTGTTCATTGGTTGTTATAGCCTACCGAAACACGAATATAAATTTTCTGAAAGACTCATTGGATAAAATGGGTATACGGGTTATACGTGCATTGGATGCAACACCTGATGTACCACTGACATCAAGGTTTGTAGTCCATACATTGCAGGCATTGATATGCTTGTGTTTCTAGCTTCCGTGCGTGCAGCCATTGTCACATTAGTGCCGCGAGATTTCGGTGGTTCTGAACATTTATTCTGCACACTAATTTCACCATTGAGACCTTTTTTTCCTTTCTTGTTATGTTTTAAAAAACAAATTATTATTTTGATACAGATAATAACAGGTTATAATTAATACAACATATTAGACCTTGTATAAAACACATTTAATACCTTCACAACATGGCTTAAAGAATCAGTTACTGACAACAACTCCATACCAACATTTTGTTCAGATGGCGCGTTTTCTGTACCCTGCAAATTATGCCATAGAAACTACTATGTTTATAAAAAAAGAAACAAATTGACTCAAACGAACAAAATATAAGTTTTGAAATTACCGAACAATTCCTTGCATTATGAGTTCTACTGTTGCATTTAGAACACCTCCTAATAGCTTTTATGTCATTCTTTTTTTTCTTCTTTGGAGCACCTTTGATCTTCACAGTCTTTGGATCACCTACGGCTGACTTTGATGCCCAAACAGGATCGTCCATACTGCAATACTTTTTTTTTAAATTCAGAATATCATCCATTATTTCTCCATAAACATCTTCCTTTTTTAAGCTTCTTTGTAAAAAGTAGTAAATGCAAAACAATATGAACCAAACCGAGCTTACTCCATCATATTAGAATCAACATTATTGTTGTACCCCAAAATTTTCTCTCCCATTTTTCTCAAGACATGCTTTCAAAGGTTTTCAAGATACTCAAGGGTTGACCAGTCAAACCTCCTCATAAGCAAGGGGTCTACAACTAGGGTTTTGAGTTACTCAAAGAATTTTGAGTTGAAAAGGTCTCAAGTGGCTTTCATGGTTCCACATAGGTCCTCAATAAGGTTCATGTCAAGTTTCAAGTCCTACATCACCAGTTTGCTCAGTCAATGACTCAGATGATTGAAAATAAACTATATAGGTGAAAAAGTCAACTATGGTCAACATATCGTTAAACTTCAAGATTTTTGGTCAATATCAACATTTTGAAGTGATATTCATCATTTTATCAAGGATTGATCGTGATTCCCCAAGGAAAGCTCTAAAATCATCAAAAGTCCAAAATTGCCAAATTAAGGTTTCCTTAGGAGAAGTCAACTAAACTTTGACCAGGCTTAACTTTCACATGCTTCATCAACCTTTCCCCAGGAAAAGACCATTTTGAAGGAAATTTAATTCTCTACAACTTTGTTTTTATACTCAAGTCCAAAAAGTACTTCATTTGAAAGATATGAGCTAATACATTATAGGTCATTTTCAAAAGTCAACAAAAGACACTTTTTGTCAAGGCAACTTACATCAAGATAATATATTCAAAAGCAAAAATGACCATAATAGAGATTGTAGAGGACATATTAAGCTTTCTAAAAAGTCAAAGGTCATCTTTAAAAGAATAAAATTGAGCAAGTTATGAGTTTCACAAGTTGGGAAATTTTGAGGAAATGCATGAAATGCAAAGTGAGCAAACTTGAAGTTTTGAACTAGTGAGCCTAACTTTTTATGTTCAAACATGTACATAATGTGTTATAGGACATCTAAATCCATTCACATATTTTTTATGATTTTTATTTCTTTTATTTGAATTTTTATTCATTTAAATGCAAATAAAATCAAATAAAATATGAAACAATGGTATAAAGACTTGGGCTTTTTGTTTCAATCATCTAAAGGTCCAAGACAACTCATGACAACTCATGGCAACTCATTACAACATTTCCAAAATATGCAAGACTCAAAATGGCAAGGAAAATCTCAAAAATGGAAATTTTTAAACATGTTTGATCTTGTTTGAATAAGGCCACGATTACTTGATTTTATTCCATCTTTGTTTGCTTCATTCCTTCCTATATATAACGACAAGCATATCAATGCAAAGGACCACAAAATAATTGCATAAAAGGCTCTCCAAAATTCAAAGAAGTTGTGAAAATTATATCTCACATTTCCAACAACTTCCAGCCCGAACTAAGTCTAGCATTCACCTCCTAAAGATCAAAGAAGTCGATCTAGATCCATAGCTGTACTCCTCGAGTACCAGAACACGATTTGTGCATCACGCCAGTTTTTGAAATTGGTAAAAATCAAAACTATGTTTTCTTGTGTTTTTAATCATTACTAACATGTTTGATCTCCTCCTATGCATCATTAGAACATGATAGGTATATTACATGTAAAGTTTGACGCATAAATGGTGTTTTACCATTGTTAGGGCACTGAAGCCATTGATCATTGAACCAGACATTGCAAGCAACCTTCTCCCCTTGCAACCCCCATCTGCTTTTCACAAAGCAGGCCCATAGTCTTTTTTTTATATTATTTTTTAATCTATTTCTTTTCTTTTTTTAATAAAATCATAAAAATCAAAAAAAATAGATATAGATTTTTATTTAATTAACTTTATTTTCATAATAAAAATTTATTAACTTAATCACTTTAAGTTTATTTTTTTAATTAAAATATAATAAGAATTAGGCTTTAATTATCATTCAATTATTTTTCTAAATAAAAACACCAAAAATATTTTTTATACTTAGAATTTTTTTTAGATATCTTGCCCTCTTCAATCTCTGCGCGTTTATTTACTTTTTTGCATTTTTTTCCAATATTGTAACTGTCCAAAGTTTGTAATAGCTAATTAGGACCCTTTTACATTGTTATCCCCATTTTATGGTTTGTACTTCTCCATCCCTGAAGCGATGTAATAGTGTAGGTTACTTTCCGCATTTTTACTTTCCCACACTTTTACTTTTTGCCCTTGTATATATCTAATTGCTAGATTAAATAGGCGAGCATGATAATACTTAAAAGCAAACGGTAGAAAAACTAACATTCAAGATAAATATAACTAAAATACAACACACTTCACACACACACACCTCTAAGGTACCTCCACTTGTTGCCTTCAGAAAATAAATAGTCACGTCTCTCGAGCGTAAGAAATTTTAGCAAATACTCTTTGGTTAAAAGATCATAGTCCCTCGACGACCCTTCGATGCTGCCTCGGTAAATGATCTTAGTACCTTAGAGTAATTACTAAAGTGTCCTATAAGTTTCCTTCGTGACTGTACGATGACCCGCGCCTGTCCCTCAAACATTCAATGATAGAGCTACCTACTAACTAATGGTAGGATAACACTATCTAAAGGAAAGAGGAAAAGAACAAGACTTTTTAAGTAGATAGATAACTCATAGTTGCTTGCTCACAAAACAAAACAAATTTCCTACACATACACTCTTTTTTTCTAAAAATATTTTCAAAGACAAAACGCTTTGTATGCATTTTCAACGATACGAAAACCATTACAAAGTTTTCCGCACTTAGGCATCTTTTAAAAAATATTTTCAAACACACAAACACAAAGCATTTTCAAAAGTGAGCTAGCAACTAAGAGCCTGTAGATAACTAAGGATGAAAAGTGTGCTAATACCTTCCCTTTTCATAACCTACCCCCCTTACTCAGAAAAATTCTCAAAAAGGTCTTTTCTGTTCTTTTCACCCTTTCCTTTATTGGACAAAAGAAAAGTCGGTGGCGACTCTTTCTATCTGCAACATTTGCGATAAAATGCAAAACCAAAAGTCAGTTCTCCCACCGTATTATAGAATTGGCGACTCTACTGGGGAAACACTTAAAGTGGGGTTACCTTAGGGATAGTTCATATTTAAATGCTTTCATTGTTTGACTTTCCTGATTTATGTTTGAGGGTGTTTGGGTTATTCTTGTATAGATCCTATACCCGGATCTGGGGCATTTAGGTAAGTAGCAATAGATCGTGAAAACTGTATGGCATACACCGATATAGTTGAAGGGATGGCTACATTAGTGCGACACATTGGTTGGTGTCGGTGTCCCTTGAGTTAAGTCAAGGAGAATGCTGGGCTACCACATGGTGTCATAAAGCACCAACTGATCGTAGAACCTTAGTTGACACAACTTAGCCATTATAAAGTAGCGAGATAGTCGACTTTTGTGCAGATTGAAGTTAATTGATACTCGATGCTACACTCATTGAGGTCGGACTCTCAGGATATTTCGATCACAAAAAAAGATGCTTGAGCTGAAACAATTCCCGAGAGGAAGATCAGTGATATTGAGACTCCTAGAATCCAATTACGTTCTTTTAGGACAGGTTGGGCCAAATAAAACTTCAAGAGGGTACTTACCTACAATTCCATGCAAGCTTTAACCTAAGGCCTTGTGTGTTTTTCTTGTGTATAATTAAATTGTTCGAACATAACATCATACATCATAACATTTATACCATTTTATTACTACTAACCATTTCAAGGATCTCAAGGGCCTACAATGCAGGTTATGATGAACCAGACATCTAGCAAGGGGAAAGGGGATTTATTTTCCTCTAGCCAATACCGTCAAAGTACGATGTCTTGAGTCAGTATCTAGGACCCACTCGACATGGTGAGCTTGATTCTCGTAGAAGGACGTTCAACGATACGAAGCTCTTCAAATCGAAGCTGCAGTCCAAATTCAACTTCTAACATTTTCTTGTATTTATCCGCGAGATCCTTGAAAACATTGCATCCACATATCATGTATGTCATTACATAACAGATATGCTCAAGACATGTTTTTCATTTTCTCGCTCTTTATTTCAGTAAGAAAAATGGCTCTCGAACAGACCGTTAGAGACCTCCAAACTCAAGATGCTTAGTTCCAAGAAATGTTCCTGAACATATCCAAGGAGCAAGAGGAATTGAAAGCACTTCTCACTGAGAGCATGACCAAGAAGAATCCTGAAGACAACAAGGATGACCAATTGGAACAATTTCAAGCTGAGATGGCAACGATGAGAATCCAGATGATGGGTCAGAAGGCTCTTATCCAAAATTTAGCTCGGGGGAAAGAAGAGTTGAGATTTCTCGTCAGCAAACTTCATCATAACGAATACAGCCGTATGGGACGAATGGCTAGAACGGGGGATCAAATCATTAATCAACCTCCGATGATACAGGAAGTTGGATTGGTTAAAAGTAGGTCTTCCAAGATTGCTACTACATCGCATGTCCAACAATGACTTCGCCAACAACAACAGGGTAATCAACATAAGCAAAATACACCCAAAAGACAATTTACTAAAATCAACGTGTCTTTGGCTCAAGCATTACAACACATGTCGAAGGACGAGCTAGTTACATTGAAGGATCCTTCTCAGAAGCCCGATACCTCTTCTTCCTGTCACAATCCTAATGTAAAGTGCACGTATCACTCCAACAGTCCGGGGCATGACACTGATAGCTGTTGCGCATTGAAACATAAGATTCAAGACCTGATTGACGAAGGAGTTTTTGAGTTCATGCAAGATGGTCAGATCGAGTTCTTCTGTTATCCCTCAAATAACGAGGTTGCAAGGCACACCATCTTAGGTGACAAATTCAGGAGGAGAAGCTTTTTGTTCATTCGAATTTTCGTTTGTAATTTCTTTGTTTGTTCAAACACTTATCTTTATGTCAGAATTTGGTTCTTACCATTAATACATTATATATATTTGTCTTGAGTTAATCCATTCATTTTCACTATACTATGCTTTTACTTTATTTTGTGATATTCAACTCTCGATTAAAAACTATAAGTATTTAGAGGGAGGATGACGAAAACAATACCATGATCTCATACAATATGCTTTTGAACACACCTTGTTGACGATGTACATGCGTTGTTTCAAATCCTAAACAGTGGAGTTATAAGGAAGATAATCTCTAGTCAAGCCCTTTGAACCTATGAAGTAGGAGTTTCATTTTTCAGACAAATTGAAACCTTTAATCATAACCGGGGCAGGGTAGTTTCTCAGTTAATTCAAAAGCATATTCAGTCGCAAGCTTTCACTTCATAGTATCAAAAACGTCCTTCCAAATCAAAAGACGATGATGGTTCCCCATAAAGCAGGAAGTCATTATCTCTCAAAAGAAAAGCCCGTTAAGTCAAAACCTATGAAGGAGACTTAAGAAAAAAACTGAGGCATTCCGCTGACTGTAATCACAAAAGAAATAGTTCAGGTAAAAGGTAGGAGTAATAAAATAAAAAAGAGGTTGTTACGAATCCTCGACAACAGAAAAAATTTCATAAAATTGACTGCCTTCTCAAATAAAATTCCAGTATCCGAACCATCACCAAAATATCATTCTAGACTCAATTACGCATAATTAACTGAGTATAGGGCTAGAAGAACGTCACGGAGAACGAGTTGGGTACAAATAAAGTTTGATCCTTTATCCTTTGTTTTTTAAACCGTGAACCAAACCACGTTACAACCCTTAAAAGTCCTAACTAGAGCAGAGGTTAGTTCGAAAGCATACTATTACAAAAAGGTATCCTGACTCCGGTAAGGCTGACTATAAATCCTGAGTTGAATTCATATTCTTACAAAAAAAATTTGTTGTTTAAATGCATTTTCAAAACTTCAAGACATACATAAACTTTTCATTTTAAAATGCCATTGTTTGCATATGACTAATTGTTCGACAACAGATAAATTCGCACGAAAAATATTCAATGAACATAAATCCTCTCAATAAACCGAATCACTTCAGATGGAAAGACATTTCCAGTAACAGGCCTTTCATAATCAAGGGGCATGATTTGTGTCTAACTAATATGGGGGCAGTCGACTCAAGATTCAAGGAATCTCTCAAAAGTTCTGAATAACGAGGGGTAGATCTCCATCTGAATCACTTGGGGCATTGAACATGAGTTACAACAAAGGGCCACGTACGATCAAGAAAACATTTTTCTAGCAGTGCTGTAACACTTACTACTATGAACAATGTCAATTCTTCACATCCTGTGAACGCAGACATAGTCGGAAAATACTACGCATGAAAAAAGAAAAAAAAAGAGACCCGCTAGGTTGACTGGCCTAGGAAAAAATAAGGGCATCCCAGCGAACTAGAAAAATTTGGGCAAAAACTAGGGATATATAAATAAAATTGTACATCCAGCAAGTCAATAACCTAAAAAGGCGGCTTGGGCAAAAAAGGGTATCCCGATGGACTGAAAATCTAAAAGGACAGTCCTGGCAAAGTTAGGGATTAAAGCGTACTACTATGTCCCCTCATCTCGTCACTTGTCTATCAGTATAAGACTTATCACCCTGATCAGCATTTACTCAAGATTCTGGGAGTTGGGACAACTTCCAAGCCGCCCACGAATCCCTATAACTTCCATGAGATTATCCCCACAGAGTAATCTTCACAAGTTCATACATTCCCGACAATTTCCCCGACAGACCGCTCTGGCGGATAAAGGAGTATGATCTTCTTCCCAACAATGTCACCAACCTATGGAGTTCCGACCAGTACAATTCATGGAAGTTATCTTCCCCAGTTGAGTTTATTCCTCCAAGATTGAAAAAAAACCTTGCAGGTCTCTACTCTCCAGCAGAGTTCATTTCCCCAACAAGGGTGTTTCCTTAGTAGAGTATTGCTCCGTCAACAAGGTTTATTTCCCCAACATGGTTAACTTCCCCAATAAATTATCGTATCCCTAACTTGAGTCTGTTACTCAGATGGCCGCGAGTCACCAGAAAAATTCCTCTCCCCAGTAAAGTTGCCACTATTCCTCAGAGAGTTGCTACTGAATCTAAAATTAGGCTAGATATTAGTCAACTTTATCCTCCCCAGACAAGCCGGAAGGTTATCCATCTCTTCTATCCCCAGTCAGGGTATAAACTTCCCAGTAGAGTAATGAACAACCAATGTTCTTGAACTTTTCTCCCCAAGCAGAGTTTCCTCACACAAAAAGCAGAAATCAATGTTCCCTAGCGGATTTTCCTCAAATAAGAAAGCAAAAGTCCCCAACAGAAACAATCCCCAGAAGATCAAAGATATGCATACTTTTCATCCCCAACGATAGTCAGGGATTTATTTTCCCCAGACAAAGATGCTGCTCGAGTTTACAAATGCACTTCAATAACATTTCACATTCATACATCATTTACCAATATCATAACATATACATACAAAACACATACAACACAATCTAATTTATTTTGAGAACATCATTATGCAACGCATTTCATACATCATGACATTGCATACAACTAACTCTTTACCTCTTCAGTAAAGATCAATCAACAGACAAACATCATCAACTACTTATATGACCTGACTGTCTTCTCAAAGGCTACATCTGACAAAGGGCTATTTTGGCAATTTCCTCAGAAGGTCATTCTCAAAGAGACCTCTTCTGGATCAGATTAAATCAACCAAAGATTTATTCTAATACTTCTTCCATTCGAAGTCGAACATAAATATCTTCTGGCTCAGGGTAAATCGACCAAAGATTTATTCTGATACTTCTTCCAGAAGATACTTTTCTGGCTCATATTAAATCGACCAAAGATATATCCTGATACATCTTCCAGTTAAAGACAAAGAGACCTCTTCTGGCTCATATTAAATCAACCAAATGATTTATTCTGATACTTCTTCCAGTCGAAGTCAGACATAAATATCTTCTGGCTCAGGGTAAATCAACAAATGATTTATTCTGATACTTCTTCTAGCAAATCCTTTTTCTGGCTCAGATTAAATCGACCAAAGATTTATTCTGATACTTCTTCCAGTTAAAGACAAAAAGAATTCTTCCCGCTCAAATTAAATAAACCAAATATTTATTCTGATACTTCTTCGAGTCGAAGTCAGACATAAATATATTTTGGCTCAGGGTAAATCGACTAAAGATTTATTCTGATACTTCTTCCAGCGGATCTTTTTCTGGCTCAGATTAAATTGACCACAGATTTATTCTGATACTTCTTCCAGTTAAAGACAAAGAGACTTCTTCCAGCTTAGATTAAATCAACCAAAGATTTATTTTGATACTTCTTCCAGTCTAAGTCGGACATAAATATCTTCTGGCTCAGGGTAAATTGACCAAAGATTTATTTTGATACTTCTTCTAGCAGATCTTTTTCTGGCTTAGATTAAATCGACCAAAGATTTATTCTGATACTTCTTCCAGTTAAAGAAAAAGATACCTCTTCTGGCTCAGATTAAATAAACCAAAGATTTATTTTGATACTTCTTCCAGTCGAAGTTGGACATAAATATCTTCTGGCTCAGGGTAAATCGACCAAAGATTTATTCTGATACTTCTTCCAGCAGGTCCTTTTTCTGGCTCAGATTAAATCGACCAAAGATTTATTCTGATACTTCTTCCAGTTAAAGACAAAGAGACCTCTTCTGGCTCAGATTAAATCAACCAAATATTTATTCTGATACTTCTTCCAGTCAAAGTCGGACATAAATATCTTCTGGCTTAGGGTAAATCGACCAAAGATTTATTCTTATAATTCTTCCAGTCGAAGTCGGACATAAACATCTTCTAGCTCAGATTAAATCGACCAAAGATTTATTCTGATATTTCTTCCAGTCGAAGTCGGACATAAACATCCTCTGGCTCAGATCAAATCGACCAAAGATTTATTCTGATACTTCTTTCAGTGGATCTTCTATTGGCTCAGATTAAATCAACCAAAGATTTATTCTGATACTTCTTCCAGTCAAAGTCGGACATAAACATCCTCTGGCTCAGATTAAATCAACCAAAGATTTATTCTGATACTTCTTCTAGCGGATCTTTTTCTGGCTCATATTAAATCGACCAAAGATTTATTCTGATACTTCTTCCAGTTAAAGACAAATAAACCTCTTCTAGATCAGATTAAATCGACCAAAGATTTATTCTGATGCTTCTTCTAGTCGAAGTAGGGCACAAACATCCTCCGACTCAGATTAAATCGACCAAAGATTTATTTAGATACTTCTTCCAGTGGATCTTTTTTTTTGCTCAGATTAAATCAACTAAAAATTTATGTTGATACTTCTTCCAGCTAAATACAAAGATACCTCTTCTGGCTCAGATTAAATCAAGCAAAGATTTATTCTGATACTTCTTCCAGTTAAAGACAAAGAGACCTCTTCTGGATCAGATTAATTCGACCAAAGATTTATTCTGATGCTTCTTCTAGTAGAAGTCGGGCACAAACATCCTCTGGCTCAGATCAAATCGACCAAAGATTTATTTTGATATTTCTTCCAGCGGATCTTTT
The DNA here is from genome assembly GCA_948472305.1 of Vicia faba. Taxonomy (NCBI): domain Eukaryota; kingdom Viridiplantae; phylum Streptophyta; class Magnoliopsida; order Fabales; family Fabaceae; genus Vicia; species Vicia faba. The sequence goes on from OX451736.1 coordinate 1,632,038,035, forward strand.
TCTGGCTCAGATTAAATCAACCAAAGATTTATTATGATACTTCTTCTAGTTAAAGATAAAGAGACCTCCTCTGGCTCATATTAAATTAACCAAAGATTTATTCTTATACTTCTTCCAATTAAAGACAAGTAAAGACCTCTTCTGGCTCAGAGTGAATCGACCATGGATTCATTCTTATACTTTTTCCAGTTGAAGACAAATATAGACCTTTCCCGACTTAGATTAATCAACAAAAGATTTATTCTGATACTTATTCCATTTGAAGACGGTCGTAGATAGCTTCTGGCTCAGGTTAGGTCAACCATAGATTTATTCTGATACTTCTTTCAGTTGCAGACAAGCATAGACATCTTCTGGCTCAGATTAAATCGACCATAGATTTATTCTGATACTTCTTCCAGTTTGAAGTAAACAGTTACTTTGGATGGCATCTGTAAGCCCACCGATGAATCTCCATCACCTCTCCAAATGGCATTTATAAGCCCATTCCCGGTACAATCAACCAACAACGTTACCTCTTGCATAGGCGAGTGCAAATTTCTGGGCACTTAAGTGTTCAATCATTTCTACCTTCAAGTTACAAATGGAGGACATGCCAATCTAACTCTTCAGGTTTAATAAGATTGAACAGAGGCAGTTGTTATACCCTAAAACTTGCCCTCCTATTTTTCTTAAGACATGCTTTCAAAGGTTCTCAAGATACTCAAGGGTTGACCAGTCAAACCTCCTCCTAAGCAAGGGGTTTACAACTAGGGTTTTGAGTTACTCAAAGAAGTTTGAGTTGAAAATGTATCAAGTGGATTTCATGGTTCTCTATAGGTCCTCAATAAGGTTCATGTCAAGTTTCAGGTTGTACATCACCAGTTTGCTCAGTCAACGGCTCAGATGATTGAAAATAAACTATATGGGTCAAAAAGTCAATTGTGGTTAACATACATTCAAACTTCAACATTTTTGGTCAACATTAACATTTTGAAGTGATATTCATAATTTGATCAAGTATTGATCATGATTCCCCAAGGAAAGCTCCTAATCATCAAAAGTCCAAAATTGCCAAATTAGGGTTTCCTTAGGAGAAGTCAACTGGACTGTCACCAGGCATAACTTTCACATGATTCATCAACCTTTAACCAACCAAATCCCATTTGAAGGAAATTCAATTCTATACAAATTTGTTTTTGCACTCAAGTCCAAAAGTGCTTCATTTGAAAGATATGAGCTAATGCATTATAGGTCATTTTCAAAAGTCAACAAAAGACACTTTTTGTCAAGGCAAATTACATCAAGATAATTTATTCAAAAGCAAAAATGATCAACATAGATATTGTATATGACATCTTGAGCTTTCTAAAAAGTCCAAGATCATCTTCAAAATATGAAAATTGAGCAAGTTATGGGTTGCACAAGTTGGGAACTTTTGAGGAAATACATGAAATGCAAAGTGAGCAAACTTGAAGTTTTAAACTAGTGGGCCTAACTTTTGACGTTCAAACATGTTCATAAGGTGTTAGAGGACCTCTAAATCCATTCACATATTTTTTATGATTTTTATTTATTTTATTTGAATTTTTATTCATTTAAATGCAAATAAAATCAAATAAAATATGAAACAATGGTATAAAGGCTTGGGCTTTTTGTTTCAATCATCCAAAGGCCCAAGAAAACTCATTACAACCTTTCCAAAACGTGCAAGACTCAAAATGGCAAGGAAAATCTCAAAAATGGAAAGTTTTAAACATGTTTGATCTTGTTTGAATAAGGCCATGATTACTTGATTTTATTCCATATTTGTTTGCTTCATTCCTTCCTCTATATAACGACAAGCATATCAAATGCAAAGGACCACAAAATCATTGCACAAAAAGCTCTCCAAAAATTCTTCAAAATTCAAAGAAGTTGTAAAAATTATATCTCACATTTCCAGCAAGTTCTAATCTGAACTAAGGCTAGCATTCACCTCCTGAAGATCAAAGGAGTTGATCTAGACCCATAGTTGTACTCCTCGAGCACCAAAACACGATTTGTGCGTCACACCGATTTTTGAAATTGGTAAAAATCAAAACTATGTTTTCTTGCGTTCTTAATCATTACTAACGTGTTTGATCTCCTCCTATGCATCATTAGAACAGGATAGGTACATTACATGTAAGATTTGACCGATAAATGGTGTTTTACCATTGTTAGGGCACCAAAGTCATTGATCATCAAACTGGACATTTGAAGCAACCTTCTCCCCTTGCACCCCTCGTCTTCTTTTCACAAAGCAGGCCCATAGTCTTTTATTATTATTATTTTTTTTAATCTATTTCTTTTCTTTTTTTAATCACTTTTTTTTATAATAAAATCATAAAAATAAAAAAATTAGATATAGATTTTAATTAATTAACTTTATTTTCATAATAAAAATATATTAATTTAATCACTTTAAGTTTATTTTATTAATTAAAATATAACTAGAATTAGGCTTTAATTATCATTCAATTATTTTTCTAAATAAAAACACCAACAATATTTTTTATACTTAGAATTTTTTTTAGATATCTTGCCCTCTTTAATCTCCGCGCGTTTATTTACTTTTTTGCATTTTTTCCAATATTATAACTGTCCAAAGTTTGTAGTAGCTAACTAGGACCCTTTTACATTGTTATCTCCATTTTATGGTTTGTACTTCCCCATCCCAGAAGCGATTTAATAGCGTAGGTTACTTTCTACATTTTTACTTTTCCGCACTTTTATTTTCTGCCCTTGTATATATCTAATTGCTAGATTAAATAGGCGTGCATGATAAGACTTAAAAGCAAACAGTAGAAAAACTAACATTCAAGATAAAAATAACTGAAATACAACACACTTCGCACACGCGCACCTCTAAGGTACCTCCACTTTTTGCCTTCAGAAAATAAACAGTCACGTCTCTCGAACGTAAGAAATTTTAGCAAAGACTCTTTGGTTAAAAGACCATAGTCCCTCGACGACCCTTCGATGTTTCCTCAATAAATGATCTTAGTACCTTAGGGTAATTGCTAAAGTATCCTACGAGTTGCCTTCGTGACTGTACGATGACCCGCACCTGTCCCTCAAACATCCAATGATAGAGCTACCTTCTAACTAATGATAGGATAACACTATCTAAAGGAAAGAGGAAAAGAACATGACTTTTTGAGTAGGTAGATAACTCTTAGTTGCTTGCTCATAAAACAAAACAAATTTCCTACACATACACTCGTTTTTTCTAAAAATGTTTTCAGAGACAAAATGCTTTGTATGCGTTCTCAACGATACGAGGACCATTACAAAGTTTGCCGCACTTAGGCATCTTTTCAAAAATATTTTAAAACACACAAACACGAAGCATTTTAAAAAGTGAGCTAGCAACTAATAGCCCATAGATAACTATGGATGAAAAGGGTGCTAATACGTTCCCTTTTCATAACCTATCCCCCTTACTCAGAAAAATTCTCAAAAAGGTCTTTCCTGTTCTTTTCACCCTTTCCTTTATTGGATAAAAGAAAAGTCGGTGGCGACTCTTGCTATCAACAACATTTGCGATAAAACACAACCAAAAGTCAGTTCTTCCACCGTATTACAAGTACCATTACAATTCATGTTCAAATATTGAATTTTTGCATCCTTCGTCCATCACAACAAAATCAAACCCGTGGGAATGCGATCAATATATTCTTCCTTTGTGATATAAAATATACGAGAACATGGAATCCCACGAGAATCCCATAACTTACACTCACATTGAAGTGTGTTACCATCATACACAACCTCTATTTCATATTTGTCACGATAATATTTTGTAAGTTTATAAGTCTTAAATCCGTTGTGACCTAATTTTGCCTTAACAATCAATGATCCAACCTTCATTATTTCATCTTTGACTTCTTTGAAAATCTCTGCAGTATAAATTTTTGCGGCATGGATCTCAATCAAACCCAGGTTGTTAGAACATAGTTTGATTCTACAACCCTTGTAAGAGTTTTGATGATAGAAAACACTCAAAGAACAATTATGCTCCCTAAATAAGTATTTTGTTTTGCAGAGAAGTTATGACAGAAGAAGCACAGAAGATGATTTAGATCGTTGTTTAAACTCTGATTCAACACATCTTATATAGAAAGCAATCTGTATAACATGCTTATATAGAGAAGTTCTCAAGCTACAACTTCTAAGTTCACTAAATGCTGCGAACAAGAACTCTGTTATTATGATTCATATAGCTCTAGAAAGAAGTAAAGGAGTCCCAACAGTAACATACATCTTCTGAATCATTTTGAAGCAAGCATGTTCTGAAGTGTCACAATTCATTTATGGCTATTCAAAAGTAACGGCTGAAAGAGGACAAGAATCTATATGTTTGAAAAGTTCTTTAATTACTATTTATCAGCATTCCAAAAGCTCCTAACTTGCGTTGCCTATATATACAAGACTTGAAGGAGAAATATTTATGATTTGGCTGCGCATAACAAAAGAAAAAGTTTCAAAACCTTCATCTTACAAAAAATCATTTGTGTAAAACATCACTTGTGTGATACTGTTTTATTAGAAAACACATATTGTACACTCTTTCAAATATTGTATTGTGTAATACTTTGAGAAAACCAGGCTGTGGTTTAAACTCAAGAAGACGTTGACGGTTGTCATTGTATCTGTGTAATCAAGTTTGATTAGTGGCTTAAGACCTCGTTGAGAGAGGCGAAATCACTTTGGCGGATGGATTGGAGTAGTTTGAGTTCAAACAAACCAGGATAACTAACATGTCTTTCAATTTAAGTTTTAAAAACCCCAATTCAAACCCCCTTCTTGTGTTTTTCCATTCTTCACAGGTGAGTCGTCATCACAGGTTTTGTAAACTTTGATTTAAAATTGGCAACAAGTTCATTGTTTCTATAAGATCTCAAAGCCTGCCCAAAATTTTGCATAAATTAAAAAATGAAGCCTTTCTTCCTGATATAACTCTTGATGATTGCATTGATGACTTCACATTGAGACGTAGTTCTTATACGTCCAAAAACATTCTCACGTAGATATGCAGTTGCCCATAGTGAATTGTTCTCGTACGTTTTTTCAACCCAAGGATTTTCTTCAAGTTCCTTTTCTTTAATTAGCTCCGACCAAAACTCTTCAAATTGAACCTTTGTAAAATTAGAGTACATGGCTTTTTGAAAACCTTGCAAACATCCTGATTCTTTACATTCTCACCTGCATTCTTATTCAAATTCCAAGCGCATAAACAATGTGTCGCATCCGGAAACACCTGTTTTATAACTTCCCTCATCGCCCCATCTTCATCTGTTACAACTTCTTCTGGGTATTTATCTTCCATGCACTCTAAAAAAACACTCCAACAATCACTTATAGGTCTTTGTCGTTTCATTTGATACCAATGCAGCACCAAAAATATCTGTCAGAGAGTGGTGGTTACACTCTGAAAATATAACCATTGGGTAGTTGTATTTGTTCTTCTTGTATGTTGTGTCGAATGTAATGCCCCAAAATAAATTGTTTAATTTATTTTTAATATTTGATTTCTGTGTTGAATTATGCTTGTAATTCCTTGTTAGTGAGTTAGGGGTTTGGAGGCTTGGGGAAGGATAATTTCCTTAAACTAGGGGATGTGTAGTATTAAAGGGGGGGGGGGTGTGAGTAAAAGTGGAGAAACATGGGTGTATGAAGAATATTGTTTTATTATTATTATTATTATTATTATTATTATTATTGTTAGGATAATAATTATATTATTGTTAAATAAAATTATTAATAAGAATTAGAGTAAGGGTGTTATAGTAAGTGATGGTGGGCTAAGTAGGGGCATAAGGGAAAATTCCTAATGTGGTCTAGTGATAAAACAAAGAAGGGGAGAGAATTAGGATCATTCTATCAATCGTGAAATTTTGGAGAATCAGAGGAAGGGAAGAAACAAGGAAATGCTAGGTCAAAGAGAGGTTCTATCATTGTTAGAGGTGAGCTTTGGAAAATCAAGGTAAGGGGGAGAATGGGTTCTCTAATTTGGTGATTATAGCATGAGAGGGTAGTGAGGGTTCCTGTCCCTCTTAGGTTTTCTTAATTTTGTATTCCTTGTGTGTTTCGTTTAATTGCGAAGAAGAATGTTGTGATTTCATTTACATTGAATTGTGTTGGCACAATTGTGATAATTGTGATATGGGATTCTTGATCATTGTGGATTGCTATGGGGAAAAACCTTAAAAAGAGAGAACATAGGTTTCCATTAGGTATTGGGTTGTAATCCTTAGAATTGATAATGAAATTGATAATAGAATGTATTATTAGTAGCAATAGTAAAGGCCTGTGTTAGAATGCTTAAAATTAGGATTTTGAGGCTACACTGTGTTGGATTCGAGTAGAATAGGGTTGGTGTTAATGTATAAATTCGTAGCCATGAGAAATACAATGTAGCAAAATAATTCAGTATAAAACAACACGAGTCTACCTGAGCGCAGGGGGTCGACTTGAGCTGTCCCGAGTGACATCCAATTTTTAACAGATTTTTCTAAAGGCCATAACTTGAGTTTTCGGACTCTGTTTGATGCGCCGTTCGAAGCGTTGTAAAGCTGATAAAATAAAATGTACCTTGGAAGAATAAAATGATTCATATTATTTAGTTTTATAGTGCTTTCATTAGTAATAAGTGATGAACTATTTAGTGTTAACATAGGAAGTATGCTCTTTGCTATGAATTGACGTAACCATGTCTTGATACAACTTGATGGGTGTTTTCTTTATTATGATATGGTGTCATTGTGATAATGATGTATGCTTCCAGTTATGTTTTGATGATAATGGTGAACTATTACTCATTATGATTTCTTTTGATGCTTTGTAATGGCTTGTGATTGTATGGACATTCATGAGGAATGTCGGTGATTGGAAAGGAATCATGGTGAGTATGTGACTGATGGGTGATCACGAGGATTATATATATATATATATATATATATATATATATATATATATATATATATATATATATATATATATATATATATATATATATATATATATATATATATATATATATATATATATATATATATATATATATATATATATATATATATCATACATTCATTGTATCGTGCACTATATATATAGATAGTGCTGGTTTGTATCTGTGATAATTGGGTGTGCATTATAACCATGTTATTGTATGTGTATTCGTTTACTACTCCTTAGCTTGCGATTTCTCACTGTTTAAATTATTGAATGTAATTCCCGCCCCTTTTCTGTTGTTGCGTCTATGCTCCTTGGGGAGTATAGATAATCAAGTACCTGAGTAGTTCTTGGATGCTTATGTTACTTTTGGATCGAGTCATAGGAGTCACTCTGATATGTAACGCCGAGATGGGACTTTAGTTTTATGTTGTTTCTTTTGAATTTTTGTTATGTATCTTTATTTTCAAAATTATGTTGGACCACTAAGGAGTGGGAGTTTTATTTTATATGGAGCCTTGAGAGCATGATGTGAATTATTTGAAAATATTTTCCGTTGTTTTAAGCCAATCGATTGAGATACTATGCTATAAAGTGAAATAATATTTCTGTGATTTTGTTTATTTGAGGATGTGACATCCCATTAATGAGTACTCTGATTTGTCTACAAAACTATCTTATTTGAAATTCTAGTCATTTATTGATTTAATTGAAAAAGGGGAAGTGGGGTGTTACAATTGGTATCAGAGCAGGTTGGTTCGTCCGACCAAGTTGTCGAGTCATTAGATTAGTGTGACCGTTGAATAATGTTAGTATATTTCTTCTAACCATTATTTTTTGTAATGATGTAAAGCAGAGAAATGGATGGAAGGAATGATGTTGTGATAGTTGTTGTGTCGCAAGTTGTTGCTTAGGATATGCAGAATCAGCCTAACGCTTATGGGAACAATGAGTCTCGTACTTTGGGAACATTTCAGTGGGAGAATCTGCCTACGTTCAGGGGTAAGTATGATTCTGATGAAGCACAAACTTGGCTCAAGAAGATGGAAAGGACTTTCTAAGTGATGGATTGCTCTAAGGCACAAAAGTTGAGCTATGGAACTTACATGTTTGCTGATGAGGCCGACGATTGGTGGTTGGGAACTCGTCAGATATTGGAAGTTGCAGGTGAAGTTATAACTTGGTTTGTCTTCAGTATGGAATTCTTGAGAAAGTACTTTCCGGAATATGTTCAAGGTAAGAAGGAGATTGAGTTTATCGAACTGAAGTAGGGGAACTCGACCATTATGGAGTATGCTACCAAGTTTGTAGAGAAACTCTACTCGCACTATAGTGCTGCAACCGTTGAGTTCTCTAAATGTATCAAGTTTGAGAATGGGTTATGACCAGAGATCAAGCGGGCTATAGGGTACCAATAGATCCATAATTTTCTAGAATTGGTGAATAGTTGTCAGATTTATGAAGAGGAAAACAGAGCTCATCCGGCTTACTACAAAAGTATGAATGAGAGGAGGGCAAAACCAAATATGAACCACGGGAAACCTTACAACACACCGACTGATAAAGGAAAATAGAGGGCTTATAATGACAAGAGGCAAAGTGGAGGAGGAGGTGTTCCTTCAAATCCGCTCAAGTGTTATCATTGTGTTGACATTGGTCATCGTGCTAAGTGAATGTCAATCTGATGTGAAGAAATGTTTCAAGTGTAGGAGACCAGATCATGTTGTGGTAGACTGTAGGGTAAATATACCTACTTGTTACAACTATGGAGAACAAGGTCACATTAACACCAACTGTCAAAATCCGAAGAAGGCACATGCAAATGGGAAGGTATTTGCGTTCGCAGAGTCTCAACCTACTAGTGCATATAGTTTGATCAAAGGTACTTGTTATGTCCATCATACTCCTTTGATTGATATAATTGACACGGGTACCAATCACTCATTTATCTCTGTTGATTGTGTGAGGAAATTTGGGATTATGCCGTCTACTTTGGGTAGGGAAATGGTGATTGATACTCCACCCATGGGTTAAGTAACCACTTCCCTTGTATGTCTGAACTATACTTTATCAATTCTTGGTAGAGATTTTGGAGTGGATTTGATATGTCTACCACTCGGTGAGTTAGATATTATTCTAGGGAGGAAGTGGTTACAGTTCAACAAAGTATATATCAATTATTTCGATAAGACGTTATTGTTCCTTACTCTAGAAGAGGAAGAGTGGGCTAAATGTATAACTACCAAAGAGTTGAAGGTATTTCTAGAAGATGAAGCCAAAGTGTTTGCACGATTTGCCTCATTATCTGTTGAGGGAAAAAAGTCCATTAGTGATTTACCAGTGGTGTGCGAGTTTCCAGAGGTATTTCCAGAAGACATTTCTGAGTTGCCTCCGGAGAGGGAGATTGAATTTACAATCAATTTTATTCCGGGTACCAGACCTATATCCATGGTGTCATACAAGATGTCAGTGTGAGAGTTGGAAGAATTAAAATCTCAGCTAGGAGAGCAACTGGATAAGAATTTTATTAGGCCTAGTGTGTCACCGTGGGGATCCCTAATGCTGTTGGTGAAGAAGTAGGACAGTAGCATGTATTTGTGCATTGGTTATCATCAGTTGAACAAAGTGACTATCAAAAATAAGTACGTGCTTCCAAGGATTGACGACTTGATGGATCAACTTAGAGGAGCTCGGGTATTCAGTAAGATTGATTTAAGGTTAGGTTATCACCAGATTTGAGTGAAGGGTGATGGTATTCCGAAAACGGCATTCAGGGCGCGATACAGACATTATGAATATGCAGTGATGCCTTTTGAAGTATCTAATACGCAAGGCGTGTTCATGGAGTACACGAATCATATTTTTTATGATTACTTAGATCAATTTTTGGTAGTATTTATTGATGATATTCTGATTTAATCCAAGTTAGAAGATGAGCATGTGGGACATCTAAAAATTGCATTGCAAGTGTTGAAGGATAACAAGTTATTTATGAAGCTTTTAGAGTGTGAATTCTGGTTACGCGAAGTGAGTTTTCTCGAGCATGTAATTTCTATTTATGGAATTGAAGTGGATGCATCTAAAGTAAGTGATGTACTTCAGTGGGAACCTCCGAAAACATTGACAGAAATTAGAAGTTTCTTGGGTTTAGCAGGTTATTACCGTAGATTCATTGAAAGGTTTTCTAAATTGGCTCTTCAATTGACTCAGGTGACTAGAAAGGGACGAGCCTTTTTGTGGGATATCTTGTATGAAGAGAGTTTCTGAGAATTAAAGAAGAGAATGACTACAATACCAGTGTTAGTTCTACTGAATTCGCATGAACCATTTATGGTATATTGTGATGCGTCCAAGATGGGATTATGAGGAGTTTTGATGCAAGATGGTAAAGTCGTGGCCTATGCCTCATGAAAATTGAAGGTGCGTGAAAGGAATTATCCTACTCATGATCTTGAGTTAGCGATGGTGGTTTTTGTGCTGAAGATTTGGAGGCACTATCTGTACGGGTCGAGGTTTGAGGTGTTCAATGACCATAAGAATCTAAAATTTTTATTTGACCAAAAAGAGTTGAATATGCGGCAGAGGAGATGGTTGAAATTCTTGAAAAACTACGACTTCAGCTTAAGTTACCATCCTGGTAAAGCTAATGTTATGTCAGATGCTTTGAGTCAGAAGACAATTCATATGTCAACTTTGATGAGTAGGGAGTTGGATTTAATCGAACAATTTTGAGACTTAAGTATGGTTTGAAAAGTAACTTCAAATAGTGTGATGTCGGGTATGCTGAAAATTAATAATGATTTCCTCAACTAAGTTAGGGAGAATCAGAAACTTGATTTAAAGTTGGTAGATTTAATTCCTACATGAGAATTGAATGTCAATAGTGACTTTAAATTGGATGACTTTGGTGTGTTAGATTTCAAGGAAGAATTTGTGTACCGGATAATTCTAAGTTAAAGAAAATGATTTTAGAAGAGAGTCACTGGAGTATCTTGAGTATTCATCCGGGTGCGGTGAATATGTATCAAGACCTTAAGAAATTGTTCTGGTGGTCGGGGATGATGAAGGATGTGGCTCGTTTCGTGTATGCTTGTTTGACTTGCCAAAAGTCAAAAGTTAAACATCAGAGGCCTTCGGGTTTGATGCAACCTTTAGAGATTTCAGAATGGAAGTGGAATAGTATCTCGATGGACTTTGTAACCAAGTTGTCGAATACCGCATGAGGCTTCGATACTATTTAAGTGATCATGGATAGTCTGACGAAATCGGCACAATTTATACCGATTAATATCATTTTCCCTTATCGAAGCTGGCAGAAATTTATATCAGAGTAATAATGAAGTTGCACGGTATTCCTTTGAGCATAGTGTCAGATAGAGATCCGAGATTTACTTATGGGTTTTGGAAGAGTTTACAAGAAGCATTGGGCAAAGATATGAAGTTGAGTTCTGCTTATCATCCACAAATGGATGGATAGACAGAGAGGACCATCCAATCAGTAAATATTTGTTGAGAGCTTCCGTACTTGAACAAGGTGGGTCTTGGGATAGTGATTTGATGTTGATTGAGTTCACTTATAATAAAAGTTATCATTCTAGTATTAGGATGGCACCTTAGAAGCTTTGTATGGTAGGATGTGTAGAACGCCTATATGTTTGTACGAGTCGGATGAAAGCATGGTACTTGGCCCGAAAATTGTACAACAAACCACTGAGAAAATCAAGGTGATTAGAGAGAAGATGCATGAATCACATAATAGGAAGAAAAGCTATCATGATAAGAGAAAAAAAGATTTAGAATTTAATAAGGATGACCATGTGTTTTTGTGGGTCAACCTTGTAACTGGTGTGGGTAGAGCATTGAAATCGAAGAAGTTAAATCCTAAGTTTATTGGGTCATATCAAATCATGGAGAGGATTGGAAAAGTTATGTACACAATGGAGTTGCTACCCGAGCTTCTGAACTTGCATGATGTGTTTCATGTGTCACAACTTTGGAAGTATGTTTCTGATCCGTTTCATGTAATTACGAGAGATGAAGTGCATATTCGTGATAACCTTACGGTAGAGACAATGTTGATAAGCATTGAAGACCGTAAGATGAAGCAATTGAGGGACAAGGATATTACCTTTGTGAGAGTAGCTTGGGGAAGAGCTGTCGGAGGGAGTGTGACATAGGAATTGGAAAGCAAGATACGTGAGTCGTATCTAGACTTGTTCGCACCAGGTGTAGCGGTAGAAATATTGAGACTAAGCCATTGGATTGACTTAACTCGCACAAATCAAATAAAAATCGTCACTGCACTTTATTGTTTCCAAAGGAAATGGGAGCGAATAAACCTAAAAAGAGAGGGGAGAAAATATAGGTACATGGGTTGGTTATGCAAAGGGAAGGTAGTAGCAACCTAAACATCTATGGTACTCCGCAGGAACCTCTTTGAAGATTTGTGTATTTTGGATATAATAGGTGTATACAAAAATAGATGGTGGAGATGAGAAAAGAAGTATTTTTTTTACAATTTTTGCATCCACCGTGGTTGTGAACCTTTATTGCCTTTGTACCACCTTCCGTGTAACAGGGGATCAAGCTACTCGTAGTTCTCCTCAAAAATTTTAAAACACATGTGTGTTGGTTAATTTTAAGAGAAGAGACATCATCGTCATATCTAAGTGGAAAACATACTTACTACCTACAATTATGAGAAAGGAGAATTACATCATCTCAAAGTGGAGGATATAACTTGAATTTTAAAATCAACAAAGCTTCACTCAATACCCAAGTGGAAAATATCTCACTTCACTATATATTGTAGAAGTATAGTAGCTCGCATCACTACAAGAATCAACAAGAGCCTAACCTTTTGAGAAAAGTTTAAAGTAAAAATCCAAAGTGGCAAATGGTTTGAATAATGTTAGTTGACTTTTAGTCTTGAGAAAGATGTTAAAGTATGGTTAAGTTGATTAAAATTTGATTAAGAAAACATTTTTTTTGAAAATGCATGGACCTAAGTCCAAGTTTATTATGAAAGCGGTTCAAGTTAGGAAACAAGAAGAGTTTTGAAAAGGAGGGAGAATATTTTTGAAATAAAATAAGATAGGAGGAGATGAAGGGACTATCCTAAAGCATAAGGTAAAAGCTAAGGAAAAAATGGTCTAACCAACAAGAAGCCAACACTTGACATAAGAAGTCAATGTAGAATTCTCATCCTTTGGATTGAAACCAATCAAGTAAAATACTAAACCTCTGAGAAATACCAAGCTTCAGATGAATTAAGTTTTCACAAAAATTGGATAGAGTAACGGCTGTATATAGAGGAATTATCAATTACAAACAAAGCATATAATCAGAATAACCTACACACAAAGAAAACACAATCCAATGCCTTGGGTTCCCAAGTATTTCAGACAAAATAACAACAGAGCTACAAGGTCCCAATGTATCAAGGCTTATAATACTAAGTTCAAGAGATCTATAACTCCACAATGCTAAGTGTGATACGGTGGGAGAACTGACTTGGGTTTTTGCGTTTGTGTTCGCAAATGTTTCGGTTTAGCAAGAGTCACCACCTACTTTTTATATTATCCTAAGGAAAGGTCAAAAAGCACAGGAAAGACCTTTGAGATGTTTTCTTGGGTTCAGGGAGTAGATTATAGAAAGGGAAGGTATTATCACCATTTCTATCCATGGTTATCCATGGGCTCTTAGTTACTTGCTTAGATCACTTGCTTTGCTTTTCAATTGTTTGAAATGGTGCTCTTCAATTGTTTGAAATGGTGCTTTGTGTGTCATTTTGAAAGATGTTTTGAAAAGAGGCCATCATTGTGGCAACCTTTGTAATGATTCTTGTTTGAATGTATACAAAGGTGTTCTTGTCTTTTGTAAAGTTTTCAATGTTTGAAAGTAGGGTTTTGAAATTATGTTGTAAAGTGTGTTTTGAAAATACCAAGGATGTTTTTTGCAAGTTTTGATCAAGTAACTAAGAGTTGTCTACCCTATTTTACTCAAAGACATTTCTTATGTTTTTAACCCTTTTAACAGTGTTGTTTCACCATTGTATTTGATGAACAACCTTGTGTTAGGATGTTAAACGGGACAGGCGCGGGTCATTGTATAGACCATGATAGCAATGGTGTCAAGTATTTTTGGCAATTTTCTTAAGGGACTTGATCATTTTGTTTAGGCAACTCAGATAGCATCATCGAGGGACTATGATCTTTTGTTTTGTTTTTGTTTTGCCAAAGTACTGGACATGCATACCATGGCCCATTTTTGAAGGCAACAAGTGGATTGAAACCCTAGGGGTGCAAGTGTGCATTGTGTTTGTTTTTAATGCATTGTTATCTCGGATTAGGTCAAACTATTTGTTAACTTGATTTTTTGCATCCAAAACCCTAAGTCTAATCATGGCATAATTGAAAGCTTAAAGGTGCGAGAATTTAAATTCCACACTATTACAACATGATATAGGGAAGGGGGTACAAATTTGAATTGGGGATTATTTTGCAAGAAATTAAATCCTAAATTATTACAACCAAATTGAATGTGTAAGACATAATATTTAAATGTACAATAATTAAATAAAATATAATAAATAAATGTTAGATAAAATGTGTTATGCAAAAAAGATTTTTATGTATGTAAAAAGTATTTTTAATGTGAAGTGTAAATAAATAAAAAAGTCAATTTCAATTATTTTTGTTCTTTAGGGAAAAAACCCTAATTTCTTAAATAAATAGTATTATTTATTATTTACATACAATAATGCATCAATTTGTACAAAAATAAAAGTATATATTAAAAAAAAGGTATTTTTAGTATAAAATATTAATAAAAATAAAAAAGTATTATTTTTGTGTTTTTTGTTCTAATTATTTAATAAAATATATTTTATATATATATATATATATATATATATATATATATATATATATATATATATATATATATATATATATATATATATATATATATATATATATATATATATATATATATATATATATATATATATATATATATATATATATATATATATATATATATTAAATATATTAAGTGTGTAAAAATAAAAATTAATTATTTACAAAAAGGTATATATTTCAAGAAAATATTTTAAAATGTGAATAAAAATAATAAATGAAAATAAAAGTATTATTTGTATTATTTTTAAGTTTAAACAAAATAAATATAGAGTATTTAATGTATTAATACTAGAATTAATTAAAATAAATATCAAATAAATATAAAAATTTATGAAAATATTTTTTAAGTATTTTTTATATTTGAAAATAAAATATCAAGGTCAGAGAAAAAATAAAAATGCAAAAATAATGAAAATACAAAGCAATGGGTCAGGGGGTGCTGAAAGTGAACTAGGAGGTGTCAAAAGTAAAGAAATCCAGGCCCAGCCCAGACTTCATCTTCAACCTCCAGAAGTTTGAAAAACGCGCGTTTTCCACACAAACCTGTATCTCCTGTTTCAGTGATCCTTTGACAAAACTCAAAACATGAAACTTGTAGAGCATCAAACAACGAATCTAATCATATAAAAAACTTAAGCTAACTCTAAAAGACCAGAGAGAATTTCTCTGGCCCTAATTCTTAACCTAGTTTTTTCAGAAAGTTCATGGATGAAATTCTCCTTGAACGATTAATATAAATGAAAACTAAGAACATGTATGGTTTCAAGGCTATGAATACAACATCTTTCATTCACAAACCTAAGTCTAACTATTCCTAACTAGAGAGATAGAAGTTCATGAAATACCTGTTTCAGTTGACTTCGAGCTGGACAATGCAGCAACTTCTAAGGGTGTTTGAGGTTCTTTTGAGCTTGCCTGATGTCCACTGAAGCTTTCCCAATGCTTGGTTTGTTTTGAAGTAGCCTGAATCGTGCTACAGAACTCAACCTGCAAAGCTTCCAAACAAAAATGGAAATGTGTGTTAATGGTGTTACAGCTGGCAATGGAGGTCTGGAATAGTTCAGGTGAGTTGAATGGAAGGTATTGGAACAAGTTTGAGACAAAACGCACGAGGCAAAGTGGAGATGGAGGTGATTCTGCAGGGCTTGCCCTGTTTTTGCAGAAAAATGGTGATTTTGTGTACAAGGAGGTTTGAGGGATCAAGGGATCGTGTTTAAGGCTCAAAGGGTTGTGTGTAATGTGTTTGCAATGTTTGTTTAAGCTATCATGGACTGGTTTTCAAGTTGGCAAGATTTGGACAAATTTCTTCTTTGTGAAGCAAGAAAGTGTAACTTGTCATTACAGGCCTGTAACCTCTATCTTGTATGCTGTATACTTTGCCCTTGATACTTGAAATTTTTGGATTTGATCTTGCCTCAGAGATATGGCCCCATGCCTCAAAGATCTTGGTTTGACATAAAGTATAACTTTTCAAAAATGGCAATGTACCTTTTTCCAAATAGGGATTAGTTTTGTGTACAATGCCCAAATGACCAAGATAATGCATTAGCTCAGTGGATTTGAATTCAATTAAGGAGTGTAAAATGGTTTAGAGGCCTGCAAGCTAGGACAAAGCATGCTGGTTTGAAAATGCAAGTTGTATGAACATGTATTGGCCATGGATCAAAGTGAGTTTTTGCCAACTTTAAGCATTCGATTCTCCCTAACCACAAATGTGTTTGAGGAGTTCTTGGACAATTTGGCAAGCTTGCAACATGTACTACAATCCATATTTGAAATGTAACTTGAAACTCCAAGTGTAACTATGTGAAAAATGGCCAATAAGATGGGTCAAAATCCTGCCTAAACTAGGGCAAAATTTTTCTAAGTTAAAAGTTTTAGGTACCCTTGTTCCAAAAATCATAACTTGAGATCCAAGCTTCTTTTGAGAAAACTTTGTGAATAAAAGTTTTAGACTTTATGATGGACTACAACTTTCATGTTGTAAGTTTTGTTTGAATCCATTTTCATCTTGGTGAAAAAATGGGACAAAGTTAGGAAAAAATAAGAAAATTTTATAACTTAGAAATTTTCTAAGTTATGAAATTTTTCCATTTTAAACCCTAATTTGCATTTTTGGGTTTCTTGATGAACAATTTTCATAATTTGACATGTCTTGATGAAAAATGACCCTTGGCACTTGATTTTGACCAAAAAGTCAAAGTTTGACTTTTCAGTATACAGTTAAATTTTAATCAGTTGACTGAAAAATTCATCTGTCAATCCTATGCATTTGGGGTCTTTTGAACTTGTTGAATGGGTCAAGAAAATGTAATTGAATCCTTGAGTCCATGGTTGAGCTTGATTTGCCATTGGCTAGGTCAAACAGTCAAAAATTGCCTTTGTACAGTCAAAACCCTAAAAATGACCATTTTGCCCTTTTGATGATCTGATCAAATTTCTTGTGGAATTGTGATCCAAACTTGATCAAATGGTTCATATGAGTTCATAATGTTGACGTGGGTAAAATTTCATGAGGTTTGACTGTCAATTGGCCATAGTTGACTTTTCCCCCAATACAGTTGATTTCTAGGTCAACTGTCCAATTGACTGGGCAAAACTTTGAATCAAGGCATGAAACTTGGTATGGACAAACTTGTGAGTCCAACATGAAGTGTGAAAGTCATTTTGGACATTGTGGGTCAAAAAATCTCTGTGCAAACTCAAACCCTAATTTAGGTCAACAGTGCAAGGAGGTGTCTTGAGCAGAGCAAACCCTAGCTTGATCTTGAGTTCCAAGAGACTTGTGATGAGAAATGTTGATGAAATGAGAGGGCAAATTTTTGGGTACAACAGTTGCCCCTTTTCAATCTTCTTGAATTTGAAGAGTTAGATTGGGCAAGTTTGCCTTTCGTGACTCGAAAGTAAAAGAGGATTGGACACTAGAGTGCCCGTAAATTTGCACTCGTCAAAATATAGATGCGGGAATGGACTTAAAGATGCCATTTGGAGATGGTAGAATCTTGCTGGAGATGGGCTTAAAGATTCCATCCAAGAATGTTTGTTGAATTGCAATGTGGTAGGTCAGAAGAATGAGCATTAAAATGGTATCCGTGTCTGGAATGCATTTGAACTGTATCTGGAGACTGAGTCTGTATGAGTGAAAGAATGGCGTCCGTGTCTGGAGCGTATCTGAGCTGTAACTGTATTTAAACTTTGAATGAATATCATAATGACTGCCGTGTCTGGAGTGTATCTGTATTGTATCTGAATTCTGAATGGGCGACAGAGAAACATCTGTATATGGAGCATCTCTGGGCTGGGGATAAATTCTGAATGAGTGACAGAATGGAAACCGTGTATGGAGCGTATCTGGACTGTATCTGAAGTTGAGATCTGTATGAGTAGCATAATGACTTCCGTGTCTGGAGTGTATCTGAGACTGTAACTGGGATCTGAATAAGTGACAGAACGACTCCGTGGCGACTGCACTGGGGATAGTCAAATTGCTGGTGTAAGGGCCAGAATGGAATCCGTGTCTGGAGCGTATATGAACTTGTGGTTGATAGTTGAATATGAATGAGAGATAAAATGGCTGCCGTGTCTGGAGTGTATCTAGTCTGTATTGGATTGCTGAAGTCTGAATGAGTAGTAGAATGACCGCCGTGTCTGGGGTGTATCTGTACTATATTTTGACTTGAAATTATGAATGAGTAATAGAATGACCGCCGTGCCTGGGGTGTATCCATACTGTATCTGAATAATTGTTAACAATAGCCTTTTAATCTTATCCTGAAAAGGGTAAAATGTTAGCTAAAACACAAAGTTATGTTGCATGATATGTATGATGCAATGAATTGTATTTCATCAATGTTTATGATATATGGATGTAATGAATGTGCATGTAAGCTGGGTAGCTGTCTTGCTGAGGAAAATAAATCCTTGATAACTGGAGATAATGAAATCTTTGACTGTTGTTGGGGAAAGTAAATCCATGACCGATGCTGGGGATTCCAAAAATCTTTGATTATTGAAGATGAGAAATCCTTGCCAACTTCTTGGGGATTAAAGATCTCTGATTGTTGAGAAAGAGAAATCCTGGGACCACTGCTGGAGATTGAAAATCCTCGGCGATTTGTGGGGATTAACAAGGCCTTTGACGACTTCTGCAGGGAATGAGAATCCTTCATGACTTTCCTGGGATATAGGGAAAATTCTGAAAATCTCTACTGGGGAGTTAAAACCTAGGAGGCTTCTGCTTGGAGAAAATGAGACCGAGAATCCTCGATCTTGCCGGGAGATAACTTTGGGGGAAATGTTCACTATTCTGGCTCCGCTGGGGGATAGGGTTTAGAATACTCTGGCTCCACTTAGGATAGGGAGTTTGGATTCTGATGGGAACTTCGAAACTTAACTTAGCTGGGGAATCAAGTTTTAGAATGCACTGGCTCCGCTGAGGATCTTGAAGCTTAACTCCGCTGGGGAATATACTCCAAATTTTAGCTTTGTTGAGGATCTGAATGATGTATCGTAGGGGATTTCTTCTGAAATGGCACAAAGATATCTTCCTACACCTTCAACCTATCAGTAATTATCCTTTTTCAATTTCGTTTTATTTGTAAGCAGTGATTATATTCAAATGCATATGCCTATTTAACGAAACATTGGACGTTTTCAAATAAAACACAAGTGTAAAAAAGAAAAGAAAGGTAAGCAAATTTCTGCACTTTGAAGAATCCTTGTATTAACTTTTGTAAGTATCTTTGTACAAAGGAGACAGACATCCTAGTAAGAGAATGTTGTCGTAAAAATTGAAAAATTTTATACAAAAGAAAGATGGCTATGTGTAACAATTCCATGGGATCCCCATTCTGCTATAGCCTTCACAACTCTGAATATCTTGTCCATTCGCTGCTTCATCCGCCGATGACTGGATTGATCAGAAGCTTGGAGCTTGTTGGTGAAGAGATTATTCTTAAAGTGATCCGACGGGACATAGTCATACGCTTTAATTCCCTAACTTTTTCCTGGACCTCCCTTTCGGGTTTTCGATCCACCGGGAAACCCTTTTTTGCCCAAGTCGCCCTTTCGGGTTTTCAACTTGCCGGGTGTACATATTTTTTTATTTTATCCCTAATTTTTGCCTGAACCGCCCTTTCGAGTTTTCGATTCACCGGGATGCCCATTTTTGCCCAAGTCGCCCTTTCGGGTTTTCAACTTGCCGGGTCGTTTTATACGTAGTATCTTTTAACTATGTCTGCGTTCGCAGGGTGCGACAAATCGTTGCCGTCCATGGTGGTCAGAATCATTTCCCCACCAGAAAAGATGCTCTTGATCACAAATGGTCCTTCGTAAGTAGGAGTCCACTTGCCCATGGGATCACTTTGCGGTAAGATGATCCGCTTGATTACAAGATCTCCGACTTGATATACCTGACGCCGGACTTTCTTGTTGAAAGCCCTGATCATCCGTTTTTTATACGTCTGACCATGACAAACAGCAGTAAGTCGCTTCTCGTCGATCAAATTAAGTTGGTCAAGTCGGGTCTGAATCCAATCGTCTTCACTCAAACCAGCGTCCTTCATAATCCTTAAGGAAGGAATATGAACTTCCATAGGTAAAACAACTTACATGCCATACACCAAAGAAAATGGGGTTGCCCCTGTTGAAGTACGTGCCGTGGTACGATATCCATGTAGAGAAAACGATAACATCTCATGCCAGTCCTTGTAGGTGACTGTCATCTTTTGAATGATCTTCTTGATATTTTTGTTCGCGGCTTCAACAACACCGTTCATCTTCGGCCGATAGGGAGATGAATTGTGATGATAAATCTTGAACTATTCGCATAGAGCGGTGATCATGGTGTTGTTCAAATTCGTACCGTTGTCCGTGATGATCCTGTCAGGGATACCATACCGGCATATGAGGTTCTGCTTGATGAAGCGGGCAACCACATTCTTTGTAACTAAGGCATAGGAAGCTGCCTCGACCCACTTGGTAAAATATTCAATAGCCACCAGGATGAAGCGATGTCCATTGGATGCCGTAGGCTTAATCTCTCCAATCATGTCAATGCCCCACATTGCGAATGGCCAAGGAGCTGTCAGAATATTGAGAGGAACAGGAGAAATATGTACCTTGTCGGCATAGACTTGGCATTTGTGGCAAGTACGGGAATGTTGATGACAATCAGATTCCATGGTAGACCAGTAGTAGCCTGCCCTTAGAATCTTCTTAGCCATCGTATGTCCGCTCAAGTGGGTGCCAAATGTGCCACTGTGTATCTCAGTCATGATCAACTCTGCTTCAGCTTTGTCCATACAACGAAGTAGAACACAATCATGGCTACGCTTATAAAGGATGTCATTGCTTAGGAAGAACTTGGCAGAAAATCTCCTTAAGAACTTTTTGTCATTGACGGAAGCTCCTTCAGGGTATTCTCTAGTCTGGAGATACCTTTTGATTTCATGAAACCAGGGTTGTTCCGCTACTTCTTCGGTATTAATCTCATGACAGTGCGCAGGTTCGTCCATTCGCTCGATGGTAATTTGGGGAGCCTCGTTATCCCAGTTGAGTTTAAACATGGAAGACATTGTAGCCAGAGCATCTGCTAGCTGATGTTCTTCTCGCGGGAAGTGCTCGAAAGTAATCTACTCGAAATGAGGCAACAACGTCAAGACATGTTCCTTGTATGGGATAAGATTAGGATGTTTGGTATCCCACTCTCCTTTGACTTGACTGATAACCAAAGCCAAGTCCCCAAATACGACCAAAGATTTGATTCCCAAGTCTATAGCAGCCTTGAGACCAAAGATGCAAGCTTCATATTCAACCATGTTGTTGGTACAGCTGAAGCAAAGTCAGGCAGTGAAGGGTGTATGGCAACCTTCCGGAGAAATGAGCACCGCACCGATACCATTTCCAAGTGCATTTGAAGCACCATCAAAGTATAGGGTCCATCGGGATCCTTGTTCAGGTCCGTCATACGGCCCGTTACCTTCAATGTTGTCCAATGTCATGATGTCCTCGTCAGGGAAGTCAAATCTCATAGATTGGTAATCTTCGACGGCTTGATGAGCTAGATGGTCAGCTAGTACACTCCCTTTTATAGCTTTTTGGGTAGTATAATGGATGTCATACTCAGTTAGGATCATTTGCCATATAGCGATTCTTCCAGATAAAGCAGGCTTCTCGAAGATATACTTGATCGGATCCATCTTGGAAATCAACAAAGTGGTATGAGTCAACATATACTGCCTTAGCGGGCGAGCAACCTATACCAAAGCGCAGCAAGTTTTCTCGAGCAGTGAGTAACGAGTCTCACAGTCGGTCAACTTTTTGTTAAGGTAATAAATGGCATGCTCTTTTCGACCAGACTCGTCATGTTGGCCCAGCACGCACCCCATTGAGTTATCCAACACAGTCAGATACATGATTAACGGCCTTCCTTCGACGGGTGGCATCAGAATAGGAGGTTCTAGTAAATACTCCTTGATCTTATCAAAAGCGACCTGACAATCATTGTTCCATTCAACCACCTGATCTTTCTTCAACATCTTGAAGATTGGCTCACAGGTAGATGTCAGATGAGAGATGAACCTGGCGATATAGTTTAAGCGTCCCAAGAATCCTCTAACCTCCTTTTCAGTGCGGGGGGAAGGCATTTCTTGTATAGCCTTTACTCTAGCTGGATCAACCTCAATGCCTTTGTTGCTGACAATAAATCCCAGCAATTTACCAAACCTAACCCCAAAAGTGCACTTGCTTGGGTTCAGTCTGAGCTTATACTCCTTCAACTTGGCAAATAAGTTATGCAAATGACCAAGGTGTTCTTCCTCTGTCTGTGATCGAGCTATCATGTCGTCTACGTAAACTTCGATCTCATGATGTATCATATCATGAAACAAAGCTACCATGGCGCGTTGATAGGTTGCCCCTGCATTCTTCAGTCCGAATGGCATCACTTTGTAGCAGAAGGTACCCCATTGCGTGACAAAAGTAGTTTTCTCCATGTCCTCGGGGGCCATTTTGATCTGGTTGTATCTCGAGAATCCATTCATGAAGGAAAATACCTTGTGCTGAGTTGTGTTGTCAACCAAGATGTCAATATGTGGCAGTGGAAAATCATCTTTAGGGCTAGCCCTGTTCAAATCCCGATAGTCCACACACATTCCGACTTTGCCGTCCTTCTTAGGCACGGGCACAATGTTAGCAACCCATTGTGGATAGGAAGTAACAGCCAGAAATCCAGCGTTGAATTGCTTCATAACCTCAGCCTTGATCTTCTCAGACATGTCAGGCCTCATCCGGCGGACCTTTTTTTTGATCGGTGGACAATCTTCTCTTGTAGGGAGACGGTGAACCACGATATCTATGTCTAGTCCCGGCATGTCTTCATAAGACCAGGCGAAGATTTCAACATATTCGTTCAACAACTGCACTAAGCGCTTTTTGACACTTGGTTCCAGGTTGGCACCCACTTTTACTTCTTTACTGTCTTCCTCTGTCCCCAAGTTGATGGTTTCTAGTAACTCTTCATGAGGCAGAATAACCCTCTCTTCTTGTTGTAGAAGTCTGGCTAACTCTCCCGGCACTTCACAGTCTTCGTCAACTTCGTACTCAACATGATTGACCAAATCCTCAGAGTTATTGAAGGCTAAAACAGAATAGTCACCCATGGGATCCAGAGTGGATGGGTACCTGCATTTGTAAGTGTGGGTGTGTGTAAGGGATAGTCATCCTTAAACAAACAAAAATGCAAAAGGAAAGAAAATGAACACAACAATTTATAGATGAAAAACGTCCAATGATTCATTAAAACATGGAATATGATAATAAAGAAGATCAAACCCTTACAAATGGACCTACATGCCCCGGTCAAGGCATGAGGTGAAAATAGTGTGCGAATTGTTTAGTTATTATAGACCATAAATGGGAAATTGTTCAAAGATAAAATTACTGGTTGATAAAGGTGATGGGAATAAAATCCTTTGCTTCCCAGTTACTTAAACCCCCATCGACGGTCGGAAAGATCCAATCTTCAAAGTGGCTCTCTTCATCTTCATCTTCTACAACATTGATTCCGTGGTGAGTGATCTTGACGGGTGGTCTCCCAACCTTGGAGCGACGCATAGCCTTCTGTCCTGCAGCAGTGAACGCTAATCCAAACTTGTCCGTCTTATGGGGAAAATCAGGCAATTGCCCCATATTGTACTCTTCCCTTCTTTAATTACAACCTCTGCATCCTTGAGAGATGCCATCCTAGATGCATGCTTGGGAACGATAGGCACCTCAACCATTGTCTTTGCAACTGCTACCTCAGGAGAAACTTCCTCAAAATTTTGGAAAGGCGTTTCGATGAACTCGCCATCCAACTCCACATAGCGGAAGGAATTGATATGACTTATCATGTACTCTTCCTCGCCGTGCACTGTTATAATCTTACCCTTAACAGGATATTTCAGCATTTGGTGCAAAGAGGAGGTAACTGCCCCGGCATAATGGATCCACGGTCTTCCTAACAAACACGAATATGACAGACGGATGTCCATCACGTAAAAGGTGGAGTTGAAAACCTCTATGCCTACTTTGATAGGAATGTCAACCTCTCTATGAACCATTCTTTTGGACCCATCAAAGGCCCTAACAACGATGTTACTAGGTTTGAGGGTCAATCCTTCGCAATCCAAATGGTCTAAAGCTTTCTTTGGCAGCACATTCAAGGAAGAACCAGTATCAACTAAGACAAGGGCGAGGGTGGTTCCCGTGCATTCAACTGAGACATGTAGCGCGTCATTGTGTTTCCTTCCTTTGGGAGTCAGGTCAGCATCGGAAAAGCCCAGGCCATTATCAGCAGTAAGACTGGCCACACACTCCTGAAATTGGTCAGCCGAAGTCTCTTGGGGTACGTGTGCCGCCTTCAAAAATTTGATCAGGGCCTTAGCATGGGCCTCAGAGCAGAGTAGAAGAACCAACATTGAAATTTTAGAAGGGGTCTGCCCTAGCTGTTCCACAACGTCGTAGTCACTCTTTCTGATTATTTTCAAGATTTCATCCATTTCTTTCTGAGTGGTTTCGGGGATAACCACAACATGAGCCTTCTTACTGACAGGCGCTTCTAGTATCCCCTTACCCTTATCGGTAGTATCAGCAGATGGTCTTACTTCAGGAGTATCCAATTCTTCAATCATTGGGCCTTGCACAGATGGCCTAATAGGTACGGAAGCTTTCGAGGGTCCGAAAACTGCTCGAGGGGGAGCAATCTCCGGAGAAAAAATTCGGCCGCTGCGGGTTATCTTGCTTGTACCCGAAATGTTCCCTATATCAGGGTTTTCTTCTTCAGAATTCTCTTGGACTGCCTCAATTTGTTTGATACCATGATAGAATATTTCTCCTCCATAATTCCATGGTATCCTTTTATTGGATTGGTACGGGACAGGTCCCGGCATGGTGATCTTTAATGGTACAGATTTAGAGTTAGGCGTAATCCTGACAGGCCTTTTGTAAGCCTTGGGAGGATTGTCGGAAATGGTTATGATTGCAATATCATTGGTTGAAGTAGCAAAAGTAGCAGGAGTAATGAAGGTATCAACAGGGGTTTTCTGGAAAAGTATCTCTTGGGTATCCATCAGGCGTTGGACACCTGATTTCAATATTGGGCAGTCAGCTCGTATGTTCAAACAGAAATAACAGTCCTTCCCACAGCCTGGGAATATCCCAGCTCTCATCAACTTTTCTTTAATCACTAATAACGGAGTCAACAGATCAGAAACATCATTAACATGGAGGTCTTCTATAATGGCATGAACATTATGGCCGTGATTGGGCATCGGAGCAGATATCACATTGGGCTTCTCAGGAGCATCAAATTCTACTTCCTTGGCATCAATCAGGTCCTGGATTTCGTTCTTAAGCGCCCAACAATTATTGGTATCGTGCCCAACACTGTCAGAATGGTAAGCACATTTGGCATTGGAGTGGTAGTATGGAGAAGAGGTGTTAGGGTTCTTTGGCGCTTCCTTCAAACTGGTAAGATTCAGCTTCAACAAATGAGGGAGTACTTGAGCGGGCGTCATGTTGATTCGGGTGAACTGCCGTTGTGGCCTTTCTACCCGTTGTTGATTAGGTCTCGACTGATTGTTACGAGGTTGATCATTTGACGAGTTTTGAATCATCACAGCCCCTACAGTTGGCCGGCTCTCGGTTCTTCCCTGACCCTTCTGAGAATACACAGCAGACGCTTCCTTCTTAGTTGGGAAGGTTTTCTTAACAGCAGCAGACGCGGAGGTATCCTTCTGAATCTTTCCACTTTTAATATCGGCCTCGACCCTTTCTCCGGTCAAAATTAGTTCAGTAAATCCTGCAGAAGAACTCCCGATTAGATGATTGAAGAAGGGGCCAGACAGGGTCCCCAAAAACATGTCAACTAACTCCCTATCTGACAACGGTGGCTGCACCCTTCCAGACAGATCACGCCACTTCTGGGCATACTCTTTAAACCCTTCATGGGAAGCCATTCCCATACTTTGTAGCTGAGTACGAGTGGGCGCCAAATCAGCATTGTATTGATATTGACGATAAAAAGCAACAGCTAAGTCTTCCCAATTGTGAACCTCTGATCTCTCGAGCTGATAGAACTAGTCCAACTGCGTGCCTGACAAGCTGTCTTGAAAAAGTGTACCCAAAGGTCTTTATCAGACGAGTGGGGTTGGATCTTTCTGACATACGATCTCAGGTGCATCTTTGGACACGACAGACTGTCATACTTGGCAAATGTTGGCACCTTGAACTTGGGAGGGATAACAATCCCAACTACCAGCCCTAGTTCTTCAAAATCCAAACCAGGGACCCTCTTCAACTCCATGGCTGCCAATCTATCCTCAAGATTCTTATATTTATCATCCGCTGGAGGATACTGTTGTTCGGAGTAGTCTTCGTCTTCTTCCTCTTCCTCCTCTTCAACTTCAGATTCATATGGTACAGCAGCCCCTTTCCCTTTACCAGCCCCTTCGTCAGACGTTGAGGGGAACTCAAGAACCTTCCTAGCATTTCTCTCAAACCTTCTTCCAAAAGTGGCTACTCCGGGCCTCTTCTTCTTTTTCTCTTTATTCTTCTCCAACAGAGCTTTGAGGTCCTCTTGAACCTTTGCCAAGGTCATGAGGAGTTGCTGGAATTATGAATTTTGTGCCTGTAGATCCTTTACCGTCTGCTCCAAATCCATCTTGCTGAAATAAACAACAGAAAGATAAGGAAATCTGGTGTGAAGACCTGTTTATGCATATGATGAATGGTATGTTATTCATGTAATGCATTCAAGGATTCAGAAATTCAAATTTGTTGCAAACAAAAAGGAACACACGTCATATTAAGAAGAAATTGTTAGTACATAAGTGCCCCATGGGCAAAATATTACAAAATTCTAAATGTAAAAAGACATTGCACATCCTCTTTGGTGCGATGTAAGTGTTGAGAGTTTCCTCCTCATGAAGTCGGCGGGTAAGCTCTAAAACCTTCTTCTCACTGGCATAGAAGCTGGCTTCAAAAGTATTTCGTTCTTCCTTGAGTTGGATCCAACTCTTTTGCATTTCTTCCCATGATGTTGGCATGTCAGGATGTAGGATGGTGTATGGAACCTCTCCTTCCATAACAGGCTCTTTGATCATGGGGAGAATGTGAGGGTATGGCATCATAAGATTCTGGGCGTGGGTTCGTACCCACTTGAGATAAGGCTCAAGGGGGATGGAATTCTTGTGCCCCAGTGTCTTACTATCCACTTTGTTGGGCATCCTCCAAGCTCTGATGAACCTTTGTCGAAGTCCTTGCGCATCGTTGTCGAAGTCAAAAACTAGGTCAGGAATCAGCATGTCATGAGGGTCATCCCTCCGAGCATATTTTAACTGTCTTAGAGCTAAACAGGGGTTGTAGGTAATACCTCCCACAATTCCAAGTAGTGGGACATTAGGGAATTCCCCACAACGATCAATGATGATGACATTTTCTCTGGACCGAGAACACCAATGTACATCAGAATGTGTGAGGGTCATCAACCGTTGTGACCACCTTAAACCCTGCTCATTCTTCAAAACTGATTGTGGAAGGTGAGAAATAAAACACATTGGTAGGAGAGGAGTACAACACATGAGAACACTCCTTTTCCTCATTGTTCATGTGTAAAATGAGTGTAGGATGTCCCCAAGCAATGTAGGTATAGGATTCCTGGATATGAAAATCTTGACAGCATTTACATCTATAAGTTGGCCAGGGTTTGGGAACAAGACCAACCCATAGATAAGGAGTGCCACAATCTCTTCAAAGGCTTGTAGATCAAGAGAATTCCAACAGTCTTGTGCCTTCTCAAACAGAAACTTTGCCAAGAAACCCTTGACACCACTTTTGGTTTCCCAATGCCCCTTGATGTCAGATGGTTGCAAGTGTAATGCTTGAGCAACATCTTCAGGCTTTGGTTCTTTTTCCGTACCGTTGTAGGGTAGCTGATTAAGAATAGGAATTCTCAAGATTTGAGAAAATTCCTCCAAAGTAGGCACCAATTGGTAATCAGGGAATGTGAAACAGTGGTGTAGGGGGTCAGAGAACTGGAAGAGAACTTTCACCATGTCTTCTTCAATGTTGGAGTTGACCAAGTTGAGGAGTCTACCATGTCTTTCACTGAAGAGAGAATTCTCTAGAATCCTAGAAGTAAGCTCCTTGAGTTGAGGAGGGATTCTTACAAGGTTGACCTGAATTGTTTTCCTGCGAAGAGATTCCATGACCTACAAAACAAGAACAAAGATGAAGATCCAAACCCTTGAAATGGTTAGTGGATGCATATGATGCTTTATGATGTTCATGATGTATGCACAAGCACATGTACAAGCAAGTCACACAAAACCCTAGTTTCAGGCTTGCATGAGGTTTCATAGGTAAGTACCCTCTTGAGTTTAGTTGGCTCAAACCTGTCCTATAAATAGTAACCGGCTTCTAAGGAGCTCAATATCACTGGATTGTTTTCTATGTTCATTGTTTTGGTTTAGCTACTTAACTAGCGACCAAAATATTCCAAGAAAACAAACCTCAATGAGTGTAGTATCGAGTATCTACCAACTTCGGACTGCACCAAAGCCGGTCATCTCACTACCCCTAATAAAAGGCCAAGATGGTCAAGTAAGGTTCTAAGAGTTCATTAGTGCTTCATGACATCACTCAGCGGCCCCGTATTCTCTTTGATTGACTCAAAGGCTACCAGTACTCACAAATATGTCGCACTAATATAACTATTGCTTCAACCATGTCGGTATACCCCACACAGTTTCCATAATGTATTGCTATTTACCTATGAATGTTTCCCAAATCCGGGTGGAGGATTTCAAGCCCAAACAAGAGAACCAAATGTAAAGCAATCAAAGCAAACAATATAATCATGCAAAGGGTGATCTAAGCCCTAAGGTTACTCCACTTTTAAAGTTTTCCCCAGCAGAGTCGCCAGTTCTGTGATACGGTTGGAGAACTGACTTGGGTTTTTGCGTTTGTGTTTGCAAATGTTTCGGTTTAGCAAGAGTCGCCATTGACTTTTTATTTTATCCTAAGGAAAGGTCAAAAAGCACAGGAAAGACCTTTGAGATGTTTTCTTGGGTTCGGGGAGTAGATTATAGAAAGGGAAGGTATTAGCACCCTTTCTATCCATGGTTATCCATGGGCTCTTAGTTACTTGCTTAGATCACTTGCTTTGCTTTTCAATTGTTTGAAATGGTGCTCTTCAATTGTTTGAAATGGTGCTTTGTGTGTGATTTTGAAAGATGTTTTTAAAAGAGGTCATCGTTGTGGCAACCTTTGTAATGATTCTTGTTTGAATGTATACAAAGGTGTTCTTGTCTTTTGTAAAGTTTTCAATGTTTGAAAGTAGGGTTTTGAAATTGTGTTTTGAGTGTGTTTTGAAAATAGCAAGGATGTTTTTTGCATGTTTTGATCAAGTAACTAAGAGTTGTCTACCCTATTTTACTCAAAGATCTTTCTTATGTTTTTAACCCTTTTAACAGTGTTGTTTCACCATTGTATTTGATGAACAACCTTGTGTTAGGATGTTAAACGGGACATGCGCGGGTCATCGTATAGACCATGATAGCAATGGTGTCAAGTATTTTTGGCAATTTTCTTAAGGGACTTGATCATTTTGTTTAGGCAACTCAGATAGCGTCATCGAGGGACTATGATCTTTTGTTTTGTTTTTGTTTTGCCAAAGTAGTTGACATGTATACCATGGCCCATTTTTGAAGGCAACAAGTGGATTGAAACCCTAGGGGTGCAAGTGTGCATTGTGTTTGTTTTTCATGCATTGTTATCTTGGATTAGGTCAAACAATTTGTTAACTTAATTTTTTGCATCCAAAACCCTAAGTCTAATCATGGCATAATTGAAAGCTTAAAGGTGCGAGAATTTAAATTCTACACTATTACAACATGATATAGGGAAGGGGGTACAAATTTGAATTGGGGATTATTTTGTAAGAAATTAAATCCTAAATTATTACAACCAAATTGAATGTGTAAGACATAATATTTAAATGTACAATAATTAAATAAAATACAATAAATAAATGTTAGATAAAATGTGTTATGCAAAAAAGATTTTTATGTATGTAAAAAATATTTTTAATGTGAAGTGTAAATAAATAAAAAAGTCAATTTCAATTATTTTTGTTCTTTAGGGAAAAAACCCTAATTTCTTAAATAAATAGTATTATTTATTATTTACATACAATAATGCATCAATTTGTACAACAATAAAAGTATATATTAAAAAAAAGGTATTTTTAGTATAAAATATTAATAAAAATAAAAATGTATTATTTTTGTGTTTTTTGTTCTAATTATTTAATAAAATATATTTCAAAAATAAAAATTAATTATTTACAAAAAGGTATATATTTCAAGAAAATATTTTCAAATGTGAATAAAAATAATAAATGAAAATAAAAGTATTATTTGTATTATTTTTAAGTTTAAACAAAATAAATATAGAGTATTTAATGTATTAATACTAGAATT
Source organism: Vicia faba (assembly GCA_948472305.1). NCBI lineage: Eukaryota > Viridiplantae > Streptophyta > Magnoliopsida > Fabales > Fabaceae > Vicia > Vicia faba. Next base: position 1,632,068,936 of record OX451736.1, read on the forward strand.
AATTAAAATAAATATCAAATAAATATAAAAATTTATGAAAATATTATTTAAGTATTTTTTATATTTGAAAATAAAATATCAAGGTCAGAGAAAAAATAAAAATGCAAAAATAATGAAAATACAAAGCAATGGGCCAGGGGGTGCTGAAAGTGAACTCGGAGGTGTCAAAAGTAAAGAAATCCAGGCCCAGCCCAGACTTCATCTTCAACCTCCAGAAGTTTGAAAAACGCGCGTTTTCCACACAAACTTGTATCTCTTGTTTCAGCAATCCTTTGACAAAACTCAAAACATGAAACTTGTAGAGCATCAAACAACGAATCTAACCATATAAAAAACTTAAGCTAACTCTCAAATACCAGAGAGAATTTCTCTGGCCCTAATTCTTAACCCAGTTTTTTCAGAAAGTTCATGGATGATATTCTCCTAGCACGATTAATATAAATGAAAACTAAGCACATGTATGGTTTCAGAGCTATGGATACAACATCTTTTATTCACAAACCTAAGTCTAACTATTCCTAAATAGAGAGATAGAAGTTCATGAAATACCTGTTTCAGTTGACTTCGAGCCGGACAATGCAGCAACTTCCAAGGGTGTTTGAGGTTCTTTTGAGCTTACCTGATGTCCACTGAAGCTTTCCCAATGCTTGGTTTGTTTTGAAGTAGCCTGAATCGTGCTACAGAACTCAACCTGCAAAGCTTCCAAACAAAAATGGCAATGTGTGTTAATGGTGTTACAGCTGGCAATGGAGGTCTGAAATAGTTCAGGTGAGTTGAATGGAAGGTATTGGAACAAGTTTGAGACAAAACGCACGAGGCAAAGTGGAGATGGAGGTGATTCTGCAGGGCTTGCCCTGTTTTTGCAGGAAAATGGTGATTTTGTGTACAAGGAGGTTTGAGGGATCAAGGGCTCGTGTTTATGGCTCAAAGGGTTGTGTGTAATGTGTTTGCAATGTTTGTTTAAGCTATCTTGGACTGGTTTTCAAGTTGGCAAGATTTGGACAAATTTCTTCTTTTTTGTGAAGCAAGAAAGTGTAACTTGTCATTACAGGCCTGTAACCTCTATCTTGTATGCTACATACTTTGCCCTTGATACTTGAAATATATGGATTTGATCTTGCCTCAGAGATATGGCCCCATGCCTCAAAGATCTTGGTTTGACATAAAGTATAACTTTTCAAAAATGGCAATGTCCCTTTTTCCAAATAGGGATTAGTTTTATGTACAATGCCCAAATGAACAAGATAATGAATTAGCTCAGTGGATTTGCATTCTATTAAGGAGTGTAAAATGGTTTAGAGGCCTGCAAGATAGTACAAAGCATGCTGGTTTGAAAATGCAAGTTGTATGAACATGTATTGGCCATGGATCAAAGTGAGTTTTTGCCAACTTCAAGCATTCGATTCTCCCTAACCACAAATGTGTTTGAGGAGTTATTTGACAATTTGGAAAGCTTGCAACATTTACTACAATCCATCTTTGAAATGCAACTTGAAACTCTAAGTGGAACTATGTGAAAAATGGCCAAGAAGATGGGTCAAAATCCTGCCTAAACTAGGGCAAAATTTTTCTAAGTTAAAAGTTTTAGGTACCCTTGTTCCAAAAATCATAACTTGAGATCCAAGCTTCTTTTGAGAAAACTTTGTGAATAAAAGTTGTAGAATTTATGATGGACTACAACTTTCATGTTGTAAGTTTTGTTTGAATCCATTTGCATCTTGGTGAAAAAATGGGACAAAGTTAGGAAAAAATAAGAAAATTTTATAACTTAGAAATTTTCTAAGTTATGAAAATTTTCCATTTTAAACCCTAATTTGCATTTTTGGGTTTCTTGATGAACAAGTTTCATAATTTTACATGTCTTGATGAAAAATGACCCTTGGCACTTGATTTTGACCAAAAAGTCAAAGTTTGACTTTTCAGTATACAGTTAAATTTTGATCAGTTGACTGAAAAATTCATCTGTCAATCCTATGCATTTGGGGTCTTTTGAACTTGTTGAATGGGTCAAGACAATGTCATTGAGTCCTTGAGTCCATGGTTGAGCTTGATTTGCCATTGGCTAGGTCAAACAGTCAAAAATTGCCTTTGTACAGTCAAAACCCTAAAAATGACCATTTTGCCCTTTTGATGATCTGATCAAATTTCTTGTGGAATTGTGATCCAAACTTGATCAAATGGTTCATATGAGTTCATAATGTTAAGGTGGTTCAAATTTCATGAGGTTTGACTGTCAATTGGCCACAGCTGACTTTTCCCCCAATACAGCTGATTTCTAGGTCAACTGTCCAATTGACTGGGCAAAACTTTGAATCAAGGCTTGAAACTTGGTATGGACAAACTTGTGAGTCCAACATGAAGTGTGAAATTCATTTTGGACATTGTGGGTCAAAACATCTTTGTGCAAACTCAAACCCTAATTTAGGTCAACAGTGCAAGGATGTGTCTTGAGCAGAGCAAACCCTAGCTTGATCTTGAGTTCCAAGAGTATTGTGATGAGAAATGTTGATGAAATGAGAGGGAAAATTTTGGGGTACAACACTAAGGATAGTAACCAAGTAATCCAAGTAACTTTAGACATTTTATTATTATTCAAGTTGATTATTAAGTGTCTTTAAAATAAAATAAAAATCTCAAATAAGAAAATATAAAATGACATAAAGATAAATACTCAAGTGAGCAAAAGAAAAATGGCATGGAGTTTAAATGCTAAATTAAATGGTACATAAAAATAAAGGCGTAAAATAAAGGCATAAAGTAAAAGCACAAAGTAAAGTTAATTGTTAGTGAATTAAAAGTTAGAAGGTTAGTTGAATGACCATCTTGAAGCTTGCATTTGAGAGCTCATTAAAAGATTGATAAAATCAAATCTTCTCAACAACAAGTCTCATTTGCTTTTTGTCAAGTATATCATTCATTTCGAATGCTCAAAGCAACCACATATGATCAACGATGTTCAAATGATTCACTTAGACTAAAATTCATGAAGTTCATTAGAGGATTGATAAGATCAAAGCCTCCTAACAATGAACTTCAAAGTTATTGGATTAAGGGTTTCAATTTAAACATACTTGGGCTTGCAAACATAGGCTTGAGCCACGAATGATCATTTTTCAAATTGAGACAAATTTAGCGCTATGTTAAGAAATCGTAAGTGGACTTATGTAGAAGCCACGCCTATTTTGAGCCTGGTCAATAGCAATCTATGTACCAACATGTTAGAGAAAGGATATGTAGATCATTCTCCAAAAACATGTAGCACAAGTAAAAACAAGAAAGGGATAAGATGAAGAGGGATGAGATGTATGAGATGAAATTAGGGTTTCAAATATCTTCAACATCATTCATCCATTTTGGTGGATTTTTTTTTTCAATCTATCAACACCTAAGATCCAATGAGATTGAGGAACTTGTCCCAAAATAACACCTAAATCAGGACCAAGCAACAAAATAATAAAATAGTATTTAATAAAACAATATTTAAATAATTAATAAAATGTAAATAATTGGAAAAATACAAAAATGTGTTAATACACCAAATAATAATTCTAAAAAATATCAGAAGTCAAACATGAGACAATAAGTGTTGACAAAATATTTCAGAATTTTTTAAAGTCAGAAACTATTTTTAAAATTTAAAGAAATAAGCAAAACAAGCCAAAATTTATGAAAAATAGTAAAATCAAAATATAAAATAAAATGAGGTCACCAATATTTGTCAAGAAGTCATTGGATCCTTCCAATTTTTTCCAGAATTTAAAAGTCAAGAAAAGTATTTTTAAACAATTAAAACAAGTCAAATAAAGTGAAAAATCATAAAAAAATATCAAATCACAAAATAAAAGTGAAAAATTAAAAATCAGAGAGAGAAAAAAACAAAAGTATTTTAGAGAATTTTTTTCAGAATTTTAGAAGTTAAAATGAATTTTTTTATGAATTTTTAAAGTTTAAAATAATTAAAATATAAAATAAGAAAATAAAAATAAAATCAAAAAGATATAGGCCATTGGATCAATGTCAAAACGTGTTAGTAATCAAATACAAGAGATCTGGTGCGTTGTGCATATCATGGTCATTAGTGAATAAACCACCAGATCAATTATTTAAAACAAATTTTGAAAAAAATGTGTGGCATGTCATTGGTTGAGAGAGGACACGTTGGTCATCTTCAACCTTCAGCCACGTGCGAATTGTAGGTATCATAAATTGTAAAATCAAGAGCTCCGACTGGTGTCATTCGCTTCGTCTCTTCAAGACGATTTCAATGGTACCCTCGCGAAAAATTTATTTTAAGTGTAGCTCAGTCGATTTGAGAAAAGCCATAGAGTTTTGAAATTTTTTAAAATCGAAAATAGATGCATCAAATGCATCGATTGATCAAAATTAAACCATCACTAAGCATCAATGAACATCATAGACCATTCTAGTAATTTGAGTTAGAAGAATTGATGCCTTAAACTACCTGAACGAAGTATGAAGAAATTGCTTTGAAACTTGACTTGGCTAGCACGATTTAAAGCACTATAAGACTTGGTTCTTCTTCTGTTAGCTTTAGTGAAGTTCAAGGATGAAGAATGAACAAAGAAATTGGATTGAAAAGACGTCTAAAACCAAATTGGAAGTTACAGAATTGAGAGATGTCGAGGAAGTATGACAGAGGTTTACTGGCTCTCTAAAGCTTAAGAAATGAATCAAATATCATCCCTTATTTATAGGGAAGTGAATGATGGTGAGAAATGAGAGGATTTGTGAGAAAATCATGCAAACCAAGCTAACTGTGATCATGCCAAACGTGTGACTTGAAATGCATCAAAGCGACATCATACCAAGTGCAATTCTTATCAAAACGTGTCATGGCAATTAGTTAAACATGTTTAGAAACTAAACTTTGAATAATTCGACCTGTAATCCAAGTTTACTCATGGTAAAAATTTTGACTCGAGGCAAAAATAGATCCCATGGAGCTAACTTCAATAATGCATAGCTCATTATTCAAGGAACTTTATGGGATGATTCTTGAAGAATTTGAAAGACAAGGTCACAATCTTTATAATGTGCCAATAAAGACTCCATTTGGATAATTGAGCTGGAAGTTATGTCCACTTGAAATTGTGAAAAACAAACTGATTTTTGTACTTAGAAAAATTTCTAAGTATAAAACTCCAAAGTGACTTATAATGTTCTTCAAAGTTACATGACTTTCCACTCAAAATTTGATCTTGATATATGAAGATGGGATGAAATAGACCTCTTGAATTTAATTATGGAATTGAGATCACTCAAAAATAAATAAAAAAATTGAGAGAGTTATGGTCTTTGGAAGATGATGAACAAATTTGGGAAAATTCACAAAAGAACTATAATATTTTCAATTCTTCAACCATTTTCCAAGCATCTTCAAGTCTTGCACATTGAAACAAAGTTATAGTAGACACCTCAAAGATTATTGTGAAAAAATAACGGGCTCAAGAAAATAAAAATTTACCAAGTTATGATCATTTGAAGTCAAACCCTAAAATTCAAAGGCTTTTCAAGGAGACTTGTAATCTTTCTCAACCATTAGTGATCTTCCATTCAAAATTAGCCTTAGATTCCTAAAGAGAGCTTGTTAAGGACAATTTAAAGAGAATCATGGCTTTGGATTCAACAAAAAATATCAAAAAATGAACAAGATATGGTCCTTAGAAGTCAACAACCCCTAGCTTAGAGAGTGTCAAAGTGACTTGAAACCCCCTTTCAACTTTTGATGAATTTTCTTGCACAATTGAATCTTGTCATGAAAAGAGATGTTGTTGTAGATGATGATAATAATCCATAGAAAAATGAACTAACTCAAAATTTTGAAAATTGAGAGTTATGCACATGTGATCATTGAATCAAGCATTTGCTCAATTAGGTCAAACTTGTTGAACCAACCTTGAATCTTTTTGAACTTTCTTGGTAAAATAAAGCATGATGAATCACAATAGGCCTTGAGATGATGTTGTCTTGAAGCATACACAAAGATGGAGCTAAATTCCCAATGAAACTTGTTGAAGAAGGATGGAAATAAACACATGAAAATATTAATCTTCTTGATGAATTCCACCACCAACTTTGAGAAAAACTTGACCTACATAAAGTGAGAGAGCTCTTTGAACAACAAATCCTGGATATCATAGACATAGTCTTGAAGCTTAAGCTCTTGCAATCCATTTAAGAACCAATTGATTGAGGACCAACCCTCAAACCCTAGGTTAGATGGTGAGATGAATGCAATTATGTCATCACCTACAATATGAACATTCAAAGAAACATATATACATATCTTGATGTTAGTTAAAAGAACACATGTTCAAGATACATAATTCAAGGTGATTGGTGATCCCTCAAGAGAAAACTTAAAGATAGGATAAAGTAGAAATGGAGAACCAACCCTAATGTGTGATCTTGATGTATTGATAATATGAGATACTGATGGATCTTAGGGGAAAAAATTGGGGTATAACAGCTGCCCTTATTTAAGTGTCTTCTATCGGGAGATTCAAAGGTCAAAATCTTCGTCTCGACGCGATTGAAGATACTTAAATATAAAAGAAATCCTATTTTCGGCTCTAAGATGCCATGTAATGCTTATGATTATGAATGTACAAGACGAACACCACAGGGGCAACAAGACATTATTGGTAAAATAAAAAAGTAAAAACAACAGAACAAAAAGAGAGTTAGACTAGGAAAATAAATCGTTGGGGAACAAACACGACTCTGGGAATGGCTATAAACATGTAAAGCCAAAATCACAATTAAAGAATCCAAATGCATAGTAGGATTTCAGCAACGAAAAGTCTTAACAATGCAAGCAACAAATTATCAAGGAGGTAACCAAAATGAAGAGTTACCAACTCTATTAGAGGAAAGAAACTCAACTCCATTGGAGTGAAATCAACTCCGTTGGGGAAAAGAAAACTCAACTCTACTAGTGTAAGGTCCAAAGAGGAGACAAAGTATCATAAACTCAATAAATGAGGAAAAAGTAATGGATAACAACGACCAACAGATAATTCTGAACTATCCACTCATAAAGGAGATAGAAAAAAGAGAGTAACATTAACTCACAAGGAATCAGAAACTAATAAACCAAAGGATGCCAACAGAAACGGTAAGATAATATTGGCTCAGAGATGGAGGTAAACATCAACGTCGAGACTAGTAAATGAATGATTGACATCCGCACTTATGACTGGAAACACATGATTGAGATTAGAGCTTATGGTTGGGAACAAAGATTGACATCAACATTTATGGCTGAAAACAAAGGGTTGACATTAACACTTATGACTGGGAACAAAGGGTTGACATCAACATTTATGGTTGGGGAACAAATGGTTGACATTAGCACTCATAACTGGGAACAAAGGGTTGACATTAGCAGTTATGGCTGGTGTAACCCGGTGGGAGAACTGACTTGGTTATTTTGCGTTTGATCGCAAATGTTGCGGTTAGCAAGAGTCACCGTCGACTTTTCTTTTATCCAAAAGGAAAGACTGAAAAGAACAAGAAAGACCTTTTGAGATGTTTTCTTGAGTTCGGGGGGTAAATTATGAAAAGGGAAGTTATTAACACCCTTTTCATTCATGGTTTTCCATGGGCTCTTAGTTACTTACTAGATCACTTGCTTTTGTTTGAAAATGTGCTTTGTGTGGTTTTTGAAAGTATTTTGAAAAGGTGCCATCGTTTAGGCAAACTTTGTAATGATTCTCGTTCGTAAGAATGTATACAAAGTGTTGATCTTTTGAAAATGTTTTCAAGTTTGAAAGATGTTTTAAAAGTGTTGGTGTTTGTTTTGAAAATAGCAAGGATGTTTTGGTTTTGAAATTGAGCAAGCAACTAGGAACAATCTACCTACTCAAAAGTCTTTCATGTTTATTTCCTCTTTCCTTTGACATTGTTATCTTACCATTGATTTGGTAAGTAACCTTATCTTTGGATGTAAAAGGGGCGGGCAAGGGTCATCTTATAGCCATGATTAGCAATGTTGTAAGATATCTTCGCATTTTCTTTAAGAGACTAAGATCATTTTGAAAGGCAATATGGATAGCGTCATCGAGGGACTATGATCTTGTATTTTGTTTGTTTTTTTACTAAGATACCTCACATGCATAATATGGCCATTTTTGTAAGGCAACAAAGTGGGTTTACCCTAAGGGTGTAAGTGTGCAAGTGTATTGATTTACATGCATGATTTGTCTTGATTAGAGTTTGCTACTTGTTGGTTTTAATCTTTCCATACAAAACCCTAATTACTAGCATTTGTATATAAAGCATTAAATTGCGAAAATTAAAATTACCACGCTATTACATCATTAGGGGAGGGGATGTACAAATTTACAAATGGGGAATTGCAAGAAATTAAATCTAAATAATTATTACAACCATATTGAATATTGTACAAAAATGAGTAAATAAAATGCAAGAATGTAAATGTAAAAGAAATGTGATTTTTGTTTGGGTTTCATGAAAAAAAAGGTTTTTTGACCTAGTTAACTAATATAAAATAATTAACTAAAAAAGAAAATTAAGATTAAGTTAACAAAAGAAATTAATTTATTAAAGAAAAAACAAGTTTTTAGGGTTTTTGTGAATTTAATTAAACTAGTAAATAAAATAAAAGTCCTAAGTTCTAAATTGATTTTAGTTTACAAGAAAATAATATAATAATAATTAAGAATAATTATCTAAGTATTAAAAAAAAGAAATTAATTTATTAAAGGAAATGTTTTTTTTCTCTTTTAGTTTTTATGAAGAAAAATAAGCTAAATAAATATAAATTAAAATATATAAATATTTTTTGGATTTTTTATTGATAAAAATAATAATAATAATAATAGATGATAATAATAAAAATAATAAATAAAATAAAATAACAATAAAATATAAAGAAAAGTCGGGAGGTTAAAGAAGGGAAATGGGGGTTAACAAAAGTAAAAAAGGGCCCAAGTCACGTTTTTGTTGTAATCAGAAAAAAAGTAAATAAAATAGAATTTGGGCTTGGTTGTTGTATGAGCAAACAAGGGGGTATTAGTGAGTAAAATGACTCAGGCCCAGGGGAGAGAGCCCAAACGTTTCCTGAAAGGAGAAATGACAAAAATATGGAAAAAAATGCAAAAGGCAGCGCTGAGGTTCGAACCCATGACCTCTACCAATAACGCGCGTTGCCTTACCACTGGGGTGGATGTACATCCGTTAACTTAAATGAAATGATAAATATATAATACAAAATGAGTCATGAATACACTTCATCTTCAACCTCCAGCCAAAGGACCTGTAACTTCGTCATTTCTCAACCATTCATAAAACTTCCAACATCAAACATGTTAGAAATTTTCGCACAATTTTGAATATGTAAATAACTTAAGCTAATTCTCAAAAATGAGCATGAATTTCTAATGGTACCAAATCCTAACCTAAATATTTCCAGAGGTTCAGATTCAAAATTCTAACTACCGAAGCAACAATAATGAAATCTAAGGACATGGTTAGCTTCAGGGCAATGATATCTACATTTCTTATTCACAAATAAACCATTAATGATGCTTGTATAAAGAGTTCAAAAGTCAGAAAACTCACCTTGAAAGAGGGTATCGTGTTTTGAGTTTGAACAGCTTTTGATGAGTTCCAGTGATTGGGTTTGCTTCCTCAAGTTCCCAGGAAGCTAATGTGATGCTTGGCTTGAACTGAAAGTGGCTGAGGAGTTCTGGAGAAGTCCACTTGCAGAGCTCTGTTTTTTAAAATGGAACTTAATGATGGAGATGTTACCGTTATGAAACAGGGTCAGGGATGAGTTGTATCTGATGTTTAGAAGCTTTAGGAACCAAAAGGCTTGAAAACGCACGAGGGAGATGTGAGTTTCAAGTTTTTGGTCAGAATGTCCAACAATGGTGATTTTTGATTCAGTTCTGAGTTCTTGTGTGTTTTAGGGCTTATGCATGCGTGTGTTTTCTTGCAAACAACTTGTGTCTATGTATGGAAAAGGATTGGATACTTGAGGTGGTCAGAAGTACAAGATCACATGTTTTGGCTTCTTGGCTTGTTTTTGAAGTAAGGTTGATAAACATGGTTTCAATGCATAGTACAAAGCTACCTAGAGTGGTTACCAACTTTAAACATGCTTATCTAACTTTGTAGAGGAAGTTTGTGCAGAAGGAACAAGTGCAAAGCTCAATGCAAGTTGGATTTGCATAAATCTTGCTTTATGTAAATGGAAATGATGCCTTTGTGCCATTAATGGAAAATTATCTTGGATAAAGCTTGAATCAAATGGATAATAGATTAAAAGAAAGTGTAATCTTCTGATTAGGGAGAGATCTTGAGGTTTAGAGGCCTGCAAAGTAAGATTGTGCAGCATAGGCTTGAGATTTGAATTCTTGTTCATCACAAAATGACCTATAATTTTAGTTTGAAACCCTAACTTTATCTCTTCGATTCTCCTTGTTCAAGAATGATCTCAAGGAGTTCTTGGATATTTTGGAAAGCTTGTAATGTGATATATAATCCATATTTGAATCACTTTTTAAAATTCCCTTGGAACTATATGAAAAATTTCCTTGAAGTTAGGTCAAAATCCTGCCTAAACTAGGGCAAAATTTTCACTAAGTGTTTAGTTTCATGACTATGACTTCATGGATTAATAACTTGAGATCCAAGCATTTCTAGGAGAAGTCGTGTAAAGAAATGTTTTAGATTTCATGGAGATCTACAACTTTCATGTTGAAAGTATCTTTTGAATCATCTTGCATCATGGTGAAAAATTTGCTCAAAGTTGTGAAAAAATATGAAGTTTTCAACACTTAGAAAAATTTCTAAGTTTGGAAACTTTGACTTTTTGATTTCTTGATGAAAAAGTTTCATATTTTAACATGTTTTGATGAATTGTGATCTTTGACACTTGATTTTGACCAAAAGTCAAAGTTTGACTTTTCAGTGTACAGTTGACTTTTGATCAGTTGACTCAAAATCAACTATCAATCAATTGATCTTGAGCAATGTTTTGAGTCATGCCAATAGGTCAAAATGATACAATTGAACTCTTGAGATCATGCCTCAAGCCAATTAACCATTTGCAAGGTCAAAAATCAGAAATTGCCCTTTCTCAATCAAAACCCTAATTTTGACCATTTTGCCCTTTTAATGATCTGATCAAATTTCTTGAGGAATTATGGTCCAAACTTAATCAAATGACATATATGAGTTCACAATGTTGATATGGGTCAAAAATTATGAAGTTTGACTGTAAATTGGCTACAATTGACTTTTTCCTCAATACAGTTGAGTTTTAGGTCAACTGCTCAATTGATTGAGCAAAAATGTGATCCAAGGCTTGAAACTTGACATGAGTAATCTTGGGGGTCCATAATGATCCATGAAAGTCATATGAGGCATTGAAAGTTCAATTATCCTTGTGCAATCTCAAACCTTAATTTCAGTCATTAGTGCTTAAGGAGGTGCCTTCAGCTGATCAATCCTTGTGCAGTTTTGAACCAAAGGAGATCTTGTGAGAAAATATTTGATAAATGAGAGGGAAAATATTGGGGTACAACAACTGCCCCTGTTCAATCTTCTTAAACCTAAAGAGTTAGATTGGCAGATCTTCCATTCGTGACTAGAAGGTGGAAGATGATTGGACACTAGAGTGCCAAGAAATTTGCACTCGAAGATGAAATGGGAATGGGCTTATAGATGCCATTTGGAGGAATGATGGAGATTTTCCGGAGATGGGCTTGTAGATGCCATGCAAGGGTGACTGTTGACAGAGAATTTACTAAGTCTGAACTTGAGTTCAACTGGAAAAGAATCAGAATAAATCTTTGGAGCGACTTATTTGAACCAGAAGAAGTCTTGTATGTTGTTTGACTAGGAAGAATCAGAATAAATCTTGGAGCGATTCATCTGAACCAGAAGTGTTCCTTTAGAAAGCATCAGGATAAATCGTTGAGGGATTTAAACTGAACCAAAAGAGATCTTGAATATTCTTTAACTAGAAAGAATCAGAGTAAATCTTTGAGAGATTTATCTGAACTAGAGAAAGAGTCTGCGGGAAAAGAATCAGAATAAACCGTTGAGAGATTTAAATTGAACCGACAGGGATCTGGAGAAGAATCAGAATAAATCATTTAGAGATTTATCTGAACCAGAAAAAGCATCTGCGGGAAAAGAATCAGAATAAACCGTTGAGAGATTTATCTAAACCCGGAGTGTTTGCAGGAAAGAATCTGAATAAACTGTTGAGAGATTTAAACTGAACCCGAAGTATTACTTTGGAAAGTATCAGGATAAACCATTGAGGGGTTTAAACTGAACCAAAAGAGATCTTGAATGTTCTTTAACTGGGAAGAATCAATGTAAATCTTTGAGCGATTTATCTGAACCAGAGAAAGTGTTTGCGGGAAAGAATCAGAATAAACCGTTGAGAGATTTAAACTGAACCGGCAGGGATCTAGAGAAGAATCAGAATAAATCATTGAGAGATTTATCTGAACTAGAAAAGACATCTGCGAGAAAGAATTAGAATAAATTGTTGAGATATTTAAACTGAACCGGCAGGAGTCTGAAAGAAATGTATGTTATGTAGATGGTTGACCAGCCCTTTCTTGGGAATTAATCTGTAATTGACTTGCTGAAAAATTTGACGATAATTTTTTGTTGATTGATCTTTTCTGAAAAAGATGAAAAGTTAGTTTCATGCAATGTCATGATGTATGAAATTCATGGTGTAATGATGTTCTCAAAATAAATGAGATTGTGTCGTATGTATTTGTGCTGTCAATGTTATGACGTATGGATGCAATGTACGGACACATTAATTGTTATGCCGCAGTATTGCTGAAGTCGGGGAAAATAAATCCCAGAGTTCTGCTGGGTACGAGGAGTGTAAGTCTTCATATTTTGAAGTTGAAGTGTTGATGAGTTTTTGTGTATTAGAGAAATAAACTTTGTTGTGAAAGGGAAAAGATGTGTATTGCTTATGGACCTTGTGAAAACTTGTTGGGGAATCTTGAGAAATTGGGCGAATTTTGCTAAGGAATCTTAGGAGCTGTAACTGGAAGTTTTGTTCTGTCTGGGATGTGAGAGAGCTTGATATCATTAAGCTGCATACTGGAGATACGTTAACGGTCCTGTAGCGGGATGTCTTGATTTCCGTTCTTGTTGGAAGAGAATCTGCGGGGGATTTTATGGAATTGTCTAAAGATATCATCCTATTTCTTAAAGCCATTAGTGATTGTATTTCTCTTTTCTGTTCTCCTTTTTTTTTGTTCATTTGTAAATAGTAGTCATGTTCAAATGCATATGTTCAAAAATAATCATTGGACGTTTTCGCAAACAAAACACGGAAAAAGAAAAAAACAGATAGTTTTGCACTTTCAAAGGGATATCTTTGTATTAACTTGAATAAGTATTTTTGTATAATGAGACGAACATTCTAGTAAGAGAATATCATCTAAAAAATGAAAATTGATACAAAGAAAGGATAGCTATGTGAAATAATCCCATGGGGTTCCCATTCTGCTATAGTCTTCGTGTCTCTGGGCGTCTCATCCATTTGTTGCCTGCCCGAGGTTGATTGGATTGATTAGGACCATTGAGTTTGTTAGTCGATGGTAGAGGTCGTTTGTAAGGTGATCCAATGGGAAATAGTCATACGCTTTAATTCCCTAGCTTTTGCCTGGACCGCCCTTTCGGGTTTTCAGTCCACCGGGATACCCTTTTTTGCCCAAGCCGCCCTTTCGGGTTTTCAGCTTGCCGGGTGTACAAATTTTTTTTGTATTTTATCCCTAATTTTTTTCCCGAACCTTTGTAGTTCGTCGGGATGCCCTTTTTTGCCTAGGTGTGTCAACCTAGAGGATCTCTTATGCTTAGTATCTTTTGACTATGTCTGCGTTCACAGGGTGTGGAAGGTCGTCGCCATCCATAGTGGTTAAAATCATTGCTCCACCAGAGAATATGCTTTTCATCACAAACGTTCCTTCGTATGTAGGAGTCCATTTGCCCCTGGGATCACCTTGTGGTAATATGATACGCTTGATTACCAAGTCACCAACCTGATATACCCGACGTCTGACCTTTTTGTTAAAAGCTTTGATCATACGTTTTTGATACATCTGGCCATGACAGATAGCCGTAGGCCTCTTCTCATCAATTAGGTTCAACTATTCAAGTCGAGTTTGAACCCATTCATCTTCATTCATCCCTGCATCTTTTATGATTCTCAGAGAAGGTATTTGGACTTCAATTGGTAGAACAGCTTCCCTTCCGTATACCAAGGAAAAAGGAGTTACCTCTGTTGATGTACGTGCCGTGGTATGGTAACCATGGAGAGAAAATGGTAACATCTCATGCCAGTCTTTGTAAGTTACTGTCATTTTTTGTATGATCTTTTTTATGTTCTTATTTGCGGCTTCGACAGCGCCATTCATCTTTGGCCGGTAAGGGAAAGAATTATGGTGTTGGATCTTGAATTGCATGCACAGTGCGGTGATCATAGTATTGTTGAGATTTGTACCATTGTCTGTGATGATTCTCTCCGGGATACCGTACCGAAAGATGAGATTCTATTTGATGAACCGGGTGCCAAAAGTGCCTTCATGTAGATCAGACATGATCTTTTCTGCCTCAACCTTGTCTACGCAACGAAGCAACATAGAGTCGTGGTTGCGCTTGTAGAGAATGCCATTAATGAGGAAGAACTTAGCATAGAATATCCTTAAGAACTTCTTATCATTGAAGCTACTTTCGGATACTCTTGAGCCTCGAGATACCTCTTAACTTCATGGAACCAAGGCTGGTCCACTACTTCTTCAATATCGATCTTGTGACAGTAAGTTGGTTCATCCATCCGTTCAATGGTGATCTTGGGAGCCTAGTTACCTCACTTGAGTTTAAATATGGATGACATAGTGGCTAGCACGTCTACTAGTTGATTTTCCTCTCGTGGAAATGCTCAAAGGTAATTTCCACGAAATATGGGATTAATGTCAACACGTGTTCTTTGTAGGGGATGAGGTTAGGGTGCTTTGTGTCCCATTCTCCTTTGACGTGACTAATGACTAAGTCTGAATCTCCAAATACACTTAAGGACTTGATCCCCAAATCTATGGCAGCTTTGGGACCAAAAATACAAGCTTCATATTCTTCCATGTTATTTGTACAGTTGAAGCAAAGTCTTACAGTTAAGGGAGTATGACATCCTTCAGGGGATATGATTACAGCACCTATGTTATTGCCGAGTGCGTTGGAGGCTCCGTCAAAAACCAAGGTCCATTGGGATCCTTGTTCAGGTCCATCATATGGTCTGAGTTCTTCACAATTGTTTACCATCATGATGTCTTCATCTATGAATTCAAATTTCATGGACTGGTAGTCATCCACAACTTGATGAGCAAGGTGATCGGCTAGCACACTGCCCTTTATTTCTTTTTGGGTAGTGTACTGAATGTCGTATTCAGTCAGGATCATCTGCCATCTTGCTATTCTCCCAGAGAGGGCAGGCTTCTCGAATATGTATTTAATTGGATCCATCTTGGATATCAATAAGGTAGTATGGGTCAGTATATACTGTCTTAACCAGCGAGCAGCCCATGCTAGAGCGCAACAAGTTTTCTCGAGCAGTGAATATCTTGTTTCACAGCCGGTAAACTTTTTGCTCAGGTAGTAAATAACATGCTCTTTTCGGCCAGACTCGTCATGCTGCCCCAACACACACCCCATTGAATTTTCTAAAACAGTTAGATACATGATAAAAGGTCTTCCCTCGACTGGTGGCATAAAAATGGGAGGCTCTTGTAGGTACTCCTTGATCTTGTCAAAGGCAGCTTGGCATTCATCATTCCATTTGACTACTTTATCTTTCTTCAGTAATTTGAAGATTGGTTCACAAGTAGTAGTTAGGTGAGAAATGAATTTGGCGATGTAGTTAAGCCGTCCTTAGAATCTTATGACTTCCTTCTCGGTGCGAGGAGCAGGCATTTATTGTATTTATTTCACCTTGGTAGGGTCCACTTCGATACCTTTACCGCTGGCAACGAAGCCTAGGAGTTTGCCAGACCTCACCCCAAATGTGCATTTATTCGGGTTCAGCCTTAGCTTGTATTTCTTTAGCCTCTCAAACAGTTTCTGTAAATGGTTAAGATGTTCCTCTTCAGTTTGAGATCTGGCTATCATGTCATCCACATAGACTTCTATTTTGTGATGGATCATGTCATGAAATAGAGCTACCATGGCGCGTTGATAAGTTTCCCTAGCATTCTTCAACCCAAATGGGATAACCTTGTAACAGAAAGTGCCCCACTGTGTGACGAAGGTCGTTTTTTCCATGTCCTCAGGTGCCATTTTGATTTGATTGTAGCCTGAGAAACCATCCATGAATGAGAAAACTTTATGATGTGCGGCATTGTCAACCAAAATATCAATATGGGGAAGTGGGAAATCATCCTTAGGGTTTTCCCTATTCAAATCTCGGTAATCCACACACATTGGCGACCCATTATGGATAAGAGGTGACGGCTAAGAATCCGGCGTTGAATTGTTTCATGACCTCAGTCTTGATCTTCTCTGACATGTCTGGCCTCATGCGACATACTTTTTGTTTTACCAGAGGGAAGTCTTCCTTTATTGGTGACGATGGACCACGATATCGGCGTCAAGTCCTGGCATGTCTTCGTGCAACCAAGCGAAGACCTCAACATAGTTATATAGCAATTGAATTAAGGGCTTCTTGACACTAGATTCCAGATTGGCTCCTACTTTGACTTCTTTCTTGTCCTCTTTGGTACCTAAGTTAACTGTGTCCACTGGTTCTGCGTGGGGCTGTATGGTCCTTTCTTCTTGTTGTAGTAACATGGCTAGTTCCCCTGACACTTCACAATCTTCCTCACCTTCGTCTTCGGCTTGGTAGATTAGATTTTCAAAGTCACAAAAGGCAATAGAAGAATTGTTACCCATGGGATCCTGAGTGGATGTAGATCTGCATTTGATATGTGAGTGTGTGTAAGAGCATAGCTATTTTTTGAAAGAAATAAAAATGTAGAAAAGATAGACAAATAGCACAAAGTTTGCATGAAAAAACGTCCATGATTCATTGATGACATATGAAAATGAGGTAACAACCCTTACAAATGGACCGTTATGCCTCGGGCAAGACACAAGGTTTTAAAAGTCTGAATTGTTTAATTATTACAAGTCCGAAAAAAATTTAAAGACAATTACTGTTGGATAAAAGTAATTGGGACAAAATCTTTAGCTTCCCAGTTGCTGAGTCCTCCATTGATAGTTGGTAAAATCCATACCTCCAGGTCGTAGCTGTCATCATCATCTTCCACTGCATTGACTCCATGGTTGTTGATCTTCAAAGGTGGTCCCCCGGCACGAGCATGACGAACAACTTTCTGGGCTCCTGAAGTGAAACCCAAACCAAAATTTTCAGATTTGTAAGGGATATCCGGGAGCTGGCCCCAAATAGTACACCCACCTTCTTCGATTACTTCCTTGGCATCTTTCAGAGGAGATATCTTTAGCGGAAGTCTGGTAATCTTTAGGACTTGGGAAACAGTCTTGGTAGCTGCCACTGTTTGTAGGACTTCCTCGAAATTTTGAAACAGAGTTTCAATGAATTAACTATCCAATTCCAAGTATCTGAAGGAGTTCAAGTGACTGACCATATATTCCTCTTCTCCATGGACAGTGATGATTTTCCTTTTGGTTGGGTATTTCAGCATCTGATGTAATGTAGAGATGACGACACCAGCGTCATGAATCCATGGTCGGCCCAACAAACAGGAATATGAGGGGCGAATGTCCATCACGTAGAAAGTTGAATCAAAGGTTTGAGTTCCAACTTTTATGGGGATTTCCACCTCCCCATGCACCATTCTCTTTGAACCGTCGAAGGCCCTTACCACTATGTTGTTGAGTTTTAAGGTCAAACCTTCACAGTCGAGTCTATCCAAAGCTTTCTTAGGTAGCACATTCAAAGATGAACCGATATCAACCAGGACATGGGCCAAAGTTATGCCCCTGCATTCGACAGAGACATGCAACGCCTCGTTGTGCTTCCTCCCTCTAGGTGTCAAGTCAGCATCAGAAAAGCCTAAACCATTGTCAGCGGTCAAACTGGCCACACAGTCTTGGAACTGATCAGCAAAGGTTTCTTGTGGCACATGGGAAATTTTAAGAAATTTCACCAAGGCCTTCTCATGAGCCTCAGAGCACAATAGTAAAGCTAGAATAGAGATCTTTAACAGAGTCTTTCCTAGCTGTTCGATTACATTATAGTCACTTCTCTTTATAATTTTCAGAATTTCTTCCATCTCCTTTTTGGAGGCTTCGGGGATAGATACTGATTGTGCTTTCATCCGGACAGGCTCAACCAAAATGCCTTTGCTCTGAGTCTCAGTCGACTCGGTGATAGGGGTGTCAATAGGGGTAACCATAAGGACTGTAGTAGTAGTGTCAACAGGAACAAAAGCATGGATGACCACAGGACCGGTAATAGTTTTCGGAGGAGTGATCTCTGGGGAGAATACTCTTCCACTTCAGGTTATTTTGCTGGTTCCCACAATGTTGCCGATGTCGGGGTCAACCTTCTCAAAAATCGAGTCTTCATCAGCCAGCCAATCCAGCTTGACGACGTGATAGTAGACGTCGCCCCCATAGTTCCATGGGACAGTTTTATCTGATGATTACGAGATTGGTCCAGGCATAGTAATTATCAGTGGAGTCACCTTAGAAACTGATGTAATCCTAATGGGTTTTTTGGTGGAGACCCTGGAAGTATTGGCAGAAATGGTTACTATTGAAACATCCTTGTAAGAAATGGTTGGAATGGGAGTCTTCTCAAACAAAATCTCTTTGTCATCCATCAGGCGCTGAACACCTGATTTCAGTAAATGACAGCCAGTTGGTAGGGATAAACAGAGGTGGCAGCTTTCTCCATAGCCCGGAAATAAACCGACCTTCAACAGGTTTCTCTTGACAGTCAGGAGAGGAGTAACAAGTTCATCAACGACAGTAACAAACATATCATCTTCAACAGCGTTAACATCACGACCATGCTTGGGCATAAGAGTGGTGATAACATTTGGGATTTTAGGAGCATCAAATTCAATTTCTTTTGCTTCGAGAAATTCTTGCACCTTGTTTTTCAAATCCCATCATTAGTTGGTATCATGGCCTGGACTTTCTGAATGGTAAGCACAACGAGCATTAGGGTGGTAATGAGGAGAGGCGGTGTTGGGATTCTTCGGGGCTTCCTTCAAATTTACCAGATTAGATCTGAATAAATGTGGCAGGACTTGAGACAGTGTCATATTTATCCGGGTAAATTATCTTACCCGTCTTTCCGTTCTAGGCTGGTTACTCCTTTGTTGAGCAGATGCAGGTTTAGGGATCATGACGGCCCCTGCCATTGGACGGTGTTCGATTCTGTCTTGATTCCTTTAAGGGTATACAAAACCAACTTCTTTCTTCCCAATAAATGGTTTTCTCACAGCACTGGAGGATGTGTCCTTTTGGATCTTCCCACTCTTAATCCTAGCTTCCACTCTTTCTCTGGTCAAGATTAATTCAGTAAAGCCTGTTGAGGAGCTTCCAATTAGATGATTAAAGAAAGGACCGAACAGGGTACCCAGAAACATGTCTACTAGCTCTTGGTCAGACAGGGGAGGTTGGACTCTTCCTGCTAAGTCTCTCCATTTCTGAGCGTAGTCTTTGAAACCTTCACTTGAAACCATAGCCATACTCTGGAGTTGAGTGCGGGTGGGAGCAAGGTCTGCGTTGTATTGATACTATTTATAAAAAGCAGTGGCAAGGTCTTCCTAATTATGGATATTGTCCCTCTCCAATTGATAGAACCAATCTAGCTGAGTTCCAGATAGACTATCCTGAAAGAAGTGGACCCACAAATCTCCATCGATAATGTGAGGCTGTATCTTCCTCACATAAGACCGGAGGTGCATCTTGGGACACGAAACCCCATCTTACTTAGAAAACACTGGTGCTTTGAACTTTGGTGGAATAACAATCCTAGACATCAAACCCAACTCTTCAAAGTCCAGCCCAAGCACTTTCAGAATCTCCATTGCACTTAGGCGCTCTTCCAGATGTTTGTATTTGTCGTCGGCCGAGGGATACTGCTCTTCAGAGTAATCCTCTTCCTCTTCCTCTTCAGATTCTGGCTGGGCAATCACTTCTTTGTTTTTCCCTTCTGGATTATACTTTTCACCAGATGATGTTGCGAAGTCTAGGGTCCGTCTGACTGGCCCTGGGAACCTTCTTCCTAGATTCATAACACCGGTTGCTTTCTTTGCTTTCTTCTTCTTTTCTTTGATCAACAAAGTTTTCAAATCCTCTTGTCCTTTGGCTGGAGTCAAGAACATTTGTTGAAACTGAGAATTCTGTGCTTGGAGGTCTTTTACTGTCTGCTCGTGATCCATCTTACTGAAATAAATAGTAGAAAGATGAGGAGACTTGTGGTAAGAAACTTGTTTATGTGATGATGAATGAAGATGTGTATGCAATTATTTCAAGGAAATTAGAGATTTAAATTTGCTTTAGACACAAAATAAACACACATCATATTAATAAATCAAAGTTTAAGTACATCACGCCTCTTTGGGCTTACAAAGAAAATACAAAAACTCTAAGATGAAAAAGTTGAATGCATCCTCTTTGGTATGATGTAGGCGTTCAAACTCCACTCCTCATGAAGCTGCTTGGTGAGTTCCAGAACCTTCTTCTTGCTGGCGTAGAATTGGTCCTCGAAAGTATCTCGCTCCCCCTTAAGATGTATCCAATCCCTTTTCAATTCTTCAAGAGAAGTGGGCATGTCAGGATGCAAGAAAGTATATTGGACATCTCCTTCCACAACAGGCTCTATGATAACTGGAAGAATAAAGTGGTAAGGCATCATAAGACTTTGAGCGCGGGTTCGTACCCATTTGAGATAAGGCTCAAGAGGGATGGAATTCTTGTGTCCCAATGTCTTGCTATCTACCTTGTTCAACATCCTCCAAGCTCAGATAAACCTCTGGCGGTAACCTTGGTCGTCGTTCTCGTAGTCAAATACCAACTCTTGAATAAGCATCTCACGTGGACCATCCCTTTGGGCGTAACCAAACTGTCTTAAGACTAAGAAGAGGTTGTAGGTGATACCTCCTCTAATTCCAAGTAAGGGGATATTAGGGAATTCTCCACAATGGCCGATGATAGTAACATTCTCTACAGATCGGGAACACCAATGAATGTCTAAATGTTTGAGCATCATCAACCTATGTGACCACCTTGAACCTTGCTCGTTCTTCAATACAGATTGGGGAAGATGTGAAATAAACCATCTTTCCAAGAGAGGAGTACAACACATAAGAATACCTCTTTTCCCCAATGTGCGAGTGTGAAAAGAATGTAGGATGTCTCCTAACAAAGTAGGCCCCGGGTTGTGGGACATGAAGATTTTGACGGCGTTTACATCTATGAGTTGGTCAGGATTTGGAAACAAAACCATCCCATAGATGAGGAGAGCCACAATTTCCTCAAAATCTTTTAAGTCCAAGGAGTTCCAACAGTTTTGGGCTTTCTCAAACAAGAACTTGGCTAAGAAACCCTTGACACCACTTCTTGTTTCCCAATTAGTTGTGACATCAGATGTAAGGCTTGAGCAATCTTCTTTGGTTTTGGATCTCTTTCCGTACCGTTGAAAGGTAGTTGATTGAGAATGGGAATCCTCAAGAGTTGGGAGAATTCTTCCAAAGTTGGCACAAGTTGATAATTGGGAAATGTGAAGCAATGGTGTAGAGGATCAAAGAATTGGAAGAGCATATTCATCATGTCCTCATCAGTGTTAGAGGTAACCAAGTTTAGGAGGCGACTATGTCTTTCGGTAAATGGAGAATTCTTAGGAACCCTTGATGCTAACTCTTTAAGTTGAGGAGGGATCCTTACGAGATTGACTTGAATGGTTTTCCTGCGAATAGAATCCATGTCCTACAAAACAGAACAAAGATAAATCCCAAAATCCTTGAAATGGTTAGTGAGTATGAGTATGATGTTATGGTGTTTATGATGTTATGTATAATGAAATATACACAGACAAAACAAACAAGTCCTTAGGTTTAGGCTTGCATGGGGTCTCATAGGTAAGTACCTTCTTGAAGTTTAGTTGGCTCAAACCTGTCCTAGCAATAGTAACCGGGTTCTAAGTGAGCTCAATATCACTGGTTTGTTTTCTCGGGCATTGTTTCAGTGCAAGCCTCTTTAATGGTGACCGAAATATCCCAAAAAACCAAACCTCAATGAGTGTAGTATCGAGTATCTACCAACTTCGGACTGCACCAAAGTCGGTCATCTCACTATGTCCAAGTGGCCAAGTTGGATAAGTAAAGGTTCTAGAAGTTAGTTAGTGCTTCATGAATAATTAAAGAAAAAACAAGTTTTTAGGGTTTTTGTGAATTTAATTAAACTAGTAAATAAATAAAAGTCCTAAGTTCTAAATTGATTTTAGTTTACAAGAAAATAATATAATAATAATTAAGACTAATTATCTAAGTATTAAAAAAAAGAAATTAATTTATTAAAGGAAATGTTTTTTTGCTCTTTTTGTTTTTATGAAGAAAAATAAGCTAAATAAATATAAATAAATAAAAATAAAAATATTTTTTGGATTTTTTATTGATAAAAATAATAATAATAATAATAATAATAATAATAAATGATAATAATAAAAATAATAAAGAAAATAAAATAAGAATAAAATATAAAGAAAAGTTAGGGAGGTTAAAGAAGGGAAATGGGGGTTAACAAAAGTAAAAAAGGGCTCAAGTCACGTTTTTGTTGTAATTAGAAAAAAGTAAATAAAATGGAATTTGGGTTTGGTTGTGGTATGAGAAAACAGGGGGGTATTAGTGAGTAAAATGAATCAGGCACAGGGGAGAGAGCCCAAACGTTTCCTGAAAGGAGAAATGACAAAAATGTGGAAAAAATGCAAAAGGCAGCGCTGAGGTTCGAACCCATGACCTCTACCAATAACGCGCACTGCCTTACCACTGGGGTGGCTGTACATCTGTTAACTTAAATGAAATGATAAATATATAATACAGAATGGTCATGAATACACTTCATCTTCAGCCTCCAGCCAAAGGACCTGTAACTTCTCCATTTCTCAACCATTCATAAAACTTCCAACATCAAACTTGTTAGAAATTTTCTCACGATTCTGAATATGTAAATAACTTAAGCTAATTCTAAAAAATGAGCATGAATTTCTAATGGTACCAAATCCTGACCTAAATATTTCCAGAGGTTCAGATTCAAAATTCTAACTACTCAAGCAACAATAATGAAATCTAAGGACATGGTTAGCTTCAGGGCAATGATATCTACATTCCTTATTCACAAATAAACCATTAATGATGCTTGTATGAAGAGTTCAAAAGTCAGAAAACTCACCTTGCAAGAGGGTATCATGTTTTGAGTTTGAGCAGCTTTTGATGAGTTCCAATGATTGGGTTAGCTTCCTCAAGTTCCCAGGAAGCTAATGTGATGCTTGGCTTGAACTGAAAGTGACTGAGGAGTTCTGGAGAAGTCCACTTGCAGAGCTCTGTTTTTGAAAATGGAACTTGATGATGGAGATGTTACAGTTATGAAACAGGGTCAGGGATGAGTTTTATCTGATGTTTAGAATCTTTAGGAACCAAAAGGCTTGAAAACGCACGAGGGAGATGTGAGTTTCAAGTTTTTGGTCAGAATGTGCAACAATGGTGATTTTTGATTCAGTTCTGAGTTCTTATGTGTTTTAGGGCTTGTGTATGTGTGTGTTTTCTTGCAAACAACTTGTGTATATGTATCGAAAAGGTTTGGATACTTGAGGTGGTCATAAGTACAAGATCACATGTTTTGGCTTCTTGGCTTGTTTTTGAAGTAAGGTTGACAAACATGGTTTCAATGTATAGTACAAAGCTATCTAGAGTGGTTACCAACTTTAAACATGCTTATATGACTTTGTAGAGGAAGTTTGTGCAGAAGGAACAAGTGCAAAGCTCAATGCAAGTTTACTTTGCATAAAGCTTGCTTTATGTAAATGGCAATGGTGCCTTTGTGCCATTAATAGAAAATTATCTTGGATAAAGCTTGAATCAAATGGATAATAGCTCAAAAGAAAGTGTAATCTTCTGATTAGGGAGAGATCTTGAGGTTTATAGGCCTACAAAGCAAGATTGTGCAGCATAGGCTTGAGATTTGAATTCTTGTTCATCACAAAATGACCTATAATTTTAGTTTGAAACCCTAACTTTCTATCTTCGATTCTCCTTGCTCAAGAATGATCTTAAGGAGTTGTTGGACATTTTGGAAAGCTTGTAATGTGATCTATAATCCATCTTTGAATCACTTTTGAAAATTCCCCTTGGAACTATATGAAAAATTACCATGGAGTTAGGTCAAAATCCTGCCTAAACTAGGGCAAAATTTTCACTAAGTGTTTAGTTTCATGACCATGTCTTCATGGATTAATAACTTGAGATCCAAGCATTTATAGGATAAGTTGTGTAAAGCAATGTTTTAGATCTGATGGGGATCTACAAATTTCATGTTGAAAGTTTCTTTTGAATCATCTTGCATCATGGTGAAAAATTGGCTCAAAGTTGTGAAAAAATATGAAGTTTTCAACACTTAGAAAAATTTCTAAGTTTGGAAACTTTGACTTTTCAAAATGAAATCTTGACTTTTTGATTTCTTGATGAACAAGTTTCATATTTTTACATGTTTTGATGAATTGTGATCTTTGACACTTGATTTTGACCAAAAAGTCAAGGTTTGACTTTTCCGTGTATAGTTGACTTTTAATCAGTTGACTCAAAATCAACTATCAATCAATTGATCTTGAGCAATATTTTGAGTCATGCCATTAGGTCAAAAATGATGCAATTGAACTCTTGAGGTCATGCCTCAAACCAATTAACCATTTTCTAGGTCAAAAATCAGAAATTGCCCTTTCTTAGTCAAAACCCTAATTTTGACCATTTTGCCCTTTTGATGATCTGATCAAATTTCTTGAGGAATTATGGTCCAAACTTGATCAAATGAAATATATGAGTTCACAATGTTGATTTGGATAAAAAAATTATGAAGTTTGACTGTAAATTGGCCACAATTGACTTTTTCCCCAATACTGTTGTTTTTTAGGTCAACTGCTTAATTGACTGAGCAAAAATGTGATCCAAAGCTTGAAACTTTACACGAGTAATCTTGGGGGTCCATAATGATCCATGAAAGTCATATGAGGCATTGAAAGTTCAATTATCCTTGTGCAATCTCAAACCCTATTTTCAGTCATCAATGCTTAAGGAGGTGTCTTGAGCTGATCAATCCTTGTGCAGTCTTGAACCAAAGGAGATCTTGTGAGAAAATATTTGATAAATGAGATGGAAAATGTTGGGGTACAACAGCTGGGAACAAAGGGTTGACATCAACACTTATGGCTAGGAACAAAGGGTTGACATCATCACTTATGGCTGGGAACAAAGGGTTGACATCAGAACTTATGGCTGGGAACAAAGGGTTGACATCAACACTTATGGCTGGGAAAAAAAAGTCTATTAGAGTAAAGTGAATCTCAACAATGAACTATCTCCCGTAACAGAGAGACTACCATCCATCGGAGTAACATCTCAATAATGAACTATCTCCCGTAATGGAGAGACTACCATCCATCAGAGTAAAAAACTCTTCTCTGGAATTAATAGACTTACTGGGGAAGTACATATTGCTCAAATAAAGAGACTGCCACTTGCTGTTATGAGAAGCATTGCAATAATACTGCTGGGAAATGAATTTTAACTTCCTGGGAAAATACCAATACATTCCTGATGAGGAGATAAAGTCTCCATGTACAAAATAAATGCACATTCTCAATCCATGGCTCACAACCTATAGGGATAAAAATAATATTGTTGTCGGGAATCACAAATTCAAACCAAGAACAAACCAGAGTGAAACAATCAACCAAGACACCACCAAATGAGGAGTAAACTGAAATGGGCATCAAATTCGATCCAAATAGTGAGTTGGGTAGGAGGGCTAAAGTAAAATTCTTCCACGAGGGATAACTCATTGGGGAAATTAGAAGGATATACCCTTTCTTCTTAAGGTTGACACTCTATTGGAGAAGGATAACATAACTCTGCAAAGAGGATAATATGCCAAAAAAAGCATCAATGAATGCAAGTGAGCAATTAAATTTAATTCAACTATGCATGATGTATGAATGTATGAATGTATGAATGTTATCATGCATATGCTGACAAAACAGACATACTACACCGGGGATAACCAGACAAAACCCACTTGGGTAAGGACAACACTCGGCTAAATCACATCCAGGATGAAGATTCCATAAGAGAGTAAGAACCAACTGAGGAAACAAAGTCCTACTTCATGGCTTAACTTCACTGGGAAGAAACACAGTTTGAAAAAAATAATCAAAGCAAAATATGATAGCAATAAACCAAAACAGTTGCATGGATATAACACCCTTCTCCAGGCTTCACCGAAGAATATCATACAGACTTCGCTTGGGAAGATAATGCCATATCGTCTAGTCTTTAATTGGGGATTATGTACTAACTTCACTAGGGAAATGAAACCACGCACGCCGAGGGGAGCCTAAAATCAATCTTCAATATCAAGGGTAGTAGTTATGCAAACTTGTTTAGGGAGAATTTACGAAACTTCACGGGGATAACAACTTTAGAGGGAAGCATCATCCTCGGCTCACCTGGGGAATTAAGAAGTTAACATCACAACAAGGAGTCAAAATTATGGGGATTTTAAATCAAACTCAACACTTGGTGAAAGAAAACCCAAAAAGTTGAGAGTTGTTTCAACACTTCTTAGAAAAGATACTACCCTTGTTCGACTACTAAGGGAGAAATTATGAAACTTCAGACTTTGTCCATCCTTGGAACCACTACTTTTGTCCCACTTGAATCACAGAATTGAGGTAAAAAGTAATTTGTAAATTATTTTCAAAAACATGTTTTTATTATTAAGTTTTTTGTTTTTAAAATTACTATCAATAATAAATGAAATTTTTGAAAACATAATAAAATAAGAACTACAATGAATTGGATAAAGGCTAAAACTTTATTAATAGGATGGTATTCCGCTAATGGCGAGACTCCATAGATGATTACAAAGTTTTGGAAAATGGTAAATACATGGAAAAGATACATTGAAATACAATGACTACTATTCCCCCTAACAACTTTGAACTCCAGAACAGAGGCTTTAGTTGAAGTATGGTGAGAATCCAAGAAGATTGTTGCTTCAATGATCAAGTCTTGTCTGACGCAATTACTTTCCAGGAAATCCCTACCTTTTACCTAGGTTTACCTTGTGGGTTTTCAACCTACCGAGAAAGTTTATTTTGTTTGTGTCTCTAACTTTTGCCTAGACCTCCCTTCCGGGTTTTCATCCTACCGAGATGCTCTTTTCTGCCTAAGTCGTCCTTTCAGGTTTTTAACGTAGAGAGTTATTCTTTTAGCTATTTAGGCAAAGTATTTCTTGACCGTGTCAGCATTCATGGGACGTGGGAAATCCTCCCCATCCATAGTTTCAAGAATCAATACACCTCCAGAGAAGACTTTCTTGATAACATATGGGCCTTCATAATTGGGAGTCCACTTGCCCCTAGACTCAACATTAAAAGACATGATATTTCTGAGCATGAGGCCACCTTCTACAAATTCATGAGGCTTGACATTCTTATCAAAAGATTTCTTCATTCTTTTATGATATAACTGACCATGACACAAGGCTGTCATTCTTTTTTCTTCAATCAAATTCAACTGGTCAAACCTATTATGGACCCATTCAGTCTCTGACAACTTGGTTTCCATTATCACACGCAAAGATGGAATTTCAACCTCGACCGGGAGCACTGCTTCCATACCATAAACAGAGAGAACGGGGTTGCCCCTGTTAAAGTGCAAACGGATGTACGATACCCATTATAACACAGTGGGAGAACTGACTTTTTTGGTTTTATCCAAATGTGTGGATAGCAAGAGTCGCCACCGACTTTTCTTTTATCCAATACTTAGGAAAGGTGAAAAGAACAGGAAAGACCTTTGATAGATTCTGAGTTCGGGGGGGTAAGTTATGAAAACGAAAGGTGTTAGAAACCTTTTTATCGGTAGTTATCTACATGCTCTTAATTGCTTAGCTCACTTTTGAAAACTTGCTTTGTGTGTGTGATTTGTTTGAAAATAGTTTGAAATGCCAATGTAAGGCTAACTTTGTAATGATTCTTGTATCAGTCTTCAAGAATGTATACAAAATGGTCATCAAATGTAGCCCTATCTATTGGATGTGAAGGGAAAAACGTAGAGTCATTGTATGGTCATCAAAGGCAACATGTAAAGATACTTTAGCAATTATATCAAAGGGACTATCACCATTTTGTTCGTAGGGTCATCGAAGGGACTAGATTATTTTGTAGGCAGCTCAAAGGGTCGTCGAGGGATTATGATCTTTATTCGAAGGGACTATGATGATTTGATCGAGGGTCTTTTGTTAATGTATCCCCACTTTCGAGGGACGTGACCATGTATCGTAAGGCAACAAGAGAGGATACCCTAGAGGTGCAAGTTTGAAGAGTGTATTGATTTCAGTTATTTATCTTGAGAATTAGGGCTTTCTACGTTTGTTTTTAGTCTTGTCATACAAACCCTAGTTACTAGTAGTTGAATATATACGGAAAGTTAAAGTGCTGAATGTAAATACCTACGCTATTACATGGCTTTGGGAGAGATACATAAGTATAAAAATTCATGATAAAGTAAACCTACACTATTACATCCTGTGAGTAGTTACATAAATGGGAAGAATGCGTGAAAAGAAATCTACGCTATTACAATTAAAGAACGCAACCTATACAATTTTCTAGGAAATTAAATGGAAAGAAGAAATAAGAAAAATGTTTAAAAAATGTTTAAGACCTAAAGTTCTAACTTAAAGTTTTTTGGTATTTTGTAGAAAATAATTTAAATGATAATAGTAATTAAAACCTAATTGTTTCTAATTGATTTTAATTTTAAAAAAGGTTAATTAATTAATTAATTAGTAAATAAAAAATATATAAGAAAAATTTAATTACTAACTAAAATCCTAATCCTAATTTATTAGTATTATTAGGTTAGTTAATTATTAATTAAAAAATAATTAAGAAATAATTAAGAAAGAAAATAGAAAAATTAGGTTAGAAAAATAGGGTAAAAAAAGAACTGCATGGGGTGGGTGTTGAACCCACGCCCTTGGCTTCACATGCACCCCTTTCTACCACTGCGCCAAGCTGCTTGTTGTGATAGGGAACAAGAACCAATTATTATATTATAAGCCTGCATGTTAGTTTGGAAAAATAGCAAAAAATAAATCCGAGACATAGGGATCGAACCCATGCCCTCATGTAATACAAACACATCCTTCACCATATGTGCTGCGCTAGCTTCGTGTTATAGAATGGGAATGAATAAATATATTATAAAACACATATCAGAGAAGCGTTGGAGCCCTAGCTCCAATTGTCTTCTCCGATCAGCCAATTTTTCTATCTGCAAAAATAGCAAACTTTAAAGGTTAAAAGGGGTCGTGTCCCCCTAATTTGGACCTCCTGAATCCAATGGTAGCATTAGTTTGGCTTGAAAGTGATTGTATCGTGAGATTCGAAGAAAATATCTCGAACTTCCCTAGCCATGGCAGATCCTTGTTCATGCGTTAAAGCTTGCAAACAATGCTTCTAAATAAGTCTAAACATCATCATGAACAAGTATATATGCATAGAATCAATCCATAATGCATGAATAAATAATAAGAGATTAGAGAATTTTACCCAACTGCCGTGACTTGGTGTGGCTGTTTTGGCATGCTTCAGGCTTCAAGGATGGCTGGGATAAACTCCTGGAATCTTCAAGGACACAATGGAATGCTTGGAATGGATTGAAAGAGGCTGGAGACAAGAGTTTCAACTTTCCATAGTTTTGACAAAATTTGAGATTTTTGAGAGGGTGTTCTTGAGGCAATTTTTGTGTCCCTCTTGGTCTGAAGATGTCATGTAATTATAGTTGAAGGTTTAGGTCAACAAAAGAGAATAAAATCTCTTATATTTCATGATCAAATATTTGATTGAAGTTTTGCATGAAATTTTTCTTTTTTAGCCCAATCATGTACCAATCAATATTTATACGTTGTTTGCAATTTGTCACCAGCTTTTTAGACTTATGATCTGATTCAAAAATAGATTCTCATGCCTTATATCATTTATTTGGTATTTTATTTGATTTATTTTGCTTTTAATTGAATAAAATCAAAATAAAAAGAAATAAAAACCACAAAAATAAATTAATGGATTAAATGTCTATTATGAGGTCAGGGACACATTTGGACTTTAAAAGATAGGCCCGTTAGCCCAAAAATTCAAATTTGCTCAATTTGGATTTCATGCATTTTCTCAAAATTGTCGAGCTTTCACAAATCATATCTCGCTCAATTTTTGTCATATGAATGTGATGTTTGACTTTTTGGAAGCTCAAGTTGTCTCCTACAACTTTCATGTTGGTCGTTTTATCGTTTGAAGCCTTTATCTTGATGTAAAGTGCTTTGACAAAAAGTGTCTTTTTGTTGACTTTTAAAACGAGTTGTAATGTTTTGGTCCATATCTCTCAAATGAAGCATTTTTGGCCTTGAGCTTAGAGAGCAAAAGGTTGTAGGGAATTAAATTTCCTTTAAAATGAGCTTTGGTTGAGAAATTTATGATAAAGTATGTGAAAGTTGTGCTTGGTCAAAGTTCAGTTGACTTCTCCTTAAGAAAACCATAATTTAGTAACTTTTGACTTTTGATGAATCTTGATTTTTCTTGATGAATCATGATCAACCCTTGACCAAATGATGCATGTGACTTAAAAATATTGATGTTGACCAGAAATCTTGATGTTTGACTGTAAATTGGTCAAAGTTGACTTTTTGTCCAATATAGTTGATTTTCAATCATTTGAGCAATTTACTGAGCAAACTTGTAATGCAAGCCTTGAAACTTGGCATGAGGGTTCTTTGAAGCATATGAGGAACCATGAAGTCCACTTGAGGCATTAGAAGTCTAATTTCTTTTAAGGAAAGCAAAACCCTAAATGTAGGTTAATTTCTTAGGAGGAGAGCTTGTTTGGTCAACCATTGAGTAGTTTTGAGCAATTGAGAACCTTAGGAGTATGAGGAGACCTATTGAAATAATTTGTCTTGAAAATGGGAGGGAAAATTTTGGGGTACAACAACTGCCCCTGTTCAATTTTCTTAAACCTGAAGAGTTAGATTGACATGCTCGCCATTCGTGATCTTAAGGTGGAAGAGGATTGAACATCTAAGTGCCCATAAATTTGAACTCATATGTTCACGAAGTAACACTGTTGGTTTATTATATTATTTGAGTGGGCTTAAAGATTCCATTCGGAAAAGATGACGTGATGTCGTCGGAGATGGGCTTATAGATGTCATCCAAAGTAACTATTGATATGAGTATCAAAATAAGTCTAGACTTGACTTTATCTTAAGAATTTATGATAGGTGTATCAGAATTAATCTATGCGTGATTTCATCTGAGAATTGTACCAGAATGAATCTACGTCCGACTTTATCTGGCAGATGTGATGGGGAGTGTCAAAATGATTCTATGTCTGATTTTATCTAGAAAATATATTGGAATAAGTCTATGTTCGACTTTATCCAAAGGGATATCAGAATGAACCTTAGTTTGGTTTTATCTGACCGATGCTTTTCAGAATGAATCTATCTGATTTTATCTAAGGGAAATGCTTTTCATAATGAATCTCTAAAGGAAATGCTCGTCAGAATTAGTCTCTGAGGGAAATGTTTTTCAAAATGAATCTATCCGATTTTATTTGTGGGAAGTTCTTTTCAGAATGAATCTCTGAAGGAAATGCTCATTAGAATTAGTCTCTGAGGGAAATGCTTTAAAGAATGAATCTATCCAATTTTATCTGAGGGAAATGCTTTTCAGAATGAATCTCGGATTTCATCTGAGGGAAATGATTTTCAGAATGAATCTCTGAAGGAAATGCTCATTAGAATTAGTCTCCGAAGGAAATGCTTGTCAAAATTTAGTCTCTGAAGGGAATGCTTGTCATAATTAGTCTCTGATGGAAATGCCGTCAAAATTAGTCTCTGAGGGAAATGCTCGTCAGAATTTAGTCTATGAAGGGAAATGCTCGTCAGAATTTAGTCTCTGAGGGAAATGCTCCTCAGAATTTAGTCTCTAAGGGAATGCTTTTCAGAATGAATCTCTAAAGGAAATCATCTGGTCATGTAGATACTCGCCCTGTCCTATTTCAGGAATTAATCTACAACCTGTCTATAGATTGTTGATAATATTTATCTGTTCGGGAACTTAACCTGAAAAGGAGAAGTTAGTTTTATGCGATGTCATGAAGCGTGAAATGCATTTCGTAATGATGCTCTCAAAATAAATGAGAATACTATATGCATTTCGTATGCATATGTTATGATATTTTTGTAAATGATGTATGGATGCAATATGTCGTTGGAGCGTATCGATAGCTTCGTGTGACAACTCTGGTTGGGGAAAATAAATCCCTGATTGTTGCTGGGGATGAAGAAAGTGATTCTTCAATTTTGTTTAGGATGACTTTATTGGGGATTCTCACTTTCTATTTGATGACACTCCGCTGGGGATGTTCGACTTCTGCATGGGGATAGAAGAATTCAAGGAAAGTCGGTCATTCACCGTTCCTTTTATTGAAGGATATGATTCTTATGTACCCTGACTGGGTATAAGAGGGATGGATATTCCTCTGATACGCTATCTGATCAGGTTTCAGATACAGGTATCAACTCTTATGGGGAGGACAACGTTGAATGACATCTGGATGGATAAGAGGATTCTGTCAAGGAATTTGTAATATCGGAGAAATAAACTATGTTGGGGAATTAGATTCTATAGACTATGTTAAGGTAATAATCTCTTATGGGGATTGGAAATTCATAGGTTATGCTGAGGAAGTTTCCACTGTATGGTAGGTAAATGATCAAACTTCCTTATCTGCTATGGGACCTATTGGGAAAGATGATCATGTCAAACTATCCCTCTGCTGAAAGATGCCCCAATTTCTGTCTGAGGGTATATCAGATCTGTTAGGGAATATATCTATGTTAGGGATGAGCCTACGAAGATAGCTCTATAGAGATAGTTTCATGGAGATTACTCTGTGGGTATTTTGTGGACGACTTGAACATTATCCCAACTCCTAGAGTCTTTAGTAAATGTTAATCATGTTTCTATGCATACATTTTGTAAATAATAATCATATTCAAATGCATATGTTCATTCAACATAATCATTGGACGTTTTTGTGAACAAAACAGAACAAGTAAAAAATAGTTTTGGAATTTGAAATATATTTGCATTGATTTTGAAAGTTTTATACAAGGAGACATAAATCCTAGTAAGAGGAAATCGTTGTAAAAATTGAAAAAAGGGATACAAATAAAAATAACTATGCGGAAATGATCCCATCTAGTTTCAGCTGTGCTATTTCCCATATGTCTTCAAGTATCTCATCACTTAATTTCAGATGAAGATGATTGAATTGATCTGTACCGTTTGAACTTGACGCTAGTAATAAAGCTAGATGTAAATATATGGGTGATCCAACAGGACATAGTCATACGCTTTAATCCCTAACTTTTTCCTGGACCGTCCTTTTGGGTTTTCAGCCCATCAAGATATCCTTTTTTGCCCAAGTTGCCTTTTCAGGTTTTCGACTTGCCGAATATATATATATATATATATATATATATATATATATATATATATATATATATATATATATATATATATATATATATATATATATATATATATATATATATATATATATATATATATATATATATATATATATATATATATATATATATATATATATATATATATATATATATATATATATATATATATATATATATATGTGTGTGTGTGTGTGTGTGTGTGTGTGTGTGTGTGTCCCTAATTTTTTCCCGAACCCTTTTGGTTCTCCGGGATGTCCTTATTTTTGCCTAGGCCTGTCAACCTAGCGGGTCTCTTTTATGCGTAATATTTTTTTACTATGTCCGCATTCACAAGGTGTGGAAAATCTTCATTGTCCATGGTGGTAAGTGTGATACGGTGGCCAGAAGCGGGACTTGTTTTTTGGAATGCTGCTTTGTGTTTTGCGTTTGTGTTCGCAAAATGTAGCGGTAAGCAAGAGTCGCCACCGACTTTTATTTTATCCAACAAGGAAAGGAAAAAAACACAGAAAAATTCCTTTTTCGAGATATTTCTGAGTACGGGGGGTAGATTATAGAAAGGGAAGGTATTAGCACCCTTTCTATCCGTAGTTATCTACGGGCTCTTAGGTACTTGCTCAGCATTTTCAAAGTTGCTTTTTTGTGTGTTTTGTGGTTTGAAAAGTTTTTGTTTTGACTTCGATTTAACTCTTGCTTCTGTCTTCAAGAGTGTAATGAAGTGTTTTTGAAAACTTTGTTTGTAAAGGAGTGTAAGTGTGAAAAAAGATTGTTTTGATTGAGCAAGTACTTAAGAACTAATCTACCTACTCGAAAAAAGAATTGTTTTATGTTCGTTCCTTTAGACAGTGCTATCCCACTATTAGTGAGTAGGTAGCATCGTCGTTGGAATTTTGAGGGTCAATTCGAAAAGGGACGTACGGTCACTAAAGCAATGTTAGGACGTCTTAGTAATAACCCTAATGTCTTAGATCAATTATCCGAGGCAACAATATCTGAGGCAACCTTTCCGAGGCAACTTTGATCTTTGGACAAAAGGACGACCACTAAAGCATCCTATACTCAATGACCGTTTACCGAAGGCAACCAAGTGGGAGTGTACCCTACGAGTGCGCATGTGCGAGTGATTCAATTTCAAGTTATTTATCTTTGCACATTTTAGGGTTATCTAACCGTTTTAAAGTTTTCACATACATTCTTGTCATGTAACCCTAATCATACATCTAACAGTTAATATTTTGCAGAATTTAAAGTGCGGAAATTTAAACTAAGCTATTACAAGGCTTCGGGTATTTACATAGCCAAAAACAAACTGTTGTACCCCAAAATTTTCCCTCTCGTTTATCAAGACTTTTCTCACAAGACTTCTTGGACTCAAGACAGGATTAGGGTTTGGTCAACTCAAGACACCTCATCTTGCACTGATAACCTAAAATTAGGGTTTGAGTTTGCACAAGGATTTTTGGATCACCAATTCTTCATGTGACTTTCATACATCATTTTGGATCCCTAATATTGCTCCTGATAAGTTTCAAGCCTTGAACCACATTTTTGATCAGTCAAATGGACAGTTGACCTAAAAATCAACTGTATTGGAGAAAAAGTCAAATATGGCCAATTCACAATCAAACTTCATAATTTTTATCCACGTCAACATTTTAGACTCATATGTATCATTTGATCAAGTTTGGATCAAAACTCCTCAAGAAATTTGATCAAATCATCAAAAGGGCAAAATGGTTAAAATTAGGGTTTTGACTGAGAAAGGGCAATTTCTGATTTTTAACCTAGCCAATGACCAATTGAGTTCAAACATGATTTCAAGGGTTCAATGGCATCATCTTGACCTAATTACATGGTCCAAAATATCTCAAGTTCATTGGATTGACAGATGAATTTTGCAGTCAACTGATCAAAAGTCAACTGTATACTGAAAAGTCAAACTTTGACTTTTTGGTCAAAATCAAGTACCAAGAGTCATAATTCATCAAGATATGTCAAAATGTGAAACTTGTTCACCAAGAAAACCAAATTTGAAAATTAGGGTTTTAATTTGAAAATTTTCATAACTTAGAATTTTTCTAAGTACAAAAATTTTCTTATTTTTTCTCAACTTTTCACCACTTTTTCACCATGATTCATTTTGATTCATTTTGATTCAAGAAAATTTCCCAACATTAAAGTTTTAGTCCTCCATGAAATCTACAACTTTGCTTCACAAAGTTTTCCCTAAAGATGCTTGGATCTCAAGTTATGAATTTGTGAATATAGGGCCATGAACTAAATAACTTAGTGAAATTTTGCCCTAATTTAGGCAGGTTTTGGACCCAACTTCATGGACATTTTCCACCTAGTTCCAAGAGGTATCTAAAATTGTATTTCAAAGATGGATTATAGAGAACATTGAAAGCTTTCCAAAATGTCCAAGAACTCTCCAAGATCATTTTTGAGTAGGGAGAATCGAAGAAGGCAAGTTGGCATTTTCTCACTTTTGATCAAGCCATTTTCACATAACATCAAGTTGCAAATCAGATCTATGCTGGTTGTATCTTGCTTTACAGGTCCTAAGCTTGCAATAAACTCCATAATTAAATGCAAACTCAGTTGACAAAGGCTTTATCTTTGCTTTTGAAGCTTTACACAAGGTGAATTTCCATTTTGGGCAAAAAGTTCACATTGCCATTTTCATAAAGAGGAACTTTTGCAACTTTGTCAATCTTGAGCATTGGACCTGTCCCCTTGATGCATACAAACTCTACAGCTCTCAAGCAATGTGTACCAACTCTTATCATCCCTCAAGTAAGCTAGTACAAGCATGTGGGATTAGTCACTTCACTTTACTTCAAATGCAAGAAAAGTTGCAAAAAGGTCCAACGCTTGCATAGCTAGTAAGGGCTGACTTTGTATCATTTCTATACAAATATACAAACTTGTTACAAGGCATAGCACGCTTGGATTGAACCTGAAACACCCTCAAACTGAAAAAACTCCACAAAACTGTCAAACCACTCAGATTCTGCAAAAGCACAGCCAACTCTCATTTGGCTCAAGCGTTTTGTGTTTAACCACTTCAAACATTTTAAACACTTGCTACCTAGCCAATCCAGGCCATCACCCTAGTTCTATAACCCCTGTTTCAGCATTTTCCATTTTCAATTTGGAAGCTTGCAGTTGGACTTGGTCAGAGAGTTCCATCCATCCTCAAAGCAAGATAAGCATTGGAATAGCTTCAGTGAAGTTCAAGGAAGCTTAAACAATCACCATGCCTCCATTAAAGTCCCTACATTTCCCTACTCGAATCCAACTGAAGGAGGTATTTTATTAAACTTTATCTCTCTGAATAGGCAACCTCAAGCCACGATTTGTTAAGAAAAAATATAGTCCTTATCATAACAAAGTTGTACATATCATTACTTTTCATTTATGTTACTTGTGCTGTGAGAATTTGAAGATTGAAAACTCTGAAAAAGTTAGGTCACGAATTAGGGATTCAAAAATTCTCTTTGATCTTTAAGAGTTAGGTCACATAATTCATATGGCTGGAATCGTGAACTCAAATGCCACATTTTTCATGTTATGAGTTTTTGTTTTTATGCAAGCATGTGAGAGTTACAGATTGAACTGGAAACGCACGCTGAAGCTTGGGACGAAGGACAGGGATGCAGTGTCTTGGGATATTTGGCGCCTGGGCCCTTTTTGTTTTTGCTATTTGCACCCCCTGACTTACTATTACACCCCCTGACTAGCTTTTTATATTTTTGCATTTTTCTTCATATTTTTATATTTAATACTTTTATTTATTTTTCTTAATGATAATAAATACTAAAAAATGATTTATTTATTTTCACACTTTTATTTTTTTTTTATTTTATTTTCTCATAAGAAAAATAGTGTATTTTGATAAATAGAACTTATTTTCTTAAATAACTTGTAAATATAATAAAAAATACTTAATATTTTTATTACACTATTTATATTCATAAATACTTATTTTCTATACATATTTAATTTTTAATATTTAAACAAAATATTATTTATTTTTCTTTTATACAAAAAAATATACAAAATAATAATATAGAATGAAATTCTGGCTGCAGATACTCAATGTCACGTTTAATGTTATGACACCGTATCTGACTTTCTATAAGACAGTAAATACAAAAACAGTAAAGAACACATTCAATTGTTTACCCAGTTCAGTGTGCAACAACACCTACTCTGGGGGCTACCAAGCCAGGGAGGAAATCCACTATAAGAGATGTTAATTCAGGAATAAACCAACCAGTTTATCTCCTTTACTTAAGACCTACCCAATGCAATTTCAATCTAAGTACAACTTAAACCTGAGTTCCTACTCACTCCCCCTCAATCACAGCAGTGATACATAAAACAATTTGACTAATGAATTGATGAAGACACTCTTCAAAAACATACACTTGATTAAGCTTCACAGCTTTTTAATCAAGCAACACAACCACTCTTGTTTCACAGCTTTGAGTGATACACACACCTAACTTGACTCTGCTTCACAGCTTTAGTCAAGAAACATACAAACACTCTTGCTTCAAAGCTTTGAGTGCTACACAACCCTTACAA
The DNA here is from genome assembly GCA_948472305.1 of Vicia faba. Lineage (NCBI taxonomy): Eukaryota > Viridiplantae > Streptophyta > Magnoliopsida > Fabales > Fabaceae > Vicia > Vicia faba. Next base: position 1,632,107,420 of record OX451736.1, read on the forward strand.
TTAAAAACCTATTCCAAGTCACTTATCACAATGATAATTGCTTGAAGTACAATAATTAAACCTATACAGTTTACAAATGATCTTCTGACCAAAAAGGGATTACTTGCAAAACAGCAGCTCTGTTGAATATATAGCAGCTGCATCTTCAGTTAGGGTTTCCACAAAAAGCTAGAGTTAATTCCATTTGACCTTAAGACTAGGTCACATGACTTTACCAACCAGGTTAGGGTTGAGCTAGGTTAACCCAAAGAAAACGCAGGATTCTGTTCTGGAAAGACTGAGTCATTTTCCTGAAAAAACTCAGAATTAACCAAACTGCAAACTTGTTAGTTCAGAACAGGATGTCTTAACATCTGTTATGACATCTGAAAAACCTGTCTACTGACTTAGGAAAATGTGATCATTTTGCAAAATGCTCAGATACACACTTATAAACATCAGTACCTGAATGACAATATTTTTCTGCAAAGGTACCTAATGAATCAGTACAAACTAAACTAGAATGTTATGACATCAGTCATGACATTCACACATACACTTGAGTTTTACCAAAAATGCAAGCCAATAACTAAACAACTACAAACTCCCCCTTTGGAAGATTTTTGGCTAAAGACCCTAAGTAATCAGAGATAGATAGCTGCAGAAAGAAATGACTGCAGAAAAATAGAATTTCTAATTAAGTAAGTACCAAAATATTCTCCCCCTCTTTAGCCACAAATGGGCCAAAGAAACATGTTCATAAAAATTATACAGTCATCCAGAAAAAAGTAATAAGAGCAGCAGCTAAAAACTGAACACACTTCCAAACTTCACCAGGTATCACCACCACCAAACAGCAACACCACCAAACAACAACCAACCTTTAAGCATTGTCATCAGACTCAGAGGAGCTAGTTTCTTCAGTATTGAGATGACCTTCAGCTTCTACACCTTCTTCCCTTCTGTTTCCTTCAGCTTCCTCCTTTTCTAACCTGGCAATTAGGATTTCTAGGGTCTTTTTCCTAGCTTCCAGCTCTTTGCAGGTCTCTTTTAAAACAGCTATGACATCAGATGTCTTGGACTGGGTCTTCACAGACGATGTCTCAGCTGATGTTATGACAATATCTGGAGCATGAGATCCCTGAAACAGTTTGTAGTGCAACCCAAGGGCAGGAGCTCTTTTGCAGGCTGTATCTCTTGCCACCAGGATATCAGGGTATTGTGCAAGGATAATTCCACAAAGGAGGGAGGGAAAGGCAATTGATCCTTTGACAGCATAACTACCAGCATGTTTTAAAGTTTGTTCAAAAATATACCTGCCATAGTCAAAAGCAGTCTTGGTTCCCACAGCATAAATAAATCTCCCCAATCCTGTGGAGATAGTTGATTTATGGTTTGTAGGCACCCAGTTGGCTGCACCAATCTTGTGCAGGATGGCAAATTTCATGCTGAGTTTGCTGGCATTCAGCTTGCCTTTCAAGGGCCAGCACTTCACTTGCCTTGCTGTGATGGTTTGACAAACTTCATTGTCAGTGACCTCCAGATCAGGACAATCCTCATTTGTTCTTCCAAGAAATTTGTTAATTTCTGATGGAGAGAACTTGACCCTTCTTCCTCTAACAAAAACACTTTCAAAGTCAGCTGACCTTCCATCAGCACAATCATTAGACAAGTTCACTATAAACTCCTTGACTAGATTTTCATAACACTTGTTAAATTTTATCACTGTCTTCATCAGTCCAGCATTCTTGATCAGGTCCATGATGTCTTTGCACTCCATGGCATCATTGTTGAGTTCTCTTTCTAAAGCTATTCTCTTTAAGAAAACATACTTCCATCTGTTTGCATTGTCAGGATGATGAAAAGAGATGTTGTCTGTTGGGACTTCAGGAACTCTAGCAATTTTGCTGGAGGAGAGCTTCCTTCTGATAGGAATTTCTTCAGCATCAATCTCAAATTCTGATTCCTCATCAGAATCAGAAGATTCAGGTTCTTTTCTCTTCTTTGAAATTGGTTGTCTAGCAGTATGCACCTGGGCCTTCTTCCCTTTGGTCTGAATAGTTTTCACAGATTCTACCTCAGCCATGCCTTCAGCCTTGGATTTCTTAACAGCAGGTTTATCTTTGGACACACATTTTACATCATTCTGATTACCCTTTCTTTTCATCAATCTCCTAGCTATGCTAGGGTTTACATTGGCAATCAGATCATTATCTGAGTAATCCTCATCCACATCAATGATAGGTGGATCAGCAGTCTTTTCTGAAGGGTTCTGAATGTTGTCATTTTATGTCACAACATTCTCAGAGACATCTACATTCTCAGAGAGGTCCACATTTGGGCTTCCTGATTGATTTAAAGGGACAGAAATCCCCGGTACAGGTTGGTTTCCGCTTAGTATACTAGTAACAAGCCTAGCAATAGCTTGATGAACTTGAACTGATCCTTCTCTATTTGGTACAGAAGAAGAAGGATGAGAAGGATTACCAGAGGCTGCAACTTGAGCTCTTCCTGCATGTCTAGTTCTTAGCTTTTTGACTTTGGCGAGGTCAGTTGCCATCTCTCTGAGAGGAGTGACCTCAAGAACTTCAGATTCTATGCATGTGGTGATTGCTCTAGAGTCTTGGTCAGATGATGAAGATGATGAGGATGATGAAGTCTCCTTGGTTGAAGATGATGTCTGAGACATTTTGATTGACTTAGAGCACCAGTAGCAATTTGAGAAAAAACTTTGATTGAGAGGAGGGAACAGGTTGCAAGGACGAGAGAGGTAGGAGGCAAAAGAGAGTCTTTTCAACTTCTTAAGGATTTTGAAAGAATTGGGAAAACATATGATTAACCCACTAAAAATATACTTAACAAAATTAACTCCTTCAACCCTTGTTTTAAGCAAAATTAATTGCTATAATTTCTCATGTTGGCAAATACCCAACCTGCCCCTCAAGTTTTCAAGTTTATTTCCAACAAGAGCCTTGGTAGAAGAATCAGTCAGCTGAAGCTTAAAGATACCATGTTCCAGTTTAAATGACTTCTTCTCTACAAAGTCAATGTGCTTGGTCCTGTTATGCTGAATAGGGTTCATGGAAATATTGATTGTATTCAGATTGTCACAACACAATGTCACAACATCTTGTGAGACATTATACTCAGTGAGCATCTGTTTTGACCAGATATTTTGAGAACAGTTATTCCTAGCAGCAACTATTTCCGCACAGAGTTGGGAAGGCATTCTTTTGACATGAATCATAGTTCTGGTTGATTCTTGAATGATTTTCTTTTTGTCCACTCCATTTTGATGGAGAGTTATAGGAGAGGAGACTTCACGCCTCATTTCTTCAGGGAAACAGAATTTATTAGACTTGTTGTTTCCAACATCCTTGTCATGATTACTTCTGGTTCTGACAACACATCCTTCTTCAAGTTTATTCACCACATCATATACATTATCAACCTGTAGTTTTGGAGTCCTTCTGACTGCTTCCATAGAGATAGCTCTTTTCATTCTTCTTAGATGAAGATGACCAAGCTTATGATGCCACAGTTTCATCTCTTTTTCTTCTTTGGTAATTGGACACATAGTGGAGTTATTAGTGTTCTCAGGCTGCCACAAGTAGCAGTTATCTTTGGACCTGATTCCTTTCATTACAACTTCTAGTTTTTCATTAATTACTAGACATTCAGATTTTGAGAAGTTGACCTTGAATCTTAGATCACATAATTGACTGATACTAATGAGATTAGCAGTCAGCCCTTTTACCAGCAAGACTTCACTCAGGCTTGGAACTTCAGGGCAGTCCAAATTACCAACTCCTTTGATTTCACCTTTAGCACCATCTCCAAAGGTCACATAACTAGTGTTGTGAGGTTTGACATGATTGAGAATGTTCTTTATTCCAGTCATGTGTTTAGAGCACCCACTGTCAAAGTACCAGCGTTCCTTTGCAGACACTCTCAGGGAAGTATGGGCTATCAGGGCAGTAGCCTTTTTCTTCCAATGAGGAGTATGTGGTACCCTTTTTGGCTTAGGTTTAGCACCCGAGTTTTGATTAGGGTATCCATGCAATTTGAAGCAGAAGGGCTTTATGTGTCCATACCTCCCACAATAATGACATCTCCATCTTTGGTATTTTTTCTTCATGTATTTCTGTTTCTGATGTTGAGAGTTGTGTTGAGACATCTGCTTTGACAAATGTTTAACATGCCTGATCTTCTTGTCTGCACCATACAAATCCTAGACCAGATTTGTTTCCCACATTTTGTCCAACTTGAAGAATCTCTTCCAATTTATCTGATCCATTGGTCAGCATCTTGACAGATTTTATCATTTGGTTCAGTTGTGAGTTCAATAATTGAACTTCCCCTTCTAGATGACTTATAGTTTCAAGATCTGCCCTTTTTTCAGCCTCCAGCTTTATAATGAGTTTTGATTGTTTCTCATTCTGCACACAGACTTCAGCACTTCTGATACACAATTTCTTGTAGGTATCAGCCAGTTCTTCAAATGTCACTTCTTCATCACTAGTGTCACTTTCAGAGGTACAAACACTAGTTAGAGCAGTAACTAGTTTGGCAGATTCTTCTTCAGAATTACTTTCTGAATCACAGTCAGACCAAGTAACAGTCATTCCTTTCTTTTGTTTCTTAAGAAAGGTAGGACATTCAGCTCGAATATGTCCATATCCTTCACAGCCATGGCATTGAATACCTCTGCCTTGGTTTCCCTTTTCTTCTGACCTTGGTCTTCTGCTGGAACTGTCAATGTCAGAGGGAATGTTATGAACATTAGACCTTGACTTTGGATCCATTCTTTTGATGAGCTTGTTGAACTGTCTTCCAAGCATGGCTATAGCTTCTGAAATATTTTCTTCTTCATCCTCCTTGTTTTCAACATCAGTGTTGGATACAAGTGTTATGCTCTTGTTCTTCTTGTCACCATTATCAGTGATCCCCATCTCAAAAGTCTGAAGAGACCCAATAAGTTCATCCACTTTCAACTTGCTGATGTCCTGGGCTTCCTCTATGGCAGTTACCTTCATTGCAAATCTTTTAGGCAAGGATCTGAGAATCTTTCTCACCAGTTTTTCTTCTGACATCTTTTCTCCCAGTGCTCCTGAGGTGTTGGCAATCTCCAAGATGTTCATGTGAAACTCATGAATGGTTTCATCTTCCATCATTTTTAGATTCTCAAACTTGGTAGTCAACATCTGAAGCCTTGACATTTTTACTTTGGAAGTGCCCTCATGAGTAGTTTTGAGAGTGTCCCAAACTTCCTTGGCCAGTTCATATTGATGTACTAGTCTGAAAATGTTTCTATCAATTCCATTGAACAAGGCATTTAAAGCTTTGGAATTTCCCAGGGCTAACTCATCTTCTTCTTTACTCCAATCTTCCTCAGGCTTCAGACTGATTGTCCCATCTTTCTCAGTTATGGTGGGATGGATCCATCCTTTGTCAGCAGCTCTCCAAGCCTTTTTATCCAGAGATTTTAAGAAGGCAATCATACGAGGTTTCCAGTAGTCATAATTAGTTCCATCCAGAATGGGTGGTCTATTTCCAAAAACTCCTTCTTTGTCCATAGTGCCAGAAAGTGATATCCCTAGATCTCACCCAGTAATACAGGCAGGGTGCCTGCTCTGATGCCAATTGAAATTCTGGCTGCAGATACTCAATGTCACGTTTAATGTTATGACACCGTATCTGACTTTCTATAAGACAGTAAATACAAAAACAGTAAAGAACACAGTCAATTGTTTACCCAGTTCAGTGTGCAACAACACCTACTCTAGGGGCTACCAAGCCAGGGAGGAAATCCACTATAAGAGATGTTAATTCAGGAATAAACCAACCAGTTTATCTCCTTCACTTAAGACCTACCCAATGCAATTTCAATCTAAGTACAACTTAAACCTGAGTTCCTACTTACTCCCCCTCAATCACAGCAGTGATACATAAAACAATTTGACTAATGAATTGATGAAGACACTCTTCAAAAACATACACTTGATTAAGCTTCACAGCTTTTTAATCAAGCAACACAACCACTCTTGCTTCACAGCTTTGAGTGATACACACACCTAACTTGACTCTACTTCACAGCTTTAGTCAATAAACATACAAACACTCTTGCTTCAAAGCTTTGAGTGCTACACAACCCTTACAATTAAAAACATATTCCAAGTCACTTATCACAATGATAATTGCTTGAAGTACAATAATTAAACCTATACAGTTTACAAATGATCTTCTGACCAAAAAGGGATTACTTGCAAAACAGCAGCTCTGTTGAATATATAGCATCTGCATCTTCAGTTAGGGTTTCCACAAAAAGCTAGGGTTAATTCCATTTGACCTTAAGACTAGGTCACAGGACTTTACCAACCAGGTTAGGGTTGAGCTAGGTTAACCCAAAGAAAACGCAGGATTCTGTTCTGGAAAGACTGAGTCATTTTCCTGAAAAAACTCAGAATTAACCAAACTGCAAACCTGTTAGTTCAGAACAGGATGTCTTAACATCTGTTATGACATCTGAAAAACCTGTCTACTGATTTAGGAAAATGTGATCATTTTGCAAAATGCTCAGATACACACTTATAAACATCAGTACCTGAATGACAATATTTTTCTGCAAAGGTACCTAATGAATCAGTACAAACTAAACTAGAATGTTATGACATCAGTCATGACATTCACACATACACTTGGGTTTTACCAAAAATGCAAGCCAATAACTAAACAACTACATAGAACATTATTTTCTTTTAAATGGAAACTAGAGTTTAATCCCACCAAAAATACTATTATTTTTTCCTTTTTTTTAGGGTTTAAATTAATTACTTTTCTCATACAAAAACAAGACATAAAACATTTTTTAACATAAGCATTGCATTACATTTTAAATATTTGTCTTATATTTATTCAATTCGCACAATATTCGATTTGGTTGTAATAATATATTTAGGTTTATATTTGTGCAAAATCCCCATTCAAACTTGTATCCCCCCTCCCATAATAATTGTTGTAATAGCTTAGTTTATTTTACGCAATTTATCGCTTTATATACTATGACTAGTAATTAGGGTTTGCATGACAAGAACAAAAACAAAGCAAAATAGAAAACCCTAAATGCAAGACAAAAGCATGAAAATGACACACTTTGCACACAAGCACCCTTAGGGTTTCTCCCACTTGGTTGCCTAAAATAAAATGGCCAAAACAAAACAAATATAAGATCATAGTCCCTCGATGACGCTATTCAAAGGTTGCCTAAACAAAATGATCTTGGTCCCTCAAAAATGCTAAGATACCTGGCAACATTGCTATCATGGTCATACGATGATCCACGCCCGTCCCGTTTACATCCAAAGATAGGGTTGCTTACCAAATCAATGGTAAGTCAACAATGTCAAAGGAATAAAAATGCACAAGAAAGACATTTGAGTAGGTAGATAGCTTCTAAGTTATTTGCTCCTTTTCAAACAAATCCTTGCTATTTTCAAAAACAAACACACACACACATTTCAAAACATCTTACAAAACATTGAAAACATTTTCAAAAGACAAACATCTTTGTATACATTCTTACGAACGAGAATCATTACAAAGATTTCCTAAACGATGGCCTCTTTTACAAAATACTTTCAATACCACACCAAACACCATTTCAAACAAAACAAAGCAAGTGATATAAGCAAGTAACTAAGAGCCCATGGAAAACCATGGATGAAAAGGGTGCTAGCACCTTCCCTTTTCATAATCTACCCCCCGAACTCAAGAAAACATCTCAAAGGTCTTTCCTGTGCTTTTTTACCTTTCCTTTTGGATAAAAGAAAAGTCGATGGCGACTCTTGCTAACCGCGACATTTGCGATAAAACGCAAAACCTCAAGTCAGTTCTCCCACCGTATCACAGAACTGGCGACTCTGTTGGGGATTATTATAAAAGTGGGGTTACCTTAGGGTTTAGATAACCTTTATTTGCTTACAATTGTTTGACTTGTTTGCTTTACATTTTAGTTCTATTGTTTGGGTTTGAATCCTCCACCCGGATTTGGGAAACATTATAGGTAAATAGAAATACGTTATGGAAACTGTGCGGGGTATACCGACACGGTCTAAGCAATAACTATGTTAGTGTGACATATTTGTGGGTACCGGTAGCCTTTGAGTCAATCAAAGAGAATACGGGGCCGCTGAGTGATGTCATGAAGCACTAATGAACTTCTAGAACCCTTTACTTGACCAACTTGGCCTTTTAGGATGTAGTGAGATGACCGGCTTTGGTGCATTCTAAAGTTGGTAGATACTCGATACTACACTCATTGAGGGTTGGTTTCTTGGAATATTTCGGTCGCCAGTAAAGAGTCTTAAACTGAAACAATGAACAAGGAAACAATCCAGTGATATTGAGCTCCTTAGAACCCGGTTACTATTGCTAGGACAGGTTGAGCCAACTAAAATTCAAGAGGGTACTTACCTATGAAACCCCATGCAAGCCTAAACTAGGAACTTGTTTGATTTGCTTGTATATATATACTTGTGCATAACATCATGGACATCATGAAGCATCATATGCATCCACTAACCATTTCAAGGATTTTGGAAATTCATCTTTGTTCTTGTTTTGTAGGATATGGATTCACTTCGCAGGAAAACTATCCAAGTCAACCTTGTAAGAATTCCTCCATAACTCAAGGAGCTAGCTTCAAGGATTCCTGAGAATTCTCCATTCACTGAGAGGCATGTTCGTCTACTCAACTTGGTCACCTCCAACACAGAGGAAGACGTGATGAAAGTTATCTTCCAGTTCTTTGACCCTTTGCATCACTGTTTCACATTTCCTGACTACCAGCTTGTGCCCACTTTGGAAGAATTCTCTCAACTCTTGAGGATTCCTATTCTCAATCAATTACCCTTCAACGGTATGAAAATATATCCAAATCTAGAATAGATTGCTCAAGCCCTGCACTTGCACTCATCTGATGTCACAACCCATTGGGAAACTAGAAGTGGTGTCAAAGGCTTCTTGGAAAAGTTCTTGTTTGAGAAGGCCCAAAGCTGTTGGAACTCCTTGGACTTGCAAGCTTTTGAGGAGATTGTAGCTCTTCTCATCTATGGGATGGTCTTGTTCCCTAACCCTGACCAACTCATAGATGTGAGTGCTGTCAAAATCTTCATGTCACGCAATCTGGTGCCTACATTGCTTGGAGATATCTTACACTCTTATCACACTCGTACAATGAGGAAAAGAGGTGTTCTTATATGTTGCACTCCTCTCCTGGAAAGATTGTTTATTTCTCATCTTCCCCAATCAGTCTTGAAGAATGATCAAGGTTTGAGGTGGTCACAAAGGTTGATGACACTTAAACATTCAGATATTCATTGGTGTTCTCGATCCAAAGAGAATGTTCTCATTGTCGACCGTTGTGGGGAATTCCCTAATGTCCCTCTACTTGGCATTAGGGGAGGCATCACCTACAACCCATGCTTGGCTCTAAGACAATTTGGTTATGCCCGAAGGGATGGCCCATATGATATGCTGATTTAAGGTTTGGTTTTCGACTACGACAACGACGATCAAGGTCTTCGCCAAAGATTCATCTGAGCTTGGAGGATGCCAAACAAGGTAGATAGCAAGACTTTGGGACACAAGAATTCCATCCTTCTTGAGCCTTACCTCAAGTGGGTACAAACCTGCGCTCAAAGTCTTATGATGCCTTACCCCTCAATTCTCCCAGTGATTATAAAGCCTGTTAAGGAAGGAGAAGTTCCATACAATATCCTACATCCTGACATGCCTACATCATTCGAATACCTACAAAGATACAGCTCAAAGGAGAACGTGATACTTTCGAAGCCCAATTCTACGCAAGCGAGAAGAAGGTTTTGGAACTCACTCGGTTACTTCATGAAGAGCAGACTCTCAATACCTACATTACACCAAAGAGGATGCGCAATGTCTTTTTATCTTAGAATTTTGTATTATTTTGCCCAAGGGGCATTGATGTACTCAAATTCTATTTTATTAATATAACGTGTGTTTCTTTTTGTTTGAAACAAATTTGAATTTTTAAATCCTTGAAAACATTGCATGAATACATATCATTCATCATAAAACATAAACAGGTCTTTGCAAAAAGTTTCTTCATCCCTCTACTGTTTATTTCAGCAAGATGGATCTCGAACAGACGGTTAAAGACCTTCAAGCTCAAAATACACAATTTCAACAGTTACTCTTGACCTTAGCCAAGGGGCAGGAGGAGCTAAAGACTTTGCTAGAAAAAGAAAAAGAGAAAAAGAAGAAGAAGCCAGCTGGTGTGGTTATCATGGGCAGAAGGTTTCAGGGACAAGCCAAAAGGACCTTAGAATTTCCAAAAACCTCTGACGAAGGGGAAAGAAAAGGAAAAGAAACGACAGTACCATCAGATTCTGAAGGAGAAGAAGAGGAAGAAGAGGACTACTCTGAACAACAATACCCCCCGACCGATGACAAATACAAACACTTGGAAGAGCGTCTAACTGCTATGGAGATATAGAGAGTACCAGGGCTAGATTTCAAGGAATTGGGGCTGGTGTCAGGAATAGTAATCCCGCCAAAGTTTAAAGTGCCATTATTTGCCAAATATGATGGGGTGTCTTGTCCCAAAATTCACCTCCGGTCATATGTCAGGAAGATTCAGCCGCATTCTACTGACAAAGACTTATGGGTCCACTTTTTTCAAGACAACTTATCAGGAACGCAGCTTGATTGGTTCTACCAGTTGGAAAGGGCCGATGTCCATAATTGGGAAGACCTGGTAGCAGCCTTCTATAAACAGTATCAGTACAACACTAATTTGGCACCAACCCGTACTCAACTCCAGAGTATGGCTATGGTATCAAATGAGGGCTTCAAAGACTACGCACAAAAATGGAGAGATTTAGCCTGAAGGGTGCAACCCCCTCTATCTGAAAGAGAGCTGGTGGACATGTTCTTGGGAACTCTATCAGGCCCTTTCTTCAATCATCTAATTGGGAGCTCTTCTGCAGGGTTCACTGAACTGATTTTAACCGGCGAGAGGGTGGAAGCCGGTATAAGGAGTGGGAAGATTCAGAAAGACACATCTGCCTCTACAGCTGTAAAAAAGCCCTTCACTGGAAAGAAGGAAGTGTCTGCTGTCTATTCACATAGAAATCAAGGAAGAACCAAACACCGACCAATGGTGGGGGCCGTTATGATTCAAAAGCCTGCATCAGACCAGCCAAGAAATAATCAGCCGAGAAATAACCAGCCAAGGGTGGAAAGGCCAATCCAAAAATTCACCAAGATTAACATGACTCCAGCCCAGGTCCTACCACATCTTCTGAAGTTGAATCTGGCCATCTTAAAAGTGGCCCCAAAAAATCCCAATACTGCGTCTCCTCACTACCATCTGAATTCCAGATGCGCATACCATTCTGAAAGTCCAGGGCACGACACCAACAACTGTTGGGATCTGAAGAACAAGATTCAAGATCTGATAGACGCGAAGGAAGTTGAATTTGAAGCGCCTGAGAAACCGAATGTTATTTCTGCTCCGATGCCTAGGCATGGTCACAATGCCAATGCTATCGAGGAAGATCTATTTGTTGCCACCATGGATGAATTGTTAACTCCGCTCCCGATCGTTAATTTGAATTTGTTGAAAGCTGGTATATTCCCAGGTTATGACAAAGACTGCCATGTTTGCCTATCCTCATCATTTGACTGCCCTCTGTTGAAAAAAGGTATCCAACAACTGATTGATGACCAAGAAATTTTGTTTGAGAAAGCTCCTATTTCACCCATTCCAGTTAAAGAAGTTTCTATAATAACCATCTACGCCAATCCTTCCAGGGTCCCTAAAAGACCCGTTAGGATTACATCTGCTCCAATGACTACTCCACTTAAGATTACAATGCTCGGACCGGTCCCGTACCAGTCAGATAAAACGGTACCATGGAATTATGGTGGAGAAATCTACTACCATGGTATCAAACAGATTGAACTGACTGCCGAAGAAGAGAGCTTCAGAGAGGAAAATTCTGACATCAGTAACATTACCGGAACAAGCAAGATTACCCGTAGTGGAAGAATCTTCTCTCCAGAGATTTCCCCTCCAAAGGCAGTCTTTGGACCCGTGGTCGTTCCGAAGATTACCTCTGCACCAGTGATTGTACCTGCAAGCATACCTAACAAAGAAGACAATACAATTCCTATCCCTACTTCCACTGCTGAGAATAAAGGAAAAAACATTCAAGAAGAGCCTGTCCGGACGAAGGCTCAATCTATCCCTGAAACATCCAAGAAGGAAATGGAAGAAATCCTGAGGATAATAAAGAAAAGTGATTATGATGTGGTTGAGCAATTGGGGAAAACCCCTTCCAAAATATCTATGTTAGCATTGATGTTGTGCTCTGAGGCACATGCAAAAGCTCTGGTAAAGTTTCTGAAGATAGCTCACGTGCCGCAAGAGACGTCTGCGGACCAATTCCAAGAGTGTGTGGCCAGTTTGAAAGCTGATAATGGTCTGGGTTTCTTCGATGCTGACTTGACACCCAAAGGGAGAAAACACAACGAGGAATTACATGTCTCAGTGGAATGTAGAGGAACGACCCTAGCCCATGTCTTGGTAGACACCGGTTCATCTCTGAACGTCTTACCAAAGAAAGCCCTTGATAGATTGGATTGTGAGGGACTGACATTAAAACCCAATTACATAGTGGTGAGAGCTTTTGATGGTTCGAAAAGGATGGTCCATGGGGAGGTGGACATCCCGATAAAGGTGGGAACTCAGACCTTCAATTCAACCTTCTATGTGATGGACATCCGTCCTTCTTACTCTTGTCTATTGGGACGCCCCTGGATTCACAATGTCGGTGCTGTCACCTCCACTTTGCATCAGATGCTGAAGTACCCTGCCCAAGGGAAGATCATAATTGTCCATGGGAAGGAGGAGTACATGATTAGTCATCTGAATTCTTTCCGATATGTGGAATTGGATGGCGAGTTCATTGAAACCCCATTCCAACATTTTGAAGAGGTCTCTCAAGAAATAGCAGAAACCAAGGCAGTATCCTCGATTCCTAAGATCACAAGACCTCCACTTCGGATGTCATCTCTAAAGGACGCAAAGACAGTAGTGGAAGAAGGCGGATGCACCATCTGGGGACAGCTTCCAGAAATTCCGTACAAATCAGACAAATTTGGCCTGGGGTTTACTTCAACTGCTCAGAAGGCTGTGCGTCGCGCCCGTGCTGGAGGGCCACCTGTGAAGATCAGCAACCAAGGGGTTAATGCAGTGGAAGACAGTGAAGAAGATGGCAGCTTGGAAGATTGGATATGTCAGCGGAGGACTTCGCAACTGGGAAGCCAAAGACTTTGTCCCGATAACTTTCATATCTCAGTAATTTATCTTTTACATTTCTGTTGGACTTGTAAAATTCACAAACAATTCGTACATTTTCAACCTTGTGTCTCACCCGAGACACATTGGTCCATCTGTAAGGGTTTTTATTTCATTTTCATATGACATTCAATGAATCATGGATGCTTTTTTCATATATAAACCTTTTATGCTCATTGTCTTTCTTTTACACTTTATTGTTTTAAGATGGCTATACCCTTACACACACCCACACTCACAAATGCAGGTACCCTTCCATTTCGGATCCCATGGGTAACGATACTGCTATAGCCTTCAGTGACTCTGAAGATCTGATCTACCAAGCCGAATACGAAGGTGAGGAAGATTTTGAGGTGCCAGGGGAATTGGCCAGATTACTACAACAAGAGGAAAGAGTTATTCAGCCTCATGAGGAGCTGTTGGATACAATCAATCTGGGTACCGAGGAAGATAAAAAGGAAATCAGAGTGGGTGCCAATCTAGAGTCGAGTGTCAAGGAGGGCCTAATTCAGCTATTGCATGATTATGTTGAGATCTTTGCCTGGTCATACAAAGACATGTCGGGACTCAATACAGACATTGTGGTACACCGACTACCCACAAGAGAAGACTGTCCACCAGTGAAGCAAAAAGTCCGCCGCATGAGACCTGACATGTCAGAGAAGATCAAAGCGGAAGTCATGAAACAATTCAATGCTGGATTTCTGGCTATTACTTCCTATCCTCAGTGGGTTGCCAACATTGTTCCCGTGCCTAAAAAGGACGGCAAAGTAAGAATGTGTGTGGACTATAGAGATTTAAACAGGGCCAGCCCTTAAGATGACTTTCCACTTCCACACATCGACATCCTGGTTGACAATACAGCCCAGCACAAAGTATTTTCTTTCATGGAAGGATTCTCAAGCTATAACCAGATCAAAATGGCACCTGAGGACATGGAGAAAACTACATTTGTCACACAGTGGGGTACGTTATTCTACAAAGTGATGCCATTCGTACTGAAGAATGTCGGGGCAACCTATCAACGCGCCATCGTAGATTTGTTTCATGATATGATACATCATGAGATAGAGGTCTACGTAGATGATATGATAGCCAGATCACAAACTAAAGAAGAACACCTTGATCACTTGCAAAAGCTGTTTGTCAGGTTGAAGGAGTACAAACTAAGGTTGAACCCGAACAAGTGCACATTCGGAGTCCGGTCCGGTAAACTCTTAGGTTTCATTGTCAGCAACAAAGGCATCGAGGTTGATCCTGCCAAAGTCAAAGTGATACAAGAAATTCCTGCTCCTCACACTGAGAAGGAAGTCAGAGGATTCTTGGGACGCCTGAACTATATTTCCAAGTTCATTTCTCACCTAACATCTACTTGTGAACCAATCTTCAAGCTGTTGAAGAAAGATTAAGTATTCAGATGGAATGATGACTGTCAGATTGCTTTCGACAAAATCAAAGAGTATTTACAAGAGCCTCATGTCTTAATGCCGCCAGTTGAAGGAAGACCACTGATCATGTATCTGACCGTTTTAGAGAACTCAATGGAGTGTGTATTGGGGCAGCATGACGAGTCTGGCCGAAAAGAGCACGCTATTTATTACCTGAACAAAAAGTTTACCGACTGTGAAACCAGATATTCATTGCTCGAGAAAACTTGCTGCGCTCTGGTATGGGCTGCTCGCCGGCTAAGACAGTATATGTTGACTCATACCACTTTGCTGATATCTAAGATGGATCCAATAAAGTATATCTTTGAGAAGCCTGCTTTGTTTGGAAGGATAGCTAGATGGAAGATGATCCTAACAGAATATGACATACAGTACACGACCCAAAAAGCTATAAAGGGCAGTGTGCTAGCTGATCATCTTGCTCATCAAGCTATAGAGGATTATCAGTCCATGAAGTTTGAATTCCCTGACGAAGACATCGTGACATTAGACAAGTGTGAAGGAATCAGGCCATATGACGGACCTGAACAAGGATCCCGATGCACCCTGTTCTTTGATGGGGCATCCAATGCACTTGGTAATGGTATCGGCGCTGTGCTTATATCTCCGGAAGGATGCCATACTCCTTTTACTGCCAGACTTTGCTTCAACTGTACGAACAATATGACAGAATACGAAGCATGCATCTTTGGTCTCAAGGCCGCCATAGACTTGGGGATCAAATCTTTAGTTGTGTTTGGAGATTCGGCTTTGGTCATCAGTCAGATCAAAGGAGAATGGGACACTAAGCATCCAAACCTTATCCCTTAACAAGAACATGTTTTGACATTGTTACCATATTTCGAGTAGATTACCTTCGAGCATTTCTCGCGAGAAGAGAATCAGCTAGCAGATGCTCTAGCCACAATGTCATCTATGTTTAAACTTAATTGGGATACCGAGGCTCCCCAGATCACCATTGAACGAATGGATGAACCAGCACACTGTCACGAGATTAATATTGAAGAAGTAGGGGACTAGCCTTGGTTTCACGAAATCAAAAGGTATCTCGAGGCTCAAGAATATCCTGAAGGAGCTTCAATCAACGATTAAAAAGTTCTTAAGGAGATTCTCTGCTAATTTTTTCCTGAGTAATGGCATCCTAGACAAACGCAATCATGATTCTATTATGCTCCGTTGTGTGGACAAGATTGAAGCTGAAAAGATCATGGCTGAATTACATGAAGGCACCTTTGGAACTCACTCTAGTGGGCATACGATGGCGAAGAAAATCCTACGGGCGGGCTATTATTGGTCTACCATGGAAGCAGACTGCTATCAACACTCCCGGACCTGTCATAAGTGTCGAATCTATGCAGACAAGGTGCACGTGCCTCCGGTTCCTCTAAATGTCTTAACAGCTCCTTGGCCCTTCGCTATGTGGGGAATCGATATGATTGGGGAGATCAATCCTACAGCCTCCAATGGACACCACTTCATTCTAGTGGCCATTGATTATTTCACAAAGTGGGTCAAAGCAGCATCCTTCGCTTCCGTTACTAAGAATGTTGTTTCCCGATTCATCAAGCAGAATCTCATTTGCCGGTACGGTATCCCAGAAAGAATCATCACTGATAATGGTACGAACCTTAACAATACTATGATCATCGCCTTGTGCGAGCAGTTCAATATTTAACACCATAATTCATCCCCCTATCGGCCAAATATGAATGGTGCAGTCGAAGCTGCTAATAAAAACATTAAAATGATCATACAGAAAATGACAGTCACCTACAAGGACTGGCATGAGATGCTACCGTTTGCTCTCCATGGGTACCATACCATGGCTCGCACATCAACTGGGGCAACACCCTATTCTTTGGTTTATGGCATTGAGGTTGTTCTACCTATTGAGGTTCAGATCCCCTCTTTAAGAATCATGAAGGATGCAGGTTTGAGTGAAGACGATTGGATTCAAACCCGACTTGATCAGTTGAACTTAATTGATGAAAAGAGACTTACTACTATTTTCCACGGTCATAGGTATCAAAAATGGATGATCAAGGCTTTCAACAAGAAAGTCAGACGCCAAGTATATCAAGTTGGAGATCTAGTGATCAAGCACATTATCTTGCCACAAAGTGATCCTAGGGGAAAATGGACTCCTACCTATGAGGGACCATTTGTAATCAAGAACATCTTTTCTGGTGGGGAAATGATCTTAACCACCATGGACGGTGACGACCTGCCACACCCTACGAATGCAGACATAGTCAAAAGATACTACGCATAAAATGCCCGCTAGGTTGACACACCTAGGCAAAAAAGGGCATCCCGGCGAACCAAAAGGTTCAGGAAAAATTAGGGATAAAATAAAAAAATCGTTACACCCAGAAAGTTGAAAACCCGAAAGGGCGACTTGGGCAAAAAAGGGTTTCCCGGTGAATCGAAAACCCGAAAGGGAAGTTCAGGAAAATTTTAGGGAATTAAAAGCGTATGACTATGTCTCGTCGAATCACTTTAAGGATAATCTCTTCACTAACAAACTCGGAGCTTCTGATCAATTCAATCATCTTCGGACGAAGCGATAAATGGACAAGATATTCGGAGATACAAAGGCTATAGCAGAATGGGAACCCCATGGGATTTTTTACATATAGCTATCTTTCTTTGTATAAATTTTTCTTATGACACCATCCTCTTACTAGGATGCTTGTCTCCTTTGTACACAAATACTTATTCAAAGTAAATACAAATATATCTCTTTAAAGTACATAAAATTATTTGTCCTTTTCTTTTTTTTTACACTTGTGTTTTATTTGCAAAAAACGTCCAATGGTTCATTAATGAACGTATGCATTTGAACATAATTATTGTTTACAAATAAACGAAATGGAAAAGAACAATTACTGAAAGATTGAAAGAATAGGAAAACATCTTTAGGCTATTCCCTGAGCAATCCCTACAGTACATCATTAAGATCCCTAGCGAAACTGAAACTTCAAACTATTAATCTACGGTGGAAACCATCCAGTTTATCCAAAACTCCCCAACAAGTTATCTTGAAGCCTGGAAATCAACCGGATAATGGCTAACATCTGTTTCTCCCCAACCTAGGATAATTCCCCAGTAGAGTGGCAGACGACCGAAACTCCTGAACTTTTTCCAAACAGGAATAAGCTTTTTCCCCATAGAGTTTTCTTTGTTCCCCGACAGAATAAGGATTCCCTTGGTTTAATTCCCGGAAGAAGTCATCAAAATTCTCTGGATTCCCCAAGCAGATTCCTCAAGAAGTATATGGCATTACTCTCGCAACAGAATTTTTGTCAATACTCCAACTTCAAGACATGAAGAATCCATATATCCTCAACAATCAAGGATTTATTTTCCTCAGCAATACAACGAATCAGCTTACAGGCGCATACATTACATCCACATATCATAAACATTGATAAAGTACATATATTGCATCATACATTTCATGCATCATAACTTTGTGCTTCAGCTAACATTTTACCCTTTTCTGGATAAGATTAACAGCTATCATTAACAATGTTCAAAGATTCTAGATACAGTACAGATACACTTCAGACACGGAAGTCATTCTGTTACTCATTCAGATTCAAGTTCAGATACACTCCAGACATGGAAGTCATTCTGTTACTCATTCAGATTCAAGTTCAGATACGCTCCAGATATGGAGGCCATCCCGATACTTATTCAGATTCCAAGTTCATGATACGGTTCAGATACGCTCTAGACAAGGATGCTATTCCGATACTCATTCAGACCTCAATTTCAAGATACAGTCCAGATACGCTCTAGACACGGTGGCCATTCTATCGCTCATTCAGATTCTGGTCCAGATACGCTCCAGACACGATTTCCATTCTGTCACTTATTCAGATTCAACTTCAAGATACAGTACAAATACACTCTAGACACGGAAGTCATTCTGTTACTCATTCAGATTCAAGTACAGACATAGCTCGGATACACTCCAGAAACGGACGCTATTCCATTGCTCGTACAGATTCAGTCTCCAGATACAGTTTAGATACGTTCCAGATACGGACACCATTCTGATACTCATTCTTTCGACTTACAACTTACAATTCAATAAACATTCTTGGATGGCATCTACAAGCCCATCTCCAACAAGATTCTATCACCTCTCCAAATGGCATCTTTAAGCCTATTCCCTCAGTAACACTTCGTCGAGCGCAAATTTATGGGCACTCTAGTGTCCAATCATCTTTTACCTTCGAGTCACGAACGAAAAAACTCGCCAATCTAACTCTTCAGGTTCAAGAAGATTGAACAGGGGAAGTTGTTGTACCCTAAAATTTTCCCTCTCATTTATCAAGACTTTTCTCACAAGACTTCTTGGACTCAAGACAGGATTAGGGTTTGGTCAACTCAAGACACCTCATATTACACTGATAACCTAAAATTAGGGTTTGAGTTTGCACAAGGATTTTTGGATAACCAATGCTTAATGTGACTTTCATACATCATTTTGGATCCCTAAGATTGCTCTTGATAAGTTTCAACCCTTGAACCACATTTTTGATCAGTTAATTGGACAGTTGACCCAAAAATCAGTTGTAATGGGGAAAAAGTCAACTATGGCCAATTCACGGTCAAACTTCATAATTTTTGATCCACATCAACATTTTAGACTCAAATGTATCATTTGATCAAGTTTGGATCACAACTCCTCAAGAAATTTGATCAAATCATCAAAAGGGCAAAATGGTCAAAATTAGGGTTTTGACTGAGAAAGGGCAATTTCTGATTTTTAACCTAGCCAATGACCAATTGAGTTCAAACATGATTTCAAGGGTTCAATGGCATCATCTTGACCTAATTACACGGTTCAAAAGATCTCAAGTTCATTGGATTGACAGATGAATTTTGTAGTCAACTGATCAAAAGTCAATTGTACACTGAAAAGTCAAACTTTGACTTTTTGGTCAAAATCAAGTACCAAGAGTCATAATTCATCAAGATATGTCAATTTGTGAAACTTGTTCACCAAGAAAACCAAATTTGAAAATTAGGGTTTTAATTTGAAAATTTTCATAACTTAGAATTTTTCGAAGTACAAAAGTTTTCTTATTTTTTCTCAACTTTTCACCACTTTTTCACCATGATGCATTTTGATTCAATAAAAGTTCCCAACATTAAAGTTGTATTCCTCCATGAAATATACAACTTTTCTTCACAAAGTTTTCCCTAAAGATGCTTGGATCTCAAGTTATGAATTTGTGAATATAGGGCCATGAACTAAATAACTTAGTGAAATTTTGCCCTAATTTAGGCAGGTTTTGGACCCAACTTCATGGACATTTTCCACCTAGTTCCAAGAGGTATCTAAAATTTCATTTCAAAGATGGATTATATAGCAAATTGCAAGCTTTCCAAAATGTCCAAGAACTCTCCAAGATCATTTTTGAGTAGGGAGAATCGAAGAAGGGAAGTTGGCATTTTCTCACTTTTGATCAAGCCATTTTCACATAACATCAAGTTGCAAATCAGATCTATGCTAGTTGTATCTTGCTTTACAGGTCCTAATATTTCTATACACTCCATAATTAAATGCAAACTCAGTTGACAAAGGATTTATCTTTGCTTTTGAAGCTTTACACAAGGTGCATTTCTATTTTGGGCAAAAAGTTCACATTGCCATTTTCATAAAGAGGAACTTTTGCAACTTTGTCAATCTTGAGCATTGGACTTGTCCCCTTGATGCATACAAACTCTACAGCTCTCAAGCAATGTGTACCAACTCTTATCAGCCCTCAAGTAAGCTAGTACAAGCATGTGGGATTAGTCACTTCACTTTACTTCAAATGCAAGAAAAGTTGCAAAAAGGTCCAAAGCTTGCACAACTAGTAAGGGCTGACTTTGTATCATTTCTATACAAATATACAAACTTGTTGAAAGGCATAGCACGCTTGGATTGAACCTGAAACACCCTCAAACTGAAAAAACTCCACAAAACTGTCAAAACACTTAGATTATGCAAAAGCACAGCCAACTCTCATTTGGCTCATGCGTTTTGTGTTTAACCACTTCAAACATCTTAAACATTTGCTACCTAGCCAATCCAGGCCATCACCCTGGTTCTGTAACCCCTGTTTCAGCATTTTCCATTTTCAATTTGGAAGCTTTCAGTTGGACTTGGTCAGAGAGTTCCAGCCATCCTCAAAGCAATATAAGCATTGGAATAGCTTCAGTGAAGTTCAAGGAAGCTTAAACAATCACCAGGCCTCCATTAAAGTCCCTACATTGCCCTACTCGAATTCAACTGAAGGAGGTATTTTCTTAAACTCTATCTCTCTGAATAGGCAACCTCAAGCCACGATTTGTGAAGAAAAAATGTAGTCCTTATCATAACAAAGTTGTACATATCATTACTTTTCATTTATGTTACTTGTGCTGTGAGAATTTGAAGATTGAAAACTCTGAAAAAGTTAGGTCACGAATTAGGGATTCAAAAATTCTCTTTGATCTTTAAGAGTTAGGTCACATAATTCATATGACTGGAATCGTGAACTCAAATGCCACATTTTTCATGTTATGAGTTTTTGTTTTTATGCAAGCATGTGAGAGTTACAGATTAAACTGGAAACGCGCGCAGAAGCTTGGGATGAAGGACAGGGATGAAGTGTCTTGGGATTTTTTGCGCCTGGGCCCTTTTTGTTTTTGCTATTTGCACCCCCTGACTTACTATTACACCCCCTGACTAGCTTTTTATATTTTTGCATTTTTCTTCATATTTTTATATTTAATACTTTTACTTATTTTTCTTAATGATAAAAAATACTAAAAAATGATTTATTTATTTTCACACTTTTATTTTATTTTTTTATTATTTTCTCATATGAAAAATAGTGTATTTTGATAAATAGAACTTATTTTCTTAAATAACTTGTAAATATAATAAAAAATACTTAATATTTTTATTACACTATTTATATTCATAAATACTTATTTTCTATACATATTTAATTTTTAATATTTAAACAAAATATTATTTATTTTTCTTTTATACAAAAAAATATACAAAATAATAATATAGAGCATTATTTTCTTTTAAATGAAAACTAGGGTTTAATCCCTCCAAAAATAATATTATTTTTTCCTTTTTTCTAGGGTTTAAATTAATTATTTTTCTCATACAAAAACAAGACATAAAACATTTTTTAACATAAGCATTACATTGCATTTTAAATATTTGTCTTATATTTATTCAATTCGCGCAATATTCGATTTGGTTGTAATAATATATTTAGGTTTATATTTGTGCAAAATCCCCATTCAAACTTGTATCCCCCCTCCCATAATAATTGTTGTAATAGTTTAGTTTATTTTACGCAATTTATCGCTTTATATACTATGACTAGTAATTAGGGTTTGCATGACAAGAACAAAAACAAAGCAAAATAGAAAACCCTAAATGCAAGACAAAAGCATGAAAATGACATACTTTGCACACAAGCACCCTTAGGGTTTCTCCTACTTGTTTGCCTAAAATAAAATGGCCATGTTACGCATGCGAAGTATCTTGGCAAAACAAAACAAATATAAGATCATAGTCCCTCGATGACGCTATTCAAAGGTTGCCTAAACAAAATGATCTTGGTCCCTCAAAAATGCTAAGATACTTGGAAACATTGCTATCATGGTCATACGATGACCCACACCCATCCCGTTTACATCCAAAGATAGGGTTGCTTACCAAATCAATGGTAAGTCAACAATGTCAAAGGAATAAAAATGCACAAGAAAGATATTTGAGTAGGTAGATAGCTTCTAAGTTATTTGCTCCTTTTCAAACAAATCCTTGCTATTTTCAAAAACAAACACACACATTTCAAAACATCTTACAAAATATTGAAAACATTTTCAAAAGACAAACATCTTTGTATACATTCTTACGAACGAGAATCATTACAAAGATTGCCTAAACGATGGCCTCTTTTACAAAATACTTTCAAAACCACACCAAACACCATTTCAAACAAAACAAAGCAAGTGATCTAAGCAAGTAACTAAGAGCCCATGGAAAACCATGAATGAAAAGGGTGCTAGCACCTTCCCTTTTCATAATCTACCCCCCGAACTCAAGAAAACATCTCAAAGGTCTTTCCTGTGCTTTTTTACCTTTCCTTTTGGATAAAAGAAAAGTCGGTGCCGACTCTTGCTAACCTCGACATTTGCGATAAAACGCAAAACCTCAAGTCAGTTCTCCCACCGTATCACACAAACCCTTGAAAATAATAAAGCGATAAATGAAAAAGTAAAGGTCTTAATTAACTATTACAACTTGTGAACAGTTACAATAATAGGGTAAATAATAAAACAATAAAGTGTGCGCGATGAAATTAAGATCGGGAGAGAATTACGATTTTGACCCTTCTAACCTAATTACAAGAGAAAATGTTTTCGTTGTTTTTAATATTTTTTTAAGAAAAAGAATTAGGTCTTAAAATAAATTACAAAATTAATTAATGATTAAATTAATTAATGAAAATAATTACATGGCCTATTTTATTGTTTTTGGTTATTTTTTAGGAAAAAGAAAATATAATTAAGTTAGAGATAAAACCTAATTGTTCTAATTGATTTTAAATTTATTTACAAAATAATTAAAGTTTTACCTAAAATTAGAATCTAATTAAATTAATAAATTTATTGATAAAAAATAAAATCTAAACCTAATTTGTGAAAAGTATTATTTTTATGATTTTTTGATAAAAATAAAATAATTAAATGGTTAGTAAAGTAAAATAAAATAAATGAATTAAATAAAATAAAACAAATAAAAGAGAAGAAATAGAAACTTGGGCCTGATTAGTAGCTTGAGGGGGTGTGAAAAACAATTTTTCTGGGCCCCGAACAAAGAGGTCCGTTTGACATTCTATGATCTCATGCTCTGCGTTGACTAGGCTCCACGGTGTTCCTCCATTGATGGCCTTTAGATTTGGCCATCTAGCCATCCGGCAGGCTGGATGATGAGGACACATGATGGTCCTTAGGCTTGTAAGCACGCTGGATTACCTGAAAGGAAAAAATATGAAAGGAATGGGGGACCTGGGATTCGAACCCAGGTCCTGAGGCACATTCCAGCGATTGGCTACCAGCTGAGCTAGCGTGATTAGTTGTTATAATAACAAAAAACAATAATTATATATGAAAAAGCCACATAAATCAATCCAGCGCGCGAAAATTTGAACAGGCCAATGGTTGATTGCCAACTGGTCATCTTCTTCCTTGGATCTGTTGGTAAAAGTTCCAAACTTTTACCTACGGACGTTTTTCCGTAGCTACAAGTCCTGCAAATCTTAAAACTCAACACAAGCGTGATAAATGAAAACAAAGGCCATGGACATCTTCGTCTGAACCTGCTGAGTCCATTGGTGGCCCTTTCGTGGCTTAATTTTGCCTGTAAACGAAGATCCCAATTTGAAGCATGAAACCCTAATAATGGTGAAATCCAATATAGGCCATGAAAATGCAATTGACTATTACATAAAGCTTGTAAATAGGATGGTGATCAATAATATACAATTATTTTATGCTACAGCTACAAGAATGATGCTATTCGATTTCAAAAAAGAAGCCATGCTGTGGGTAACTTACAGTGCGATATAAGGCCTGGAAATGCTTGAGTTTGATTGCTTTTGCTTACTGATGACCTCAGGAAACGATTGGGATCGTCCAAGAGTCTTGAATTAGCCTCTAAGTGTGAATTCGTGTTTGCACTTTTTCTTGATTTTTCAAGTTTGTGTTCTTGATCACACACCCCCTTTTTTTCTTAGAGCATAAGGTTTATATAGACAAAGGAATTTAGGTCAATATTTGTGTATCAAATCTTGGTCCATTATGACGAATATATTTGATTTGATTTCTTCATAAAGACTTGCTATATTTGATTCAATCAAGTGCCAATCTATTTTCATACGTTACTGCCAGCCTGTTATGAGTTGTTTGGGCCTCCAACATGATGAGAATCGAAAGCTGACCTGCCCCTGAAAATACAGCTCCCTTCTAATTTGCTCTCTTCGGTGGCCTCAAAGTCCCAATTCGAATTACTCCAGCTTTGATTTCATAGCCCCCTTCGATTGAACCTTCCTCTGCTTCGATTGCTTGATTCGAAAAGAATCACCCATGTCGAATCAACTTTTGTGGGGTTGGGAGTAAACAAGGCAAGAATCTGGCCTGGATAGGTTAGGATATGTGTTTTTCTTAGTCATGCCAGCCCATTTCATTCCTTATTTGATTGAGAGAAGATTCTTTCGATTGTGAGATTTCTGGCTTATTTTGGAACAAATACCCTTCCTTCCTTCCTTCGAATCTGCCTTCCTTGCCAACCTTAAACTCCAATTTGAGCCAATCAAGACTTTCCTTATTAGAACCTTGTTCTCCTTGATGGTTCTGAGTCGAATTATGTTAGATTCAATACTAGGGCTCCTTCGATTGGACCACCATTTGCTTCTATTTCCTATCCTTTTGAAGAGAATTTCCTGGTCGAATCAGCTCTTTGTGGAATTATGAACAAATAAGGCAAGAATCTGGCCTAGACATATTTTTCGAGTGCCTTCTTGATGGCCTCTTTCGGATGGCCTGGAAGGAATTCTTCGAAGGGCCCTTGTCCAAATACCAATCGAAGGACTTTGTCACAATACTAAATTGAAGGACCCCTTGCCATGCCAATCGAAAGGCTTGGACACACTGCCCATTGAAAGGCTTGTCATGAGGCCAATCGAAAGGCCTTTTGCATATGTCAATCGAAGGATGCTATGTAGATGTCAATCGAAAAGTATTTTGGAGATGCCAATCAAAATACATTTTAGAGATGTCAATCGAAAGCCACTTTGGAGATGCCAATCGAAGGGCATTTTGTAGGTTCCAATCGAAGGATACTTAACCATCAATTGAAAAATTTCCTTGTCCTTAGGCAAAGGTTTATAACCACCTATGCAAGAGAAAAATCTTGGAAAAACATGACGGAAAATTTTGGGGTACAACAGTAAGCATCATAACACCACCTGAAAATATCTTTTTGATCACAAATGGCCCTTCTTCTATGGGAGTCCATTTTCCCTAGGATCACCTTGTGGTAGGATGATGCGCTTTACTACCAAATCACCAGCCTGGTACACCTGATGTCTAACTTTCTTGTTAAAAGCATTGATCATGCGTTTATGATAAATCTGACCATGACAAACGACCACAAGCCTTTTTCATCAATCAAATTTATCTGGTCAAGTCGAGTTTGAATCCATTCGTCTTCATCTAAACCTTCATCTTTCATAATCCTTAGGGAAGGAATCTGGATTTCAACCAGTAAGATAACCTCCATACCGTAGACTAGAGAGAACGGGGTTACCCTAGTTGATGTACGTATTGAAGTGCGATAACCATGAAGAGCAAATGGTAGCATCTCATGCCAATCTTTGTATGTCATTGTCATCTTCTGCAAGATCTTTTTGATGTTCTTGTTGGCGGCTTCCACTATGCCATTCATCTTTGGTCGATACATAGAGGAATTGTGATGCTTAATCTTGAACTACATATAAAGTTCTGTGATCATAGATTTGTTAAGATTGGTACCATTGTTCGTGATGATCCTTTCGGGGATACCATACTGGTAGATAAGGTTATACTTAATGAATCGAGTCTTAACATTTTTGGTAACGGAGGAAAACGAAGTTGCTTCTACCCACTTCATGAAGTAATCAATAGTGACCAAGATGGAACGATTCCCATTAGAAGTAGTAGGCTTAATCTCTCCAATAATATTGATTCCCCACATTGCAAACGGCCAGGGAGCAGTCAAAACATTCAAAAGAACCGGAGGCACATGAACTTTGTCAGCATAAATCTGGCATTTGTGGCAAGTTCTGGAATGATGATGGCAATCAGTTTCCATGGTAGACCAATAATAACCTGCTCTCAGAATCTTCTTAGCCATTGTATGTCTGCTGGAGTGAGTACCAAAGACGCCTTCATGCATATCTTCCATAATTTTCTAAGCTTCCTTCTTGTCTACACAACGAAGCAAAGTCGAATTATGGTTGCGTTTGTACAAGATTCTGTTACTCAGAAAGAACTTGGCGGAGAACCTCCTATGAAATTTCTTTATCATTGATTGATGCTCCTTCAGGGTATTCCTGAGTTTTGAGGTATCTTTTTACTTCGTGGTACAAAGTATTTTCCTCTACTCCATCAATATCAACTACATAGAAATGTGCCGGTTCGTCTAGCCTCTCAATAGTAATTTGGGGATCTTCATTATCCCATTTGACTTTGAACATAGATGACATGGTAGCTAGTGCGTCTGCCAATTGATTCTCTTCTCGTGGAATGTGTTCTTTGAAGTACAAAATTAATGTCAACACATGCTCTCGCTAAGGAATGAGATTTGGATGCTTTGTGTCCCATTCTACCTTAATCTTATTGATCACTAGGGTTGAGTCCCCATATACATTCAAGAATTTAATTCTCAGATCAATGGAAGCTTTGATACCCATGAGGTATGCTTCGTACTCGGCCATATTGTTGGTACAGTAAAAACATAATCTGGCGGTGAAGGGCATATGGAAACCCTTTGGAGAGACAATCACAACACCAATTCCATTACCAAGTGCGTTGGAAGCTCCATCAAAAACCATATTCCATCGGGATCCTGGTTCAGGTCCTTTATACGATCCAGGCTCTTAATAATCAGTAACTAGCATGATATTCTCATCTGGGAACTCAAAATTCATAGACTGATAGTCGTCTACAGCTTGATGAGCCAAATGATCTACCAATACACTTCCTTTGATTTCCTTCTGAGTAGTGTACTGAATGTCGTATTCTGTCAAGACCATTTTCCATCTTGTTATTCTTCCAGAGAGAGTGAGTTTCTCGAATATGTATTTTATTGGATCCATCTTAGAGATCAACAAAGTAGTATGAGCCAACATATATTGTCTTAGTTGTGATTGCATTCACTCCAATCAAAGTGTTTTGATGAAGACCACCATACATAAATTTAAATAAGTATCAAGGCTATGGAAAAGAATATATTCAAGATCCTATAATATTTCAAGATCACTCTTTGAAGTCTTCTACATGTGTACAACCAACTTTCAAGATGAAGATTTATGAATATTCATCAACAAGTTAGGTACAAGTTTTAATTTGAGGTTTTTAAGATGATATAGTGCTTAAAATATACTTTAAATGTTTTACATAAGTGTCATGATCATTTAAGAGTATAACATTGCATGTCCATCCCTTAGAAAATAAATTTTTAGCACTTTCACTCAGTGGTAACCGGCTACAGGGTTACAGTAACCAGTTAGAGGACTTCACAGAATTAAAATTAAAATTTTGGTTCAGTGGTAACCAGTTATAGCTTTTGGGTAACCGGTTACAGGCATGAAAATTTGAAAATATATACGTTATCGTACATGTGTAATTGGTTACAGCCCTACGATAACCAGTTACCGCTGGAAAAAAATTCAAAATTTTTATGTTTTACATGGTTGTTGGATGATACCTCTTGGGGTCTAACCATTGCATCTTTTTACTCATTTAGGGTGTAATGAAAGGGTGCATTTAATATATAAAATTCATTTGCACTCATATCATAACATAACACATATTATTCAAAACTTTAAAAATTCTTAAGTGTTGTAAAACTTTGAGAATTTACATATTACATGTAACATTGTTTAGAACTTTCATACTCATCATTGTTTCAGCAAATATTGAGCACTAGATATGAATATTAACTTCCTATTAAATCTTGTTTTAGTATCTTGATAACCATTGTGTTATTCAAGAATTGATCATATTTTGTAAAAATCAGATTTTGTATAAGATTAACCTTGCATTCCAGGATTGTTGGAGCAAGTGTATGCATTAAAGAGGGTTTTTCTTCTTGCAATTAGTGTTGAAGATATTAAAGGTTTTAAGAGAATTTGATCTCCCTATAGATTAGATATTAAGGCATCACCTTTGGGGTGATTAGGATTGTGAAATCATTCTAAACTATAGTGAAATCTCTTCCGTGTTGGCAAGAGGACTAGAGTACTCTCGATCTATGAGGGGAACCAGTATACAACTGGTGTCTATTTACTTTCCGCACTTTATTTCTTTCATCACCATAATCCGAAAAATAAAAACTTAAAAAAAAAGGCAAAAATTGACCATCACCTAATCCACCCCACTCTTAGGCGCATTATTAACTTACATCTGGCATCAGAGCAAGTTAAGGTAACTTGTTCCTATTCGATCCAAAATGGCTTCCGCACAACCAACTTTCAAAGTTGGTGGTAGTAACAACAAACCTCCTTTGTTTTGTGGTGAATACTATTACTTTTGGAAAATTCGCATGAAGGCTCATCTAGAAGCACAAGGAGAATAAATATGGGATGATGTCCAAAATGGTCAGTTTACTCCGGTATGTGTTATCAATGGTGTTGGAACATCAAAGCCTAAAACATCATGGGATGATGATGATAAGAAAAAGGTCCTTTATGATAAGAAAGAAATTAATCTTCTTCAAGGTGCACTTGGCATGGATGAATTCTTTCGTGTTTCGGCATGCACAACGATAAAGGAAATTTGGGATACTTTGGTTGAAACACACAAAGGAACAGTCAAAGTCAAAAGATCAAGATTGAATACATTGAGTCAAAAGTTAGAGATGTTTAGAATGGAACCCAGAGAATCTATTCTTAATATGCATAAAAGATTTATTCATTTGACGAATCATTTAAAAGCTCTTGGTAAAACTCTCACCAATGACAAACTCAACCTAAAGGTGCTTCAATCTTTAACTAGAGAATGGCAGCCGAAAGTAACGGCTATTTCAGAAAATAAGAATTTATCCAATATGTCATCAACAACTCTATTTGGTAAACTTCAAGAGTACGAGACGGAACTTGGAAGACTTGCTAAGCATGAAAATCAAGAAAAAATTGATATTATGAACAAGGATCTTGAATGTCAAAAACAAGTTTTTCTCAAAGAAAAACAAGACTTTGTATGCAAAAAATGTGAATCATATACTTTTCAAATTGTTCAACTAAAAATAGTTATTGAACAATATGAAAAAGGTCAAATTGGTTTGGAAGGATTGCTTAGCCAACAAAGATATCCTAATGACAAAAGTGGACTTGGTTATTCAAAAGAAAATAAATCAAGTTCCAACAAAACCATTTTCGTAAAGGCTAGTAATCAATCTGAAACCAAGAAAACCAACAATGTGCAAATTAAGCATAATCATCAAAAGAAAAATAATATAGTTGTTAAGAAAAAACAAGTTCCAAGATACAAGAGAAACTTTATTCCAAATTGTTTTTATTGTGGTATTCTTGGCCATACATCTAATGCTTGCTATGTTAGAAACTTTAGTATGGAAAGTGGACACGATGTATGGGTTAAGAAAGGAACTAACTATGAAGGACTCAAGGCAACTTGGGTACCTAACAAGAAATAATTTCTTTGTTTTGTAGGTATGCTTGAAATCCACTCAAAGTTTGTGGTATCTCGATAGTGGATGTCTGAAGTATATGACGGGAGATGTTAACAAATTTTCACATCTAACATTAAAATCCAAGGTGTATGTCACCTATGGAGATAATACCAAAGGAAAAATTCTTGGCATTAAAAAGGTTTGTGCACCACCTTTCACATCTATTGAAGATGTACTTTATGTTGAAGGACTCAAGCACAATCTTCTAAGTATTAGCCAACTTTGTGATAAAGGATTCAAGATCAAATTCAATAAATAGGAATGTTTGATCATGGACGAAATAACCAATGAGGTAAAACTCAAAGATAAAAGAGTTAACAATATTTTTATGATTTCTTTAGATGAGTTGTCTTTGAAAGTAAAATTTATTATGGTAAACAATAATGAATCATGGTTATGGCATAAAAGGGCAGCCCATATACATATGGAACCTTTAAATAAATTAACCAAACATGATCTTGTCATTGGCTTACCAAAGATAAAATTTGTCAAAGATAAATTGTGTGATGCTTGTCAAAAGGGAAAATAAACTAGATCAACTTTCAAATCTAAGAATGTGGTGTCTACTACAAGGCCACTACAATTGTTGCATATGGACTTATTTGGTCCATCAAGAACAAGAAGCTTCGGAGGTAATGTTTATGCTTTAGTTATTGTTGATGATTTTTCTAGATACTTTGTTTCTTGTGCAGAAAAGTGATGCTTTTAAGGCATTTAATAAGTATGAAAAGCAAATTCAAAATGAAAAATCATTAAAGATTGCATCCATTAGAAGCGATCATGGTGGAGAATTCAAAAATTCATCTTTTGAAGATTTTTGTGAAGAACATGGTATCTCTCACAACTTTTCAGCACCAAGGACTCCACAATAAAATAGAGTAGTTGAAAGAAAGAATCATTTTCTAGTGGAACTTGCAAGAACAATGCTTAGTGATCCAAATCTACCAAAATATTTTTGGGTGGATGCGGTTAGTACGGCGTGTTATGTTGAAATCGAGTTATTATTAGACCTATATTGAAAAAGACTCCATATGAACTCTTCAAAGGAAGAAATCCAAACATTGCTCACTTTCATATTTTTGGATGCAATTATCCTCAACAATGACAAAGACAATCTCGGTAAGTTTGACGAGAAATCCAAAAAGGTATATTCCTTGGTTACTTTCTTTTAAGTAAAGCTTATAGAATATACAACAAAAGAAATTTAACTATACAAGACTCAATCTTCAAGATACATGTCTATACATGGCATTTGTATCTCAAATTGAACATTCCAAAATAGATGAACCCTTGTTGGATGATCATTTGATGGTTTTTATGCAAGAAGAATTAAACCAATTTGAAAGAAGTCAAGTTTGGGAACTAGTACCAAGACCAAATGGAAAACATATCATTGGAACTAGATGGATATTTGAAATAACTGGCCGAACCGTCATCCGATATTATGAAATATCAATCAATAAAGTCGCCACCGAACGTCTTTTATCCCGCCTAAAGAGAAAGGTAAACATCGAGAAAACCTGAAGAGGGAGAAATCACGGTATTGCGAATGAGAGATCGGTTAAGGGAGTTTGTTACGCGAGGGGAAGGTATTAGCACCCCACACGCCCGTAGTACTCTACGGTATCCACTCTTGTTGTCTAATCTATTGGGTGTGTAAAATCTATGTCTAGGTTGTACAGGGAATGCATGCAAAAGAAAGGAGAAAAGAATGTAGGGAAAATAAAAGTTGTGCTCGCTTGGGCCCTACCCCAATACCTATGTATTCCTTTTAAGGAATTAAAGCAGTTGTAGTTCGGCTTATATATTTTGATTGGTTTGTGTTTTTTAGTTAAGAATACAAAAGCAACAGACAAGATGGAAAAACATCAAATAGAACAACAAACGTCAACAATGATGATAAAATAACAAAAATATATGACAAGACATCGCATGGCAACACAAACTCAGATAAGGCGGCAAAACGCCAGTATGATAGCAAAATATCAGACCAGAAGATGAAACATTACACCTAACAATGATATTGAAAATCAAAGTAGGATAACAAACATGTGCGATGGAGAAACATTGGATAAGAGATAGGAAGATAACATGGTGTTGTACCCCAAAATTTTCCCTCTTACTTATCAAGGATTTTCACAAGATCTCCCTTGAATCAAGACTGCACTAGGATTTGATCAGCTCAAGACACCTCCTCAAGCACTGATGACTGAAAATTAGGGTTTGAGATTGCACAAGAAATTTTGAACTTCCAAGTCTCCATATGACTTTCATGGATCACTATGTACTCTCAAGATTACTCATGTCAAGTTTCAAGCCTTGAATCACATTTTTGATCAGTCAATTGAATAGTTGACCTAAAAATCAACTGTATTGAGGAAAAAGTCAACCATGGCCAATTTACAGTCAAACTTCATAATTTTTGATCCAAATCAACATTCTAAACCCATATGTGTCATTTTATCAAGTTTGGACCATAACTCCTCGAGAAATTTGATCAAATCATCAAAAGGGCAAAATGGTCAAAATTAGGGTTTTTACTGGGAAAGGGGAATTTCTGATTTTTTACCTAGCAAATGATCAATTGATTCAAGGCATGATCTTAAGAGTCCAATTACATCACTTTGACCTAATAACATGGTTCAAAACACTACAAGTCCATTGGATTGACAGATGAATTTTTTCAGTCAACTGATCAAAAGTCAACTGTATACTGAAAAGTCAAACTTTGATTTTTTGGTCAAAATCAAATGCCAAAGATCACAATTCATCAAAACATGTCAAAATATGAAACTTGTTCATCAAGAAATAAAGGATTTAATATTTTGTTTTGGAAAGTTGAAATTTCTTAACTTAGAAATTTTTCTAAGTATAGAAAATTTCTTTTTTTTTTCTCAACTTTGAGCCAAATTTTCACCATGATGCAAGATGATTCAAAGGAAACTTCCAACGTGAAAGTTGTAGATCTCCATGAAATATACAACTTTTATTCACACAATTTCTCTTAAAAATTCTTGGATATCAAGATATAATTTTGTGAATACATGCTCATGAACTAAAAATAACTTAGTGTAATTTTGCCCTTGTTAGGCAGATTTTTGACCTAATTTCATGGCAATTTTTCACATGGTTCCAAGAGGAATTTTCAAAAGCAATTCAAAGATGAGTTGTAGATAACATTACAAGATTTCCAAAATGTCCAAGAACTCCTTGAGATCATTCTTGAGTAGGGAGAATCGAAGAGATGAAATTGGTAATTTGTCACTTAGATTTCAAGCCATTTTGTGAAGAACATTGGATCCAATCCTCAAGCATGCTGAACAAATCCTACTTTGCAGGCTTCTAACTTGAATTTCACTCCATAATTAAATGTTTTCACAGTTGTTGTAAGCTTTAAGCCAAGCATTGAATGCATTGTACAAGAATAATTCCATTTTTGGGAGAAAGGCAACATTACCATTTTGGAAAAGCAAGCTTTATGCAAAGTCAGCTTGCATTGAGCCTTACACTTATTTTTTCTGCATAAACACACTCCACTCAATCAGAACAAGTATGTTTAAAGGTGTCACCCCCCTACAAGCTTTGTACTACACCTTGAAACCATGCTTGCTAGCTTTGCTTCACAAACAAGTAACCAAGCAAACATGTGAGTTTTTAAAATATGAGTTGTTACAAGACTTAAGACCACTTGCTTATAAGTAGACACACTATTTTCAAGTTGAAACACGAACGCTAAGACTCCAAAACACTCCCAAACACTTTGCAACTTAGAATTTGCCATAGCGTGACAGTTTTGAACCTCACATAGCCATCTCTAAATCCACTCATGTGTATTGAGTTTTAACCACCCAAACACTTAATATACATCATATCAAAGTGATCCAGGCCCCTTTTTCAAGACTGTAGCTCTTCCTTCACCATCCACCATTTTCAAATATCAAGCTTGCAGGTTGACTTGAGTAGAGAGATTCAGAGACTTTCAGAATAAAGTAAGGGTTGGAATACACTCAAGGAGGTCCAGACAAGCTAAACGGATCCTCAGGCCTTCTCAAAACTTGCTCAAACTCCATTCACGATTCTAGCTGCAAGAGGTAAAAACTCAAACTTCTATCTCTTCATACAAGCATCATTTGATCCTGATTTGTGAAAACAAGATGTAGATATCCTTGCTCTAAATATAACCATGTTCATAGTTTCCATTTATATTAATTGTGTATAGAGAATTTTGGATTTGAAATTTCTGCAAAATTTAGGTTTCAAATTAGGGCCAGTAAAATTAAATTTTATCTTTGACTTTTAGTTTACATAAGTTATATGTTTGAACTCGTGGAAAGAAACACCACAACTTTCATGTTTGAACTTTCCATTTTTATGGAGAAATGAGGAAGATACAGGTGGTCCGGCCATGACTCAAGGTTGAAGATGAAGTTGCCTTTATGAACCAGTTTCTAATATATATTTATGTTTGTGTTTATATAAACGGATGTACAGCCAACCCAGTGGTAAGGTAGTGCGCGTAATTTCTAGAGGTCACGGGTTCGAGCCTCAGTGTGCTGCCTTTTGCATTTTTCTCACTTTTTTCCATTTTTTGGTCTCTTGCAGCGCTGGGCTTCTTATTTCATGGGCCTATGGTTTTTTTGCTAACATCATGCATCCTGCTTACTTGTGACACCCCTGGCCCATTATCATTTTATTTATTTATTTTATTCTCATTTTTATTTTCTTAAATATATTTTTCTTAATATTAAAAATCATAAAAAATATAAAAATGATAGATTTATATTTTGGCTTATTTTATTTTATTTTTCTCATAAAAATTATTTTTATTTAGTTATATATTATCTATTTTTATTAAGTAACCTTGTAAATTAAATTAGAATTAGGTTAATATTTATTTTTTCTTTATACCTATTAAATATATTATTTTAATATAAAAAAGACCAAAAATATCTCATAATGCCATATATTATTTTCAAGACAAAAAAAATACAAAAAATACATTTTTCTTAAAAAACTTATTTTCTTTTAATCAAATAGAATTAGGGTTTTATTCAAAAATATTTTCTTAAATAATTTATTTTCTTAATTGATTTAAGTTAATCTTGATTTATTTATTTTCTGATTAGGTTTAGGTTAAAGCTTTTTTTCACATAAAAAACCAAACAAAAATCTTCTTTGCATTTACATATCCTTGCATATTTAATTCATCTTGCATATTCCAATTCTTGTATAAATTCAATTTGGTTGTAATAGATTAATTAGATTTACATTATTGCAGTCCCCATTCACAAATTGTATACCCCCTCCCACAAGTATTGTAATAGCGTAGTAACTTTAAATTTAGCAATTTATCACTTTTACATAATATGCTAGTAATTAGGGTTTGTATGGGAATATAAAAATTAATCAAATAGAAAACCCTAATTCAAGACAAACACAAGCATTAAAATGACACACTTGCACACAAGCACCCCTAGGGTTATCCCACTTGGTTGCCTTACAAAAATGGCCATATTACGCATGTAAGGTATCTTAGCAAAAAACAAACAAATACAAGATCATAGTCCCTCGATGACGCTATTCAAAGTTGCCTTATAAAATGATCTTAGTCACTCAAAAAGAATGTTAAGATACCTTGCAATATTGCTAATCATGGTTATACAAGGACCCACGCCCGTCCCGGTTACATCCAAAGATAGGGTTGCTTACCAAATCAATGGTAAGACAACAATGTCAAAGGAAAAGGAAATGAACAAGAAAGACATTTGAGTAGTTAGATTGCTCCTAACTACTTGCTCCATTTCAAAACAAACACATACACTTTCAAACATCTTACAACATTGAAAACATTCTCAAAAAGATCAACATCTTTGTATACATTCTTACAAACGAGAATCATTACAAAGATTGCCTAAACAATGGCCTCTTTTACAAAATATTTTCAAAACCACACAAAGCATAATTTCAAACAAAAGCAAGTGATCTAGCAAGTAACTAAGAGCCCATGGAAAACCATGGATGAAAAGGGTGTTAATACCTTCCCTTTTCATAATCTACCCCCCGAACTCAAGAAACAATCTCAAAGGTATTTCCTATGCTTTTTCACCTTTCCTTTTGGATAAAAGAAAAGTCGGTGGCGACTCTTGCTAACCGCAACATTTATGATAAAACGCAAAATCTTAAGTCAGTTCTCCCACCGTATCACAGAACCGACGACTCTGCTGGGGAAATTTCTAAAAGTAGGGTTACCTTAGGGATAGATCACATTTACTTGCTTACACTGTTTGACTTGTATGCTTTACATTATGGTTCTTTGTTTGGGTTTGAATCCTTTACCCGGATTTGGGATACATTATAGGTAAGTAGCAATACATTGTGGAAACTGTGCAGGGTATACCGACATGGTCTAAGCAATAGCTACGTTAGTGCAACATATTTATGGGTACCGGTAGCCTTTGAGTTAATCAAAGAGAATACGAGGCCATTGAGTGATGTCATGAAGCACTAATGAACTTCTAGAACCTTTACTTAACCAACTTGGCCTCTAGGATGTAGTGAGATGACCGACTTTGGTGCAGTCCGAAGTTGGTAGATACTCGATACTACACTCATTGAGGTTTGGTTTCTTGGGATATTTTGGTCGCCATTAGAGAGGCTTGAGCTGAAACAATGACCAAGGGAACAATCCAGTGATATTGAACTCCTTAGAACCCGGTTATTATTACTAGGACAAGTTTAAGCCAACTAAACTTCAAGAGGGTACTTACCTATAAAACTCCATGCAAGCCTAAACTAAGGACTTGTTTGCTTTGCTTGTATATGCATACTTGTACATAACATCATGAACATCACATACATCCACTAACCATTTCAAGGATTTTGGGATTCATCTTTGTTCTTGTTTTGTAGGATATGGGTTCACTTCACAGGAAAACTATTCAAGTCAACCTTGTGAGAATCTGTCCACAACTTAAGGGGCTAGCTTCAAGAATTCCTGAAAACTCTCCATTCACCGAGAGACATGGTCGTCTACTCAACTTGGTCACCTTCAACACATATGAGGATATGATGAAGGTGCTCTTTCAGTTCTTCGATCCTTTACACCATTGCTTCTCATTTCCCGACTATCAACTTGTGCCTACTTTGGAAGAATTCTCCAAACTCTTGAGGATTCCCATTCTCAGTCAACTACCTTTCAACAGTATGAAAAGAGATCCAAAGCCAGAAGAGATTTCTCAAGCTCTACACTTGCACTCATCTGATGTCACAACTCATTGGGAAACAAGGAGTGGTGTCAAAGGTTTCTTAGTAAAGTTCCTGTTTGAGAAAGCCCAAAGCTGTTGGAATTCCTTGGATCTACAAGCCTTTGAGGAAATTGTGGCTCTCCTCATCTATGGTATGGTTTTGTTTCCAAATCCTGACCAACTCATAGATGTGAACGCCGTCAAAATCTTCATATCACGCAACCCGGTGCCTACATTACTAGGGGATATCCTACATTCTTTTCACACTCACACAATGAGGAAAAGAGGTGTCCTAATGTGTTGCACTCCTATATTGGCAAGATGGTTTATTTATCATCTTCCCCAATCTGTATTAAAGAATGAGCAGGGTTCAAGGTGGTCACAAAGGTTGGTGACGCTCAAACATTCAAACATTCATTGGTGCTCCCGATCCAAAGAGAATGTTATCATTGTCGATCGGTGTGGAGAATTCCATAATGTCCCTTTACTTGGAATTAGGGGAGGAATCACCTACAACCCATGTTTAGCCTTAAGACAACTTGGTTACGCCCGAAGGGATGGTCCGCACGAGATGCTGATTCAAGGTTTGGTGTTCGACTATGACAATGACAATCAAGGTCTTTGCCAGATATTTATCCGAGTTTAGAGGATGTTAAACAAGGTGGATAGCAAGACTTTGGGTCACAATAATTCCATCCCTCTTGAGCCTTACCTCAAATGGGTACGGACTCGTGCTCAGAGTCTTATGATGCCTTACCCCTCCATTCTCCCGGTAATCATTGAGCATGTCATGGAGGGAGTGTTCCATACACTATCCTATATCCTAACATGCCCACATCTCTTGAAGACTTACAAAGGGATTAGATACAACTCAAGGGAGAGCGAGATACTTTCGAAGCCCAATTCTACGCAAGAGAGGAGAAGGTTTTGGAACTCACTAGGCTACTTCATGAGGAGTAGACTCTGAATGCCTACATTGCACCAAAGAGGATGCGTACTACCTTTTTATCTTAGAGTTTTTATATTATTTTTCCCAAGAGGCATTGATGTATTCAAGCTTTAACTTATTTATATAACGTGTGTTTCCTTTTTGTCTAAAACGAATTTGAATCTTAAAATCCTTGAAAACATTGCATATGCATATATCATTCATCATAACATAAGCAGCTTTTTGCAACAAGTCTCCTCATCTCTCTACTGTTTATTTCAGTAAGATGGATCTTGAGCAAACAGTGAAGGATCTTCAAGCTCAGAATACACAGTTTCAACAGTTTCTTTTGACGCTAGCTAAGGGACAAGAAGAATTAAAGACTTTGCTAGCTGAAGAGAGGAAAAAGAAAACCAAGAAGGTAACCGGAGTCTTAAACATGGGAAGAAGATTTCATGGGCAGACAAGAAGGACTTTGGACTTTGCAACAACATCCGGTGAAAGAGACAACCAAGATGGTAAAGGAAAGGAAACAATTATCCCGTTAGAATCAGAAGAGGAAGAGGAAGAAGAAGACTACTCTGAAGAGAAATACCCTCCAGCTGATGACAAGTACAAACATCTTGAAGAGCGTTTGAGCGCGATGGAAATCCAAAAGGTGCCTGGCTTGGATTTTGAAGAATTGGGTTTGGTGTCAGGGATTGTGATTCCTTCGAAATTCAAAGAACCTGTATTCTCTAAATATGACGGAGTTTCATGCCCTAAGATGCATCTCCAGTCATTTGTGAGGAAAATTCAACCCCATACAGCTGATAAAGACTTATGGGTGCACTTCTTCCAAGACAGTCTGTCTGGAACTCAACTTGACTGGTTTTGCCAACTTGAAAGAGCCAACGTTCACAATTGGGAAGATCTTGCTGCAACTTTCTACAAACAATATCAGTACAATTCCGATCTGGCGCCTACCCGTACTTAACTCCAGAGTATGGCCATGGTTTCTAATGAAGGTTTCAAGGACTATGCACAAAATGGAGATATTTGGCTGGAAGAGTTCAACCCCTATGTCTGAGAGAGAATTGGTAGACATGTTCTTGGGCACCTTGTTTGGTCCCTTCTTTAATCATTTAATCGGAAGTTCATCTGCAGGTTTTACTGAACTAATACTGACCTGAGAAAGGATAGGAGCTGGTATAAGGAATGGAAAGATTCAGAAAGACACATCTGCTTCTACAGTTGTAAGGAAGCCCTTTATCAGAAAGAAAGAGGTGGATGTCGTATATCCATAAAGAAACCAAGATAGGGTCGAACGCCTTCCAATGGTGGGGGCCGTTATGATCCTAAAACATGCATCTGATAAGCAAAGAAATAATCAACCAAGGGTAGAAAGGCCAGTCAGGTAGTTCACCAGAATCAACATGACCCCGTCTCAAGTATTACCTCATTTACTAAGATCCAACTTGGTGACCTTGAAAGAAGCTCCGAAAAACCCTAATACAACATCTCCTCATTATCATCCCAATGCCTGTTGCGCATACCACTCTGAAAGTGCTGGTCATGATACTAATAACTGTTGGGCTCTAAAGAACAAAATACAAGACCTCATTGAAGAAAAAGAAATTGAGTTCGATGCGCCTGAAAAGCCAAACGTCATTTCTGCTCCTATGCCCATACATGGTCATCATACCAATGCCATTGAAGAAGGATTGTTTGTTACTTCAGTTAATGAAGTTATGACCCCACTTCTGACTATTAAAACGAACTTGTTCAATGCTGGTGTGTTCCTGGGCTGTGATGAAGATTTCCGTTTCTGTTTATCCTCATCAACTAGTTGTCCTTTGTTTAAAGTAGGCGTTCAGTGCCTGATAGATAACAAAGAGATTTTGTTTGAAAAGACTCCTGTTCCACCTGTTTCTCTTGAAGATGTTTCTATCATTACCATTTTCGCCAATTCTTCCAGGGTCTCCACCAAAAGACCCGTTAGAATTACATCAGTTCTGAAAGCAACTCCTTTAATAATCAAAATTCCTGGACCAGTCCCATATGTGTCAGACAAAATCGTGCTCTGGAATTATGTAGGGGAGGTCTACTATCATGGTATCAAGCAAGACTGTCCGGCCACCGAAGAGATAAATTTCGAGAAAGAATATTTTGACGCCAGTAATATTGCAGGAACCAGTAAGATTACCCGAAGCGGTAAGATCTTCTCTCCAGAAATTGCTCCCCCAAAGGCTAGTTCTGGACCCGTAATTATCCCTGTGGATGCTCTAAAGGTTGCTCCCATACCCATAATCATCTATGTAAGTACTCCTATTGATGAAGTCGTTAACACCCCTATTATCATTCCTACCAACACTCCTACTGCCAAAACTCGAGGAAAAAGTATTTTGGTTGAGCCTGTCTGGACGAAGGCCCAGTCATTGACTATCCCTGAGACTTCCAAGAAAGAAATGGAGGAAATCCTAAAAATTATAAAGAGGAGCGATTATGATGTAGTTGAACAATTGGGGAAAACTCCCTCTAAAATATCCATGCTGGCATTACTACTATGTTTCGAGGCACATGCAAAAGCCTTGGTAAAGTTCTTAAAAACTGCCCATGTACCTTAAGAGACATCTGTCGATCAGTTTCAAGACTGCGTAGTTAGCCTAACTGCGGACAATGGTTTAGGTTTTTCAGATGCTGATCTGACACTAAGGGGAAGGAAGCATAATGAGGCATTGTATGTATCAGTAGAACGTAGGGGCACAACTCTGGCCTTTTGGTGGACACAGGCTCATCTTTGAATGTATTACCGAAAAAAGCTCTTGATAGACTTGACTACGAGGGACTGACATTAAAGTCAAGTAACATATTAGTAAGGGCTTTTGATGGTTCGAAGAGAATGGTGCATGGGGAAGTGGATATCCCCATAAAGGTTGGAACCCAAACTTTCAATTCAACCTTTTATGTAATGGACATCCGCCCTTCATACTCCTGCTTGCTAGGCCGACCATGGATCCACAATGCTGGCGCTGTTACCTCTACATTGCACCAGATGTTGAAGTATCCAGTTCAAGGGAAGATTATCACCGTCCATGGAGAGGAAGAATACATGATCAGCCATCTCAATTCCTTCAGATATGTGGAATTGGACAGTGAATTCATTGAAACTCCATTTCAACACTTTGAAGAGGTCCCCCAAGATGTGGCAGTGACCAAGGTTGTGTCTCAAATTCCCAAGATTACAAGGCCTCCACTCTGGATGTCATCTCTGAAGGATGCCAAAGCAGTGGTAGAGGAAGGTGGATGCACTATCTGGGGCAACTCCCAGATATCCCATATAAGTCTGACGAGTTTGTCCTAGGTTTCACTTCAAGTGCTCAAAAGGTTGTACGTCGTGCCCGTGCTGGAGGACCACCCTTGAAGATCAGTAACTGTGAAGTCAATGCGATAGAAGGTGGTGAAGATGATTGCAACCTGGAGGATTGGATCTTCCTGACTGTCAATGGAGGGCTCAGCAATTGGGAGGCTAGAGACTTCGTCCCGATCACTTTCATCCCTCAGTAATTTGTCTTTACATTTTGTTGGATCTGTAATATTCAAAACAATTCGCACTCTTAAAACCTTGTGTCTTACCCGAGGCAAAATGGTCCATTTGTAAGGCTTATTATCTCATTTTTCATATGACATCAATGAATCATGGACGATTTCGCATACAAACTTTTGTGCTCATTGTTTTTCTTTTACATTTTACTTTCTTTCAAAGATAGCTATACCCTTACATACACCCACACTCACAATGCATGTATACATCCATTCGGGATCCCATGGGTAACGATACTACTATGGCCTTTTGTGAATCTGAGAATCTAATCTACCAAGCCGAAGACAAATGTGAGGAAGATTGTGAAGTACCAGGGGAACTTGCCAGACTGCTACAACAAGAAGAAAGAACCATTCAGCCTCACGAGGAACCCGTGGATACAATTAACCTAGGTACCGAAGAAGACAAAAAAGAGGTCAAGGTGGCTGCCAATCTGGAACCCAGTATCAAGAGGCGTCTGATTCAATTGTTACACAATTATGTCGAAGTCTTTGCCTGATCGTATGAAGACATGCCAGGACTTGATGAAGATATTATGGTATATCGTCTGCCTATAAGAGAGGATTGTCTGCCAGTAAAACAAAAGGTTTCCCGCATAAGGCCTGACATGTCAGAAAAGATTAAAGCAGAAGTCATGAAGCAATTCAACGCTGGATTCTTGGTTGTCACCTCTTACCCCCAATGGGTTGCCAATGTTTTTCCCGTACCCAAAAAGGACGGCAAAGTGTGAATGTGTGTGGACTACAGAGATTTGAATAGGGAGAGCCCTAAGGATGATTTTCCACTCCCCCACATTGATATCCTAGTTTACAATACGGCACAACACAAAGTGTTTTCCTTCATGGACGGATTCTCAGGATACAACCAAATCAAAATGGCACTTGAGGACATGGAGAAAATAACATTTGTCACACAGTGGGGCACATTCTGCTACAAGGTTATGCCATTCGGACTGAAGAATGCTGGGGAAACCTATCAACGTGCCATGGTAGCTCTATTTCACGACATGATACATCACGAAATAGAGGTCTACGTGGATGATATGATACCCAGATCTCAAACAGAAGAGGAGCATCTCGATCACTTACAAAAACTATTTGAGAGACTGAAGAAATACAAGCTGAGGTTGAATCCGAACAAATGCACATTTGGGGTACGGTCTGGTAAACTCCTAGGCTTTATCGTCAGCAAAAAAGGTATCGAGGTTGATCCTGCCAAAGTTAAAGCAATACAAGAGATGCCTGCTCCTCGTACTGAGAAGGAAGTCAGAGGATTCTTGGGACGTTTGAACTATATCGCCAGATTCATTTCTCACCTGACAGCTACTTGCGAGCCAATCTTCAAGTAGTCAAATGGAATAATGAATGCCAAATTGCTTTTGAAAAAATAAAAGAATACTTACAAGATCCTCTTGTGTTGATACCACTAGTCTAGGGAAGACCATTGATCATGTATCTGACTGTTTTAGAAAACTCAACGGGGTGTGTATTGGGGAAGCATGACGAGTCTGGCCGAAAAGAGCACGTTATTTACTACCTGAGCAAAAAGTTTACTGACTATGAAACCAGATATTCACTGCTCGAGAAAACTTGTTGCGCTCTGGCACGGGCTGCTCGCCGGCTAAGACAGTATATGCTGACTCATACTACCTTGCTGATATCTAAAATGGATCCGATAAAGTACATCTTCGAGAAGCCTGCTCTTTCTGGGAGAATAGCGAGATGGCAGATGATCCTGACAGAATATGATATACAGTATACTACCCAGAAAGCTATAAAGGGCAGTGTACTAGCTGATCACCTCGCTGACCAAGCTGTAGAAGACTACCAGTCCATGAAGTTTGAATTTCCGGATAAAGACATCATGACATTAGACAACTGTGGAGAATTCAGGCCATATGACAGACCTGAAAAAGGATCCCGATGGATCCTGTTCTTTGATGGGGCATCAAATGCACTCGGCAATGGTATTGGTATTGTACTCATATCTCCGGAAGGGTGTCATACTCCATTT
Organism: Vicia faba; assembly: GCA_948472305.1. Taxonomy (NCBI): domain Eukaryota; kingdom Viridiplantae; phylum Streptophyta; class Magnoliopsida; order Fabales; family Fabaceae; genus Vicia; species Vicia faba. Next base: position 1,632,151,537 of record OX451736.1, read on the forward strand.
ACCGCAACACTTTGCTTCAATTGTACAAACAACATGGCGGAGTACGAAGCATGCATCTTCGGTCTCAAAGCTGCCATAGACTTAGGAATAAAATCCTTGGATGTATTCAGAGACTCAGCTTTGGTTATCAGCCAGATCAAAGGGGAATGGGACACCAAACACCCAAACCTTATCCCTTACAAAGAACATGTTTTGACATTGCTACCACATTTTGAGAAGATTACCTTCGAGCATTTCCGGCGAGAAGAAAATCAGCTAGCAGATGCTCTAGCCACAATGTCATCTATGTTTAAACTTAATTGGGATGATGAGGCACCCCAGATCACCATTGAACGAATGGAAGAACCAGCGCACTGTCACGAGATTAATACTGAAGAAGTAGTGGACCAGCCTTGGTTTCACGAAGTCAAGAGGTATCTCGAGACCCAAGAATATCCAGAAGGAGCTTCGGTCAATGATAAGAAGTTCTTGAGGAGATTCTCTGCTATGTTTTTCCTTAGTAATGGCATCTTGTATAAACGCAATCATAACTCTGTGTTACTTCGGTGCGTAGATAAGGTTGAAGCTAAAAGGATCATGGCTAAATTACATGAAGGCACTTTTGGCACCCACTCCAGTGGGCATACGATGGCAAAGAAAATCCTCCGGGCAGGCTATTACTGGTCTACCATGGAAGCAGACTGCTATCAACACTCTCGAACCTTCCATAAATTCCAGATTTATGCTGACAAGGTGCACGTACCTCTGATTCCTCTAAATGTCTTAACGGCTCCTTGGCCCTTTGCTATGTGGGGGATTGATATGATTGGCGAAATCAAGTCAACAACCTCTAATGGACACCGCTTCATCCTAGTGGCCATTGACTATTTTAAAAAGTGGGTGTAGGCTGCTTCCTTCGTTTCTGTCACCAAGAATGTTGTTGCCCGCTTCATCAAGCAAAATCTCATTTGTCGGTACGGTATCCCAGAAAGGATCATCACTGACAACGGTACAAATCTCAACAACACTATGATTACCGCATTGTGCGAGCAATTCAAGATTCAGCATCATAATTCTTCTCCCTATCGGCCAAAGATGAATGGTGTTGTCGAAGCTGAAAATAAGAACATTAAAAAGATCATACAGAAAATGACAGTCACATACAAAGACTGGCATGAGATGCTACCATTCGCTCTCCACGGGTATCGTACCACGGCTCGAACATCAACTGGGGAAACACCTTATTCTTTGGTATATGGCATGAAAGCCGTCTTGCCTATTGAAGTTCAGATCCCCTCTCTGAGGATTATGAAAGATGCAGGATTAAACAAAAACGATTAGATCCAGACTCGACTTTATCAACTGAACTTGATTGATGAAAAGAGACTTACTGTTGTTTTCCATGGTCAAATGTATCAAAAACGGATGATCAAGGCTTTCAACAAGAAAGTAAGGCACCAAGTGTATCAAGTTGGGGATCTAGTGATCAAACGCATCATCTTGCCACAAGGTGATCCCAGGGGCAAATAGACTCCTACCTATGAAGGACCATTTTTAATCAAAAACATATTCTCTGGGGGGGCAATGATATTGACCACCATGGATGGCGACGACCTGCCACACCCTGCGAACGCAGACATAGTCAAAAGATACTACGCATAAGAGACCCGCTAGGTTGATACATCTAGGAAAAATAAGGGCATCCCGGCGAACCAAAAGGTTCGGGAAAAATTTAGGGATAAAACAAAAATCTGTACACCCGGCAAGTTGAAAACCCGAAAGGGCGACTTGGGCAAAAAAGGGTTTCCCGGTGGACCCCAAAAGGGAGGTCTAGGAAAAAGTTAGGGAATTAAGGCGTACGACCATGTCCCGTTGGATCACTTTATGGACAAACTTTAGCTTCCACTGACAAACTCAGAGGTTCTGATCAATTCAATCATCTTTGGGCGAGGCAACAAATAGACAAGATGCTCAGAGATACGAAGGCTATAGCAGAATGGAAACCCCATGGGATTATTACACATAGATATCTTTTCTTTGTATCAAAATTTTCATTTTTTTTATGACAACATTCTCTTACCAGAATGTTTGTCTCCTTGTACAAATACTTACTCAAAGTCAATACAAAGATATCCCTTTGAAAGTGCAAAAACTATTTGTCTTTTCTTTATGCTTGTGTTTTGTTTACAAAAACGTCCAATGATTCATTGTTGAACATATGCATTTGAACAAAATTACTGTTTACAAATAAACAAAATGAAAAGAGGAAATTACTGATAGGTTGAAAGGATAGGGAAATATCTCTAGACTATTACCTAAGAAATTCCCACAGTACATCATTTAATCCCCAGCGGAACAAAACTCCCAGTTATCACTCCCCAGTAGAAGTCGTCAAATTTCTCAGGATTCCCCATTGGAATTTTACAAGTAGTATACGACATTCCCATTACAACAGAGTTTATTTCTCTCGGCAGAAATTCATCAATACTTCTAATTCAATACGTGAAGACTTACATATCCTCAGCAACATTCAAGGATTTATTTTCCTCAATCCAACAACAATGCAACAAATTAGCTCACATACGCATACATTGCATCCATATATCATAAACATTGATAACGCAAATGCATTATACTATGCATTTCATACAACATAAACATTTTATTTTAGCTAACATTTTACCCTTTTTAGGATAAGGTTAACAGCTACCATTAACAAGTTCCAAAATCTTTTGATACAGTTCAGATACGCTCCGGACACGGATGCCATTCTGATACTCATTCAGATTCAATCTTTTGATATAGTTCAGATACGCTCCAGATATGGATGCCATCCTGATACTCATTCATACTCAACTTTCAAATACGATTCAGATACGCTCCAGACACGGATGCCATTTTGATACTTATTCAGATTCAGTCTTTAGATACGGATCAAATATGCTCCAGACACGGATGCCATTCTGATACTCATTCAGACTCAACTTTCAGATACGCTCCAGACACGGATGCCATTCTAACACTCATTCTGATTTAACTTTTAAGTAAAGTACAGATACACTCCAGACACAGATACCATTCTGATACTTAGTCAAAGCCTCTTCCAGATACAGTAAAGATACGCTCCAGACACGGACGCCATTCTAGTATTCATTCTTTCAACTTACAAATTATAATTCAACAATCACTTTTGGATGGCATCTACAATACCATCTCCAACAACTATCTAGCACCTCTCCAAATGGCATCTTTAAGCCTATTCCTTCGACTCTTACATTACCAAGTGCAAATTTCTGGGCACTTTAGTGTCCAATCATCTTCCACCTTCGAGTCACGAATGGCAAGACTTGTCAATCTAACTCTCCATGCATAAGAAGATTGAACAGGGGAAGCTGTTGTACCCCATAATTTTCCCTCTTACTTATCAAGGATTTTCACAAGATCTCCTTTGAATCAAGACCGCACTAGGGTTTGATCAGCTCAAGACACCTCCTCAATCACTGATGACTGGAAATTAGGGTTTGAGATTGCACAAGCAATTTTTAACTTCCAAGGATCCATATGACTTTCATGGATAATTATGGACTCCCAAGATTACTCATGTAAAGTTTCAAGCCTTGAATCACACTTTTGATCAGTCAATTGAACAGTTGACCTAAAAATCAGCTGTATTGAGGAAAAAGTCAACCATGGCCAATTTACAGTCAAACTTCATAATTTTTTATCCACGTCAACATTATAAACCCATATATGTCATTTGATCAAGTTTGGACCACAACTCCTCAAGAAATTTGATCAAATCATCAAAAGGGCAAAATGGTCAAAATTAGGGTTTTGACTGAGAAAGGGGAATTTCTGATTTTTGACCTAGAAAATGATCAATTGATTCAAGGCATGATATTAAGAGTCCAATTGCATCACTTTGACCTAATAACATTGTTTAAAAGACTACAAGTGCATTGGATTGACAAATGAATTTTTTTAGTCAACTGTATACTGAAAAGTCAAACTTTGACTTTTTGGTCAAAATCAAATGCAAAAGATCATAATTTATCAAAACATGTCAAAATATGAAACTTTTTCATCAATAAATCAAGGATTTAAGATTTTGTTTTGAAAAGTTGAAATTTCTTAACTTAAAATTTTTTCTAAGTATAGAAAATTTCTTATTTTTTCTCAACTTTGAGCCAAATTTTTACCATGATGCAAGATTATTCAATGGAAACTTACAACATGAAAGTTGTAGATCTCCATGAAATCTACAACTTTTCTTCACACAATTTCTCTTAAAAATTCTTGTATCTCAAGATATAATTTTGTGAATACATGCTCATGAACTAAAAATAACTTAGTGAAATTTTGCCCTAGTTAGGCAAATTTTTTACCTAACTTCATGGCAATTTTTCACATGGTTCCATGAGGAATTTTCAAAATCAATTTAAATATGAGTTGTAGAGGACATTGCAAGCTTTCCAAAATATCCAAGAACTCCTTGAGATCATTCTTGAGTAGGGATAATCGAAGAGATGAAGTTGGTAATTTGTCACTTAGATTTCAAGCCATTTTGTGAAGAACATTGGATCCAATCCTCAAGCATGCTGAACAAATCCTACTTTGCAGGCTTCTAACTTGACTTTCACTCCATAATTAAATGTTTTCAAAGCTGTTTGAAGCTTTAAGCCAAGATTTGAATGCATTGTACAAGAATAATTCCATTTTTGGGAGAAAGGCAACATTGCCATTTTGGAAAAGCAAGCTTTATGCAAAGTCAGCTTGCATTGAGCCTTGCACTTATTTTTTATGCACAAACACACTCCACTCAATCAGAAAAAGTATGTTTAAAGGTCTCATCCCCCCTACAAGCTTTTTACTACACCTTTAAACCATGCTTGCTAGCTTTGCTTCACAAACAAGTAACCAAGCAAACATGTGAGTTTTTAAAATCTGAGTTGTTACAAGACTTAAGACCACTTGCTTATAAGTAGACACACTATTTGCAAGTTGACACACAAATTCTAAGAATCCAAAACACTCCCAAACACTGCAACTCAGAATCTGCCATAGCTTGACAGTTTTGAACCTTACATAGCCATCTCCAAATCCACTCGTGCGTATTGAGTTTTGACCACCCAAACACTAAATATACATCATATCAAAGTGACCCAGGCCCCTGTTTCAAGACTATAGCTCCTCCTTCACCATCCACCATTTTCAAATATCAAGCTTGCAGGTTGACTTGAGTAGAGAGATTCAGGAACTTTTAGGATAAAGTAAGTGTTGGAATACACTCAAGGAGGTCCATGCAAGCTAAACAGATCCTCAGGCCTTCTCAAAACTTGCTCAAATTTCATTCATAATTCCAACTACAAGAGGTAAAAACTCAAACTTCTATCTCTTCATACAAGCATCATTTGATCCTGACTTATGAAAACAAGATGTAGATATCCTTGCTCTAAAGCTAACCATGTTCATAGTTTCCATTTATATTAACTGTGTATACAAAATTTTGGATTTGAAATTTCTTCAAAAATTAGGTTTCAAATTAGGGCCAGTAAAATTAGATTTTATCTTTGACTTTTAGTTTACATAAATTATATGTTTGAACTCGTGGGAAGAAAAACCACAATTTTCATGTTTGAACTTTCCATTTTTATGGAGAAATGAGGAAGATACAGGTGGTCCAGCCATGGCTCAGGGTTGAAGATGAAGTTGCCTTTAGGAACTAGTTTCTAATATATATTTATGTTTGTGTTTATATAAACGGATATACAGTCACCCCAGTGGTAAGGCAGCGCGCGTAATTTCTAGAGGTCACAGGTTCGAGCCTTAGCACGATGCCTTTTGCATTTTTCTCACTTTTTTCCATTTTTTTGGTCTCTTGCAGCGCTGGGCTTCTTATTTCATGGGCTTATGGTTTTTTTGCTAACATCATGCATCCTGCTTACTTGTGACACCCCTGGCCCATTATCATTTTATTTATTTATTTTATTCTTATTTTTATTTTCTTAAATATATTTTTCTTAATATTAAAAATCATAAAAAATATAAAAATGATAGATTTTATTTTATTTTTCTCATAAAAAATATTTTTATTTAGTTATATATTATCTATTTTTATTAAGTAACCTTGTAAATTAAATTAGAATTAGGTTAATATTTATTTTTTCTTTATACCTATTAAATATATTATTTTAATATAAAAAAGACCAAAAATATCTCATAATGCCATATATTATTTTCAAGACAAGAAAAATACAAAAATATTTTTTTCTTAAAAAACTTATTTTCTTTTAATCAAATAGAATTAGGGTTTTATTCAAAAATATTTTCTTAAATAATTTCTTTTCTTAATTGATTTAAGTTAATCTTGATTTATTTATTTTCTTATTAGGTTTAGGTTAAAGCTTTTTTTCACATAAAAAACCAAACAAAAATCTTCTTTGCATTTACATATCCTTGCATATTTAATTCATCTTGCATATTTCAATTCTTGTATAAATTCAATTTGGTTGTAATAGATTAATTAGGTTTATATTATTGCAATCCCCATTCACAAATTGTATACCCCCTCCCACAAGTGTTGTAATAGCGTAGTAACTTTAAATTTCGCAATTTATCGCTTTTACGTAATATGCTAGTAATTAGGGTTTGTATGAGAAGATAAAAATCAATCAAATAGAAAACCCTAATTCAAGACAAACACAAGCATGAAAATGACACACTTGCACACAAGCACCCCTAGGGTTATCCCACTTGGTTGCCTTACAAAAATTGCCATATTGTGCATGTAAGGTATCTTAGCAAAAAACAAACAAATACAAGATCATAGTCCCTCGATGACGCTATTCAAAGTTTCCTTATAAAATGATCTTAGTCCCTCAAAAAGAATGTTAAGATACCTTGTAATATTTCTAATCATGGTTATATGATGACCCACGCCCCTCCCGTTTACATCCAAAGATAGGGTTGCTTACCAAATCAATGGTAAGACAACAATGTCAAAGGAAAAGGAAATGAACAAGAAAGACATTTGAGTAGGTATATTGCTCCTAATTACTTGCTCCATTTCAAAACAAACATACTTGCTATTTTCAAAACAAACACATACACTTTCAAATATCTTACAACATTGAAAACATTCTCAAAAAGATCAACATCTTTGTATACATTCTTACAAACGAGAATCATTACAAAGATTGCCTAAACAATGGCCTCTTTTACAAAATATTTTCAAAACCGTACAAAGCTCAATTTCAAACAAAAGCAAGTGATCTAGCAAGTAACTAAGAGCCCATGGAAAACCATGGATGAAAAAGGTGTTAATACCTTCCCTTTTCATAATCTACCCCCCGAACTCAAGAAACAACCTCAGAGGTCTTTCCTGTGCTTTTTCACCTTTCCTTTTGGAAAAAAGAAAAGTCAGTGGAGACTCTTGCTAACAGCAACATTTGCGATAAAACGCAAAACCTCAAGTCAGTTCTCCCACCGTATCACACATGGAAAAGATGGCGAAACATCAATAAACTAGAGAACAAAACATCACACCTAACAATAATATTGAGAATCAAGGTAGGATAACAAACATGCGCGATGGTGAAATAACGGCTAAAAGAATGTGCGATGACGAAACATCGGCTAAGAGATACGAAGATAACACAGAAAAGATGGCGAAACATAAATAAACTAGAGAACAAAACATCACACCTAACAATGATATTGAGAATCAAGGTAGGATAACAAACATGTGCGATGGCGAAACACCGGCTAAAAGAATGTGTGATGGCGAAACATCGGCAAAAGAATATGTGATGGTGAAACATCGGATAAAAGATAACAAAAAGTCATGGCAAGGATGGAAAAACATCAGTTTAAAACAAAGCCAAGAGGCGCACAAACAAATAAGATTGATTTGTATTTTTTACCTTGAAGAATGATTTAAGTTTATTAGATATATTTTATGATTTTCCAAGAAGAAGTTTTAGTTTTAAGATGCAATATGAAAAGAAAGGAAAAACAACTAAGGGAAACTAGCCTAACACTAACTTTTAGTTTTAGTTTTGAATTTGGAAGTCCAGCGGGATGCCCTAACTTTTGCCTAAGTGACTTGTTTTTAAGTTTCGACTTAGCGGGGCTTCTTTGTTTCTTTCTTATTCATACTTTCCTTTTTGAACAAGTCGGGTGGCCCTATGTCTTTGAACTTTTTTGAAGAAAAGTTACTGCCTCATTCCTTGATCGGTGAGGGATAACCATTATAGTATCGATTTGATCTCGACCTCAGGATTTTTGTGAGGAAATAACCATTGTGGTTTTGATATTTTCCGACCTCATAATGCGAGGGATAAAATATGGTGATCCTCGGATAGGACACTCCTTCTGAAATTTGAATGTTCTATCAAATTAACGGAACATCTACCCCGCCCCGGGTTAAAAATAAGGGATTTTATTCAAATAGAAAAGAAACTCCTACTTCAAAGGCTCAGAGGGGTTAACGAGGGTCTATCTCCCTTATATCTCCGGTGTTTGGGGATTGAAACAAGGCTTGTACATCGTCAACAAGGTTTTTACTCGAAAGCATACCATTTGGAATTCCAGGTAAATTTTTGTCATCCTCCCCCCAGAGTTATTGCTTTATTCATAAGAGTTTAATATTAAAAACATAGTAAAACAAATAAGAGTGATAACGAATGGATTAGTTCAAGATAAACATATTCAATGCGTTATAATTAATCATTCAAAAAGATGAGAAAGTTTGCATACAAGAAAGTACTAAACAAAACAATTAAGATTGCAAATGAAAATGCAAATGAAATTTGAAGTTTCCATGTTGAGGAGACTAGTCTTCGTATGGACTGATTGCTTCAAACGATCTTTAGCAACCTCGAGGCTCACTTGGATAAGAGATTTCCCTCTGATATGGACACAACAATCTCTGAATTTCTCCAAGCTTGGACTGTATCTTCGGATGACAAACCGTCTTCGACTGAATAACCGAGTTCCCCAGAATAATGTTCACGGAAGATTCTCTCAAAAGAAAGGGTGAAAGTTTTACCAGGCGAAAAGTTCAAAATTGTTCGTCACCTTAGAAATTGACTTTGAGAGAGACGTCAGGCAGGAGCTGGACTTTGGTTAAACCTCTTGAAATCTTCAACATCACGGACAAATGCCTCAGAATAGGAGATACACTTAGCATTTGCATCAGGAGGGAGATTAATCAACTAAAAAGTCTCCAAAGCATGAAGCTTAATCAAATGAATTCCCAACGCCCGAGGAAGTTCCCGAATGTAAGGAATTGAGATGGTATCAACGCACTTCTCAGGCTTCCTCTATCTTTGCTTAAAAGCTTTTCCTCATGGACTTACTTGGGGAACAAACACTGACTGCTGAAGAGAAGATCAGGTGGCCCAAAGTTGTGAAGAGTGCCCATGTTTGAATAATCGGGTGCCTCAGTGTGGTAACCTCACATAACATTGATAACAGGATTTGGAAGGGGGAGTTGTAGACAGTACTGGAGTACATAGCCTATCCCACTGAAGCTCAAACAAGAGTGGAAACAAACTAGGATAAAGCACTGGGATGGGATCAAAATCATTCTCCAGACCTATTATTCCCTTGCTGATAAAATAAACCTCTTGAATTCAATTGGTAAATGCGAACCATCTGTTGATAAGACATTCCATGCACTTAAGACAGTGGATGAAATCCACAAGGCACTCCATGGTTTTGAAAGAAATCCCAAAAAGATGAGGAGAAGAGAATAACTCTTGTTGCAACGGTCGGTGTAGGATTACTGATACTATCATCAAGACTTCCCTGATCCGGCTCCACTGAGTCTTCAACTGACTATCTTCCTTCTTGAAGAGTTCCTGGTCGTGGGCCAAGGCTTGCATGTATATCACACGGAGTTATTCCATAACTGATCTCTAATCATGTGACAGCAAGAATTCAAGTTTATAACTCTAAAGAGAGCACCAAATCTGAATAAGAACTCCCAACTTTGAGTGTCTATTATGAATGCATGAATATGCATGATGTGCATGAGTGGATGCAATACCATGTTCGATCATTTTCAAGGAACCCACATGCTTTTAATTTTTATTTTAAACCAGTAAGAGGTGAAGAAGCGCAACAGAAAGCTCACGAGCATGGTTCCTTGGAAATGGAAATAACATGTGTGTTAAAATGATGTTAACATGTTATGTGTGCAAGAACACGAGATCAAGGTTCCATAAACATGGACAATGGTTACACTGTCTCTACACTGAATAATGAATATTACTGGATCAAAGGTCTGACGCCACCTTGAAACACAAAAGAATCAAGTACCAAGTGGATCAGCAACTGCATGAGACCGAAATCTCCCTGTCATAAAAGATAATTGTAGATCTGCCGAAATAAACGACCATCACAAGGTGATAAATTCGGAGAAAAACCGAGAGAACACACAGTCACCGACATTATCAAGTCACCATCAAAAACACACAGTAACTATCAGAACATGGTCACCAACAGAACTCAAGTCAACAACATAACCAGAGTCACCAACAAAACTCAAGTCACCAACATAACTGGAGTCACCGTCAGAACTAGAGTCACCATATGTATCTGTAATAATTAATCATCCCTCCCCACTCACGGGCGAAACTAGGTCAGGGTAAGGCAAGGGTAACTCAGAATCATGGGTACGCCTGAAGTCACTATCGATGAAACACTGATGTGAAACGATAACACCCCATTTGGAATCTCATTTGAGCGTGGACGACATGAGCGCACTAGCAAACCAAAGTTGACTAGCCGTTCATGTTGCACTATATTCCTAAGGTTCCTATGGTTGTCACTTGGCCTGGGTATTGGGCCTTTTAGCTCTTGTAACAGCTACCCAACATGATAGCAGAGCCAGCACAGCAGATAACCAAATATATGGAAATCGATAAAATGCATGCACAAACATATGGAAGCAATGTATATAAAGCTGTAAATAACAGGAAATAAATAAACACCCAAAGAAATAAACAAGCAAGAGCTAGGATTGACTCTGGGATGGACCAGCAATAGGTCAATATGTCTCCAGTGAAGTAGTCAGCTGAAACAACCGGTCAAACCGTCATCTGATATTATGAAATATCATTCAATAAAGTCGTCGTTGAACATCTTTTATCCCACCGAAAGGGAAAGGTAAACATCGAGAAAACCTGAAGAGGGAGAAATCACGGTCTTGCGACCGAGAGATAGGGTAAGGGAGTCGGTTACGCGAGGCGAAGAAATTAGCACCCCACACGCCCGTAGTACTATAGGGTATCAACTATTTTTGTCAAATCTAATGGGTGTGTAAAATCTATGTTTAGGCTGTACAAGGAATACATTCAAAAGAAAGGAGAATAGAATGTGGGGAAAATAAAAGTTATGCTCGCTTGGGCCCTACCCCAATGCCTATGTATCCCTTTTAAGAAATCAGAGCATCCGTAGTTCGGCTCATATATTTTGGTTGGTTTGTGTTTTTTAGTTAAGAATACAAAAGCAACAGACAAGATGGCAAAACAACAGATAGAACAACAAACGTCAACAATGATGATAAAATAGAAAAAAGAGATGACAAGACATCGCATGGAAACACAAACTCAGATAAGGCGGCAAAACGCCAGCATGATAGCAAAATATCAGACCAGAAGATGAAACATTACACCTAATAATGATATTGAAAATCAAAGCAGGATAACAAACATGTGCAATGGCGAAACATCAGCTGCAAACACGTGTGATGGTGAAACATCGGCTAAGAGATAGGAAGATAACATGGTAAAGATGGTGAAACATCAATAAACCAGAGAACAAAACATCACACCTAACAATGATATTAAGAATCAAGGTAGGATAACAAACATGTGCGATGGCGAAACATCGGCTAAAATAATATGCGATGGTGAAACATCGGCTAAGAGATAGGAAGATAACATGGCAAAGATGGTGAAACATCAATAAACTAGAGAACAAAACATCACACCTAACAATGATATTGAGAATCAAGGTAGGATAACAAACATGTGTGATGGCGAAACATCGGCTAAAAGAATGTGCGATGGTGAAACATCGACAAAAGAATATGCAATGGTGAAACATCAGATAAAAGATAACAAAAAGTCATGGCAAGGATAGCAAAACATCAGTTTAAAACAAAGCTAAGAGGCGCACAAACAAATAAGATTAGTTTGTTTTTTTTACCTTGAAGAAGGATTTAAGTTTATTAGAGATATTTTATGATTTGCCAAGAAGAAGTTTTAGTTTTAAGATGCAATATGCAAAGAAAGGAAAAACAACTAAGGGAAACTAGCCTAACACTACCCCTAATGTTATCATACAATGATTGATCCTAAGGTTGAGGATGAAAGAGGGAAGTTTCTACCCTATGTTAGCATTCATGGATTCCTTTCCTAAGGTCTAGCTCGAGGACTAAACCTACACGAGCAATCCTAAGGGAGCATGGTAAATACCGAACAAGTAAACAAACAAGTGTTTAACCATGAGCAGCAAGCAAGGTACATATGCAGAATTGCCTTAAACAGGTCTTTAAATAAACTAGAGGGACTCCTGACATATATCAACAACGGAGATCCCATCATGCAATAGAAAGCAATAAGGAGTGGAAATAGTAAAAGGGAAATAGTGCAATACCGAATGAATAACTATCCGTAGCAAATGAACAAGCAGAAAGAAACCCAGAGAACTTTAAGCAAGATAGCATCAGTAAAAAAATCAAGTCATAAATCACACCATCAAATATATGCATTGAGGCCTCAGGAGAAGGACTATAGAAGTCACAATCATATGTATATGTATATGTATATGTATATATATATATATATATATATATATATATATATATATATATATATATATATATATATATATATATATATATATATATATATATATATATATATATATATATATATATATATATATATATATATATATATATATATATTGCAAAACATTGACAAATATACTAAGCACGTGAATAGTGCAAACATAACCAATTGTGTTCCACAAATAAAGTGGAACACTATAGTACCAAGTTTAAATGGAAAACTTTTCCTCAGAGTCCCTCGAACATTCAACAGACAAATTAGTGATTCCAAAGAGAAATGATGACCCAGTAAAGGATGGATGATAATATAATCATGAGAATATAAAATTAATATGATGGAAAACATCAAGGGCAATAGATGTAAAAAGCATTAAGCAAACTCAAACAACAACTAGGTCAAGACTAAAGAACTGTTGCTCCTTTCCTGTCACCATGTTGAATTGACAAGTAAATATCAATCAAGGATCAAAGGAGCAAGAGAAGAATACAATCAAAGACTTTATAAGTCATTAGAAAACACTTCACATCCATACTCATTCATTTCATCATGGTTCACAAGCAAAACAAAAGAAGGGTACCACAAAATGTATCACAAAGTTTGGATCACAAGTTAGCAAGGCAAGGAAATCAAACAAAGACAAAGTTAGAAGACTTAAACCATTTAAATACTTGAAATCAAGCTTTTAAAATGCTATGAGTATATGATCAAGAGTTTAAAATGTTAATTCTAAAGCATGTTGCACAAATGCATTTAATATACCTCAAAACATTCAAAAGGGAAAAAGAAGGAACATCAAATTCATATATGAATGAAATTGGTTCAAGCATAAAAGGTCAAGTGATCTCAAGTCTTTATGAGACTATCCTTGATGTATAATTCCTCAACATGTTATCATTGGTCATTTGATGACCTCAAACTCAAGCCAAAAGTTTAAAGTTCAAAGCAAAAACAAGAAAAGAACATTAGTTAAGGGACGTGAATCAAAAGGGCTCATCAACCAATTATCAGAAATCAAGTGGATTGATTTGAATTGGTGTGAGGAAAACAGTAGCAACATGATCATTAAGTACCAAATTATAGGCCTCGCACAAGTTCATTGGCCATCAAATAAATTGCAATAAGATATGCAACATCAATTGGACACTTTCACTTTGAAAATTCATCAAAAATAGAAATAGACTTCCATAATTCAAACAAAATTTTTATCAGTATCTTTAAGATCTATAGAAGTCATAAAGCAAGTCTCGAGTTCATTGATGGTTGAGGAAATGATCAAATAAGCTTCAAACATCAAAACTAGTTGGTGAAACCACCAACCTCGGCAAGTTTTCAAAATAAATCAGTGGAAAATACCAAACTTGATCAATTAATTCAAGAAAAATATTTTTGAGATCCTCAATCCATCTATGAACTTCAAACAGGAGCTGAATTCAATTGAAACTTAAAGCAAATTGGTTTTTGGAATCAAATCATACAAGGGGATTATCAAAACCCTAATTACTTAAAAAATAAATTTAATTAGTTATCAATCAAGTTTCAATTCTAAACAATTCAAACTAAAGTCATACAAAAATACAGAAAACTTCAAGGATCAGAAAACTTTTTTTTTTTCATATTTTTAGAACTAAAGAAAATTCAGAAATAAAATCAAATTCAAGCAATTAATCAATTAAACACATATTCACATATTTAAAATAAAATTCTAATCAAAATCATAAAAATATTAAACTAAAATTATATTCAAATATTAGAATTAAAAATAAGCCTCAATGATTTTTTGTGGAATTTTTGGAGTAAAGGAAATGTCAAAATAAAATTGAAAATTAAACAAACAATTAATTAAACACACGAATTTTTAAACTAATCAGGATATTTTCAAAAATTCCAAAATAAATACACAAGGTCAGAAATATTATTTTGGAGTTTTATGAAATTTTTCAGAATTTTTCAACCATTTTTGAGAAATAAAAAAAAAACTAGGAAAATCAAGCTATAAAACAAAATTCAAATAAATGAAAAATTCAAATGGACCAATCAGAAGGTTACACGCTTTGTCTTCAACCTCTAGCCCTAACCAAAAACACGCGAAAAACATATTCTAGGGCTCAATGTTCAGATCCACACCACATAATCATTTCCACGCCATTTTTCATGAAATTTCGTGCAAATTAAAGCCAGAAATAAGATCTACATCATGTTATTCGAATCACATAGAATGATTGACCACAGATCAAGAACGGATCTCATGAAGATTTCCAAAACACATTGAGCAAGATATTGCAGAATCATCATACATGCATATTTCATCAAATAAAAAGCTCTAAAGCTGCAAAAACACTCAATGAACATCAAACAACATGATTCCAAACTCAAATCATACAATTCATGGCCAGAAATCAAGATCCAAAGTTGAGGATTCTAACCTTTGAGGCAAAAGTGTATCTACTGTCTCCTTCACTCCAGCTGCAAACCAAGCCTCGATCTACAATCCTTAGCACTTGGAGAAGATAATGCAAGAAGAATCACTCAAAATGCACGAGCAAACTGGGAGAACCGGAGAAATGGATTTTTGAGAGAAAAAGTGGTTTTAGATCTGAACTTCCTCCAATGCAGCCTTCCATTCTTCTCCTTCTTTCTTCTTTTTTCCTTTTGGATGAGCAATGCAGTGTTTATATAGAGTGTTTAGAGTGAGTGTAATAGGGCCATAACTCATAGAAATCTATTGGAGCGTAATTTGGAAAAAATAGGAAAATGGAAATGTGAGATCATGTGCTTGCGTTTTGTTTGTTACTTGGTTTTTTATGCTGCATTTTGATGAGCTCAAGGATAAATGTAATAAGGTGAGTGAAGCGTGAGGGGGTGATTTTGCTTGAGGTGAAAGTTATTAATTCTGGAAAAATATGTAGAAATCATGGGGAGGCAAGGAAAGTGTGATTGTTTGCCAAAATAAGTAAGAAATGAAGTGTGTGATTCGTGCCATATCAATCCTGAAAATAAACAGAATTGAAGGGTGCACCAAATCTGCAACCCACGCGTGCACCAAAGGTCAGTTTATTTCTAATTGAGGCCATAGAGAATTGGTTCATGCATTCTCAAATTTTCCTTGAGCCAATTAAAGAGCACATTCTAAGCTTCGAAACAAGTCGAGGTTCGAAAGGAATAATTGAGGGATGAGCCAGATATGAGGCTTAGGATTCCTGGGCAACTCAAGCCAACTTGCCCTAAATTGCGCGTGCTAGCCTAACCAAGATAACACTTCGATTTGTCCAAATTAAGAGGAAACGAAGAGAGCAGGAATGGGATTTCAACCAACCTATAAGGTCACTTCGAATGGTCCAAACGAAGAGAGTAGGAATGAGGCTTTGACCATCCCTCAAGATGACACTTTAAATGTCCAAACGAAGAGAGAAAAAATGAGACTTCGACCAGCCCTCGAGATGACACTTTGAATGTCCAAATGAAGAGAGAAAAAATGAGACTTCGACCAGCCCTCAAAATGACACCTTGAATGTCCAAACGAAGAGAGAGAAAATGAGAAGCAAGAGGCTTCAACCAGCCCTCAAGATGGAACCTTGGATGTCTAAACGAAAAGAGAAGAATGAAGCAAGAGGCTTCAACCAGCCCTCAAAATGACACCTTGAATGTCCAAACGAAGCGAGAAAAAATGAGAAGCAAGAGGCTTCGACCAACCCTCAAGATGGAACCTTGGATGTCCAAATGAAGAGAGAGAAAATGAGAAGCAAGAGGCTTTAACCAGCCCTCAAGATGACACCTTAGATGTCCAATCGAAAAGAGAAGAATGAAGCAAGAGGCTTCGACCAGCCCTCAAAATGACACTTTGAATGTCCAAACAAAGAGAGAAGAGTGAGGCTTCGACCAGTCTTCAAGATAATGCTTTGAATGTCCAAACTGGAAAAAAATCAAAGAGAGCAAAAGAAGGCTTCGACCAGCCCACAAAGCCACTTTGAATGGTCCAAACTGTAGGAAATCAAAGAACTCCATTCGAATCCCTGGTTTAAACATCCAACTTCCTCAAAACACAACCTCTTCGATTTTGAACCAAATTGATATATTCCAAGTTTAATGAGAAGCTTTCATAGCCCTCTTTAAAGTGCACGAGGCACATTTTTGAATTATGCCTTGAATCAACAATTATAGGCGTGTCACCAACTGTTTGATGAATCTCCTAGGCCAAATGCCTTGCCTTGCCTAGCTAGTTGCCCAAGATTACCCCAAAAAATGCTCAACTTGCCTTGAACTTCAAAGGCTCATAAATTTTGATTTTGAGTAAGAATTATGTTTTTTATCCTCTGTGGAGCCTTGTATATCTACTTCCCCTCTTAAATTGGCAAAAAGAACCACAAAAATCCCCTAAAAATGAGAAAGTTATGCCCTTGTAAAGTCAGGCCTAAATCAAGAACACTTAGTGAAATTTTCAATCACCAAGATAACTTCAAATCGAAGTAACCTCTTAAACTTGTAATTCTCATCAAAATAAATCATCAATGATCATACCACATGAAAATACATGTCAAATTCTTCATGTTGACCAAAAGTCCACTTGGTCAACTTTGACATTGTTGACTTTGAGTAAAATGATTGTTTTCCCCTTTGATTCAATTGAACCACTTCTCTTCAAAATTGATGATCAAAACTTCAAACATATGATATTCTAAACACATAGAGGATATGGAAAGAGTTTCCACTCAAAATTTCAAAGAATCCCTGATTAAAACTTAAACCCTAGTTTTGCACTCTACACTAGGAGATAACTGGTCAAGCTTCATACCCCTAATTCCCCTGGGGCATCAAGAGAGGATTTTTGAACAAAATTGATTCCAATGATGATAAAATAATGATGCTTCAATACTTGGCTCATCTAGACCCCAATAACTCCAACTTGGGCAAAACCCTAATTTTGACTGATGAATCCAAAGGATGTGATTCTCCCTTTGGGTTTGAAGGATCCATAGGTTTAGATGATAAGGCCCTCCTTGACCGACTTATCAATACAATCAATCTTCCAAAGCTTGAGGGAGACATGATAACCAAAATACTTTGATCCCTACACAATGCGTGAATGCAACGCAATATGATGTTTATGATGAAACATAAGCCTAAAAAAATTCTGAAATCAAGAGGGTAAATTTTGGGGTGCAATAGTTGCCCCTATTCATTTATCTTTAACTGGATAAGCGAGAAAAGTGACAACTTTTGAGTGTTCAGAGTTGAAGATGATTGAATATGAAAGAACCTGAAAATTTATACTCTTGAAGAAAAAGTAGAACCCCTCAAAGAAAAAGAAAACCAGCAGACGCGAGACTAAGAAGATACCAAACGAGATTGGATTTTAGCAAACAAGGGGTTTAATGAACATTGGACCTCCCAAGACATGCGTCAGAATGAAATTTTAATGCAAATATATATGAAGTTTAAAAGAACTAAAACTTAGAAGAGTAGACGAAACTAAACTTCAGAATGAATGCGCCAGGACAAAATTGGACTACAAAAAGGGGTGAGATAAGACTCAAACCACAGAGAATGGGCGAAACTAACTCTGGAAAAGAAAAGTACGCGGGGAAAAGTGGCTAGAGTGCGTGATTATAGGAACACTTTCTAATCTCAACCTAATATAGATAGTATGAAGGAACTGAAATAATCCCATGAGTCAGGAACAAAACGAGACGAAACTCGACCCAAAAACTAGTTAGACGAAACTAAACTAGATGAATACCAGGACGAAAGTGGTTTTCACGCACGGGTAACAAGGAGAAAATAGACCCATAGCAAAAGTGATGAGAGTGCATGTTTCTCAAAGCACCTGCTGGTCTCAAATTAATGGATGACAGTGACAAAAACTGATAGAAGAATCCAAGGAACAAAAGAAACTGATTTCAACCAGGGACGCAGCATGAACACTGCAAAGAGACTCGGTAAACGAAAATCGTCAAAGGGTCCAAGGTATGAAAACAAAAACAATGCGAAACTCGACTCAATAACTAGTTAGGTGAAACTAATATAGATGAGTACCAGGACAAAACTGGATTTCATGCACAGGTGAAGAGATCGAAACTCGACCCAAAGCAAAGTGATGAGAGCGTATGTTTCTCAGAGCACCTGCTGGTCTTAGATCAATGGATAAACAGTGACGAAAACTGGTAGAAGAATCCAAGGAACAAAAGAGACTGATTTCAACCAGGGACGTAGCAGGAACACTGCAAAGAGACTCGGTAAACGAAAACTGCCAAGGTATGAAAACAAAAAATGAGATGACACTCGACTCAATAACTAGTTAGGCAAAACTAAACTAGATGAGTACCAGGACGAAAGTGGATTTCATGCGCGGGTGAGGAGACGAAACTCAGAGCTCGACCCAAAGCGAGGTGATTAGGGCGTAAACTAAAAACCTGCTGAAAGTGAATACCAGGGCGAAACCGGTATTCAAAAGTTACTTCAATATACATTGAAATGAACCGACGAGGGTAGTAAAGACTCGAGAAGACCGTGCTAGGGCAAAACTGAACTACAATCAAGAGTGAATTCTCAACCAATCAAATGATTAATATCAAAATGAAATTTGTATGGGGTGAAACTAAGATGATGAGGGTGAAGACCTCACTAGGGATATAACTTGAAGAATCAGAAAATCACTGGGGAAAACAGAAACAGTAAAAGCTTATGTTCCGATGCATGTTTTAAACTTTTTTTTAATGTATCGTAGTGCTCCATATAATGGAAATGCTACGCGTTTTAGTAGATGCAATGTAATGATGCATGTTTGAATGCTTCACTGGGGAATGTTCAAACGAGAAGCCAACAACCAAGAAGTCATAATCTGACAAGACTTGCAAAAATAAATTGCAAAATCTGCTGTAGAAAAGAAGATATAAGGAACCGCTAGGGAGGAACCCTTGAAGAGCTGGAACTCCGTGGGGAGTAATAATTAAGCAACCAGTAGAAACAGGTCGCAAACACCGAGAGGAGATGCAAAAATAAATTGCAACCTCTGCTGGAGAAGACCGGGTCGAAATTGATCAACCTCAAGAAGGAATGCCAAATGAAGATTGGATGTTGTGGGAGAAGATCAGGACGATACTGTAAGTTCTGAAGGAGAATAGAAATTGGCTGGTGTTGGAGAAGATCAGGGTAAGACTGTAATCTCTAGAAAAGACGTCGTGCATCCGTGTTGAGGATAATACCAAGATAACAGACCAGATGTGGGAATCAAAATCCTCGTTGGGGAAACTTCCGTCAAAAACTCCCTTACTGTTTGCCGAAGATTAATAAAATCTCAATTAATCAACCAGTGACGACTACTCTGAGGATAAGGATAGATCCTTAAATAAGGATGACCCAAGCAAAAAATTATATGGGAAATGAGAGATCTGGACGAGGAATCTCTAGTTGGCAACTCCGCTAGGGAGTTGAAACTTTGTCAAACTTTAAATTCTCATCTCAGCAACTCCATTGGGAACATGAGACGTCTTCAAACTTGAAGTCTCAGAACGAAGCCTTTGTCTTGAAAAATATTTATGGGTAACAAAACTCTGTTGAGGCTACAAAACTTCACTGAGGATACAAAACTCTGTTGGGGAGTATTTTTCTGGGGATAAGAGATATAAAACTCTAAAAGTGGCAACCCCTGTTGAGAATGCTTATGCCATGGATTTCTTCACAAAGAACCCGACTTCCAGGGATAAAAGGAACCTTGGGTATGCAATCATAAAATAGACCATGAAGATGGTCAAACAGTACCGGCTTTACTAGGGAAATGGAAATCTCAGCCAACATCAACCCTACTGAGGATGATAAAAGATTCTCTTGATAAAGAAATGCCCTAAGTCACAATTCAGATGGAAAAATGAGAATTTCTGAATGCGAACTTCAATGATAATTCAAATTGGAAGGTAAACTCCGTTGGGAATAGTCTTTATTAAGAAATGAGATAATGCTCATCCAGACTTGCTTTGGGAATGAAAGTACCCAAAAACCTTATCCGCCTCGAGAATCCCTCACATGATAATGCTGAGGAGAACTAACTGTATGGGGAGTTCTCGTTATTGATATGCTGCCCCATAATAGTGGAACTTTGAGAGATCGATCCTCAACTTGACTGCCCCATATTATAGAAACGAAAAGACCAATAACCATAGGCTAAACCCTAATAAAACTTGCAAAAATAAATTGCAAATTCTGCTAGAGAAAATCAGATCAAAACTGACTTTTGTTTGATAACTTGTCAATTTCTCACTGGGGATGACTTCCTGGGGAGAATGCTGCAAAAATAAATTGCAGTGCAGAAGTAATATTGACCTATGTTCCACATCCTAACCTTCTGGGAAAAGATCCAATATCTCCTTCCATGGATAAAGAGAATATTGCTGGGAGCTGGGACCTTCTGATGTAAGTCTTTAATGAAAGCGATTTCGACTGGGGGAATATGAAAATTTTTAAAAAAACGCATTCTAACCAGACCACACTGGGGATACTACCGCTGGGGACTACCAATCCTCACGTGGGGAAAAGGAGGGTAACTTTGAACCATAAGCTTGAGGTTCAGAACTTGCCTGAGGAAATATTTCAGCCATACTCTATCACTAGGGACAAAGAGCCCTTATACTGCCAAGGATATGAAGATCCATGTTGGGGTAAGCGACCTTACAAAAATAAATCTTGTTGGGAATGAGATATTCTTC
This sequence comes from Vicia faba, assembly GCA_948472305.1. Classification (NCBI taxonomy): domain Eukaryota; kingdom Viridiplantae; phylum Streptophyta; class Magnoliopsida; order Fabales; family Fabaceae; genus Vicia; species Vicia faba. The sequence goes on from OX451736.1 coordinate 1,632,173,075, forward strand.
GTATGAGAAACTCAACAGAATATGTTACTGTTGGAAATACGAGAATCTTCGGCTCCACTGGGTAATAAGGATGTGCTTCAACCAGAGCAAAATCCCGCTATGATGCTCTATCCTGGGGCTAGCAACCACAATAGCATACTCTTTTGGGGAAGAAACACTTATCAACATCCAGGATTGAGATCCACTGGAAGAAGAGAGAATTTGTGAATAAGTACTTTCGATGAAAAAACTTTATTAGAGAAATGAGCATTCCTGAATAAGAGATTTCCTGATAACACAACTTCACAAGGGAGATGATGATTTTGAATAAGAGATTTCTGAAGGAAGCTCCGCTGGGGGAAAGGAGAAATTTGGCATAAGAGATCTTAGTTAAAGGTCTTCACTGGAGATATGAAATAAACCTCAACACAAATCAGCTGGGGGAATGAAAATTCCTGAGAACGAGATCTCCAATAAGGAAGCTCCATTGGAGAACGGGAAATCTTGGACAAGAAATCCTCATAAATAGCCTCCTCTAAGAAAGTGAGATGATGCTCCCATGACTTTGCTAGGAAACAGAACAAACTTGAATAGTCTTTATTGGGGATAACAAAAGATTCTCAGCATAACGAACTTCAAACCATGCTTCTGCTATGGAGATTAGAGAATTCTTGAACAAGAAATCTTTATGAAGTGACCTCTCTGGGGAATAAGAGAAATTTATGAAGGAACTCTCGACTTCAGCTGGGGATGAGAGCACTCCACTTCAGGGAATAAACATTTTTTTGCTAGGTGATGCTGGAGAGACAAAAATTCAAGCACTTGGAGGATAAGACTCTCTTAATCCAAAATTCCAATTAGTCAATCTTAAAATTTCTCATCTTCTGGAGATTCACTTGGGAGAAGTAGAAACTTCAGATCCTTGTAGAAACCCACGACTAATCTCAATTAGATTTTTTGTTCTTGAAGTGACTTCAACGGGGAATAAGAAGATATCCAACCAAATCTTCAATCAGGGTAAAAATGCTCTCCTCCAAGGAATGGATATTTTCTTACGAACACAAACATGTTAGATTTACCGAGAAGTGGAAATTCCAAATCAAAAGATCACAACTTTCAGTCGAAAGACTTTCTGTTGGGCGATACCAGGAGACAAAGCTTTATGCATCTAGAGAATGAGACTCTTTTAATCTAGAATTCCAGCTGGTCAATCTTAAAATTTATCATTATGAGACTTATTGAGGAGAAGTAGAAACTACAGTGCTTCTCGGAGGAAATGACCCAAGTTAGGGACACTTTAATTATATTGAAAGATGTTGCTCTAGTAATGGAGAACTACGCAGATAAGCAAAGCAAATGAAAACTCACGCAAAACATATCAGTGATCATGCCCCAGGCATAGTGTGACAATTTACTGGAAAGGATCCTTTTGACTTGAGATAATCGGCCCCAAATTATTCGAGCTCTGAATAATTCTCTGACACAACAGGTCCATGGAGAGATTCGTCGAATATCGACATAACTGCTTCATAATTGACTAACCTTTGAAGATATTCGCATCGAGAGGACTTCCTGAGATATGTACTAAGGATAGTAATCCTGAATTCAGTCGGAGACAAAGATCTCAACTTCTGATGAAGGAACATCAATACCAAGACTTAAAATTCTGATGAGCTGAGGATAACAATTCCGACTTCTTGTCATGCTCTTCAAATTCACAAGTTGTTTAGCCTGCAACTGGACTTAACCGAATCAACTCTGAGGTGGAGCAATGCCCCTATATAATGCCTTTCCCCAGTCTGTAGGGCTATTAAAGAACGTGCCTTGAAAGGACTTCTTGAGATTTGTACCATCCAGATAAACTTCCCCAGTGTTACAAACTTTGAAACACGGCTTTCGACTAACCAACATTAGAAGTGGCTTCAATAAATCCTGGGCAATGGACCCTGATCACTCGGCACTTTAAGAGATTTATCGAATCTCGACATAACTACCCCAGATTGACGAAACTTTGAGAGTCACTGGATCTTGACTTGATTGCCCCAGATTGACAGAATCTTGGCACACCATTTCTTTACCTTATGCTCACAGAGGAATGAGAAGTTCACGGAGTTTGGAAGATAACACCTCCTTAGGATAATTGACTTACGTCTTAGAACAAGCTAGTACACAATCATACTTCCCTTAACACCCCATTTCTACCCGACGGATAATAAGAAAATCAGAGTTCAACATAAATAGGATGCAACATTTTCAACTTAAAATCACACTTCATTTAATCACATATAAAATAGATACATAACACTTAACTCGGATGAACCGATAACAACTTGATTTATTCTTTAACATTAAACAACTTTTTATTAGTAAGCAGCGGAATCACACACTCAGCTTTAATTCATTCACATCTTTCATTCAACTAAAACAACTTCAAGACAACAATTATTTCATGTAATCAACTTAAAAATTCAGCAACTGAAATAATAATCAACAACTAAACATCAAGCGTTCATCCCCCCGAGTGCTACGTATCAGAGCGATAACACCGACTCGAACTGACAAGGTAACAACTATCCTTCTTGATTACCTGCACGTTACCAACAGAGGGCAACATTCAAATAGAAGGGGTGGGATATCAAACTATATAATTAGTCATATGATAAAAAATATATTAAATTAGATCATATAAAATCACCACTTCACAAATTACAAACATCTTTAATCACAATGAAACCTCAACATGACATAACTACTAAATTCACCGCTTTTAAATAATACTTATCACAACAAGTCAACAACATAAAGCAACAACTAATCTATCTTCACCACAACTCAAGATGCAACATCAAATGCGACTCAATTATAATGCACATGCATGTGGTACCAACAGGGCTTCATCCCCCATCGCCAATTTCCAATTATTAGAGGCATTCAAACAAGGCATCAACCTTCATCACTATTTTTCCAATCCAGGCTATCACAGAGTATGCAAATGTATGTGACTCAATGAATGCACCATCACATACTCACAAAAATCATCGTTCATCACAAGGCATAAGCCCACATCGCCATTATTACCAGTAAATAGAGGTAATTCATCATCATCTAAAATTATCTTCAACTTCGCATTATCAACAAAATTCACAATAACAATCATAACAACACAACAACGGAAATATAACAACAAATTAATAACAATAATTAAATAACAACTTAACAATAATTCAACAGTAATTCAACAACAGGTCAACAACCATTCAACATTGGCCATAGGCCTACAACATAATATTGCCCATAAATAGAGGTAATTCAACCAAATTCATCATCACCTGAAATTTCATAATTAACCACAACAATGATTTCGTATAATTATTCGGATAGATCGACCAAATCCTGCAAATCAATTATCGGCTAATCGTCCCATTATTTATACTTTATACTAATATTCCGTATTAGTTTTCTGACAACTTAATACAACACTGCTAAATTAATTATTACCGACTCTGCAACTAAAACCATTGTTGTTATTTCATCATTCTGCCCATAATTCAATCCTCTGTTAATTTCATTACTCTGCTGTATATACTACTCTACAATTAATATATATTTATTGGTCACTAATGTTTATGCTATTTAATACCAACTCTGCAATATAATATTGTTCTGCTACTAGAAATCGTCTATGCTTCCTGCACTTAACAAAACTCTGCTGATTAGTTTATATCCTAATCACCCTAAATAATTAAATTACAAATCTAATCATCCCAAATAATTAAATCACAATTCTAATCATTATAATATTAGTTATTAAGAACTGGGTGGAAGACTTAATGGAAGGAGTATTACATTACTTAATAAAACTGCTAATAAGAATCAAATATTGTCTTGTATCTATCCTCCTCGCCATAAAGGTGTGCCTAGCGGAACACGTCCTCTTTTCCCATGTGCCCCTCGGCACACACTCCTCCTTGCTCATTTTGTGTCGTTTGGCACACTACCTACACACACAGGGTGTCGTTCGACACCCATTTCCTTGCCAGACGCCACGTTCGAGTGCCCCTCGGCAAATTTCTTTCAGTACTTGTTTTCTTCCTAAAGTTTTCCAGAAAATATTTAATACCAATCTCAATATACAATATTTAATTTACTACAACATCCAATTTGCACAGAGGCGATTCATTACCGAACAACAATCCAAACACATAAAATTAGCAGTAACACTTTCAATACAGTTAACATAATTTAACAGCAATATTTTTGTTCGTACAACCCAATTCCGAGTATCATTTATCAAATAACCTGTTATAGAGTTAGAACCCCACCCTTACCTTGGATTGACGGTCTCTCTATAATTTTCGGTCAAATTCTAATTTGGCTTCCCGGTCGGCGGTTTCTCTCCCAACGACAGTTTCCTCGAAGCCCTTATTCTCCTTTCCTCTTTTCCTCTTCTCCAAAACCCTTATTTTCTTTACTGCTTGACAAAACCTAATTCCTTCTTATTCAACTTAACATATAATTTCTATTATTCTTAACAATTCCATTGGTCCTAATCTCAACACCCCCATGTTTACTACCACCAACTATTAATTAAGCCCATAAAATTAATAATAATATTATTATAATACTATTTACACCACTTAATCAACTCAATAATTTAACTAACAACGCGATAACTTAAATCGATATTTCAACAATAATTCACAACTTTGACAATTAATTTGAAACTAATTCGAAAATATTTAATTAAATAATTAATTAAATATCGGGCGTTATAACTCTCCCCCACTTAGAATATTTTCGTCCTCGGAAATATATTCGATACTACCACTCTTAGCACGAGCTTCACATCCAACTCGTTGATTTCTAAGTCGCGTCTGGCAATACTTTGACCACTACTTTCCTGATAACTCAATAACTCAACACGATTCAAATTGATTACACACATGCCAATCATCGAACACTTCGTGACATAATCGGTACTAGCACCTCAACTACTCCACCATAATCTGACATATCAACATTTAAAGTAGCAACAACTATAACACACTTATACTTGGATATACATCATCGTAATATCATCTTAATACCCTTTTCAGCACCAAAACACATACACAATTTCATCCTCGTATGTCAATTATCAACAACATATCAACAAATTTGTTCACATCGTCGTATCTCTCTCATAGTGACAACAACACAACCAACATAATCAACTTCGTCACATTATGGAGTATTATTCCTTACTTACGGAAATCAACAATAACATCTCAATAAAGATAACAAAATCATTACAACATCAACTTAACTGTATAACTCAGCAAGCATACTCATAGCTCACCATCAACAAACAACCACATTAATATCCTTATAAAAATCCGCAAATATTTACGAGAAAACACAGTACCCTGGAACATCATCTCTACATCGGCAATCTACCAAATCAAACATGCAGATTAAGACACACCATTCCCATAGACTTCTGATGTTTTAATCCTTCACTTCTAACGAGTCGTACACGCATAGCAATTGCGCCACATCACGCTTCAGTTGTGCAACTCTGATAATCCACCTTAAGTCACCGTCCTCGTTAAAATTTCTGTCAAATATCTAGCTCACAAGTTTCAATCTAGTTTCTGACTTTCCTAAATATCCATCATAAAACCATTGTTCACTTGATATTCTCAATCTTTCACTTGGCAATGTTAGCTCGCATAAAAACCCGCTACTCTGACTTGTTCCACGATATAACACCAACCACTTTACACACCATTAAGATAGCATAACAAATCTATACCATCTAACATGGTCTCGTCTACTATCAACAAGAGATTAAGGGTGATCAGTTCCTCAATTTGTCAATAGATAGCCGACAACCATAATGGAGTATAAACCATCGTTATCAAACTATAATAGTGTTTCTTTAGAACTTGTACTCAAGTCACCTAACGCACCATCATCCAATAATTTCCAATGAGGTTTACAAACACCTCCATAATTTTCCTCTCATTCGATATTATCAATGAGACACCATGCTCAGCATATTACACGATCCACAATACACGCACTTAGCCTTACTCGAAGGTTAAGTATCCTCCAACTCAAGAATTACTTTCTTCATCTCCGCATCATCAGGAATACAAATTTGATTACAAAATCTTAACACACCCTACGCATCTCACTTGAAATCATCATTCTCAAACTGATCGATTTCAACCACCGAATCTACCAAGTTCACATCTAACTTTTGGGCTTCTTTGATACTGTTTAGAAAATCATTGTTAATCTTCAACATCCCCAACATAACACTCTTCGGTGTTACTTCGCAAACTAAGCTCATATCTCTGGATTGTTCAATTAACTCCAACCATCTTCGTTGTCTCATATTCAATTCCTTATGATCAAATAAATACTTTAAACTCTTATGGTCTCTAAATACTTCAAATTTAGAACCAAAAAGATAATTTCTCTAAATCTTTAACATAAACTCAATCGCTTCTAATTCTAAGCCACGTGTAGGATAATTCCCCTCATGAACTATGAGTTGTCTAGAAGCACAAGAAACAACTTGTCCCTTCCGCATTAGCACACCGCTAAGTCCCATCTTAGACGCATTCATAATACACTATGAATGACTCACTCGAATTAGGCAAAACCAATACCGGAGCAGTCGTCAATCCTTTCTTTATTTCTATAAAACTTTCTTCACATGAAACATCCCATACTTGAAATGATGAACGACTATCTTTTTCAATGCCGAACATCTCATTTCTAAACTTAACCGCTAACAACATATTATGCTTGACCTCGTCTCGAACAATTGCGATAATAACCATTTATGCCCAAAAAGCCTCTAGTTCCGTAAACGACTTCAGAGCTCCTCCATATGGAAATTCATCAACCATATTTGAAAACATTTTCATAGGATAAAATATATTTTTATCTCCTCATAGGTTCAAACGGAACACCAATCTGATACTCTGAACACAAGATATGGATTTCCAAAGCTATCCGAAAATACGAACACCAATGTCATGCAACGTCATACTAACACACTTCTTACGATAACATCATAACATAATTTCTTTATACCAGTACCAACATTTACCATCCTTGAAATCGTACTCATCTCCTCACATTTCCGACCCTGACTCGCGATTCAGAACATTCCAACAACTTCAACAACTTTTACAATCACTCACAAGGATCCCATGACAAGGTCTACAGTAATCTGTCACTCTATCACCGTTCCAACATAGACATCTTATGCAAGGGCTACTCAAACTGACAACTTCACAATCTACCAGCAGCGCTGAAACATCACAACTTCATAAATTCCATCTTCTAAAAATTATCCTTATTACTTAACAATCACCTTCAGAAATATCAAGGATTTACACTCTACTCGTATATCAACAACTGTTACGCCGCTCCTCGTCCTTCGAGAAGTAAACATCAACAAGGTCTGATCCTCCACCCTCAAGATGCTCCAACTATATTAACAACCAAATCTTGGATCCATGTCACATTCGGATTCGGGAAACAACAAAACTTCAACAATACTTGCACTGCCACCACCAATAGCATACTGAACTAACATCTTACAACCAAAATATTCTCGAGAAGTAAAGCTCATCCCCCACCTATCTTCAAACCAACTCCTGCATACAATCGATTAGAAAACAACAAGCACCGACAGTATTTCACACACTTGTCGCGCACTAAGGAATAAACAACATTAGACAATTTGGTCAGACGGACTGACCTGCTCTGATACCACTAATGTAACACCCCATTTCTACCTGGAGGATAATAAGAAAATCAGAGTTCAACATAAATAGGATGCTACATTTTCAACTTAAAATCACACTTCATTTAATTGCATATAAAATAGATACAAAACACTTAACTCAGATGAACCAATAACAACTTGATTTATTCTTTAACATCAAACAACTTTTTATTAATAAGCAGCAGAATCACACACTCAACTTTAATTCATTCACATCTTTCATTCAACTAAAACAACTTCAAGACAACAATTATTTCATGTAATCAACTTAAAAATTCAGCAACTGAAATAATAATCAACAACTAAACATCAAGCGTTCACCCCCCCCCCCCCCCGAGTGCTACGTATCAGAGCAACAACACCGACTCGAACTGACGAGGTAACAACTATCCTTCCTGATTACCTACACGTTACCAACAGAAGGCAACATTCAAACAGAAGGGGTGAGATATCAAACTATATAATTAGTCATGTGATAAATAATATATTAAATAAGATCATATAAAATCACCACTTCACAACTTACAAACATCTTTAATCACAATGAACCCTCAACATGATATAACTACTAAATTCACCGCTTTTAAATAATACTTATCACAACAAGTCAACAACATAAATCACCAACTAACCTATCTTCACCACAACTCAAGATGCAACATAAAATGCAACTCAATTACAATGCACATGCATGTGGTACCAACAGGGCTTCAGCCCCCATCGCCAATTGCCAATTATTAGAGGCATTCAAACAAGGCATCAGCCTTCATCGCTATTTTTCCAATCTAGGCCATCACAAAGTATGCAAATATATATGAATCAACGAATGCACCATCACATACTAACAAAAATCATCATTCATCGCAAGGCATAAGCCCACATCGCCATTATTACCAGTAAATAGAGGTAATTCATCATCATCTAAAATTCTCTACAACTTCGCATTATCAACAAAATTCACAGCAACAATCATAACAACACAACAACGGCAATACAACAACAAATCAATAACAATAATTAAACAACAACTTAACAACAATTCAACAACAATTCAACAACATGTAAATAACCATTAACATTGGCCATAGGCCTACAACATAATATTGCCCATAAATAGAGGCAATTCAACCAAATTCATCATCACCTGCAATTTCATAATTAACCACAATAATTATTCTGTATAATTATTCTGACAGATCGACCAAATCCTACAAATCCATTACCGGATAATCGTCCCATTATTTATACTTTATACTAATATTTCGTATTAGTTTTCTGACAACTTAATACAACACTGCTAAATTAATTATTACCGACTCTGCAACTAAAACCATCGTTGTTATTTCATCATTCTTCCCATAATCCAATCCTCTGTTAATTTCATTACTCTGCTGTATATACTACTCTACAATTAATATATATTTATTGGTCACTAATGTTTCTGCTATTTAATACCAACTCTGCAATATAATATTGTTCTTCTACTAGAAATCATTTATGCTTCTCGCACTTAACAAAACTCTGCTGATTAGTTTATATCCTAATCACCCTAAATAATTAAATTACAAATCTAATCATCCCAACTAATTAAATTAAAATTCTTATCATTATAATGTTAGTTATTAAGAACTGGGTGGAAGACTTAATGGAAGGAGTATTATATTACTTAATAAAACTGCTAATAAGAATAAAATATTGTCTTGTATTTGTCCTCCTCGCCATAAAGGTGTTCCTAGCAGCACACATCCTCTTTTCCCATGTGCCCCTCGGCACACAATCCTCCTTGCTCATTTTGTGTCATTTGGCACACTACCTGCACACACAGGGTGCCGTTCGGCACCCCTTTCCTTGTCGGATGCCACGTTCGAGTCCCCCTCGGCAGATTTCTTTCAGTACTTGTTTTCTTCGTAATTTTTTCTAGAAAATATTTAATACCAATCTCAATATACAACACTTAATTTACTATAACATCCAATTTTCACAGAGGCGATTCATCACCGAACAACAATCCAAACACATGAAATTAGCAACAACACTTTCAATACAGTTAACATAATTTAACAGCAATATTTTTGTTCATACAACCCAATTCCGAGTATCATTTATCAAATAACCCGTTATAGATTTATAACCCCATCCTTACCTTGGATTGATGGTCTCTCTATAATTTCTTGTCGAATTCCGATTTGGCTTCCCGGTCGGCGGTTTCTCTCCCGATGACAGTTTCCTCCAAGCCCTTATTGTTCTTTCCTCTTCTCCAAAACCCTTATTTTCTTTACTGCTTGACAAAACATAATTCCTTCTTATTCAACTTAACATATAATTTCTATTATTCTTAACAATTCCATTGGGCCTAATCTCAACACCCCCACTTTTACTATCACCAACTATTAATTAAGCCCATAAAATTAATAATAGTATTATTATAATACTATTTTCCACCACTTAATCAACTCAATAATTTAACTAACAATGTGATAACTTAAATATATATTTCAACAATAATTCACAACTTCAATAATTAATTCGAAACTAATTCGAAAATATTTAATTAAATAATTAACTAAATATCTGGCGTTACACTTTTCAACTCGAACTGCTTCACGCGCAAGCAGATGCTTAAAGAAAATTGTCCTTTGGGACCAACTGGAAACAAAACGCCGTTTCTCAACAGAGACTCGGGGGCAGACAAAACTTCCGCACAATCATCAGACAAATAGTTCTTGATCAATCTCTCAAACTAGTCTTCTTCAACTCAAAGGAGTAGCTAGAAAGCGTGCCCTAGATTAAGATCATTCTTTTCAACATATTCTTGAAGCAATTTGTCCCTCAGGATAATAAAACTCTTCATTTGATGCTCATTATGAAAGTTCACTTGATGTTTAAGAACTTTTTCATATGCAAAGTATGTTTTATCCTAAGAATGATAATTCTAATGCAAATCATATACTTGTCTTGAAGTTAGAAATTTTTTATTGAAAAGATGTTGAAACGTCAAAGTTTTTTTGTACAAAGAAAATAAAAGAGGGAATGATACTAACTCAAAAGGTTTTAGCAAGACTCCTAGGAGTCGGGTTACCTATTCTCGTAACAGTTTTGCTTTCGAATTAACCCATGCTTCAATTAGGACTTTTAAGGGTTGTAACGTGGTCGGGTTCACGGTTTATAGAAAAAAGAATTTAAGGCTCAAAATTTTTGGTGCCCACCCATTCTCCATGATGTTCTCCAGTCCTACATTCAGTTAATTCGACATGAGCATTCATCTCTCAAAAGAGTTTATGATGGTTGAGGAACCACAACAATTTTTCAGACACGACAGTCACTTAACCTTTGGTTTTTGGGTGTTCGATCACACAAACTTTTTGAGGATTTTTATTGGATAATCCTTTTCTGCCTTTCAGGCTTTTCAAATTATTTTTCGCTTTCTTTAACTTTTTCCTGGACAAATTCATTCTTTTTTTAATTTGGAAGTCCAGCGGGATGCCATAACTTTTGCCTAAGCGACTTGTTTTCAAGTTTCGACTTAGCGGGGCTTCTTTGTTTCTTTCTTATTCATACTTTCCTTTTTGAATAAGTCGTGTGACCCTAAGTCTTTTAACTTTTTGGAAGAAAAGTGACTGCCTCATTCCTTGGTCAGTGAGGGATAACCATTATTGTATCGATTCGATCTTGACCTCTGGATTTTTGTGAGGAAATAAGCATTGTAGTTTTGATATTTTCCGACCTCATAATGTGAGGGATAAAATGTGGCGATCCTCAGATAGGACACTCCTTCTAAAATTTGAATGTTCGATCAAATTAACTGAACATATACCCCGCCCTGGGTTAAAAATAAGGGTTTTTATTCAAAAAGAAAAGAAATTCCTACTTCGAAGGCTCGGAGGGGTTAACAAGGGTTTATCTCCCTTATATCTCCGGTGTTTGGGGATTGAAACAAGGCATGTACATCATCAGCAAGGTTTTACTCGAAAGCATACCATTTGGAATTCCAGGTAAATTTTCGTCATCCTCCCTCCAGAGTTATTGCTTTATTAATAAGAGTTGAATATCAAAAACATAGTAAAACAAATAAGAGTGATAACGAATGGATTAGTTCAAGAAAAGTATATTAAATGTGTTATGATTAATCATTCAAAAAGATGAGAAATTTTGCATACAAGAAAGTACTAAACAAAACAATTAAGATTGCAAATGAAAATGCAAATGAAATTTGAAGTTTCCATGTTGAGGAGACTAGTCTCCGTATGGACTGATTGCTTCAAACGATCTTCAGCAACCTCGAGGCTCACTTGGATAAGAGATTTCCCTCTGATATGGACACAACAATCTCTGAATTTCTCCAAGCTTAGACTTTATCTTCGGATGACAAATCGTCTTTGACTGAATAGCCGAGTACCCTAGAATAATATTCACAGAAGATTCTCTCAAAAGAGAGGGTGAAAGTTGTACCAGGCAAAAAGTTCGAAATTGGTTAAACCTCTTGAAATCTTCAACATCACGGCCTAATGCCTCGGAATGGGAGATACACTTAGCATTTGCATCAGGAGAGAGATTAATCAACTGAAAAGTCTCCAAAGCATGAAGCTTAATCAAATGAATTCCTAACGGCCGAGGAAGTTCCAGAATGTAAGGCATTGAGATGGTATCAACGTACTTCTCAGGCATCATTTATCTTTTCTTAAAAGATTTGCCTCATGGACTTACTTGGGGAACAAACACTGACTACTGAAGATAAGATCAGGTGGCCCAAAGCTATGGAGAGTGCCCTTGTTTGAATAATCGGGTGCCCCGGCTTGGTAACCACACACAACATTGATAACAGGATTTGGAAGGGGGATTTGTAAACGGTACTGGAGTATGGAGCCTAACCCACTGAAGCTCAAACAAGCATGGAAACAAACTAGAATAAAAGCACTGGGATGGGATCAAAATCATTCTCCAGACCTATTCTGCCCTTGATGATAAAATAAACCTCTTGAATTCAATTGGTAAATGGGAACCATCTGTTGATAAGACATTCCATGCACTTAAGATAGTGGATGAAATCCACAAGGCACTCCATGGTTTTAAAAGAAATACCAAAAAGATGAGGAGAAGAGAATAACTCTTGTTGCAACGGTCGGTGTAGGATTGTTGATACTATCATCAAGACTTCCCTGATCCGGCTCCACTGAGTCTTCAAATGACTATCTTCCTTCTTGAAGAGTTCTCGATCACAGGCTAAGGCTTGCATGTATATCACATGGAGTTATTGCATAACTGATCTCTGAGCATGTGACAGCAAGAATTCAAGTTTATAACTCTGAAGAGAGCACCAAATCCGAATAAGAACTCCCAACTTTGAGTACTTGTTATGAATGCATGAATATGCATGATGTGCATGAGTGGATGCAATATCATGTTTGATCATTTCCAAGGAACTCACATGCTTTTAATTTTGATTTTAAAGCAGTAAGACGTGAAGAAGTGCAACAGAAAGCTCACAAGCATGGTTCCTTGGAAACGAAAATAACATGTGCGTTAAAATGATGTTAACATGTTATGTGTGCAAGAACACGAGATCAAGGTTCCATAAACATGGAAAATGGTTACATTGTATCTACACTGAATAATGAATATTAATGGATCAAAGGTCCGACGCCACCTTGAAACACAAAATAATCAAGTACCAAGTGGATCAGCAACTGCATGAGACCAAAATCTCCCTGTCATAAAAGATAATTGTAGAACTGCCGAAATAAACGACCATCACAAGGTGAGAAATTCGGAGCAAAACCGAGAGAATACACAGTCACCAACAGTATCAAGTCACCATCAAAAACACACAGTAACTATCGGAACATGGTCACCAATAGAACTCGTGTCACCAACATAACCAAAGTCACCAACAAAACTCAAGTCACCAACATAACCGGAGTCACCGTCAGAACTAGAGTCACCATCTGTACCTGTAAGAATTAATCATCCCTACCCACTCACGGGCAAAAATAGGTTAGGGTAAGGCAAGGATAACTCAGAATCATGGGTACGCCTGAAGCCACTATCATCGAAACATAGATGTGAAACTATATCACCCCATTTGTAATCTCATATGAGCGTGGACGACATGAGCGCACTAGAAAACCAAAGTCGACTAGCCGTTCATGTTCCACTTTATTCCTAAGGTTCCTATGGTTGTCACTTGGCTTGGGTATTGGGCCTTTTACCTCTTGTAACACCAATCCAACATGATAGCAGAGCCAGCACAACAGATAACCAAATATATGGAAAGCGATAAAATGCATGCACAAACATATGCAAGCAGTGTATATAAAGCTCTAAATAACAGGAAATAAATAAACACCCAAAGAAATAAACAAACAAGAGCTAGGATCGACTATGGTATGGACCAGCAATAAGTCAATTTGTCCCTAGTGAAGTCGCCAGCTAAAACAACCGGCCGAACCGTCATCCGATATTATTAAATATCAATAAATGAAGTCGCCATCGAACGTATTTTATCCCGCCAAAAGGGAAAGGTAAACATCAAGAAAACCTGAAGAGGGATAAATCATGGTCTTGCGGCCGAGAGATTGGGTAAGGGATTCTGTTACGCGAGGGGAAGGTATTAGCACCCCACACGCTCGTAGTACTCTATGGTATCCACTCTTGTTGTCTAATATATTGGGTGTGTAAAATCTATGTCTAGGATGTACAGGGAATGTATGCAAAAGAAAGGAGAAAAGAATGTAGGGAAAATAAAAGTTATGCTCGCTTGGGCCCTACCCCAATGCCTACGTATCCCTTTTAAAGAATCAGAGCAGTTGTAGTTCGGCTCATATATTTTGGTTTGTTTGTGTTTTTTAGTTAAGAACATAAAAGAACGGACAAGATGGAAAAACATTAGATAGAACAACAAACGTCAACAATGATGATAAAATAGCAAAAAGAGATGACAAGACATCGCATGGAAACACAAACTCAGATAAGGCGGAAAAACGCCAGCATGATAGAAAAATATTAGACCAGATGGTGAAACATTACACCTAACAATGATATTGAAAATCAAAGTAGGATAACAAACATGTGCGATGGTGAAACATCAGCTACAAACATGTTCGATGGAGAAGCTTCGGCTAAGAGATAGGAAGATAACATGGCAAAGATGGTGAAACATCAATAAACTAGAGAACAAAATATCAAACCTAACAATGATATTGAAAATCAAGGTAGGATAACAAACATGTGTGATGGCGAAACATCGGCTAAGAGATAGGAAGATAACATGGCAAAGATGGCGAAACATCAATAAACCAGAGAATAAAACATCACACCTAACAATGATATTGAGAATCAAGGTAGGATAACAAATATGTGCGATGGGGAAACATCAGCTAAAATAATATGCGATGGCGAAACATCGGCAAAAGAATATGCGATGGTGAAACATCGGCTAAAAGATAACAAAAAGTTATGGCAAGGATGGAAAAACATCAGTTTAAAACAAAGCCAAGAGGCACACAAAAAAATAAGATTAGTTTTTCTTTTTTACCTTGAAGAAGGATTTAAGTTTATTACAGATATTTTATGATTTGCCAAGAAGAAGTTTTAGTTTTAAGATGCAATATGCAAAGAAAGGAAAAACAACTAAGGGAAACTAGCCTAACACTACCCCTATTGTTATCATCCAATGATTGATCCTAAGGTTGAGGATAAAAGAGGGAAGTTTCTACCCTATGTTAGAATTCATGGATTCCTCCTAAAGTCTAGCTCAAGGACTAAACCTACACGAGCAATCCTAAAGGAGCATGGTAAATACCAAACTAGTAAACAAACAAGTATTTAAACATGAGCAATAAGTAAGGTACATATGCAGAATTGCCTTAAACAACTCTTTAAATAAACCAGAGGGACTCCTAACATATATCAACAATGGAGATCCCATCATGCAATAGAAAGCAATAAGGAGTGGAAACAATAAAAGGGAAATAGTGCAATACCAAACGGATAACTATCCGTAGCAAATGAACAAGCAGAATGAAATCCAGAGAACTTCAAGCAAGCTAGCATCAGTAAACAAATCAAGCCAGAAATCACACCATCAAATCTATACACTGATGCCTAAGGAGTAGGACTATAGCAGTCACAATCATATGTATGTATATATATATATATATATATATATATATATATATATATATATATATATATATATCCTGCAAAAGAATGAAAAATATATCAAGCACGGGAATAGTGCAAATATAACTAACTGTGTTCCACAAATAAAGTGGAACACTACAGTACCAAGTCTAAATGGAAAACTTTTCCTTAGAGTCCGTCGCACATTCAACAGACAATAGTGATTCCAAAGAGAAATGATGAACCAGTAAAGGATGGGTGACGATATAATCATGAAGATGTAAAATGAATATGATGGCAAAAATCAAGGGTAATAGATGTAAAAAGCATCAAGCAAACTCAAACAACAACTAGGTCAAGACTAAAGAACTGTTGCTCCTTTCCTGTCACCATATTGAATTGACAAGTAAATATCAATCAAGGAACAAAGGAGCAAGAGAAGAATACAATAAAATACTTTAGATGTCAGTATCAAACACTTCACATCCATACTCATTCATTTCATCATGGTTCACAAGCAAAACAAAAGAAGGGCACCACAAAATGTATCACAAAGCTTGGATCACAAGTTAGCAAGGCAAGGAAATCAAACAAAGAAAAAGTTAGAAGACTTAAACCATTAAAAGATATGAAATAAAGCTTATAACATGTTATGAGGATATGATAAAGAGTTTAAAATTTTAATTCTAAAGCATGTTGCACAAGTGCATTTAATATACCTCAAAACATTCAAAAGGGAAAAAGAAGGAACATCAAATTCATATATGAATGAAATTGGTTCAAGCATAAAAGGTCAAGTGATCTCAAGTCTTTATGAGACTATACTTGATGTATCATTCCTCAACATGTTATCATTGGTCATTTGATGACCTCAAACTCAAGCCAAAAGTTTAAAGTTCAAAGCAAAAACAAGAAAAGAACATTAGTTAAGGGACGTGAATCAAAAGGGCTCATCAACCCATTATCAGAAATCAAGTGGATTGATTTGAATTGGTGTGAGGAAAAAAGTAGCAACATGATCATTAAGTACCAAATTATAGGCCTCACACAAGTTCATTGGCCATCAAATAAATTGCAACAAGATATGCAACATCAATTGGACACTTTCACTTTGAAAACTCATCAAAAACATAAATGTACTTCCATAATTCAAACAAAAAATTTCTCAACATCTTTAAGATGTATAGAAGTCAGAAATCAAGTCCCAAGTTCATTGATGGTTGAGGAAAGGATCAAATAAGCTTCAAACATCAAACCTAGTTGGTGAAACCACCAATCTAGGCAAGTTTTCAAAATAAATTAGTGGAAAATACCAAATCTCATCAATTAATTCAAGAAAAATATTTTTGAGATCCTCAATCCATCTATGAACTTCAAACAGGAGCTGAATTCAATTGAAACTTAAAGAAAATTGGTTTTTGGAATCAAATTAAACAAGGGGATTATCCAAACCCTAATTACTTAGAAAATAAACTTAATTATTGATCAATTAAATTTCAATTCTAAATAATTCAAACTAAAGTCATACAAAAATATAGAAAACTTCAAGGATTAGAAAACTTATTTTTTCATATTTTTAGAATTAAATAAAAGTCAGAAATAAAATCAAATTCAAGCAATTAATCAATTAAGCACATATTCACATCTTTAAAATAAAATTCTAATCAAAAGTCAGAAACATATTCAACCAAAATTATATTCAAATATTAGAATTAAAAATAAGCTTCAATGATTTTTTTTGGAATTTTTGGAGTAAAGGAAATGTCAAAATAAAATTGAAAATTAAACAAACAATTAATTAAACACACGAATTTTTAAACCAATCAGGACATTTTCAAAAATTCCAAAAAAAAAAATACACAATGTCAGAAATATTATTTTGGAGTTTCATGAAATTTTTCAGAATTTTTCAACCCTTTTTGAGCAAGAAACAAAAATCAGGAAAATCAAGTTATAAAACAAAATTCAAATAAATGCAAAATTCAAATGGACCAATCAGAAGGTTACACGCTTCGTCTTCAACCTCTAGCCCTAACCAGAAACGCGCGAAAAATAGTTGTTAGGGCTCAATGTTCAGATCCACATCACATACTCATTTCCACACCATTTTTTCATGAAATTTCGTACAAATTAAAACCAGAAATAAGATCTACATCATGTTATTCGAATCACATAGAACGATTGACCACAGATCAAGAACGGATCTCGTGAAGATTGCAAAAACACACTGTGCAAGATATTTCAGAATCATCATACATGCATATTTCATCAAATCAAAAGCTCTAAAGCTGTAGAAACACTAAATGAACATCAAACAACATGATTCCAAACTCAAATCATACAATTCATGGCCAAAAATCAAGATCCAAAGTTGAGGATTCTAACCTTTGAGGAAAAAGTGTATCTACTGTCTCCTTCACTCCAGCTGTAAACTAAGCCTCGGTCTACAATCCTTAGCACTTGGAGAAGAGAATGCAAGAAGAATCACTCAAAACGCACAAGCAAACTGGGAGAACCGAAGAAATGGATTTTTTAGAGAAAAAGTGGTTTTAGATCTGAACTTCCTCCAATGCAGCCTTTTGTTCTTCTCCTTCTTTCTTCTTTTTTTCCTTTTGTATGAGCAATGCAGTGTTTATATAGAGTGTTTAGAGTGAGGGAAACAGGGTCATAACTCATAGAAATCCGTTGGAGGGCAATTTGGCCAAAACAGGCAAAAGGAAATGTGAGGTCATGTGCTTGCGTTTTGTTTGTTACTTGGCTTTTTATGCTGCATTTTGATGAGCTCAGGCATAAATGTAATGGGGTGAGTGAAGCGTGAGGGGGTGAGGTGGCAAGGATTGCACATGGTGTGATTTTGCTTTAGGTGAAAGTTACCAATTTTGGCAAAAAATGTAGAAAGCATGGGGAGGAAAGGAAAGTGTGATTGTTTGGCCAAAAGAAGTAAGAAACAAAGTGTGTGATTCGTGCCAAGCATGTGCAATATCGATCCTAAAAATAAACAGAATTGAAGGGTGCACCAAATCTTCAACCCATGCGTGCACCAAAGGTCAATTGATTTCTAATTGAGGCTATAGATAATTGGTTCATGCATTCTCAAATTTTACTCGAGCCAATTAAAGAACACATTATAAGCTTCAAAACAATAAACAGAATCGAAGGGTGCACCAAATCTGCAACCCACGCGTGCACCAAAGGTTAGCTGATTTCTAATTGAGGCTATAGAGAATTGGTTCATGCATTCTTAAATTTTCCTTGAGACAATTAAAGAACACATTCTAAGCTTCGAAACAAGCTGAGGTTCGAAAGGAATGATGGAGAGATGAGCCAGATATGAGGCTTAGGATTCCTGGGTAACTCAAGCCAACTTGCCTTAAACTGCGCGTGCACTGGCCTGCCTAAGATAACACTTTGATTGGTCCAAATTGAGAGGAAACGAAGAGAGAAGGAATGAGATTCCAACCAACCTATAAGGTCACTTCGAATGGTCCAAACGAAAAGAGCAGGAATGAGGCTTCGACCAGCCCTCAAGATGACACTTTGAATGTCCAGACGAAGTGAGAGAAAATGAGACTTCGACAACCCTCAAGATGACACTTTGAATGTCCAAACGAAGAGAGAGAAAATGAGACTTCGACCAGCCCTCAAAATGACACCTTGAATGTCCAAACAAAGAGAGAAAAATGAGAAGCAAGAGGCTTCGACCAGCCCTCAAGATGGCACCTTGGATGTCCAAACGAAAAGAGAAGAATGAAGCAAGAGGCTTCGACTAGTCTTCAAAATGACACCTTGAATGTCCAAACGAAGAGAGAAAAAATGAGAAGCAAGAGGCTTTGACCAACCCTCAAGATGGAACCTTGGATATCCAAACAAAAATAGAGAAAATGAGAAGCAAGAGGCTTCGACTAGCCCTCAAGATGGCACCGTGGATATCCAATCGAAAAGAGAAGAATGAAGCAAAAGGAGCCCTCAAAATGACACTTTGAATGTCCAAACGAAGAGAGAAGAGTGAGGCTTCAACTAGCCTTCAAGATAATGCTTCAAATGTCCAAATTGAAGAAAAATCAAAGAGAGCAAAAGAAGGCTTCGACCATCCCATAAAGCCACTTCGAATGGTCCAAACTGTAGGAAACCAAAGAAAGCCATTCGAATCCATGGTTTCAACATCCAACTTCCTCAAATCACAACCTCTTCAATTTTAAACCAAATTGATATATTCCAAGTTTAATGAGAAGCTTTCATAGCCCTCTTTAAAGTACATGAGGCACATTTTTGAATTATGCCTTGAATCAACAATCACAGGCGTGTCACCAACTGTTTGATGAATTGCCTAGGCCAAATGCCTTGCCTTGCCTGGCCGATTGCCCCAAAAAATGCTCAACTTGCCTTGAACTTCAAAGGCTCATAACTTTTGATTTTGAGTAAGAAGTGTGTTTTTTATCCTCTGTGGAGCCTTGTAGGTCTTCTTCTCCTCTTCAATTGTCAAAAAGAACCACCAAAATCCACTGAAAAATGAGAAAGTTATGCTCTTGTAAAGTTAGGTCTAAATCAAGAACACTTAGTGAAATTTTCAATCACCAAGATAACTTCAAATCCAAGTAACCTCTTAAACTTGCAATTCTCATCAAAATAAATCACCAATGATCATCCCACATGAAAATACATGTCAAATTCTTCATGTTGACCAAAAGTCCACTTGGTCAACTTTGACTTTGTTGACTTTGAGTAAAATGAATGTTTTGCCCCTTTGATTCAATTGAACCACTTCTCTTCAAAATTAATGATCAAAACTTAAAACATATGATATTCCAAACACATATAGGCTATGGAAAGAGTTTCCACTCAAAATTCCAAAGAATCCCTGATTAAAACTCAAACCCTAGTTTTGCACTATGCACTAGGAGATAATTGGTCAAGCTTCAAACCCCCAATTCCTCTGGGCATCAAGAGAGGATTTTTGAACAAAATTGATTCCAATGATGATAAAAGAATGATGCTTAAATACTTGGCTCATCTAGACCCCAATAACTCCAACTTGGGCAAAACCTTAATTTTTACTGATGAATCCAAAGGATATGATTCTCCCTTTGGGCTTGAAGGATCCAGAGGTTTAGATGATAAGGCCCTCCTTGAGCGACTTGTCAATACAATCAATATTATAAAGCTTGAGAGAGACTTGATAACCAAAATACTTTTGTCCCTACATAATGCATGAATGCAACGCAATATGATGTTTATGATGAAACATAAGCCTAAAAAAAATTCTGAAATCAAGAGGGTAAATTTTGGGGTTCAACAGTATTCAAAAACAAACTCGATGAAAATGGGATAACTGTTCTGAACAAAGAAAGATTGGTCGCATAAGGATACAATCAAGAATAAGGAATTGATTTTGAAGAAACCTTCGCTCCGGTTGCAAGGTTATACGCAATTAGATTATTATTGGCTTACACTTGTTCTATGAATTTCCAATTTTTCCAAATGGATGTCAAGAGTGCATTCTTGAATAGATACATCAATGAAGAAGTCTATGTCAAAAAACTTCCTGGTTTTGAAGACTTCAAGAATTCTTCACATGTCTTCAAGTTGAAAAAAGGCACTTTATGGCTTAAAACAAGCACCAAGGGCATGGTACGATCGCTTTAGAAATTTTCTATGTGAAAGGGGCTTTGGAAAGGGACAAGTGGACAAGACGCTTTTTATCAAGAAGATCAAGAATCATACTCTACTTGTTTAAGTGTACCACGATGATATCATCTTTGGATCAACAAATAAAGACTTGTGTGAAGAATTTTCATCCTTGATTCAAGGATAATTTGAAATGTCCATGATGGTAAATTGAACTACTTTCTTAAATTACAAATCAAGCAACTTGCAACTGGAACTTTTATTCATCAATCAAAATATTGTAAATAATTATTAATGAAATTTGACATGGATGCATGCAAACCTATTGCCACTCCAATGGGTTCGGGAACTTATGTGGATATTGATGAAGCCGGTGTGCCCATAGACGTGTCAAAATACCGAGGAATGATCGGTTCCCTATTATACCTAACAGCAGGTCAACCCAATGTCATGTTTAGTGTATGCCTTTGTGCTAGATTTCAATCCAATCCAAAGGAGTCTCACCTTGCTGCAGTTAAATGCATTATGAAATATCTTAAGGGAACTACGGACGTCTACTTATGGTATGCTAAAGGTAGTATGTGTTTGTTACTTGGTTTTTCTGACACAGATTATGCAAGATGTAAAATAGATAGAAAAAGCACTAGTGGAACATGTCATATTCTTGGGTACTCTCTAGTATCATGGCCATGCAAGAAGCAAGTATGTGTGGATCTTAGCACGGCTGAAGCAGAATACATTGCAACTAGAAGTTGTTGTGCTCAAATTCTATGGTTAAAACAACAACTATGTGACTATAGAATTAATCTTGGATGCATCCCGCTAAAATGTGACAACACAAGTGCAATCAACATCACAAAGAATCCAGTCATGCACTCTCGGACAAAGCATATTGATATGCGACATCATTTTCTCCAGGATCATGTGCAAAATGGTAACATAGAAATCTCATTTGTTGACACACACAACCAACTAGCAGATATCTTTACAAATCCTCTAGAAAAAGATTCATTCTTCAAGATTCGACGAGAACTTGGTATATTAGATGAACATGACCTATGATTTATATCTCTGAAACATAAAAGGTGCATGTATTCTTTTCATTAACTTTTATATTATTCTTACCAAGTATATCTCTCTTCATCCCACATTCACTTTGAATGGTTCTATATAATGTTTATCTATATGTTTTAACGTTATATATATATATATATATATATATATATATATATATATATATATATATATATATATATATATATATATATATATATATATATATATATATATATATATATATATATATATATATATATATATATATATATATATATATATATATATATATATATATATATATATATATATATATATATAAATATTGTTATACATGTTTGGTAGAAGTTACAATAAATAGGTATAGGTTTTGGACTTATATGTACTGTTTTTTCACTTTTTTCTCTATCAGTAATCGGTTACCCTAAGTCAGTAACCGGTCACCACGCAAACAAAGGTGTTTTTCACTTTCCAGGCACCTTTAGTAACCGGTTACCCATATCCTGTAACTGGTTACCACGTTAAGTTTTTTAAATTTTGGTTCTTGTCAAGGCATTTATGATTTACCACATCATTTTCCTCCAATTATTTTTTCCTTTTTGACCAAAATTATCTCCCACCTAAAAAATTCCCACCAAAAATTACTCTTACCAAAAATTACTCCCTCCAAAAATTATCTATAAATACTCACTCATACTTACATCTTTAACTCACAACATAAACACTCTCTCTTACATAAATCTCTCCATCTCAAAACCCTTTTTCTCTCCAAGAAAAACTCCAACCTTTGCCATGGGACCATCAAGAAATGAGAAAGGCAAGTCAAAGGAAATTGAAGGAGAATCCTAAAATCAAGAGGAACATGATCCAATCTTGGCATTATGATTCCTCCTTCTCACTCTGATAAAATATGGTAATCTCTCATCCTTCCCTTCAATGAGTTTTAGTTTTCCATCAATGTTGGCTAGGCAAGGAGTAGGTGAACTCATCACCGAATGTGGAGTTTACTACCCGAATTTGGTTCGTGAATTCTATGCAACTATCCAAATCGGTGCCAATGGTGTTCTTTCGTCATGGGTAAAAGGAAAGCACATCCTAACGTCTACCACTCAATTTGGAAGATGCCTGGGTGTTCCTAGTGAAGGCTTACACATCAATCATGGGTATACTATTAATGTTGATGCTTACAATTGTACTCGCTACTACTATAGCATCACTCGTCTCTCCGAAAAAGAAATCTTGGACAAGAAAAAGGAAGTTGGTTCTACAAAAAGTCGATTAACTTTGTATGTCTCCAACCTCACTGTAAGTGATCGTATGCTACATTAATTTATTGCTTACATTTTGCTCCCTAAGAACTCAAGTCACTCTTAAATAAGTGATGTTGAGATGCAAGTCTTGTTTTCAATAAAAAAATAATCTTTAAATAAATTGGGCATACTCAATTATGAACTATATGGAGCATCTCAAAAAATATGTTTGGTGGGCTTCCATATGCTCATTGGATAACCAAGATTCTCAAGTTTGGAAAATTTAGTTTCCGAGGAGAAACCGAAACAAAAATGACTTCAAGAGATTGTGAAATTTCGATTGCATCGGCAAACAAAAATATAGGCATTTTCAAAGATGACGATGGATTGTTCAAGCATAGAGAAAAAGGAACTTCCTCCAATCAAGATTCAAATCCTACACCACCCACATATGACGGAGAAATATCAAATGAGATGTTTTATTACAAACTTTGCTCAATGGAAAATTTCATGATTTCGGAATTTCGTGACATCCGTCAAGAATTGACAGCCCTTTAAACTCCAATTCAAGAGGACTCTATGGTTGAGAGTGATGATGAAGAATTATAAATGCCTTAGTACCTTTGTTTTTTGTTTTTTCTTCATATGTAATGCTTTTATCTATTTCATTTTGTATCGTATTTCCTTTTGTATCGTTTATGTCATCAAAGACCTAGTGTCTAATGTATTTTTAAGTATGCATTCACTTTGTGTTTTGTTATAAACTTGTGTTATATTTTACTTGTGTTTTATATTTTTTTTTATTATGGTATTTTCCCCATCCTTTTTGATATTCACAAAGGGGGAGAAGACATTGTGTGCTTGTGTTTAGTGATGCAGAAATTTTTTCTAGATTTTAAAGCTTCCTCTTTGAAAAACAAGTATTCAAAGGCTACACAAATTCAGAGGGAGATATCCAACTTAGAGGGAGAATGCACATCACTATGGTACACATACGAGCAACACTCAAAGACCTTGATGCACAAGCTACAAATGTCAAATTGGTTGTCTACATCAAAAAGGGGGAGAATGTGATTGCATGCACTCCAATCAAAATGTTTTGATAAAGACACCATACATAAAGTTAAATAAATATCAAGGTTGTGGAAAAGAAGATATTCAAGATCATATAATATTTCAAGATCACTCTTTGAAGTCTTCTACATGTATACAACCAACTTTCAAGATGAAGATTTATGAAGATTCATCAACAAGTTAGGTACAAGTTTTAATTTGAGGTTTTTAAGATGATATAGTGCTCAAAATATACACTAAACATTTTACATAAGTGTCATGATCATTTAAGAGTATAACATTTCATGTCCATCCCTTCGAAAATAAATTTTTATTACTTTCACTCAGTGGTAACTGGTTACAGGGTTACAGTAATCGGTTACAGTACTTCACAAAATAAAAATAAAAATTTTGGTTCAGTGGTAACCAATTACAGCTTTTGGGTAACCGGTTACAGACATGAAAATTTGAAAATATACACGTTATTGTACATGTGTAACCAGTTACAGTCCTACGGTAACCGGTTTTCGCTGAAGAAAAATTCAAAAAATCATGTTTTACATGGTTGTTGGATGATACCTCTTGGGGTCCAACCATTGCATCTTTTTACTCATTTAGAGTGTAATGAAATGGTACATTCCATATATAAAATTTGTTTGCACTTAGATCATAACATAACACATATTATTCAAAACTTCAAAAATTCTTAAGTGTTGTAAAACTTTGAGAATTTACATATTGCATGAAACATTGTTTAGAACTTTCATACTCATCATTGTTTCAGCAAATATTGAGCACCAGATCGGACTATTAACTTCTTATTAAATCTTGTCTTATTATCTTGATAACCATTGTGTTATTCAATAATTGATCATACTTTGTAAAAATCAGATTTTGTATAAGATTAACCTTGCATTCCAGGATTGTTAGAGCAAGTGTGTGCATTGAAGAGGATTGTTCTTCTTGCAATTAGTGTTGAAGATCTTAAAGGTTTTAAGAGTATTTGATATCCCTATAGATTAGATAGTAAGGCATCACCTTTGGTGTGATTAGACATGCAATCATTTTAAACTATAGTGAAATCTCTTCCGTGTTGGCAAGAGGACTGAAGTACTCCCGATCTATGAGGGGAACCAGTATACATCTGATGTTCATTTAATTTCCTCACTTTATTTCTTTCATCACCATAATCATAAAAATAAGAACTTTAAAAAGAAGGCAAAAATTGACCATCACCTAATTCACCCCCCTCTTAGGCGTATTATTAACTTACATTAGTCGGCGAGCAACCCATGCCAAAGTGCAGCAAATTTTCTCGAGCAATGAGTATCTTGTTTCATAGTTTGTAAACTTTTTGCTAAGATCGTATATCGCATGCTCTTTTCGACCAAACTCATCACGTTGCCTCAATACACACCCCATTGAGTTCTCTAATACTGTCAAATACATGATCAGAGGTCTTCCTTCAACTGGTGGCATCAGAATTGGAGATTTCTGGAGGTATTCCTTGATTTTGTCGAAGGCTATCTGACAATCATCGTTCCATTTCAATACTTGATCTTTCTTCGGTAATTTAAAGGTTGGCTCACAAGTAGCGGTCAAATGGTAAATAAACCTGGAAGTGTAGTTCAATCGTCCCAAGAAACCTCTGACTTCCTTCTCAGTACGGGGAGCTGACATTTCTTGAATGGCTTTAACCTTGGCAGGATCTACTTCAATACCTTTAGAGCTGACGACGAAACCTAGGAGTTTACCGAATCTTACCCCAAAGATGCACTTATTTGGATTCAATCTCAACTTGTACTTATTTAATCTTTCAAACAGCTTGTGTAGGTGGTCGCAATGTTCTTCTTCAGTCTGAGACCTGTCTATCATGTCATCAATGTAAACCTATATCTCATAATGAATCATATCATGGAATAAAGTTACCATAGCATGCTGATATGTTGCACCTGCGTTCTTCAAACCAAAAGGCATAACTTTGTAGCAGAAAGTTCCCCATTGTGTGACAAAAGTAGTCTTCTTCATGTCTTCAGGTGCCATCTTGATTTGATTGTAACCAGAGAAACCATCCATGAAGGAAAATACTTTGTGTTAAGCGGTGTTGTTAACCAGAACATCAATATACGGGAGCAAAAAGTCATCTTTGGGGCTTGCCCTATACAAATCCCTATAGTCTACACACATACGCACATTACCTTCCTTCTTAGGTACCGGAACCACATTTGCAACCCACTGAGGATAGGACGTAACAGCTAAGAAACCTCAGCTTTAATCTTTTCATACATATCGAGACGCATACGACGAACCTTCTCCTTTATAGGAGGACAACCTTCTTTCATCTGTAGACGGTGAACCACAATATTAGTATCGAGCTCTAGCATATCTTCATAAGACCGAGCAAAGATCTCAACATAGTCACGTAACATTTGGATTAACCTCTTCTTGACACTGACTTCTAGGTTGACACCTATCTTGATTTCTTTCTTGTTCTCTTTAGTACCCAAGTTCACAACTTCGACTGGCCCTTCATGAGGTTGTATGGCTCTTTCCTCCTGCTCTAACAGTCTAGTGATAACGTGAAATTATATTGTATATTCGACTTGATTCACATGCACTTTTATATTTTTTTCATTCATTTTATCTTGTTATTCCGGTATTTCTATTTCATTTCAGGTATTTATATTCCACAAGGCTTGCTTGAGAAAAGAGGATGAAATGGAAAAGAAACGGACTCAAAATCAGAAAAACAGCAGAATTAGCAGAAGAATTCATATCAGAAGGCTGTGACGATCGTCACACCTTCCATTCTGCTTGGCACAAGCTAAACATGTGTGCCCCTCGACACATAAACCATGACGACTGACACAGGTTAAACATGTGTGCCCCACGGCACACAATGCATGCCACTCGGCACAACTATTTTATGTTTGACACACGAAGTCTTCTTCACGTAACCACTGATGTAGCCCAACTTCCCATTATCACCCAATGATCTTTTCAGCTTCCCATTTTCCCACTTCTTTGTCCACTTTCTCCATTATCTCCACTACTTCTCACATAAAGCTGCAAGTAACTTCCATTTTATTTCTCTATATATATGATCTTAGAAATTAGTTTTTGAGATCGAAGTTTTGTGAACAAGGTACTATTGTTAGATTTCTAGGCAGAAAACTCAGTATGTAAAAGGGGTAGTTTCTCACATCGAGGAACTACCACAACATTAGTTTTAGGACCTTTCATTTGTACGCTTGAATCATAAGCTTGCTGGATTATTGAAGATTAATTTCAGTTTTATTTCAAGTTCTCTATTTTTTGCATTTACAGGTTCTTTATCACATTGCTTATTATTATTATTATTATTATTATTATTATTATTATCATTATTATTATTATTACTATAATTATTATCATTATTACTATTATTATTATTATTATTATTATTATTATTTTCGTTCATCATTGTTAATTTAATTACCATGTCATTCTTAATTGTAATTGTTATGTTTAATTCACTTTCATTTAACAATATGTCTAGCTAAATAGTTTTGAGTCTGGTATGTAATGACCGTCGTTCCCGACGGGACTCGGTAATAAGTTGGCTTAATATCTCTTTGAAAATTCAGTTTCGGTCTTTGTTTTTAAACTTAATTTAAATATCTTTGTCACGAGAGTGAGAGGTTACTTAACACAATTTTTCCACGAGAGTGGAAAATTAATTAAGGTTCGAGACGGTACTGCGAGAGCTTGCAGGTCGAACCGGATAGTAGAAACTAGGCATTAGTCCTAAACACAGTGAGAGTGCTTTAGGATTAATTAGAACTTGTTCAATTTTCAAAACACATTCCTTAATTGAAATGGACGAGCGAGAGCAAAATCTCATGGTTAAGGAGTGCGACTTTATTCAAAATCATGAGAGTGTAAGGTTCAGTCTTTAAATTGATATTTTCTACTAAACACATTTTTAACATCAGTATAACCCAACACAGAGTCCCAGAGGTACGCGGAATACACATTCCGATCTCTCTTTTCATATATATATATATATATATATATATATATATATATATATATATATATATATATATATATATATATATATATATATATATATATATATATATATATATATATATATATATATATATATATATATATATATATATATATATATATATATATATATATATATATATATATATATATATTTCCTTAATCTTATGTCATTTCAGTTTTAGTTCTTAGTTTACCTTAAATTAATCATTCATTAGCCTTAGCTTTATTAAGCGACAATAGATTACAGTAGGTTGACATTGGTCTCTATGGGTTCGAAAATCTTTTATATTACTTTGATATTTTCGTGTACTTGCGGACGCATCAAGTTTTTGGCACCGTTGCCGGGGCCCAACAATCAATATTATTATTTCTGTTGGTGCACCGTATAGGCTAAGGCACTCTTACTTTAATTACTATATATCACCCAAATTTTTTCTACAACTCCCATTCTCTGTATTTCGAGGAATCATAAGAATCCCATAAATCCAACCTCGAAATACTGATGGAGGATTTCAATGTGTCACTAACTCACTCTTACCCAAATTTCTACTACCAATCCAAAAAATTTGAGGAGTCGCACGAATCCCATAAATCCAATCTCGAAACATTAATGGAAGATTATAATGTGACGATATCTTATCCTCAACCAAATTTCCTCTACAATCACCACGCCTAATATTTTAAGGAGTCACAAGAATCCCGAAATTCCACTCTCGCAACATTAATGGAGGATCTCACTGCAACCCTAACTCGCTCTAGGCTAGAAACCATGATGACATAGCACTTTGTGGAGACACAAAATGCAACGCAAACACACTTTGAGGAACCGCAAGAATCCCATAATTTAAACCTTGAAACATCAATGGAGGACTTCGATGCGATGCTGACTCACTCTAGGCTAGAATCTATGATAGAGAACTTTGTAGAGACCCAAACTGTCCAAAATGAAGAGTTAAGAAAACAAAGTCTCCATAATAATGAAACCCTTAGGCAGATAAACAATGCGGTTGATTCCCTTGTGCTTATAACATGGCCTTGGAGACTCAAATCTCCTTGCTTGACAAAAACTTCTAGGACCCTTCCCTGAGGAGCATGTGGATGTTGTAACAACCAGTAGTGAAAAACAAATCGAAAATCCTAAGGAGAGTGATAATGAGGTTGAAGAGAGTAATAATGAGGTTGAGAAGAGTTCTGATGAGAAAAGAGTAGAGATTGAGAAAAATACACTGACGTCATCTGAAAGGGAGGTTGTCGAAGAGGTAGAGAAGGAAACATCTATTGTTTTTCCTCCTCCCTATAACCCACCTATTTATTTTATTCAAATATTTGTGGAAGCTAATGTAGATGCCCAATCCAAAAGGTATGTGGATAATATCCACACCAATTCACCTTTATCTGAGGTCCTGCATAAAAAGAAAAAATTTGAGGACCGTGAAACTAGGGAAATCATTAGCATTAAGAAGGGAAGGTTAATATTCGAAATGGTGGAT
The DNA here is from genome assembly GCA_948472305.1 of Vicia faba. Classification (NCBI taxonomy): domain Eukaryota; kingdom Viridiplantae; phylum Streptophyta; class Magnoliopsida; order Fabales; family Fabaceae; genus Vicia; species Vicia faba. Next base: position 1,632,203,491 of record OX451736.1, read on the forward strand.
GAAATAACTAAGTCCAAACTTGAAAAGCTGATACTCAAGATAGATCCAGAACCACCACCACAAGTTCAAAATAAGAAACCATCCCACGGAAGAAATAAAAGAAAAGGTGAGGGATATGTGAGGTGGCTTGATAAATGGCCATGGAAACTAAAGACGATTAAAAATTCGATCGATGAGTCATTCTCGAGAGAATCACCATGAGTACTGACACTCTTGAGTCGTCAAGCTACCGACATTAAAAGAAGCTCTACGTGGGAGGCAACCCCACGAGTTTCAATTTAATGTTTTTGCTTTTGTTTGAGTTTGCAAAAAATAAATATATTGATCGCTTGGCACCTATGAGTTGCATGTAGGCAACTATCGAGGTGAGCATTGATCAGGTTCTTATTCGTTTTCCCACTTTTTATTCAAACATTGAAGACAATGTTTGGTTTAAGTGTAGGGGAGGAACTTTACCGCTTTCTATTTATCGCTTCTTATTTTGATTTATTGTTTTCTATTTTATTTCATGTTTTAAAGATCTTATCTATTTCCAATATTTGGTCGAGTCATTGCATGTGATATTAAGTCTGTATGTCTATTTTTTAATTGTTGCTGAATTTCCCTGAACTTTTAAAATTTTGACCTCCAACAACAATTTTCTTGTTGATGCATAGCACACACACTCTGAAACTATGTAGGTCGTCACACTTTAGGTTGTGTTAGATAGACTTGGGAAAGTTTCGATAAAATCGATACTGTTATGACACCCTAAACCCCCCTCATTATGTGATATCAATTTGGATACCCAATATGCCGAAACCTTAGGCTCAAGTTTTCAAAGTAGCACTTAAGTAGTTTATATTAGCAGTCGCCACCATCTTAAGTACAAACTACGTAGGGATTCGATGAATATAAGTGAATGATCCTAAAAATTCTAAAAAGATTTAGTTGCCTTAATAAATTTATAATATGGAATGCACCTATTAAGTTTGGTGACCCTCACCCGGTCACTTAATCCAAAGGTTGTGGAACCTACAAAGATATAATAAAACAACCCGTCGTTTGTTGGTTCAGGTGTGTCTGGTGCTAAACTTGGTAGGGCAGACTACGGTCTGATCCCACACAACTGTGATTGGTTAATAAAAGGGGTTACCAAACTTATGTACCAAAACCTCGAGACAAAGGATCATAATCGCTAACCGATTTCCCTACTATGTGTGTATGGATAACAAGCTTAATGTGATTGTGCTTAAATGAATAGTGAAATAAAAATGAGAGAGATATGTTGAGTTATAATGGCATGATTCGAATTGGTTTTCATAAAGAGGGAGTCTTTGAACATTGTGTCGTTACAGTGTCCTTGGTATTGATCAGTTAGTACTTATCATTCTAACATTAGCCTACCAGCCACATATGATTAGGAGTTGTATTGTGCCCTTATTTCAAATCACGCTTAATTATTTCTTTTACCATGTTGGTCGATTGCTTGAGGACAAGCAATGGTTTAAGTGTGGGGGTATTTGATAACGTGAAATTATATCGTATATTAGAATTGATTCATATACACTTTTATATTGTTTTTTCATTCATTTTATCTTGTTATGCCGGTATTTCTATTTCATTTCAGGTATTTATATTCCACAAGGCTTGCTTGAGAAAATAGGAAGAAATGGAAAAGAAATAAACTCAAAATCAGAAAAATAGCAGAAATAGCAGAAGAATTCATATGAGAAGGTTGTGACGATCGTCACACCTTCCATTCCGCCCGGCACAAGCTAAACATGTGTGCCCCTCGTCATACAAACCATGACGATCAACACAGGTTGAATATGTGTGCCCCACGACATACAATGAATGTCACTCGACACAACTATTTTCTGTTTGACGCGCGAAGTCTTCTCCATGTCTTCTTCACATAACCACTGATGAAGCCCAACTTCCCATTATCACCCCCATAATCTTTTCAACTTCCTATTTTCCCACTTCTTTCTCCACTTTCTCCATTATTTCCACTACTTCTCACATAAAGATGGAAGTAACTTCCATTTTATTTATCTATATATAGGATCTTAGAAATTAGTTTTGGAGATCGAAGTTTTGTGAACAAAGTATTATTGTTAGATTTCTAGGCAGAAAACTCAGTATGTAAAAGTGGTAGTTTCTTACATCGAGGAACTACCACACCATTAGTTTTAGGACCTTTCATTTGTACGCTTGGATCATAAGCTTACTGGATTATTTAAGATTAATTTAAGTTTTATTTCAAGTTCTCTATTTCTCACATTTACAGGTTCTTTATCATATTTCTTATTATCATTATTATTATTATTATTATTATTATTATTATTATTATTATTATTATTATCATCATTATTACTACTATTATTATTATTGTCGTTCATCATTGTTAATTTAATTATTATATCGTTCTTAATTGGAATTGTTATGTTTAATTCACTTTCATTTAACAATATGTTTAGTTAAATAGTTTTGAGTCCAGTATGTGAGGACCTTAGTTCCCGACGGGACTCGGTAATAAGTTGGCTTAACATCTGTTTGAAAATTCAGTTTTAATCTTTATTTTTAAACTTGATTTAAATAGCTTTGTCACGAGAGTGAGAGGTTACTTAACACGATTTTTCCACGAGAGTGGGAAATTAACTAAGGTTCGAGCCGGCACTGCGAGAGCGTGGGGGTCGAACTAGATAGTAGAAACTAGCCATTAGTCCTAAACACAACGAGAGCGCTTTATGATTAATTAGAACTTGTTCAGTTTTCAAAACACATTTCTTAATTGAAATGGGCAAGCGAGAACAAAATCTCATGGTTAAGGTGTGCGACTTTATTCAAAATCAAGAGAGTGTGAGGTTCAGTCTTTAAATTGATATTTTCTACTAAACACATTTTTAACATCAGTATAAGCCAACGAGTTACAGAGTCCCGGAGGTACGTAGAATACATGTTTCGATCTCTCATTTCATATATATATATATATATATATATATATATATATATATATATATATATATATATATATATATATATATATATATATATATATATATATATATATATATATATATATATATATATATATATATATATATATATATATATATATATATATATATATATATATATATATATATATATATATATATATATATATATATATATATATATATATATATATATATATATATATATATATATATATATATATATATATATATATATATATATATTTACATATTTCCTTAGTCTTATTTTATTTCAGTTTTAGTTCTTAGTTTCCCCTAAATTAATCATTCATTAGCCTTAGCTTTACAAAGCGACAATATATTACAGTAGGTTGACATTGGTCTTTGTGGGTTCGACAATCTTTTATATTACTTTGATATTTTCGTGGACTTGCGGATGCATCATCTAGCAAGCTCTCCAAGTACTTCATAATCTTCCTCACCTTCGTCCTCGGCTTGGTAGATCAGATCTTCGAAGTCATAATTGGCAATAGCATAATTGTTATCAATGGGACCCGGGGTGGATGTGGATATGCAATTTGTTATGTGGATGTGTGTAAGAATACATAACTATTTTGAAAGCAATAAAGTAAAAGAAAGACAAAGAGTGCAAAATTTGAATGCAAACATCCAATGATTTATTGAATGAAAATATGTGAATGAAAAATGAAAACCCTAACAAATGGACCGTTGTGCCTCGGGTAAGGCACAAGGCTTAAAGTTATTATTCAAATTACATAACCAAAATCAAGAAAATAGAAAATAGCATTTACTCCTGACTAAAGGAGATTGGTATAAAGTCTTCAGTCTTCCAATTGTTGAGCCCACTGCCGGTAGTAAGGAAGATCCAATTGTCTATGTCACAGTCGCTATCAGCGTCTTCTACAGTGTTGATATAAGAAACATAATCAATATCTTTAACACCTATGTCATGATTAGGAATAGGTGTGGTGAACACATTAGGAGACTCAGGAGGATCAAACTCAATCTCCTTAGAGTCAATCATGTCTTGAATCTTATTTTTCAGAGCCCAACAGCTGTTAGTGTCATGTCCAGGACTGTTAGAGTGGTATGCACACCTTGCATTAAGATTGTAATGGGGAGAGGAAGTATTGGGGTTCTGAGGAGGATCCTTCAAAGTAATCAGCGCTGCCTTTAACATGTGTTGCAATGTTTGAGATAACGGCATGTTGATTCAGGTGAATTGTCTCCTAGGTGCATCATGACTATGTTGATTGTTCTATTGATGTTTTTATTGCATTGGTGTGGGATAGGTTACGGTCACTCTTATTACGACCCTTATGGCTGTACACAACATTAAATTCTTTCTTACCATTGTATGACTTCTTCGCAGTATTCGAGGACGTAGCCACCTGAATTTTACCATTTCTCATTCCATTCTCAACATGTTTACCTATCAATATCAGTTCAGTGAAACCAACTGAAGAACTTCCAGGAAGCAACCATCAACAAGATCTTGGTTGATTGTGGGGTTAAAATTAACATAATCCCTCACAGCATGCTGAAAAAGCTGGGCAAAGGGGATGAAGACATCAAGCCCCATAACATGGTACTATCGAACTATGAAGGTGGAGTTGGGACCACTATGGGGGTAATACAATTGGAATTCAAATTGGGAACCATAGTTCGACCAACAATGTTCATGGTCATCTCAGCGAAACCCAATTACAACTTGCTCCTAGGCAGGGAATGGATCCATGGCATAGGGACAATGCCATCATCAATGCATCAACGCGTTACAATCTGGTGCCCATATGTCATAGTGGAAAAGATTGAAGTTGACCAAAGTTATTATATGGTCGAAGTCAACAATCTTGGTAGAACAAGTGTGATCGGTGGATCTGGAACTGACTGTTTAACGCTGGTTCGCGAAATGTCGCAGAAGCAAGAGTCGCCACCGTCTTTTATTTTCTCCACATGGAAAGGACAAAAGCACAGAAAAATTCCTTATAGAGATTGCTCTCGGTTCGGGAGGTAGATTATAGAAAGGGAAGGTGTTAGCACCCTTTCTATCCATGGTTATCCATGGGCTCTTAGATACTTGCTCATTTGTGTTTTCAAAATGGTTTGTTTGCTTTTCAATGTGGGTTTTAAAAAAGTTTCTTTGAAAATTTCAGTTCGACTCTTGTATCGGTCCTCAAGAGTGTTTGAAAAATTGCTTTCGAAAGCTTTTTGAAAAGGTGTCGGTGTGAAAAGTATTTTTTTGATTTGTTTTGAAGTTAGAGCAAGTGTCTAAAGTCGTCTACCTACCCTAAGGAATTCGTCTGTGTAGATGTCCTTTAAAGTAGTGCCATCCCACCATTGAGAGGTAGGTAGCACCACCGTTGGAGGTGTTCGGGTCAATTCGATGGTTCGGGACATGGTGATCACTAGAGCAATAGGAAGATACCTTAGAAGCTACCCTCATGCCAGGTTCCCGGATCATGAGGACTTACTAAGACATCCTCTACTCGACGATCACCTTTCGAGGCAAGGCAACAGTAAGGCGTACCCTAGGGGTGGTGTGTGCGATTCGTGTGTCGTTTTCATTTGCATTTATCTTGTCATGTTATTGGTGATCTACGCTTGTTTTTATTTTTGTCCATACATTCTTTCATGCCTTTGATTAACAGTTAAAAGGTTGCGAGAAAAGTAAATTCTAAGCTATTACAAAAGGCGCGGGTCCACATCGCCAAAATTAAACAGGACCTGATTTGACAGAAAAATAAAGAAATTAAAAGAATTAAAAGTGCGAGAAGTAATTTACATGGCTTCGGGAGAGATACATGAGTATTATAAAAATAAATAAATACGCGAAATTAAATCGAAACGAGGGCGTTGGACCCTTTTGCAAAAACTAAATTAATGATGAAGTTAATTAAAATTAAAAGAAAAAAGAATTTGTTTTTTATGATTTTTTAGGATTTTAAGGAAAAAGAATTAATTAAAATTAAAATAAGATGCGAACCCTAATTCTAGTGGCTTTTAATTTATTAAGAAAATGTTGAATTTTAACCTAATTTACACCTAATTTTTATATGCAATTTAATTTATGAAAATAAATATTTAGTTATTTTAATTATTATAAAAGAAAAATAAAAAGGATGAAAAATTGTTAATTAAACCTAATTCTATGTTTTTTATGTTTTATTATGAAAAGAATTAAAATTGCAAACCTAATTTAAGACTAAATTCAATTACATGTAAATTTATTTAAGAAAATATTAAAATAAGAATTATTATATTTTTGCTCTTTTCTGACCTTTATGTGTTTTTTATATTTTTGTGGAGATGATTAATTAATTGAAAGCAATAATTAAAAGGAAAAATAGAAAATAATAAAAACAAAGAAAATAGAGAGAATTACAAACCCAGGGGGTTCAGACCCCAAATTAGGAGGCACTTTTAGAAATCTTAAGCCCATTTATCCATTGGCCCATGTGACTTTTCCGGGCAGCATGCTGGCACGTTGACTCACGTCCACGCTGTTCTCTACCTCTCAGCCTTTGGATTGATCTCAAGATGGACGTGGACGGTTTGATCTGGAGGGCGTATGGTACGCTTGGATGCTGAACCTGCATGTGAAGATTTATTGCAAAATAATATTGAGAATGTTGAAGACCTGGGGTTCGAACCCAGGTCATGTACCTTTCCAACCAACACGTTTGCCACTGAACCAACCCATGCGCGTTTAATATATAATAACGAATAAACATTATAAAAGAAATAATGGTCAGGGGCCACCAACGCGCGCGAATTTTTGAATCAACCTATCACCGTTTGCCACGATATCGTCTTCTCCACATTCCTGAAACACAAATACATTAAGCCACGGCTTTTCACGTGTTCTCCTAGGCCAGTTTTGGGAAAATAACGATTAGGCCTAGGACACTCATAAATTAGGCGCGAGGGTATGTTTGAGATCGTCCAGATGCGCTGAGTTGAATGGTGGTGGTCAGGGGTTCCAATTTTTCCTTGTTACAAAACCCCTAATTTGAAGCTCTGCAAACCCTAAAAATCATCAATGGCATAATCGTGTACACAGCATAAAAACACAATTGAATCATATGGTTAGCATTAGAATGGCATAAGGAATGCAAATCAACAATTAAAATGCCCTAAGAATGCCTAGATGTCAAAACACGATCATGGATTTTTTCTGTACAGGGGTGGTTCTTGTTACCAATTCTTTGAGCTTTGATGGATGTTTTTGATTGGAACACGTCCTATGAACCTTCAGCAAGCTAATGGAAAGGAAATCTTGGCTTGAAACCTCCTGCAAGTTTGTTTTCAGAATTGAGTTTTTAGACCAAATTTTCAAGTTTTGTTTATGCTCTTCTGCGCAGCTTAGTGTGTAAAAATATTAGGGTTGTCTTCCTGGCTTATGTATGAATCAATTAGGTTAAGAAAAACAAATCAAATCCCTTGCAATGATGGTTTTGAAGATTTGATTTTCAAGCTTTGTTTTTTCAATCTTTTCCATGCATTTTTGTATCAATTATGATCTAATCAATCCAAATCTTTCCTTATTTGGCTAGACACGAATTATTGAGTATAAAACATGCACAAAAAGATTTAAAACTTTAGGTTAAGTATTTTCTATGCATTTAATTTGATTTAAATGAATTATTATTAATAAAAATTCAAATAAATAAATTAAAAATGAATAAAAACTTCCCTTTGGGCCAAGTGGTCGTGCACATGTCATGGATGATGAATTATGGAAGAAAAATGGGCCCATTAGCAATTTTAGGTCATTTGAATCAATGTTGACTTTTCAAAATATCCAAAACTTTCCCAACTTCTACAAGGCATAACTTGCTCAATTTTTAAGCTTTTCTCATGTTCTTGGACATTTTGGAAAGGTCTTTGAGTCCTCTAACCAATGCCTTTGGTCCCATATCATTTTGATTTACCAATCTCAAGTTATGGCCTTTGACTTAAAGTCCCTTTTTGTTGACTTTTAAAAATGACCTATAATGTTGAAATTGATAACTTTTTGTGAGAGCATTTATTGGACTTGAAGTATGAAGATGAGTTGTAGGAAATGTCTTTCTATTCAAAATTAGCTTTGGATGGAATTTTTCTGATAATCCATGTGAAAGTTATGCCCTGGTCAATTTCAGTTGACTTTTTCAGCTGTCCAAATAAGGAAACTTTTGCATCTTGATGATTTCTGAGCCAAATTTTGAGAATCATGATCAAGCATTTATCAAATGATGTTTGTGGCTTCAAAATGATATGTTGACCAAAAATTTGAACTTTTGACTGCCAAATGACCATTTTGCCCCTACAGTTGACTGTAGTGCAATTAGGGTTTTTGACTGTGCAATTTTGAGCTGAATGTCTTGAAACTTGATATGAGGATGCTTGACCATCTTGGTAGGCATGTGAGACTTGATTGGACCTTTAGAAACTTCATTTTCTTGATCAGAATCAAAACCCTAATTTTGACTGTATAGGAGATCTTTGACTGTGCAACCCTTGGGGAGATTTTGAAGCTTGACTTGGCAATTTCTTGGAGAATATGGGAGGGAAAATTTTGGGGTACAACAGTTGCCCCTGTTCAATCTTCTTAGACCTGAGGATGCAGATTGGCTGACGTGCCTTTCGTAATCCGAGGGTAGAAGATGATTGAACACTAGAGTGCCCAGAAATTTGCGCTCACATAGTAGCAGTGCAATGATGGAATGGGCTTATAGATGCCATTTAGAGGTTGCTGGATAGGATGATGGGCTTATAGATGCCATCTGGATGTTGATCGCGTAAGAGATTCCTTAGCGAGAACCTGCATACCTGCAAAAGAAAAATGAGTACCTGACACGTTGCAGGAGCTGGTTTTCAGATGCTTGGTATAGATGTGTCCTGACTGGTTACAGGAGCTGGGTCTGGAGCTTCAAAAGATGATGAATGAACCAGGGATGGTTACTACCTTAGCACGAACGGTAAGAGAACCTTGGGTGACTTTAACTTCAACAACGCTAGTCGAGAAAATCTTGGTGGGAATTACCATCTTCGCAGGATCGGGAAGAGAACCATAAGCAATTATAATCTGAAAGGAATTATCACCTCACTCACCGTCGGAGAGGGAACCATAGGAAATTATAATCTGAAAGGAATTATCACCTCACTCGCCGTCGGAGAGGGAACCATAGGAAATTATAATCTGAAAAGGAAATTATAATCTGAAAAGGAATTATCACCTCACTCACCGTCGGAGAGGGAACCATAGGAAATTATAATCTGAAAGGAATTATCACCTCACTCACCGTCGGAGAAGGAACTATAGGAAATTATAATCTGAAAGGAATTATCACCTCACTCACCGTCGGAGAGGGAACCATAGGAAATTATAATCTGAAAGGAATTATCACCTCACTCACCGTCGGAGAGGGAACCATAGGAAATTATAATCTGAAAAGGAATTATCACCTCACTCACCGTCGGAGAGGGAACCATAGGAAATTATAATCTGAAAGGAATTATCACCTCACTCACCGTCGGAGAGGGAACCATAGGAAATTATAATCTGAAAAGGAATTATCACCTCACTCACCGTCGGAGAGGGAACCATAGGAAATTATAATCTGAAAGGAATTATCACCTCACTCACCGTCGGAGAGGGAACCATAGGAAATTATAATCTGAAAAGGAATTATCACCTCACTCACCGTCGGAGAGGGAACCATAGGAAATTATAATCTGAAAGGAATTATCACCTCACTCACCGTCGGAGAGGGAACCATAGGAAATTATAATCTGAAAGGAATTATCACCTCACTCACCGTCGGAGAGGGAACCATAGGAAATTATAATCTGAAAAGGAATTATCACCTCACTCACCGTCGGAGAGGGAACCATAGGAAATTATAATCTGAAAGGAATTATCACCTCACTCACCGTCGGAGAGGGAACCATAGGAAATTATAATCTGAAAAGGAATTATCACCTCACTCACCGTCGGAGAGGGAACCATAGGAAATTATAATCTGAAAGGAATTATCACCTCACTCACCGTCGGAGAGGGAACCATAGGAAATTATAATCTGAAAAGGAATTATTACCTCACTCACCGTCGGAGAGGGAACCATAGGAAATTATAATCTGAAAGGAATTATCACCTCACTCACCGTCGGAGAGGGAACCATAGGAAATTATAATCTGAAAAGGAAATTATCACCTCACTCACCGTCGGAGAGGGAACCATAGGAAATTATAACCTGGGATAACTTCTACTGAGTCTTTATCAGAAAAATCTGTTGGGAATCGATTTAGCTGGACTAGAGAAGGCCTGGGACTGGATAAGAAATCTTTGGAGTCGATTAACTGAACCGGTCTAGGTCTTGAAATATGATTGAGAATTTCAACTGCATCTTTCCTGAAAGGTAAAGGTCAGTCATATGCAATGCATGATATGGATCAAGCAATGATGTTCTCAACATAAATGAGATTTGTATGATATAATGCGTCTATGCATGCTATAATGATGTATGTGATGTTTAGGAATGTATGTTTTAGTCTAGGAAAGTAGATCCTTGACGGGTGCCGGGAAGTCATGTCCTGGGCTGATATTGGAGAATAAGCTTTTACTTCCGCTGGGGATAAGCTTGCTGCTTGGATGCCGGCAGGAGAAGATGACTCCGTTGAGGAATAAACTTGACGAATGGAAGATTCTACGGGGAGAAAAATACTCTAGCGACCATGCTGGGGAGAAATACTCTGTGGGGCGAGAGATACTTTGCTGAGTTGTTGATAATTACTTGCTGGGGAATTCTCTGCTGTATAGGAATTGTTAATAGACTTCGCCGGGGATAAGAGACCTTCGTCGGGGACGCTCTTTCCATGGCTTTTGGCTGAGGATAACCCAGTTATATCCTGTTACGGAAATAACTCTTTAAATAAAGCCGGACGACGCGTTCGTGCTCTGCGAGGGGATAAGCTTCCAGAATCTACTGGGGATAAGCTTACTGCTTGGGGGTATGAATTCCAACCTTCCTGGGGAAACTAGATTGGACTCTCTTGGGGAAGTTTTGAACTGCGGGGGGAAGTGATTCCTTTGAATGTTGATAGAACGCCGGGGAATCAATCTTTAGACCAAGACTGCCGGGGATGCTTGTTATGAGTATGTATGCTGCTGGGGAATGTTGAGATCTGCTGGAGGATACTCAACTTCCTTGAGATTTGATAGACTTTGCTCGGGGAGAGTGTATTGACTTGCTGACTCACTCTCTGGGGAATTAAGACATGTACTGGTCATGTTCTTTAGCTAAACCTACCTTGGTACCCTGGAGGACAGAACAATTAGATTGCTTTTAGACAACTCCTTATTGCCCCTGTTTCTATGGGAGAAGGCATATGTGGGGTGCTGATAGTTGTTGATGGACAAAACCTTTTTCTGGTAGGCAGGTGACAAGATAACAGGACATAGTCGTAAGCTTTGATCCCTAACTTTTGCCTGGACCGCCCTTTCGGGTTTTCAGTCCACCGGGATACCCATTTTTGCCCAAGCCGCCTTTTCAGGTTTTCGACTTGCCGGGTGTACAGATTTTTTTTATTTCATCCCTCATTTTTCCCGAACCCTTTTGGTTCGCCGGGAAGCCCTTATTTTTGCCTAGGTATGTCAACCTAGCGGGTCTTTGATTGTGCGTAGTATTTTTTCGGCTATGTCCATGTTCTCAGAATGTTAGGGAGTTGCCCCTGTTTGCGTTGCCATATTACCAGAAGGTTTTTGACCAGGCAAGATTTATTGTTGGAATGCCCTAAGTGACTCAGGCGGAGATTTGCCCTAGGCTATTTGGCCTTTGAGAGATTCTCCGAATCTTGATTGGATTGCCCCAGATATTGGACCATGGTCATGTCTGCCCCTTGATTGGAGGTACTTCTGTTCATTAGGCATTCGTCGTGCGAATTTTCCTGCTGTTCAAACAAAAAGTCATATGCAAACAAAGTTATGTTAAAAATGCAAAGCCTATGTCTGTCTTGGAGATTTTGAAAGTGCATTTTTTTCATAAAACAAGTGATTGTTTGTAAAACGTGATGTCAGCACCGTATTTACCGTAGGCCTTAAGGAGTCAGGATACCTTTCGTAACAGTATGCTTTCGAACTAACCCATGCTTCAGCTAGGACTTTTAAGGGTTATAACGTGGCTTGGTTCACGGTTTAAGAAACAAAGGATAAAGGCTCAAATTTATTTGTACCCACCCGCTCTTCGTGATGTTCTCCAAACCTAAACTTAGTTGATCATACGTTAGACCTTGTTTGAGTCTTTGCTCTGATTTTCCGGTGATGATTCTGATGTTGATAACTTATTTTGAATAGGCAGTCATTTTTTTGTGTTGAGGGTTTGTAAGACCTCTTTCTTTTTGATTTTGCTATCCCTATTGTTTTTTGCCTGAACTGTTTCCTTTTTGGAATTACAGTCAGCGGGATGCCCCAGTTTTGTAAGTCTCCTTCATGGGTTTTGACTTAATGGGTTTTTTTTTGTTTTGAAAGATAATGACTGCCTTTCTGTATGATTGTTCAGAACCATCACTGTCTTTCTTTGTTTTGTAAGGATCTTTTTGGTGCCGTTCGTTATGCACTTGGATCAACTGAGAGAACTACCCTTCCCCAGGTTATGATTAAGGGTTTTAAATTTCGAAAAGAAAAACTCCTACTTCTTTGGCTCAGAGGGGTTGACGAGGGATTATCATCCTTATAACTCCAGTGTTTAGGAATTGAAACAATGCCTGTACCTCATCAACAGGGTCTGTTCAAAAGCATACTGTAGATTGTGGTATTGTTTTCGTCATCCTCCCTCAAGAGGCTTAGAATTATTGAGAGTTGATCATCAGAAAAAATATGAAAATAATTTGCATAGAGTGAATACGAATATATTGATTCAAAATAGACATAAGCGATGCATTAATGGAATAACAATGTTTAACATGAATAAATGTTTGAACAAAAGAAAATTGCAACTTGAACATTCAAATGAACAAAAGTTTCTCAATCCTAGCCATGTTTTGGCAAGGGAGCAGTGATCACGTTGGGAGTCTCGGCGGGCTCAAACTCGATCTCTTTAGCATCGATCATGTTCTGAATCCTGTACTTTAGTGCCCAACAATCCTCAGTATCGTGCCCCGGGCTACCAGAATGGTAAGCGCACCTTGCTTCTGGGTTGTAATTTGGAGAGGAGGTCTTTGGATTTGCAGGAGGGTTGATCACCGCAATCAGGTTCATCCTTAACATGTGCTGCAAAGCTCGTGACCATGGCATGTTGATGTTGGTGAATTGTCTCTTAGGCTCGTCCGACCTGTTCTGATCAACCCGCTGTTCTTGGCGAGGTCGTTGTTGGACCTGTGAAGTAGTAGCAACTCAGAGAGGTCTATTCATTGGGCCCGACCTTTGCCCTCTTTGAAGCTGTTCCATGACCTGGTCCCTGATTTGGGTTGGTTGCTTCATGCCTTGAGGAAGCTGACTGATCATGGCCCTCAGCTCTCCTTGCTCCTGAGCTAAACCTTGAATGAGGGCCCTTTGCCCCAGCATCTGGGTTTTCAATGTGTCTACCTCAGCTTGTAGACGTTTCAACTGTTCGTCCTTGTCATCTTCAGGACTCTTTCTGATCAGATTCCCCATGAGGAGTGTCCTCAACTCCTCCTGCCCCTTGGATAGATTCAGGAGGATCTCCCTGAATTGAGTCTCTTGAGCAAGAAGGTCCTGGTTGTCTGGTTGGAGAGCCATTGCTGAAATAAACAGCGGGAAAGGTAAGTAACCTGCAACAAGGGTACCTGTTATGCAATGATATGTATGACATGCATGTAATGTTTTCAAGGATCTCGCGGGGTAGACAATAAAAATTGTTAGAATTTGAAACCGGTAGCTTGATTGAAGGAACTTCATGTTGTTGAGAGTCTTTCTTCAAAGGGTCAAAGGCTCACCATATCCAGTGGGTCATAGCCCCTGACAACCTTATCTAGAGGAAAATAAATCCTCTTTGCCCCTTGCTGGGTGTTTGATTCATCATGACTTGCATCACAAGCCTTTGAGATCCTTGACATAGATTAGGATGTATGCAATGGTATGATGTCATGATGCATGGGGTAATATGAATAAACCCTGTTATGAGCCCTTATTAAGGACTATGAACAGAAACCTGCAAGAAACTTAGTAAACCCTGTCATGAGTCCCAATTAAGGACTATAAACGAAAACTGCAAGAAACTCGGTAGACCTTGTTATGAGTCCTAATTAAGGACTACAAACAAAACCTGCAAGAAGCTCAAGTGTCAGACAACAAGCATGCAAATAGTCAAGTTGGAAGGCACGCAAGTCACACAAGAGAAGCCCTTAGAGTTTAGGCCAGCATGAAGTCTAGGTGTTACCCTCTTTCAGTTGGTTGGTTCATACCTGTCTTATCAAAGTAACCGGGTTCTTAGAGGATCCCAATATCATTGACTACCCTCAATCGGTCATAACTCCAGCATCGCAATCTTTTCTTGCGGCCAGAACCATCACGAGAGTTTAGCCTCAATGGGCGTAGCGTACTGCTACTGTTCTAATGGCCAAGTTGGGTCATTTAAGGTTCTAAGGTCTGTTGGTGCTTAATGACTCCTTGGAAGACCCATATTCTCCCCGTTTCAACACGAGGGATATCGGTACAGACCAAGGCGCCACACCAACGTAGCCACTGCTTCACCCATGTCGGTATACGCCGGACAGGTCCCTCACAGCTTATGCTACCTAAACAGGGTATCCCCAGATCCGGGTTAGGATCTATGTAACTCCCATGCAACCCACAATAGTAAAGCAAGCAAGTCAATACAATTGAAAACACAGTTATGAACTAACCCTAAGGTACACCTCACTTTAAAAATATCCCCAGCAGAGTCGCCAGTTCTGTGATCGGTGGATCTGGAACTGACTGTTTAACGCTGGTTCGCGAAATGTCACGGAAGTAAGAGTCGCCACCGTCTTTTATTTTCTCCACATGGAAAGGACAAAAGCACAGAAAAATTCCTTATAGAGATTGCTCTCGGTTCGGGAGGTAGATTATAGAAAGGGAAGGTGTTAGCACCCTTTCTATCCATGGTTATCCATGGGCTCTTAGATACTTGCTCATTTGTGTTTTCAAAATGGTTTGTTTGCTTTTCAATGTGGGTTTTAAAAAAGTTTCTTTGAAAATTTCAGTTCGACTCTTGTATCGGTCCTCAAGAGTGTTTGAAAAATTGCTTTCGAAAGCTTTTTGAAAAGGTGTCGGTGTGAAAAGTATTTTTTTGATTTGTTTTGAAGTTAGAGCAAGTGTCTAAAGTCGTCTACCTACCCTAAGGAATTCGTCTGTGTAGATGTCCTTTAAAGTAGTGCCATCCCACCATTGAGAGGTAGGTAGCACCACCGTTGGAGGTGTTCGGGTCAATTCGATGGTTCGGGACATGGTGATCACCAGAGCAATAGGAAGATACCTTAGAAGCTACTCTCATGCCAGGTTCCCAGATCATGAGGACTTACTAAGACATCCTCTACTCGACGATCACCTTTCGAGGCAAGGCAACAATAAGGTGTACCCTAGGGGTGGTGTGTGCGATTCGTGTGTCGTTTTCATTTGCATTTATCTTGTCATGTTATTGGTGATCTACGCTTGTTTTTATTTTTGTCCATACATTCTTTCATGCCTTTGATTAACAGTTAAAAGGTTGCGAGAAAAGTAAATTCTAAGCTATTACAAAAGGCGCAGGTCCACATCGCCAAAATTAAACAGGACCTGATTTGACAGAAAAATAAAGAAATTAAAAGAATTAAAAGTGCGAGAAGTAATTTACATGGCTTCGGGAGAGATACATGAGTATTATAAAAATAAATAAATACGCGAAATTAAATCGAAACGAGGGCGTTGGACCCTTTTGCAAAAATTAAATTAATGATGAAGTTAATTAAAATTAAAAGAAAAAAGAATTTGTTTTTTATGATTTTTTAGGATTTTAAGGAAAAAGAATTAATTAAAATTAAAATAAGATGCGAACCCTAATTCTAGTGGCTTTTAATTTATTAAGAAAATGTTGAATTTTAACCTAATTTACACCTAATTTTTATATGCAATTTAATTTATGAAAATAAATATTTAGTTATTTTAATTATTATAAAAGAAAAATAAAAAGGATGAAAAATTGTTAATTAAACCTAATTCTATGTTTTTTATGTTTTATTATGAAAAGAATTAAAATTGCAAACCTAATTTAAGACTAAATTCAATTACATGTAAATTTATTTAAGAAAATATTAAAATAAGAATTATTATATTTTTGCTCTTTTCTGACCTTTATGTGTTTTTTATATTTTTGTGGATATGATTAATTAATTGAAAGCAATAATTAAAAGGAAAAATAGAAAATAATAAAAACAAAGAAAATAGAGAGAATTACAAACCCAGGGGGTTCAGACCCCAAATTAGGAGGCACCTTTAGAAATCTTAAGCCCATTTATCCATTGGCCCATGTGACTTTTCCGGGCAGCATGCTGGCACGTTGACTCACGTCCACGCTGTTCTCTACCTCTCAGCCTTTGGATTGATCTCAAGATGGACGTGGACGGTTTGATCTGGAGGGCGTATGGTACGCTTGGATGCTGAACCTGCATGTGAAGATTTATTGCAAAATAATATTGAGAATGTTGAAGACCTGGGGTTCGAACCCAGGTCATGTACCTTTCCAACCAACACGTTTGCCACTGAACCAACCCATGCGCGTTTAATATATAATAACGAATAAACATTATAAAAGAAATAATGGTCAGGGGCCACCAACGCGCGCGAATTTTTGAATCAACCTATCACCGTTTGCCACGATATCGTCTTCTCCACATTCCTGAAACACAAATACATTAAGCCACGGTTTTTCACGTGTTCTCCTAGGCCAGTTTTGGGAAAATAACGATTAGGCCTAGGACACTCATAAATTAGGCGCGAGGGTATGTTTGAGATCGTCCAGATGCGCTGAGTTGAATGGTGGTGGTCAGGGGTTCCAATTTTTCCTTGTTACAAAACCCCTAATCTGAAGCTCTGCAAACCCTAAAAATCATCAATAGCATAATCGTGTACACAACATAAAAACACAATTGAATCATATGGTTAGCATTAGAATGGCATAAGGAATGCAAATCAACAATTAAAATGCCCTAAGAATGCCTAGATGTCAAAACACGATCATGGATTTTTTCTGTACAAGGGTGGTTCTTGTTACCAATTCTTTGAGCTTTGATGGATGTTTTTGATTGGAACACGTCCTATGAACCTTCAGCAAGCTAATGGAAAGGAAATCTTGGCTTGAAACCTCCTGCAAGTTTGTTTTCAGAATTGAGTTTTTAGACCAAATTTTCAAGTTTTGTTTATGCTCTTCTGCGCAGCTTAGTGTGTAAAAATATTAGGGTTGTCTTCCTGGCTTATGTATGAATCAATTAGGTTAAGAAAAACAAATCAAATCCCTTGCAATGATGGTTTTGAAGATTTGATTTTCAAGCTTTGTTTTTTCAATCTTTTCCATGCATTTTTGTATCAATTATGATCTAATCAATCCAAATCTTTCCTTATTTGGCTAGACACGAATTATTTAGTATAAAACATGCACAAAAAGATTTAAAACTTTAGGTTAAGTATTTTCTATGCATTTAATTTGATTTAAATGAATTATTATTAATAAAAATTCAAATAAATAAATTAAAAATGAATAAAAACTTCCCTTTGGGCCAAGTGGTCGTGCACATGTCATGGATGATGAATTATGGAAGAAAAATGGGCCCATTAGCAATTTTAGGTCATTTGAATCAATGTTGACTTTTCAAAATATCCAAAAATTTCCCAACTTCTACAAGGCATAACTTGCTCAATTTTTAAGCTTTTCTCATGTTCATTGACATTTTGGAAAGGTCTTTGAGTCCTCTAACCAATGCCTTTGGTCCCATGTCATTTTGATTTACCAATCTCAAGTTATGGCCTTTTACTTAAAGTCCCTTTTTGTTGACTTTTGAAAATGACCTATAATGTTGAAATTGATAACTTTTTGTGAGAGCATTTCTTGGACTTGAAGTATGAAGATGAGTTGTAGTAAATGTCTTTCTCTTTAAAATGAGCTTTGGATGGAATTTTTCTGATAATCCATGTGAAAGTTATGCCCTGGTCAATTTCAGTTGACTTTTTCAGCTGTCCAAATAAGGAAACTTTTGCATCTTGATGATTTCTGAGCCAAATTTTGAGAATCATGATCAAGCATTGATCAAATGATGTTTGTGGCTTCAAAATGATATGTTGACCAAAAAATTGAACTTTTGACTGCCAAATGACCATTTTGCCCCTACAGTTGACTGTAGTGCAATTAGGGTTTTTGACTGTGCAATTTTGAGCTGAATGTCTTGAAACTTGATATGAGGATGCTTGACCATCTTGGTAGGCATGTGAGACTTGATTGGACCTTTAGAAACTTCATTTTCTTGATCAGAATCAAAACCCTAATTTTGACTGTATAGGAGATCTTTGACTGTGCAACCCTTGGGGAGATTTTGAAGCTTGACTTGGCAATTTCTTGGAGAATATGGGAGGGCAAATTTTGGGGTACAAAAACAAGCTTCGACATAAATTTGGCCCACATAGGGCCATGTAATCCTCCAGATTTCAACTTGGCGCCAACACTCAACACTTTCTGTTCCCTATACCTGCACTCAAATCATGGGTTTCAATGGGATATGGAGGATTTGTCCAACATCGATTTTGGAGGAATAGATGATATACAGTTGTTGTACCCCAAAATTTTCCCTCTCAATTCTCAAAGGATCATCCAGGACCCCCAGGTTTGCTTCCATCAGGTTTCAAGCCTTGGATTACAATTTTCCAAGAAAGTCATTCACAAGGGCAAAATGGTCAAAAGCATACTGAAAAGTCAAACTTTGACTTTTGGAATAAAAAATCAAGTTTCTATAATTATATTTCATCAAGACATGAAATCAATATTTAGAAAATTTTCTAAGTGTTAAGAGAATATGATACTTCAGAACTTCCGGGTCAGCCTCCACGCAAGCACAATCAGAATTTGCAAAGACGGTACAAAATGTGACTCTTCAATCATAATATATGTAAGCAATGTTCTTGCGTCAGAACATTGACTCTTCAGCATATGGAAGCTACGTTTCTGGTCTTCTGCGATCGTAACATCACCAAATCCCAAAACCTCGTTTGAGCAGCCTACTGCTCTGCTATATCACAGTCCTGCAACCAGCTGTTGATCCAGTCCACGCTTGCACTTTCTCAAACCCCATATTTGCACCAAATTGGCATACAAAACTGTGATTAAAAAGCAATGGAACAGTATGCCAAAAAGGTTTAAATCTCATTTGTTTTCCCCCCAAAACCACAACAAATTCACCTATAAATAAGTTGCTCCATCACACTTTCAAGGGGATGGCTTTTGAAAAGGGAAAATTATCAAAGAGAGAAAAGAAAACAGTAAGCATTCGTGAACCCTGAATTCCTAAACAAAAACAAAACCTTTGTTCTTCCCTTTGAATCAAAGAACATATCATTCTCTCTTCCATTGTTCTTGTTGACTCCAAAACCTCTGAAGGCGCCAGCTCAAGTCCCAAACACATGTTCCAGATTCAAGGTAAGTCTTTCTGACTTTAAATTTTTTCATTCAGAACATCATTAAATATGTAAATATCATAGTATTGATATTGCCCATATCATTGCATAAGTAGAAAAACTGTGGATCAAAACTTCTTGAATAAATCTAGGCTCAGAATTAGGATTAGAACTTCTATGAACTGTTGTGCTTTTATCTTTCTAATTTGCTGCTTTTAAGAACTTAATAAGTTGCTTATGAACTGATTAATGTAAGGAAGGAGTTGAAGTGTAATACATAACTTCTGGGTCTTTCTTTCCCACTGTTTTAGCATAACACAGAACTTCTGATTTTCACTTACTGTTTAACACAACACAGAACTTTTGATTTTCACTCACTGATTAACACAACACAGAACTTCTGATTTTCACTCACTATTTAATACAACACAGAACTTCTTATTTTCACTCACTATTTAACACAACATATAACTTCTGATTTTCACTCACTGTTCAACACAACATGGAACTTCTTATTTTTGCTCAATGTTTTAACACACAAAACTTCTAGGCTTTCTTACTATTTTAACACACACAAAACTTCTAAGATTTTCTCATTGTTCTAACACTCAGAACTTCAGCACGTAGCGACCCAGAACTTCTGTTTTTCCCTCTAACGTTTATTTCAGGACCTCAGAATGCATCAATCCAGAACTTCTGATTTACTTCGACGTTTCATTCTAAACCACAGCGCGCCTGGCATCAGAATTTCTGATCCTCTTTATTTTGCTTTCAACAACATGTTGATCTCTTTTCTCTTTATTTTTCCTTTTTTGTTTTATTTTATTATTAGTACTATTTTTATTTTTATAAAAAAAGGGACATCAAAAAATATTTTCTTTTATTAAATAATTATTTTCCTGTTAATTTGTTAAGACCAAAAACCATTTTTCAGAACAAGTCTTTTCCTTTTCTTATAGTGTACAATTCAATATGGTTGTAATAGTTAATTAGGATTTAAATTCTTGCAAATCCCCATTTGTAATTATGTACCCCCATCCTTAAATGATGTAATAGCGTAGGACTTTACATTTCCGCAATTTACCGCTTTTAAATATAAATGCTAGTAATTAGGGTTTGTATGGTAAGACATAAAATCAACAAGTAGATAACCCTAATCAAAGATAAAATGCATGTAAATCAAAAGCACTTGCACACTAGCACCTATAGGGTGACCTCACTTTGTTGTCTTTTGGAAAATAGTCATGTCCCTCGAATATGGGCTTTTAGCAAAGACCCTCGATAAAAGATCGTAGTCCCTCGATAACCCACAATGCTGCCTTCGGTAAACGATCTAGTCCCTAAATGATATTGCTAAAATGTCCCATAGGTTGCCTTCTATGACTATACAAAAACGTCTCGCGCCCGTCCCTTCACATCCAACGACGGGGTTTCTTACCAAAACAATGGTAAGATAACAACATCTAAAGGAGGAGGAAAAGAACATTTAAGACTTTTTAAGTAGGTAGGTTACTCCTAGTTTCCCGCTTGCTCACAACAAAAACATCTTACACTCACAACTTCACTTTGAAACATTTTTCAAAAGACAAAACACTTTGTACGCGTCCTTATAGAGACGAAAACCATTACAAAGACATTCCTTTTCAAAATACTTTCAAAACCCACACCACAAGCACATTTTCAAACAAAAGCAAGTGATCTAGCAAGCAACTAAGAGCCCGTAGATAACTACGGATGAAAAGGGTGATGATACCTTCCCTTTTCATAACCTACCCCCCAAACTCAATAAATAATCTCGAAAGGTCTTTCCTGTTCTTTTCAACCTTTCCTTATTGGATAAAAGAAAAGCCGGTGGCGACTCTTGCTATCTGCAATAATTGCGATCAAATGTAAACGACCCAAGTCAGT
This sequence comes from Vicia faba, assembly GCA_948472305.1. Taxonomy (NCBI): domain Eukaryota; kingdom Viridiplantae; phylum Streptophyta; class Magnoliopsida; order Fabales; family Fabaceae; genus Vicia; species Vicia faba. The sequence goes on from OX451736.1 coordinate 1,632,225,001, forward strand.
TCTCCCACTGTGTTACAGAACTGGAGACTCTGCTGGGGAAATTACTTAAAAGTGGGTTTACCTTAGGGCTAGATCACCTTTACTTGCTTTCCTTGTTTGACTTGCTTGCTTTACATTTTGGGTCCTTGTTTGGGTTTTTGTTAAAGATCTTATACCCGGATCTATGGCACCTTTTAGGTAAGTAGCAATAAATCATGGAGGTTGTACGGGGTATACCGATATGGACGAATTGATAGCTACGTTAGCGTGATACTTTGGTTTGTACTAATGTTCCTTGAGTCAGTCAAGGATAACATTAGGCTTCCTTAGTGTCATTAAGAACTAACTGACCTTTAGAACCTTTTAATTGACTCATCCTTGGCCATTAGGAAGTAGTGAGATAGCCTAATTTGGTTTTGACCGAAGATTGGTTGATACTCAATACTATGCTCATTGAGATCAGACTTTCAGGATATTTCGGTTGCTATTAAAGAGGCTTATGCTGAAACAATGCCCGATGAAGAAAGATCAGTGATATTGAGATCCCCTAGAACCCAGTTATTATTACTAGGACATGTTGAGCCAACTAAACTTCAAGAGGATACTTACCTACAAACCCCATGCAAGCCTAAACATAAGGACTTGTCTGCTTTGTGTGTATATGACTATTTATACATAACAACTTGCTTACTTTGCATACTTGTACATAACATTATGACATCATACCATAGCATTTTCAATAACCATTTCAAGGATCTCAAGGGTCTATGATGCATGGTCATGTTGAACCAGACGCCTATCAATGGGAAAAAGGATTCATTCTCTAATCAAACACCGTCAAAGACCAAAGCGCGATGAATTGAGTCAAGGGCTACGACCCACTTGACATGGTGAGCTTGATTCTCATGGAAGGACATCCACCGATACGAAGTTCTCTAATCAAAGTTGTTGATCAAAATTCAACTTCTAACATTTTCTTGTGTTTACCCCGTAAGATCCTTGAAAATATGCATTCATATATCATGCATCATATCATGACATGGTTCTCCCATACAAGTCTCCTTATCTTCCTACTGTTTATTTCAGTAAGATGGATATGGAACAAATGGTGAAGGAACTTCAAGTACAAAATGCCCAATTCCAACAAATGTTCTTGGCCATGGCTAAGGGGCAAGAGGAATTGAAGACTCTTCTTCTCAAGGACAAGAAGAAAAGGTCAAAGAAGTCAGTAGGCATCCTGAACTTGGGAAGAAGACTTAGAGGACCAGTCAAGAGAACTCTAGATCTCTCGACTCCGTCGACTGAAGGAGACAATCAGACAAAAGAAGGAGATGAGAGTCTAGGGATGGATGAAGATGAAGATGACTTTTTGGAGGGATAATATCCTCCCACTGATGATAAGTACAAACAGTTGGAGGATCGCCTCAATGCTATAGAGATCCAGCAGATACCTGGCTTGGACTTTGAAGAGTTAGGTTTGGTTTCCGGAGTGGTCATCCCACCAAAGTTCAAAATCCCTACCTTTGCCAAGTATGACGGGATCTCTTGTCCTAAAATACATCTGAGGTCATATGTCCACAAGATTCAGCCTCACACTACTGACCGGAAGCTATGGGTCCATTTCTTCTAGGAAAGTTTGGTTGGCACTCAGTTGGAGTGGTTCTATCAGTTAGAAAGAACCGACATTCACACCTGGGGGACTTAGCTGCTGCTTTCTACAAGTAGTATCAATACAACGCTGATCTTGCACCAACTCGTGTGCAATTGGAAAATATGACCATGCGTTCCAACGAGGACTTCAAAGAGTACGCCCAAAAGTGGAGAGACTTGGCAGGCAGAGTTCATCCACCCTTAATCGATAGGGAGATGATTGACATCTTTATGGGAACCTTGACGAGACCTTTCTTCAATCACCTAATTGGAAGCTCCTCGGCTGGGTTCATCGAGCTAATACTGACTGGCGAAAGGGTTGAAGCAGGCATCAAAGGAGGAAAGACCCAATGAGCTACATCCTCTGATACTCAGAAAAATCCATACAAGGGGAAGAAAGAGTCCAATGTTGTTTACGGCCAAAAGGGTCATAACAAGAATAACCACGACCAACACGTCAGGGAAATCCTGATCTTTAATCCTACACATGTTCAACAAAGACAGGGCAATAGGCGTAGGATAAAATACCAAGAAAGGTAGTACACTAACATCAACATACCATTGTCTCAAGCGTTACAACATTTTCTAAAGGTGAAATTGATCACACTAAAGGATCCTTCTCAAAACCCCGATATTTCTTGTCCCAAGTACAATCCCAATGTAAGATGTGCCTACCATTCTGATAGCCCCGGACACGACACTGACAGCTGTTGGACTTTGAAGAACAAGATCCAAGATTTGATTGATTCCAGGGAGATTGATTTTAATCCCCCGGAGACTCCCAACGTGACCACCACTCCCATGCCGAGTCATTAAGCATTCCAGCTCATTCTTGATTCTTCAATTGTAATTTCTGTTGTTGTTCAAACACTTATCTATTAATGTCAAACTTTGTTTCATTAATACATCGCATATGTTTGTCTTGAATTCTTCCATTTGCTTTCATTATATTTAAATTGTGCTATCTTTACTCTTTTTTATAATATTCAACTCTTGCTAAAAGTTACAAACCTTTAGAGGGAGGATGACGAAAACAATGCCATTATCTCATACAGTATGCTTTTGGATAGACTTTGCTGACGATGTACATGCATTCTTTCAATTACTAAACACTGGAGTTATAAGGAAGATAATACCTAGTCAACCCCTTTGAGCCAAAGAAGCAGGAGTTTCCTTTTTAGACAAACTGAAACCTTTAATCAAAACCTAGGGCAGAGTAGTCTCTCAGTTAATTCAAACGTACGTTCAGTCGCAAACCTTCACTTTGTATGCAACGAATGACATCAAAAATGCTCCCCTGGAATCAAAATACGGTGATGGTTCCCTATCAAATAGGCAGTCATTATCTCTTAAAAGAAAAGCCTACTAAGTCAAAACCTATGAAGGATACTTAAGAAAAACTGGGGCATCCCGCTGACTGTAATCTCAAAACAAGAACAGTCAGGCAAAAGCAGGGATAATAAATCAAAAAAATAGGTCACTACAAATCCTCCACAACATGGAAAATATGGCAAAAATGACTGCCTTCCGACAAACCTTATTTGTCTGGAACCATCACCAAAACATCATTCCATACTCAATTGGAGTTTAAACACACAATTAATTAAGTTTAGGACTGAATAACACCACAAAGAATGGGCGAGTACAAATACACTTTGAGCCTTATCCTTTGTGTCTTAAACTGTGAACCAAGCCACACTACAACCTTCAAGAGTCCTAATTGAAGCATGGGTTAGTTCGAAAGCATACTATTACATAAGGTATCCTGACTCCTGTAAGGTTTACTCTAAATCTTGATTTAAATTCACATGCTTGCAAAATTCTTTTATCTGCTAAAACGCATTTTCAAAACTTCAAGACAAGCATAAGCTTTGCATTATTTTGAATATCATTATTTGCATATGGCTAATTGTTTGACAGTGGAGAAATTCACACGACGAATATCCAGCAAATGAAATCCCTCTCAGTGAACAAATCACTTCAAATGGGATGACCCTTCCAATGACAGATCTCCTATAAACAAGGGGGCATGACATGTCACTGTCTAACTCGCCTGGTGGGCAGTCAAGTCAAGATTCCAAGAAATCTCTCAAGAAATGCTGAATAACCAGGGACAGGTCTGTATCTGAATCACTTGGGGCATTGAACATGAATTCCAACAAAGGGTTGTGTACAGTCAGACAAGCATTTCCCGGAAATACTACAAACACTTGCTACTAGGGGCGTTGAGGAATTCATTGCAAAGTCTTCTTCACATGGTGATCCCCCACCAAAATTTCAATCTCTAAAAACTTCTCCCCAACTGAGTTGATTTCAAGAACCCTCGAGGAGTTCTTCCAAAAGAAAGCACCTCTCAAACAGGTTGGCGACAGGGTTTATTTCCCCAACAAACGACAAGATTCCCCAACTTGAATTTTCCTCCCAGACTATCACAAATAAAGGGACCACAACTCCTCTTCCCCAGTAAGTTGCTGCAAAACCTGGAAGACAACCAGATAACAGTTAACTCCTTTATCCCCAACAAGTTGTTAGCTTCATTTCTATTCCATCAAGATATAACTCTCCAGTAGAGAAATGAACAAATAAGACTCCTAAACTCTTTTCCCCAAGCAGGAATCAACACTCTCCACAAAGTTTTCCTCAAACAAAGTCAACATCCCCAGCGGAGTTCTCCTCAAAATAACAAAACAGGAATCCCCAGTGGAAACATTCTAAGCAAAGCTTGAAGACACGCATACTCTTCAACAGCAGTCTGGGACTTAATGACTATCCCAGCATTTGTCAATGATTTATTTTCCAAGGCAAAATTACATTCCAACAACATTTCGCATTTCATGCATCATATTACATGCATGATAAGCGCATAAAACACAAATGCATACAGCATAATCTCATTTATTTTGGGAAACATTGGTATGACATGCATTTCATCCACAATGACATTGCATACATTTATTTATTTACCTTTTCAGGAAAAGATCAACAGACAAGCGTCGTTAATCTGTAAACTTCTCCAAGACAAAATCAAGCTTGGATTTCATCATCCACTGAGGTAGTAATCGTCCAAGATTCCTTCATCATCTGCTGAGGTAGTAATCATCCCAGATTCCTTCATTATCCGCTAAGGTAGTAATCATCCCATATTCCTTCATCATCCACTAAGGTAGTAATTATCCCAGATTCCTTCATCATCCGCTGAGGTAGTAATCATCCAAGATTCCTTCATTATCCGCTGAGGTAGTAATCATCCCAGATTCCTTCATCATCCGCTGAGGTAGTAATCGTCCAAGATTCCTTCATCATCCATTGAGGTAGTAATCATCCAAGATTCCTTCATTATCCGTTGAGGTAGTAATCATCCCAGATTCCTTCATCACCCGTTGAGGTAGTAATCGTCCAAGATTCCTTTATTATTTACTGAGGTAGTAATCGTTCAAGATTCCTTCATTATCCGCTGAGGAAGTAATCATCAAAGATTCCTTCATTATTTGCTGAGGTAGTAATCATCCAAGATTCCTTCATTATCCGCTGAGGTAGTAATCATCCCAGATTCCTTCATCATCCGCTGAGGTAATAATCGTCCAAGATTCCTTCATCATCCGCTGAGGTAGTAATCATCCAAGATTCCTTCATTATCCACTGAGGTAGTAATCATCCCAGATTCCTTCATCATCCGCTGAGGTAGTAATCGTCCATAATTCCTTCATTATTCGCTGAGGTAGTAATCATCCAAGATTCCTTCATTATCTGCTGAGGTAGTAATTGTGATATGGTGGCAAAATCGACTGTTTAATACTGGTTTACATTTTGCGTTTTGTGTTTGCAAAATATTGCGGTAAGCAAGAGTCGCCACCGACTTTTATTTTATCTAATCGGAAAGGAAAAAAGTACAGAAAAATCCTTTTTCGAGATATTCTGAGTACGGGGAGTAGATTATAGAAAGGGAAGGTGTTAGCACCCTTTCTATCCATGGTTTTCCATGGGCTCTTAGGCACTTGCTCATCTTTTTAAAATTGCTTGTGTATGTGATTTTTTTTGAAAAGTTTGACTTTGTGATAACCCTTGTATCAGTCCTCAAAGGTGTGACGAAGTTGTTTTGAAAATTGTTTTGAAATGTGTAAGTGTGAAAAGTTTTGATTTGAGAAAATACCTACTAGCATCTACCTACTCGAAAAAAGACCGTTTCAATTCTTGTTTCCTTTAGACAGCGCTATCCCACTATTGAGAAATAGGTAGCACCTTCGTTGGAGTTGTAAGGGTCAATTTGAAAGGGACATATGATCACTAAAGAAATGTTAGGACATTGTGATACGGTGGGAGAACTGACTTGAGGTTTTGCGTTTGTGTTCGCAAATGTTTCGGTTTAGCAAGAGTCGCCACCGACTTTTATTTTATCCAAAAGGAAAGGTAAAAAAGCACAGGAAAGACCTTTGAGATATTTTCTTGAGTTCGGGGGGTAGATTATGAAAAGGGAAGGTGCTAGCACCCTTTTCATCCATGGTTTTCCATGGGCTCTTAGTTACTTGTTTAGATTACTTTCTTTGCTTTTCCAATTGTTAAAAATGGTACTTTGTGTGGTTTTGAAAGTATTTTGAAAAGAGGCCATCGTTTTGGCAATCTTTGTAATGATTTTTGTTTGTAAGAATGTATACAAAGATGTTTGTATTTTGAAAAATGTTTCAATGTTTTTGAAAGTTGTTTGGAAATGTTTTGAAATTGTGTGTGTTTGTTTGAAAATAGCAAGGATGGTTTTCAAATTTATCAAGTAACTAGAAGCTTATCTACCTACTCAAAAGTCTTTCCTACACATTTTTATTCCTTTGATATTGTTGTTTTACCATTGCATTGGTAAACAAACCTATCTTTGGATGTTAAACGGGACGAGCGTGGGTCATCGTATGACCATGATAGTAATGGTGCCAAGTATCTTAGAAAGTTTTGAGGGACCAAGATCATTTGTTTTTAGGCAACCAAGATAGCGTCATCGAGGGACTATGATCTTTTGTTTTGATTGATTTTGCCAAGATACCTAGCATGCATACCATGGCCATTTTAAGGCAAAAAAGTGGATGAAACCCTAGGGGTGCTTGTGTGTAAGGTGTTGTCATTTTTCATGCATTTTTGTTTTGTATTAAGTCATGCTATTTGTTTGATTTTTGGTCTTTGCATACAAAACTCTAGTTTACTATCATGGTATATGAAAGCAATAAAATGCGTAAAGTAAATCTAAACTATTACAACAATATTATGGGAAAGGGGGTACAAGTTTTGAATGGGGGAATATTGCTCAAAATAAAACCCTGATTCACTATTACAACCCAATTGAATTTATTGTACAATAAATAAATAGACAATTATTTAAATATGCAATAAAATGTAAATATGCAAGAAATGTTTTTGTATTAATTTTATGTATGAGAAAATAAATTTATTTATGTCTTAAAAATAAGAAAATAAAATGATTATTTTTGAAAAGGGTGAAAACCCTAATTTTTGTTTTAAAGAAGTATTGTTTCCTAAATATTTATTTTATTCATTTTGTTCAAGAAAAAATAATAATAATATGTGCAAAATGTTAAAAAATTAAAATATGTGAAAAATATTATTTTGTGTATAATATAATAAAAATAAAATGTATAGTATTTTTTTATTATTTTACAAGTTTATTTAAGAAAATAAAAGTATATTAACCTAATAACTTATTTTTATGCTAGAAAAATAATAAAAATGCAAAAAATAAGAAAATATTTTTGTGATTTTATAATGTTCAGAAAATAAATAAATGCAAGTCAAAATATAAAATATACAAGAAAATATAAAAAATAAAAGAAAAATGGTCAGGGGGTGCAAAAAGTAAAAGGGGGTGTGAATAGCAGCCAGCCCAAGGCCCAGGCCCCAGGACAACTTCGTCCCTGACCTCCAGACAGAGAATGCACGCGCGTTTCTTCTTTAACTTGTATCTCTTGTATACGTGCATAAAAACAAAATCTTGCAACATGAAACTTGTAGCATGTTAACTCACGATTCTAATGATATAAAAAACATGACCTAACTCTAAAAGATCAAGGAGAATTTTATCACCCCTAATTTTTGACCTAAAATTTTCATGAACTTCAACAACCAAATACTCATAACTCAGTTAATATAAATACGAACTATGCATATGTACAGCCCAAGCAACTTAAAGACTACATTTTTGCTTCACAAACCTAAGCTTAATGATGCCTAAATAGAGAGATAGAAACTTGACAAATACCTTGTTCAGTTGAGTTTAGATATGGCAATGTGGGCACTTTGAGCGAGGCCTGAAGTTCTTGTGAGCTTGCTTGAAGTTCCCTCAAGGGTTTCCAATGCTCAGTTGGTCTTGTAGATGGCTAGAACTCCTTGCACGAGTCAACCTGCAAACCTTGAAAATGAAAATGGTGAAGTGTGAAAATGAGCTCACAGTTGCAAGACAGGGGCCTGGGTAGCTTGGATGGGATGTATGTAATGTGTTTGAAGTGATTCAAAACAAAACGCATGAGCCAATATTGTTTTGGAAGTGGCTCTGCAGAAGATGCCTTGTTTGGGCAGAAAAATGGGATTTCTGTGTTTTAGGGTGTTTGAGAAGTTAGGGAATCGTGTTTAGGCTTGTAACAATGTTCTAAACTTGTTTGAAATGATATAAAGGCTTGGCTTTATCAGATGGATGAGATCCCTTGACTTTTGCAAGTTTTCTTGCTTTTGAAGAAAAGTTGGAAGTGGCAATGCCAAAGGTTGTACTTGCTAGCTCGTGGGATGTAGAGGGTTGGTACACTTTTCCTGATGCTTATGGATATTGTTTACTGCAAGAGATTAGGTCCATGGCTCAAGATAAACAAAATTGCAAAAAGCATGCTTTATCAAAGTAGCATTGTAACCTTTATGCCATTTTTGGAATAATTATTTGTGTAATGCTTCAAAGATCAGAATAAGACCATTATCCATTTTGTTTGCATTCAATTTTGGAGTGTAGAAGGGGTTAGGACCTGTAAAACCAAATACAAGCATGTTTCAAACTGATTTGCAACTTGTACCAATGTGTAAAATGCCTTGAACAAAAGTGATAAATTGCCATTTTCATTTCTTCGATTCTCCCTAACCACAAATGATCTTGGAGAGTTCTTGGACATATTGGAAAGCTTGTAACATGCTCTAGAATCCATATTTGAAATGAATCTTGAGATTACTCTTGGAACTAGGTGAAAAGTTGCCATGAAGTTAGGTCAAAAACCTGCCTAAACTAGGGCAAATTTTCACTAAGTTAAAAAGTTTATGGACCCTTATTCACGAAATCATAACTTGAGATTCAAGCATCTTTTGGGAAAACTTTGTGAATAAAAGTTGTAGATTTTGTGTAGTACTACAACCTTCATGTTTGAAGTTTCCTTTGAATCCTATTTTATCATGGTGAAAAAGTTGGGAAAAGTTGGGAAAAAATAAGAAATTTTCATAACTTAGAAAATTTCTAAGTTATGAAAATTTTCAAACTTAAACCCTAATTTCCAAAATTAGGTTTCTTGGTGAACAAGTTTCACATTTTGAAATTTTTTTATGAAATATGACCCTTGGCACTTGATTTTGACCAAAAAGTCAAAGTTTGACTTTTCAATGTACAGTTGATTTTTGATCAGTTGACTAGAAAATTCATCTGTCAATCCAATGCATTTGAGATCTTTTGAACCTTGTGATTAGGTCAAGATGATGTAATTGAGTCCTTGAAACCATGCCTGAACCCAATTGGTCATTGGTTAGGTCAAAAATCAGAAATTGCCCTTCTACAGTCAAAACCCTAATTTTGACCATTTTGCCCTTTTGATGATCTGATCAAATTTCTTGAGGAGTTGTGGTCCAAACTTGATCAAATGGTTCATATGAGTCTATAATGTTGATGTGGATCAAAAATTATGAGGTTTGACTGTAAATTGGCCATAGTTGACTTTTTCCCCAATACAGTTGATTTTTAGGTCAACTGTCCAATTGACTGGTCCAAAATGTGATTCAAGGCTTGAAGCTTTGTATGAGCAATCTTAGAGGTCCAACATGAAGTATGAAAGTCACATGATGCATTGGAAGTCCAACAATCCCTGTGCAAACTCAAACCCTAATTTCAGGTCATCAGTGCAAGGAGATGTCTTGAGCTGAGCAAACCCTAATCTGGTCTTGAGCCCAAGAAGTCTTGTAAGGAGAATCTTGATAAAATGAGAGGGCAAATTTTGCGGTACAACAGCTTCCCCTGTTCAATCTTCTTGAACTTGAAGAGTTAGATTGGCGATTTTTGCCATTCGTTACTCGAAGGTAAAAGATGATTGGACACTAGAGTGCCCGTAAATTTGCACTCGTTAAATTGTAGTTGAGGAAATGGGCTTAAAGATGCCATTTGGAGAGGTGACAGAATCTTGTCGGAGATGGGCTTGTAGATGCCATCCAAGAATGTTTGTTGTAAATCAGGGAAATGAACATCAGAATGGTATCCGTATCTGGAACGTATCTGAGTTGTATTTGGAGATTGAATCTGAATAAATGACAGGATGGCTTATGTGTCTGGAGCGTATCTAGACTGTATCTTGAATAGGTGACAGAATGACTTCCGTGTTTGGAGTGTATCTGAGCTGGGGAAAAAGTCAGAATAAGTGATAGAATGGCAACCGTGTTTGGGGCGTATCTGTATTGGATCTGAAGTTGGGGTCTGAATGAGTAACAGAATGACTTTCGTGTCTGGAGTGTATCCGTATTGTATCTTGACTTTGAATTCTGAATGAGTAATAGAATGACTTCTATGTCTGGAGTGTATCTTTATTGTATCATGAATAAGAGATCTGAATGAGTAGCAGAATGACTTTCGTGTCTGGAGTGTATCCGTACTGTATCTGAATAAGAGATCTGAATGAGTAGTAGAATGACTTCCGTGTCTGGAGTGTATCTGTATTGTATCTTGACTTTGAATTCTGAATGAGTAATAGAATGACTTCCGTGTCTGGAGTGTATCCGTACTGTATTTGAATAAGAGATCTGAATGAGTAACAAAATGACTTCCGTGTCTGGAGTGTATCTGTACTGTATCTGAAATATGAATTCTGAATGAGTAATAGAATGACTTCTGTGTCTGGAGTGTATCCGTACTGTATCTAAATAAGAGATCTGAATGAGTAACAGAATGACTTTCGTGTCTAGAGTGTATCCGTACTGTATCTGAAATCTTTGAATATTTGTTAAAGATAGCTGTTAATCTTATCCTGAAAAGGGTAAAATGTTAGCTGAAACACAAAGTTATGTTGCATGAAATGTATGATGCAATAAATGTGCTTTATCAATGTTTATGATATATGAGTGTAATGTATGCGCATGTAAGTTGATTCGTTGTATTGCTGAGGAAAATAAATCCTTGACAGTCGGGGATAACAAAACCCTTGACTGCTGCTGGGGAAGATAAATCCTTGACCGCTGCTGGAGATTCAAAATCTTTGATTGCTGGGGATGAGAAATCCTTGGTGACTGTTGGGGATGGAAAAACCCTGACAACTTCTGTGGGGATGTGAGAATCCTTCATGTCTTTGAAGTTGGAGGATGATAAACATTTTGTGGTGAGAATAATGCCAAGTGTTGCTTGAGAAACCTGCTTGGGGAATTCCGAGAACTTTAATGATCATGGCTGGGGATTACACAATGGGAATCCTTACTCGGCTGAGGAATAGGGAAAACTCTGATGGTTTCTACGGGGAACTAAGAATGAGAATCTTCATTCTGTTGAGGAGTAATGAAAACTTTGGCGACTTCACTGGGGAATGATGAAGACTCTGTGGGGAATAGCTATACTGCTGGGGAGTAGCTATCCTGTTGGGAGATCAGGAGTTTGGGTTGTATGCCAATCTACCAGGGAATTATCTGAAGTTGTCGTCTGGTTAGCTGTTAGGCTTCAAAGCAACTTGCTGGGAAATTATCAGGTTTTAAGATAACTCGCAGGGGAATTTGAGGAAACTGAAGGATTTCCACCGGGGTTTAAAGGTTGAATTTTTAGCTCCGCTGGGGAAGAAAGTTTTATCTCCGCTGAGAATCTATAATTCAAAGTTTTGGCTCTGCTGGGGATTGGGAGTTTGAAATTTTAACTCTGATGGGGATTTTGAAATTTAGCTCCACTGGGGATATATATCTCAAGGTTTTAACTCCGCTGGGGACCTTAATGATATACTGTAGGGATTGCCCCTGGAATATCCTAAAGACGTTTTCCTATACTTTCAACCTGTCAGTAATTATTCTTTCCCATTTCATTTATTTGTAAACAGTGATTATATTAAAATGCATATGCTCATTAATAAATCAGTGCACGTTTTCAAATAAAACACAAGTGTAAAAGGAAAAGACAAATAGTTTTCTGCACTTTGAAGTATCTTTGTATTAACTTTGTGTAAGTATTTTGTACAAAGGAGACAGACATCCTAGTAAGAGAACGTTGTCATAAAAAATGAGAAAAATTTATACAAAGAAAGATGGCTATGTGTAAAAATTCCATGGGGTTCCCATTCTTCTATAGCCTTCGTAACTCTGAATATCTTGTCCATTCGTTGCTTCGTCCGAAGATGATTGAGTTGATCTGAAGCTTGGAGCTTGTCTGTGAAGAGATTGTCCTTAAAGTGATCCGACGAGACATAGTCATACGCTTTAATTCACTAACTTTTGCCTGGACCTCCCTTTCGGGTTTTCGATCCACCGGGAACCCTTTTTTGCCCAAGTCACCCTTTCGGGTTTTCAACTTGCCGGGTGTACAGATTTTTTTGTTTTATCCCTAACTTTTGCCTGAACCGCCCTTTCGGGTTTTTGATTTACAGGGATGCCCTTTTTTGCCTAGGTGTGTCAACCTAGCGGGTCATTTATGCGTAGTATCTTTTGACTATGTCTGCATTCGCAGGGTGCGGCAGGTCATCGTCGTCCATGGTGGTTAATATCATTGCCCCACCAGAAAATATGTTTTTGATCATAAATGGTCCTTCATAGGTAGGAGTCCATTTTCCTCTGGGATCGCTTTGCGGCAAGATGATGCGCTTGATCACAAGATCTCCGACTTGATATACTTGTCGTCTGACTTTCTTGTTCAATGCCTTGATCATCCGTTTTTGATATGCCTGACCATGGCAAACAACAGTAAGTCTCTTCTCGTCAATTGAATTCAATTGATCAAGTCGGGTCTGGATCCAATCGTCTTCACTTAGACCTGCATCCTTCATGATTCTCAAGGAAGGAATCTGAACCTCAATAGGCAACACAGCTTCCATGCCGTATACCAAAGAATAGGGTGTTTCCCCAGTTGATGTGCAAATCGTGGTACGGTACCCGTGGAGAGAAAACGGTAACATCTCATGCCAGTCCTTGTAGGTGACTGTCATCTTTTTTATGATCTTCTTGATATTTTTGTTCGCAGCTTCGACAACACTGTTCATCTTTGGCCGATAGGGAGATGAATTGTGATGTTGAATCTGGAACTGCTCGCACAAGGCGGTGATCATAGTGTTGCTAAGGTTTGTACCGGTTTCAGTGATGATCCTTTCGGGGATGCCGTACCGGAAAATGAGGTTATGCTTGATGAAGCGGGCAACAACATTCTTTGTGACGGATGCGAAGGAAGATGCTTCGACCCATTTGGTAAAGTAATCAATGGCCACCAGGATGAAGCAGTGTCCATTGGAGGCTATAGGCTTGATCTCCCCAATCATGTCGATTCCCCACATAGCGAATGGCCAAGGAGCTGTTAAGACATTGAGAGGAATTGGAGGTATGTGTACCTTGTTGTGACAAGTCCTGGAATGTTGATAGCAGTCACCTTCCATGGTAGACCAGTAATAGCCTGCCCGTAGGATCTTCTTAGCCATCGTATGCCCGCTAGAGTGAGTGCCAAAGGTACCATTGTGTAGTTCAGCCATGATCTGTTCAGCTTCAATCTTGTCCACACAACGGAGCAGAATGCAATCATGATTGCGCTTGTACAGGATACCATTGCTCGGGAAGAACTTGGCAGAGAATCTCCTCAAGAACTTTTTGTCGTTGACTGAAGCTCCTTCAGGATATTCTTGATCCTCGAGATACCTTTTGACTTCATGAAACCAAGGTCGGTCCATTACTTCTTTGGTGTTAATCTCGTGACAATGTGCAGGTTCTTCCATCCGTTCAATGGTGATCTGGGAGCCTCATTATCCCAGTTAAGTTTAAACATGGATGACATTGTAGCTAGCGCATCTGCTAGCTGATTTTCTTCTCGCGGAAAATGCTCGAAGGTAATTTGCTCGAAATGAGGTAGCAATGTCAAGACATGTTCTTTGTAAGGGATGAGGTTGGGATGTTTAGTGTCCCACTCTCCTTTTATCTGACTGATGACCAAAGCTGAGTCTCCAAACACAACCAAAGATTTGATTCCCAAGTCTATTGCAGCCTTGAGACCAAAGATGCAAGCTTCATACTCGGCCATGTTGTTCGTGCAGCTGAAGCAAAGTATGGCAGTGAAAGGAGTATGGCATCCTTGTGGGGAGATAAGTACCGCGCTGATACCGTTTCCAAGTGCATTGGAGGCACCATCAAAGTACAGGGTCCATCGGGATCCTTGTTCAGGTCCGTTATATGGTCTGAGATCTTCAACGCTGTCCAGTGTCATAATGTCTTCGTCGGGGAAGTCGAACCTCATGGATTGGTAATCTTCGACAGCTTCATGAGCCAGATGGTCAGCTAGCACACTTCCCTTTATAGATTTTTGGGTCGTGTACTGTATATCATATTCCGACAGGATCATCTGCCATCTAGCTATTCTTTCAGATAGAGCAGGCTTCTCAAAGATGTACTTGATCGGATCCATCTTAGATATCAGCAAAGTGGTATGAGTCAACATATACTGCCTTAGCCGACGAGCAGCCCATACCAAAGTGCAGCAAGTTTTCTCGAGCAGTGAGTATCGGGTCTCACAGTCGGTAAACTTTTTGCTAAGGTAATAAATGGCATGCTCTTTTCGGCCAAACTCGTCATGTTGGCCCAGTACGCACCCCATTGAATTCTCTAGGACGGTCAGATACATGATTAGCGGTCTTCCTTCGACGGGTGGCATCAAGATAGGAGGTTCTAGCAAATTCTCCTTGATTTTATCGAAAGCAACTTGAAAGTCATCGTTCCATTTAACCACCTTATCTTTCTTCAACAGCTTGAAGATTGGCTCACAGGTAGATGTTAGGTGAGAAATGAACCTAGCAATGTAGTTTAGGCGTCCCAAGAAACCTCTGACCTCCTTCTTAGTGCGAGGGGAAGGCATTTCTTGTATAGCTTTGACCTTGGCAGGATCAACCTCGATGCCTTTGTTGCTGACGATGAAACCCAAGAGTTTATCAGATCGGACTCCGAAAGTGCACTTGCTAGGGTTTAATCTTAGACTGTACTCCTTCAACCTGACAAACAACTTTTGCAAATGGTCGGGGTGTTCTTCTTCCGTTTGTGATCGGGCTATCATGTCATCTACGTAGACCTCTATCTCATGATGTATCATATCATGAAACAAAGCTACCATGGCGCGTTGATAGGTTGCCCCGGCATTCTTCAGTCCGAATGGCATCACTTTATAGCAGAACATACCCCAATGTGTGACAAAAGTAGTTTTCTCCATGTCTTCAGGTGCCATTTTGATCTGGTTGTAACCTGAAAATCCTTCCATGAAAGAAAATACCTTGTGCTGAGCTGTGTTGTCAACCAAGATGTCAATGTGTGGTAGTGGAAAGTCATCTTTAGGGCTAGCCCTGTTTAAGTCTCTATAATCCACGCACATTCTAACTTTGCCTTCCTTCTTACGCATGGGCACAATGTTAGCAACCCATTGTGGATAGGAAGTAACAGCAAGAAATCCAGCATTAAACTACTTCATAACTTCTGCTTTGATCTTTTCTGACATGTCGGGCCTCATGTGGCGGACTTTCTGCTTGACTGGTGGACAGTCTTCTCTTGTGGGTAGACTGTGTATCACAATGTCTGTATCAAGTCTCGGCATGTCTTCGTATGACCAGGCGAAGATCTCAACATATTCATGTAACAGCTGAATTAGGCGCTCTTTGACACTTGACTCTAGGTTGGCACCCACTCTGACTTCTTTTCTGTCTTCCTCAGTACCCAAGTTGATTGTCTCTAATAGCTCCTCATGAGGTAGAATAGCATTTTCTTCCTGTTGTAGCAGTCTAGAAAATTCTCTCGGCACCTCACAATCTTCCTCACCTTCGTATTTGGCGTGGTAGACCAGATCTTCAGAGTCACTGAAGGCCATAGCAGAATTGTTACCCATGAAATCCAGAATGGAAGGGTACCTGCATTTGTGAGTGTGGGTGTGTGTAAGGGATATCCACCTTTAAACAAATAAAATGTAAAAGTAAAGACAATGAACACAAAAGTTTATATGTGAAAACGTCCATGATTCATTAAAATGGCATATGAAGATGAAAAATCAAACCCTTACAAATGGACCTATGTGCCTCGGGTAAGGCACAAGGTTAAAAGTGTACGAATTTTTTGAGAATTATTACAAACCAACAGAAATGTTTGAAAGATAAATTACTATGGTATGAAAGTAATCGGAACAAAGTCTTTTGCTTCCCAGTTGCACAGTCCTCCGTCAAAAGTTGGAAAAATCCAGTCTTCCAGGCTGCTCTCCTCTTCACTATCCTCCAAAGCATTGACTCCATGATGGGTGATCTTTACTGGTGGCCCTCCAGCGCGGGTGCGGCGTACAACCTTTTGAGCAGATGAAGTGAAACCCAAGCCGAATTTATCTGATTTGTAAGGAAAGTCTGGAAGCTGCCCCCAGATTGTGCTTCCTCCTTCTTCAATCACATCCTTTGCATCTTTGAGAGACGACATCCGAGGCGGAGGTCTGGTAATCGTGGGTACAGAAGACACTGACTTAGCTGCCGCAATCTCCTGAGCTACTTCTTCAAAATGCTGAAAAGGAGTTTCGATGAATTCACCATCCAATTCTACATAGCGGAAAGAATTTAGATGGCTTATCATGTATTCCTCTTAGCCATGAACAATTATGATTTTCCCCTGGACAGGGTACTTGAGCATTTGATGCAGAGTAGAAGTGACGGCTCCAGCATTGTGAATCCATGGTTTTCCCAACAAGCAAGAATAAGAAGGACGGGTGTCTATCACATATAATATGGAGTTGAAGGTTTCAGTTCCCACTTTAATCGGGATGTCCACCTCCTCGTGGACCATCCTTTTAGAACCATCAAAGGCTCTGACAATTATATTGTTGGGCTTCAAGGTTAAACCTTCACAATCCAGTCTATCCAAGGCTTTCTTCGGCAAGATGTTCAGTGACAAACCAGTGTCTACCAGTACGTGTGCTAGAGTAGTCCCTCTGCATTCCACCGAGACATGCAAAGCGTCATTATGTTTTCTCCCTTTGGATGTTAAATCAGCATCGGAGAATCCTAGACCATTGTCAGCTGTTAAGCTAGCTACACATTCCTGGAACTGATCCGCGGAGGTTTCCTGTGGCACGTGGGCCGTCTTCAAGAATTTTATCAAAGCTTTAGCATGAGCTTCTGAACAAAGCAGCAGGGACAACATAGAGATCTTTGAGGGGGTTTTTCCCAGTTGTTCCACAACATCATAATCTCTTTTCTTGATTATTTTCAAAATCTCTTCCATTTCTTTTTGATAGGTCTCAGGGATGACCAATGGCTGATCCCTCGTCCTGACGGGCTCTTCTTGGATCTCTTTCCCTCTATCATCAGCAGCAGCAGAGGGGACAACCACAAGATTTATAACTTCTTCAATAATTGGAGTTCTCGCAGATATGTTTACCGGTACAGGAGTAACCTTGGGAGCAGCTGAGGGTCCAAAGACTGCCTTTGGAGGGGCAATCTCTGGAGAGAAAATTCTTCCACTACGGGTGATTTTGCTCGTTCCAGCAATGTTTCCAATGTCGGAAGTCTCTTCATCAGAACTCTCTTTAGTTGATTCAATTTGTTTAATACCGTGGTAGTAGATCTCTCCACCATAGTTCCACGGTATTGATTTGTCGGACTTGTACGGGACGGGCCCGGGCATGGTTATCTTCAAAGGTGCAGTCTTTGGAGCGGATGTAATCTTAACAGGTCTTTTGGAGACCTTGGAAATATTGGCGGATATGGTAATTATTGAAACATCATTAACAGGAGTCGGTGTAACAGGAGTCTTTTCAAAAAGGATTTCTTGGTTATCCATTAGGCGTTGGATGCCTAACTTCAACAATGGACAGTCGGTTGGTAAGGATGAACAAAGGAAGCAATCTTCTTCATAACCTGGGAAAATCCCAGCCTTCAGCAAATTCAGCTTGATTATCGGTAGCGGAGTTATCAAATCATCAACAGTAGCAACAAAAAGATCCTCTTCAACAGCATGGGCATTGTGGCCATGCTTTGGCATTGGAGCAAAGATTACATTCGGCTTTTTAGGGGCGTCGAATTCAACTTCTTTAGTGTCTATTAAATCCTGAATCTTATTCTTGAGGGCCCAACAATTGTTGGTGTCGTTCCCTTTACTCTCTGAATGATAAGCACACTTGGCGTTCGAATGGTAGTACGGAGAAGCAGTATTCAGGTTCTTCGGGGCCTCTTTCAAACTTGCAAGGTTTAGCTTCAAGAGATGGGGTAGAACCTGAGCAGGAGTCATGTTTATCCGGGTGAATTTCCGTACAGGCCTTTCCACCCTTGTTTGGTTGGTTCTGGGTTGATTGTTTCTGGGCTGATCAGCTGCAGACTTCTTAATCATTACGGCCCCCACCGTTGGTTGGCGCTTAACTCTTCCTTGACCTCTGCGATAGTAGACAGCTGATACTTCCTTCTTCACTGGAAAAGGCTTTTTGATGGCAGCGGAAGCAGATGCATCTTTTTGAATTTTCCCGCTTTTTATGCCGGCTTCAACTCTCTCACCAGTTAGAATCAACTCAGTGAACCCCACAGAGGAGCTTCCAATTAGATGATTAAAGAAAGGCCTGGACAGAGTTCCCAAGAACATGTCTACTAGCTCCCTCTCAGATAGAGGTGGTTGTACTCGTCCTGCCAGGTCTCTCCATTTCTAGGCATACTCCTTGAAGCCTTCATTGGAGACCATACCCATACTCTATAATTGAGTACGGGTTGGTGCTAAGTTCGTATTGTATTGATACTGCTTGTAGAAGGCAGCAGCCAAATATTCCCAATTATGCACATCAGACCTCTCTAACTGGTAGAACCAATCCAACTGCGTCCCCGACAAACTGTCCTGGAAAAAGTGAACCCACAGGTCTTTGTCAAAAGAATGTGGTTAAATTTTCCTGACATAAGATCGTAGGTGCATCTTGGGACAAGACAACCCATCGTACTTGGCAAACAATGGCACTTTGAATTTAGGAGGGATTACAATTCCAGATACCAACCCTGACTCTTCAAAGTCCAGCCCAGGCACTCTCTGTATCTCCATAGATGCCAGACGTTCTTCCAGATTTTTATATTTGTCACCTGCAGGAGGGTACTGTTGCTCTGAGTATTCCTCATCCTCTTCTTCTTCAGCTTCCAAATCTGAAGGCACTTCAGTCTCCTTACCCTTTCTCTCCCCTTCCTCAGAGGTTGATGGAAAATCTAGGATCCTTCTGGCTTGACCTTCAAATCTTCTGCCCAAGGTAGCCACACCAACCCTCTTTTTCTTCTTTTTCTCTTTTTCCTTCTCAAGCAAAGTCTTGAGCTCCTCCTGCCCCTTGGCTAAGGTCAAGAGTAGCTGCTGGAATTGTGAATTCTGAGCTTGTAAGTCTTTGACCTTTTGTTTAATATCCATCTTGCTGAAATAAACAGCAGAGAGATAAGGAAACTTGGTGTGAAGACCTATTTATGCATATGATGAATGATATGTATTCATGTAATGCTTTCAAGGATTCAGAAATTCAAATTTGTTTTAAACAAAAAAGAAACACACGTCATATTAATAAGATAGAATTGTTAGTACAACAATGCCCCATGGGAAAAATAATACAAAATTCTAATGTAAAAAGACGTTGTGCATCCTCTTTGGTGCAATGTAGGTGTTGAGAGTCTGCTCTTCGTGAATTTGACGAGTAAGTTCCAAAACCTTCTTCTCGCTGGCGTAGAATTGGGCTTCAAAAGTATCGCGTTCTCCCTTGAGCTGTATCCAACTCCTTTGCAAATCTTCGAGTGATGTTGGCATGTCAGGATGTAGGAGGGTGTATGGAACCTCTCCTTCCATAACAGGCTCTATAATCACAGGGAGAATAGAGGGGTATGGCATCATAAGACTTTGGGCGCGGGTTCGTACCCACTTGAGGTAAGGCTCAAGGGGGATGGAATTCTCGTGTCCCAATGTCTTACTGTCTACCTTGTTAGGCATCCTCCAAGCTCGGATAAACCTTTGTCGAAGTCCTTGATCGTCGTTGTCGAAGTCGAAAACCAAGTCTGGAATAAGCATGTCATGCGGGCCATCCCTTCGGGTATACCCAAACTGTCTCAGAGCCAAGCAGGGGTTGTAGGTAATGCCTCCCCTAATGCCAAGTAGAGGGACATTAGGGAATTCCCCACAACGGTCGATGATGATAACATTTTCTCTGGATCGAGAACACCAATGAACATCTGAATGTGTAAGAGTCATCAATCGTTGTGACCACCTCAAACCTTGCTCATTCTTCAAGACTGATTGGGGAAGGTGAGAAATAAACCACCTTGCTAGAAGAGGAGTACAGCACATGAGAACACCTCTTTTCCTTATTGTTCGAGTGTGAAAAGAGTGTAGGATGTCCCCAAGTAAAGTAGGCACCGGATTCCGAGACATGAAAATCTTGATAGCATTCACATCTATAAGCTGGTCAGGGTTTGGGAACAAGACCAACCCATAGATGAGAAGAGCTACAATCTCCTCAAAAGCTTGCAGATCCAGAGAATTCCAACAGTCTTGAGCCTTCTCAAATAGAAACTTTGACAAGAAGCCCTTGACATCACTTCTGGTTTCCCAATGACCTATGATATCTGATGGTTGCAAGTGTAGGGCTTGAGAAACATCTTCAGGCTTTGGATATCTTTTCGTACCATTGAAAGGTAGTTGATGGAGAATAGGAATCCTCAAGAATTGAGAAAATTCCTCCAAAGTAGGCACTAGCTGGTAGTCAGAAAATGTGAAGCAGTGGTGTAGGGGGTCAAAGAACTGGAAGAGAACTTTCACCATGTCTTCCTCTGTGTTGGAGTTGACCAAGTTGAGAAGTCGACCATGTCTCTCAGTGAATGGAGAATACTCTGGAATCTTGGAAGCAAGCTCCTTGAGTTGAGGAGGAATTCTCACAAGGTTGACTTGGATTGTTTTCCTGCTAAGTGATTCCATAACCTACAAAACAGGAACAAAGATGAAGATCCAAAATCCTTGAAATGGTTAGTGGATGCATATGATGCTTCATGATGTCCATGGTGTTATGCACAAGTATATATGTACAAGAAAGTCACACAAGTTCCTAGTTTAGGCTTGCATGGGGTTTCATAGGTAAGTACCCTCTTGAAGTTTAGTTGCCTCAACCTGTCCTAGAAATAGTAATCGGGTTCTAAGGAGCTCAATATCACTGGATTGTTTTCTATGTTCATTGTTTCAGTTTAGCCACTTTACTAGCGACCGAAATATTCCAAGAAAACAACCCTCAATGAGTGTAGTATCGAGTATCTACCAACTTCGGACTGCACCAAATCCGGTCATCTCACTACATCCTAAAAGGCCAAGTTGGTCAAGTAAAGGTTCTAAAAATCCATTAGTGCTTCATGACATCACTCAGCGGCCCCTTATTCTCTTTGATTGACTCAAAGGCTACCGATACCCACAAATATGTCGCACTAATATAGCTATTGCTTAGACCGTGTCGGTATACCCCGCATAGTTTCCACAATGTATTGCTATTTACCTATGAATGTTTCCCAAATCCGGGTAGAGGATTCAAACCCAAACAATAGAACCAAAGTGTAAAGCAAACAAGTCAAACAATTGTAAGCAAGTAAAGGTGATCTAAACCCTAAGGTAACCACACTTTTATAATAGTCCCCAGCAGAGTCGCCAGTTCTGTGATACGGTGGGAGAACTGACTTGAGGTTTTGTGTTTGTGTTTGCAAATGTTTCGGTTTAGCAAGAGTCGCCACCGACTTTTATTTTATCCAAAAGGAAAGGTAAAAAAGCACAGGAAAGACCTTTGAGATGTTTTCTTGAGTTCGGGGGGTAGATTATGAAAAGGGAATGTGCTAGCACCCTTTTCATCCATGGTTTTCCATGGGCTCTTAGTTACTTGTTTAGATCACTTGCTTTGCTTTTCCAATTGTTTGAAATGGTGCTTTGTGTGGTTTTGAAAGTATTTTGAAAAGAGGCCATCGTTTTGGCAATCTTTGTAATGATTCTTGTTTGTAAGAATGTATACAAAGATGTTTGTCTTTTGAAAAATGTTTCAATGTTTTTGAAAGTTGTTTGGAAATGTTTTAAAATTGTGTGTGTTTGTTTGAAAATAGCAAGGATGGTTTGCAAATTAATTAAGTAACTAGAAGCTTATCTACCTACTCAAAAGTCTTTCCTACACATTTTTATTCCTTTGATATTGTTGTTTTACCATTGCATTGGTAAACAAACCTATCTTTGGATGTTAAACGGGACGGGCGTGGGTCATCGTATGACCATGATAGCAATGGTGCCAAGTATCTTAGCAAGTTTTAAGGGACCAAGATCATTTGTTTTTAGGCAACCAAGATAGCATCATCGAGGGACTATGATCTTTTGTTTTGATTGATTTTGCCAAGATACCTAGCATGCATACCATGGCCATTTTAAGGCAACAAAGTGGATGAAACTCTAGGGGTGCTTGTGTGTAAGGTGTTTTCATTTTTCATGCATTTTTGTCTTGTATTAAGTCATGCTATTTGTTTGATTTTTGGTCTTTGCATACAAAACCCTAGTTTACTATCATGGTATATGAAAGCAATAAAATGCGTAAAGTAAATCTAAACTATTACAACAATATTATGGGAAAGGGGGTACAAGTTTTGAATGGGGGGATATTGCTCAAAATAAAACCCTAATTCACTATTACAACCCAATTGAATTTATTGTACAATAAATAAATAGACAATTATTTAAATATGCAATAAAATATAAATATGCAAGAAATGTTTTTGTATTAATTTTATGTATGAGAAAATAAATTTATTTATGTCTTAAAAATAAGAAAATAAAATGATTATTTTTGAAAAGGGTGAAAACCCTAATTTTTGTTTTAAAGAAGTATTGTTTCCTAAATATTTATTTTATTCATTTTGTTCAAGAAAAAATAATAATATTATGTGCAAAATGTTAAAAAATTAAAATATGTGAAAAATATTATTTTATGTGTATAATATAATAAAAATAAAATGTATAGTATTTTTTTATTATTTTACAAGTTTATTTAAGAAAATAAAAGTATATTAACCTAATAACTTATTTTTATGCTAGAAAAATAATAAAAATAATAAAATAAAAATGCAAAAAAATAAGAAAATATTTTTGTGATTTTATAATGTTTAGAAAATAAATAAATGCAAGTCAAAATATAAAATATGCAAGAAAATATAAAAAATAAAAGAAAAATGGTCAGGGGGTGCAAAAAGTAAAAGGGGTGTGAATAGTAGCCAGTCCAAGGCCCAGGCCCCGGGACAACTTCGTCCCTGACCTCCAGACAGAGAATGCGCGCGCGTTTCTTTTTCAACCTATATCTCTTGCATACGTGCATAAAAACAAAATCTTGCAACATGAAACTTGTAGCATGTTAACTCACGATTCTAATGATATAAAAAACATGACCTAACTCTAAAAGATCAAGGAGAATTTTATCACCCCTAATTTCTGACCTAAAATTTTCATGAACTTCAACAACCAAATACTCCTAGCTCAGTTAATATAAATACGAACTATGCATATGTACAGCTCAAGCAACTTAAAGACTACATTTTTGCTTCACAAACCTAAGCTTAATGATGCCTAAATAGAGAGATAGAAACTTGACAAATACCTTGTTCATATGAGTTTGGATATGGCAATATGGGCACTTTGAGCGAGGCCTGAAGTTCTTGTGAGCTTGCTTGAAGTTCCCTCAAGCTTTTCCAATGCTCAGCTGGTCTTATAGATGGCTATAACTCCTTACACGAGTCAACCTGCAAACCTTCAAAATGAAAATGGTGAAGTGTAAAAATGAGATCCCAGTTGCAAGACAGGGGCCTGGGTGGCTTGGATGGGATGTATGTAATGTGTTTGAAGTGATTCAAAACAAAACGCACGAGCGAATATTGTTTTGGAAGTGGTTCTGCAGAAGATGCCCTGTTTGGGCAGAAAAATGGGATTTATGTGTTTTAGGGTGTTTGAGAAGTTAGGCAATCGTGTTTAGGCTTGCAACAATGTTCTGAACTTGTTTGAAATGATACAAAGGCTTGGCTTTATCAGATGGATGAGACCCCTTGACTTTTGCAAGTTTTCTTGCTTTTGAAGAAAAGTTGGAAGTGACAATGCCAAAGGTTGTACTTGCTAGCTCGTGGGATGTAGAGGGTTGGTACACTTTTCCTAATGTTTATGGATATTTTTTGCTGCAAGATATTAGGTCCATGGCTCAAGATAAACAAAATTGCAAAAAGCATGCTTTATCAAAGTAGCATTGTAACCTTTATGCCATTTTTGGAATAATTCTTTGTGTAATGCTTCAAAGATCAGAATAAGACCATTATATATTGTGTTTGCATTAAATTTTGGAGTGTAGAAGGGATTAGGACCTTTAAAACCAAATACAAGCATGTTTCAAACTGATTTGCAACTTGTACCAATGTGGAAAATGCCTTGAACAAAAGTGATAAATTGCCATTTTCATTTCTTTGATTCTCCCTAACCACAAATGATCTTAGAGAGTTCTTTGACATTTTGGAAAGCTTGTAACATTATCTATAATCATCTTTGAAATTCATCTTGAGATTCATCTTGTAACTAGGTGAAAAGTTCCCATGAAGTTACGTCAAAAACCTGCCTAAACTAGGGCAAATTTTCACTAAGTTAAAAAGTTTATCGACCCTTATTCAGAAAATCATAAATTGAGATACAAGCATATTTTGGGAAAACTTTGTGAATGAAAGTTGTAGGTTTTGTTTAGGAATACAACGTTCATGTTGGAAGTTTCCTTTGAATCCAATTGCATCATGGTGAAAAAGTTGGGAAAAGTTGGGAAAAAATAAGAAATTTTCATAACTTCGAAAATTTCTAAGTTATGAAAATTTTCAAACTTAAACCCTAATTTCCAAAATTAGGTTTCTTGGTGAAAAAGTTTCACATTTTGACATGTTTTGATGAAATAAGACCCTTGGCACTTGATTTTGACCAAAAAGTCAAAGTTTGACTTTTCAGTGTACAGTTGATTTTTGATCAGTTGATTGGAAAATTCATTTGTCAATCCAATGCATTTGAGATCTTTTGAACCTTGTGATTAGGTAAAGATGATTCCATTGAGTCCTTGAAACCATGACTGAACCCAATTGGTCATTGGTTATGTCAAAAATCAGAAATTGCCCTTCTACAGTCAAAACCCTAATTTTGATCATTTTGCCCTTTTGATGATCTGATCAAATTTCTTGAGGAGTTGTGGTCCAAACTTGATCAAATGGTTCATATGAGTCTATAATGTTGATGTGGATAAAAATTATGAGGTTTGACTGTAAATTGGCCACAGTTGACTTTTTCCCCAAAACAGTTGACTTTTTAGGTCAACTGTCCAATTGACTGGTCCAAAATGTGATTCAAGGCTTGAAGCTTGGTATGAGCAATATTAGAGGTCGAACATGAAGTATGAAAGTCACATGAGGCATTTGGAGTCCAATAATCCCTGTGCAAACTCAAACCCTAATTTCAGGTCATCAGTGCAAGGAGATGTCTTGAGCTGAGCAAACCCTAATATGGTCTTGAGTTCAAGAAGTCTTGTGAGGAGAATCTTGATAAAATGAGAGGGAAAATTTTAGGGTACAACAGACATCTTTGTAATAACCCTAAAGTCTTAAGATCATATTCAAGGTAACATCTCCGAGGCAACATTTCTGAGGCAACATTTCCGAGGCAATATTCGAACGAGACATTTGATCTTTTTAGAAAGGAGGGAAACCACTAAGACACCCTATACTTAATGACCGTTTACCAAAGGCAACCGAAGTGAGAGTATATCCTAAGAGTGATATGTGTGAGTGATTTGTTTTAATTATTTATCTTTTCACATTAGGGTTTTCTAACTGTATTAATTTGTCATGCATTCTTGTCATACAATCCTATTAGCATACATCTAGACAGTTAAATATTTGCGGGAATTAAAAATGCGAGAAAGTAAATCTACGCTATTACAAGGCTTCTGGGAGGGGGATTAATTACATAGCCAAAAACCCGGGGAAAAAGCGATAAATAAAAGCCCTAAATTAAACTATTACAAACCATTGAGCAGTTACAAAAATATTGGCAAAAATAATAAACGCGCGGCGAATTAAATACGGGGCGATTAGGGTTTTGACCCTTAACTGAACCTATTGACGATTGGTCAAAACAAGCTTTTGTTTATTTTAAAATAAAAAAATAATGGCATAGTTAAATTGAAAAGAAAATCCTAAATTCTAATTGATTTTAAATTAAAGAAAATAAATTAATTCAATCTAAAACCTATTTTTTGTGTTTTTTATTTATTTGGGAAAACTAAAAGAATTTAACCGAGCATTTTAAACTAATTTCTATTTGATTTTATTTGTGAAAATAAATTACAATTTCCCTAAGTTAACACTAAATTAAATTAATTTTGATAATATATAAAAAAAACTAATTCTAATTTTTTTATGAAATTTTAATTCTATGATTTTTATAAAAAAAAAGTTTAATTTGTTAATTAAAAATAATTAAAAGAAATATAAAAAGAATAAAAATAAGAAAGAAAATTTAGAAATGGGCCTGGCATCATTAGCAATTCTGGGGGTGGAAACTGAATTTTTGGGCCCAACAAGGCTAAGGCCTGTTTGACTTTGCCAGATCTGATGCGTATGTTGACTTGGGGTGCATGGTCGACCTTCAATGGAAAGGCATTGGATCTGGCTGGAGATGCGTTTGATGGTTGGATCTTGATGGCATATGGTGGACGTACGCTAATGCAACGCGCCCGAATACCTGTTAAAAATAATATGAAACAAATATGGGACCTGGGGATCGAACCCAGGTCCTTATGCATGTTTCCAATACACGCTTGCCAACTGAGCTGTCTCGCTTGTTTGTACATATAATAAGAATAAACAATATAATCAAGTCAACATGGTGCATTCAAAAAATGTGCTAAAATTCAAACCACCAGTGAGTGCCACGCATCGTCTTCTTCCCCAAACCGTCGTTTTAGGCAAACAAGCTTTTACCTACGAACGCTTCGTTGTAGTTACAAACCTGTTCCATTCAAAAATTATATACAAGCAATATAAATGAAATTCAAAGGTACCAATCAACTCGTCTCATCCTCACGAGTATCATGGTATCAGAATCCAAGCCCAATTTAGCCTATACTGTAAAGCCCTAAAACAAACCAAGAAACCCTAACAATGGCGTATCCTGATTCCTGTAATAAAAATGCAATTAAACAATACCAAAATCTTGCAAACTCAATGATAAACAAGAATATATGAATCAAACGTGAAAATGATGTGTAAATCAATGAAAACAAAATCCAGTTTTTGGGACAAACCGTGGCCTCTGTACTTACGATTCCAGACGTGAGAAGGCTTACAATTGATTGAAATCCCTTCTGAAGATGTCTAGGAGTCTGTTGGTATTGTGAGAATGGCTTGAATTGGCCTCTAGGATGGAAATTGGATCACCACTTTTTCTTGAATTTTTTCAGTTTTGTTCTTGACTATGCACGACCTCTAACCTCTTCCCTTGCCTTGGTTGCGTTCTCTATATGTACTATAGTGAATTAGGGTTGTAAAAACCACTAGTCTCACTACAAATCTTGAAGATTTGATTTGGTTTTCATGGTATATCATATCCTTCCAATTTTGGCCTAATCATGCTCTTTTTGTTCCAATTGCCATTGATATGATTTGATTCTGATCTTCCAACATAATGAGCTTGTGATTCTGTCAAAAAATCCAATCAAAACAAATCTTTTCTATTATTTACCAATTATTTGTTTTAATTCAATTTTTAATAAATAAAAAATCAAAATAAAATAAATAATGAAGCCAATAACATGTGAGTTATTATTTGGGTCGTGGACCATGTCATAAGCAAGATTCAATCATGAAAAACTAGGCCAATTTGACAAAAAAATGTATTTTTAAGCACATTTGACTTTTGGCAATTTTGCAAAAAAGGTCAACTTGGCCAATGCATAACTCTCTCAATTTTGACCCTAGAGAGGTGTTCTTGGACTTTTTAGAAAGCTTAGGATGTCCTCTAAGAAAACCTTTTGATCTCATCTCAATTGAGTCTTCCATGTTCATGTATGAAGCTTTGACCCAAAAGGTGTTTTTGTTGACTTTTCAAAATGACCTATAATGTCAAAATTCATATCTTTTTGTGAGTGCATATTCTGAACTTTGGAGATGAAGATGAATTGTATGGAATTGCATCCTCTTAAAAATGAGCTTTGGATGGGTCAATTATGATGAAGTATGAGAAAGTTATGCTTGGTCAAAGTTGAGTTGACTTTTCCTACAAAACCCTAATTTAGCAACTTTTGGGTTTTGATGAATTGTGAGAAATCCTTGAGGAATCATGATCAATCCTTGATCAAATGATGGATAATACTTCAAAATAAGGATGTTGACCAAAAATATTAAAGTTTGACTGTATGTGGGCCACAGTTGACTTTTGACCTAGCACAGTCGATTTTCAGGCCTTTGAGCAATTGACTGAGCAAACTTCTTCTGTAAGGCTTGAAACTTGACATGGATGATCTTGAGAATATATTAGGACAGTGGTGAGAATTTGAGTCCTTTGTGGTTCATATATCCTGATGAAAAATGAAACCCTAATTTGAGGTAGACTACCTTAGGAGAGAGTTTGTCTGGTCAACTCTTGAACTTCCTTAAGCAATTTGGGGACCTCACTTGCCATGTGTTGAGAAATATGGGAGGGAAAATTTTGGGGTACAACAGCTGCCCCTGTTCAATCTTCTTAAACCTGAGGATGTAGATTGGCTCGTCTGCCTTTCGTGATCTGAAGGTGGAAGATGATTGAACACTAGAGTGCCCAGAAATTTGCACTCGCATGAAGTGATACTTGATTTATGATATCGGGAATGGGCTTATAGATGCCATTTGGTAGCTACTAGAGAATTGTCGAAGATGGGCTTAACAATGCCATCCGAAGAAGTGTTGATCGCATAAGAGATTCCTTTGCGAGAACCCGTATACCTGTTGTTGAGGAAGACTTCTCTAGGGAATACTAGTCTCTGTCTTGAGAGAAATAGAGTTTTAGGAGCTTCAGTTGTCCATTTACTCTACTGGGGAATAATTCCGGTTTTGGGAAGCGAAAGTGAATTGTGTATCTGGTCAGGGTATATGCCGCACCGCGACTTTTTGGGGAAATATGGAATTAATTGTGTTTGATCGGGTCCCGGTCTTACAGTGTTGTAGACTGCTGTCTGGGGATAGGAGAAAAGAAACCTGGATGGTAAGGTTATGAGAAGGAACCTGGATAGTAGGGTTACTTCGATATAAAAGCCTGGATAGCAGGGCTATAGGAAGGAACCTGGATAGTAGGGTTACTCCGATGTGAAAGCCTGGATAGTAGGGTTGTGAGAAGGAACCTGGATAGTAGGGTTACTTCAATATGAAAGGCTGGATAGTAGGGTTGTGAGAAGGAACCTGGATAGTAGGGTTACTTCGATATGAAAGCCTGGATAGTAGGGTTGTGAGAAGGAATCTGGATAGTAGGGTTACTTCGATATGAAATCCTGGATAGTAGGGTTGTGAGAAGGAACCTGGATAGTAGGGTTACTTCGATATGAAAGCCTAGATAGTAGGGTTGTGAGAAGGAACCTGGATAGTAGGGTTACTTCGATATGAAAGCCTGGATAGTAGGGTTGTGGGAAGGAACCTGGATAGTAGGGTTACTTCGATATGAAAGCCTGGATAGTAGGGTTGTGAGAAGGAACCTGGATAGTAGGGTTGCTTCGATATGAAAGCCTGAATATTAGGGATGTGAGAAGGAACCTGGATAAGGTTGCTTCGTGAGGAGTTTGGGTAAAACTGCATCATTACCGAGAAGGAACCTGGGTAAGGTTGCTTTGTGAGGAGTTTGGGTAAAACTTCAGAAGGAACCTGGGTAAGGTAACTTGGGGATGAGTTCGTGTAAAACTTCAGGAGGAACCAGGGTAAGGTCGCTTTTGTCGCACCGATGATTACTTTGTTTAGCTTCGAGTGTTGATCATGGACCTGTTGGAAATTGTTGATAATAACTGTCTTTCCTGAAAGAAATACATGGTTAGTCATGTATGATGCATGAGATGCATTGTGTAATGACGTTCTCAAAATAAATGAGACTATGTTATATGTGATGTATGCATATGTCATAATGTATGAACATGAAATGCTGACATAATAATCCGAGTCCGGGAAAATAAATCCCTGACTGTTGTTTGGAGAGTGTGAGAAATGGTATTCTTGACTGCTGTAACAAACCATAGTTCCTCTGCTTCTGTTAGGGATGGTGAACAACGATGACTATGCTGGGGATTTGCCCCTCGTCTGGCGAATATTCTGTCGAAAGTGACCATGTCTGAGGATAACTCTGCGGGGGATAACTCTGTTGGAGAGGAGACACTTTGTTGATAGATCTGCCAATTTGGAGAAATAAACTCAGCTGGGGATGAATTTTCGTTACTGGTGATACTGAATTCCGTTGGAGATTACGTTTCTGCTTGCAAGAAAAATAAACTCTGCTTGTGGAAAAATTTACCAACTCACTCGCGATTGCAAACCTTAGCTGGAGAGAGTTATGTCTTGTTCGGGAAGCTAACATTACTGTCTTTGGATACTTTTTACTCTATGGGGAATTTATGTACCACTACTCATGTTCTCAAGCTGGCCCTATCCCAGTACCTGATGGGCAGAGTAACTGTAAGGTTTGGGTGCTTCTTGTTTGTCCCTATTCCTGGAATTATGAGTAATCATCTTTGTTTCTCATGTAAATATTTATGAGTGGTAATCATTTTCAAATGCATATATCAAAAATGAATCATTGGACATTCTTGCAAAAGAAAAACAAATTGAAATTTCTTGTGAAAATGAATTGTATTGATTTGAAGTTGGCCCGTAATAGGCGTTTTGTACAAGAGGCTGACGTCCTAGTAGGAGAACGTCGCCGAAAGAAATTACAATTTGTGTAAAAGAAAGAAAAAAATAGCTATGTGAAACAACCCCATTGGGTTCCAACTCTGCTATTGCCTTTATATCTTCAAGCATCTCATCACTTTGCTACTTGGTCAAAGGTTGATCAGATTGATTGGCACTGTCCGAGCTTGATAGTTGATACCGAAGTCTGGTTGCAAGATGATCCAATGAGACATAGTGTTACGCTTCAATCCCTAATTTTTTCCTGGACCGCCCTTTCGGGTTTTCAGTCCATCGGGATACCCTTTTTTGCCCAAGTCGCCTTTTCAGGTTTTCGACCTGTCGGGTGTGCAGATTTTTTTCATTTTCATCCCTTACATTTGCCCAAACCCTTTTGGTTCGCCGGGAAGCCCTTATTTTTTCCTAGGCCAGTCAACCTAGCGGGTCTTTGATTATGCATAGTATATTTTCACTATGTCTGCATTGATGGGGTGAGGAAGGTCGTCACCATCCATGGTGGTTAGAATCATAGCTCCTCCCGAGAAAACGTTCTTAACCATAAATGGTCCTTCGTACGTGGGGGTCCATTTGCCCCTGGGATCACCTTGCGGTAGTATGATGCATTTGATCACTAGGTCCCCGACTTGATTTTCTTGATGTCTGACTTTCTTGTTAAAAGCCTTGATCATTCACTTTTGATACGTCTGACCATGACAAATTGCAGTAAGTCTCTTTTCATCAATTAGATTCAGCTGATCAAGTCGGGTTTGGATCCAGTCGTCTTCGTTCAAACCTGCATCCTTCGTAATCCTGAGAGAGGGTATCTGGACTTCGATGGGTAGGACTGCCTCCATGCCATACACCAAAGAGTAGGGTGTTGCCCCTGTCGACGTCCGTGTCGAGGTACGATACCCATGAAGAGCGAATGGTAACATCTCGTGCCAGTCTTTATATGTCACCATCATCTTCTGCACAATCTTCTTGATGTTCTTGTTAGCCGCTTCAACAGCCCCATTCGTCTTTGGGTGGTAGGGAGAAGAGTTGTGATGTTGAATCTTGAACTACTTACAGAGCTCGGTGATCATTGTGTTGTTTAGATTTGTACCATTGTTAGTAATAATTCTCCCTAGGACACCATATCGACAGATTAGGTTGTGTCCGATAAACCGCGCCACGACGTTCTTGGTTACTGTAGCAAAGGAAGCTGCCTCAACCCACTTCATAAAATAATCAATGGCTACCAAAACGAAATGATTCCCGTTAGATGCAGTAGGTCTGATCTCGCCGATCATGTCGATGCCCCACATTGCAAAGGGCCAAGGAGCTGTCAAAACATTCAGGGGAACTGGAGGCACATGCACCTTATCAGCATAGACTTGACACTTATGACAGGTTCGAGAGTGCTGATAACTATCGGCTTCTATAGTGGACCAATAATATCCTTCCCGTAGGATTTTCTTCGCCATGGTATGTCCACTAGAATGAGTTCCAAAGGTACCTTCATGTAACTCTGCCATGATCCTTTCTGCCTCGCTCTTGTCTACACACCGCAGTAAGGTTAAATCATGGTTACGCTTATAGAGGATTCCATTACTGATGAAGAACTTCGCAGCGAACCTTCTCAGAAACTTCTTATCATTAACAGATGCCCCCTCGGGGTATTCTTGAGCCTCAAGATACCTCTTTAATTCGTGAAACCAGGGTTTATCTGCTACCTCTTTAGTCTCAATGTCACAGCAATGTACAGGTTCATCCAACCTCTCAATGGTAATTTGGGGAGCTTCATTGTCCCACTTGACTTTGAACATAGAAGACATGGTAGCTAGCGCATCCACAAATTGGTTCTCTTCTCGTGGGAAATGTTCAAAGGTTATCTCCTCAAATTGTGGGAGCAATGTCAGTACATACTCTTTGTAAGGAATAAGATTTGGGTGCTTCGTATCCCACTTGCCTTTGATCTAACTTATCACCAAAGCGGAGTCCCCAAATACACTCAAGAACTTAATCCTCAAGTCAATAGCAGCTCTAAGACCCATGATACATGCTTCATACTCTGCCATATTGTTGGTGCAGTTAAAACATAATCGGGCGGTGAACGGAGTATGACAACCCTCAGGAGATATGATTACAGCGCCAATGTCGTTACCCAATGTGTTCGAGGCTCCATCAAAATACATAGACCATCGGGATCCCTCCTCGGGTCCTTCCTCCGGTCCAGGTTCTTCACAGTCGGTTACCAACATGATATTCTCATCTGGGAACTCGAAATTCATGGAATGGTAGTCATCCACGGCCTGATGCGCCAAATGATCCGCCAATACACTCCCCTTGATTGATTTTTGGGTTGTGTATTGGATGTCGTACTCGGTTAAGATCATCTGCCATCTTGCTATCCTTCTAGAGAGAGCGGGCTTCTCGAAAATATATTTGATCGGATCCATCTTTGATATCAACAAGGTAGTGTGAGTCAGCATATACTGTCTCAGTCGGCGAGCAGCCCATGCCAAAGCGCAGCAAGTTTTCTCGATCAATGAGTATCGGGTCTCACAGTCGGTAAACTTTTTTCTAAGGTAATAAATGGCATGCTCTTTTCGACCAGACTCGTCATGCTGCCCCAGCACACACCCCATTGAATTGTCTAGCACTGTCAAGTATAAAATCAAAGGTCTTCCTTCAACTGGAGGCATCAAAATTGGTGGTTCTTGAAGGTATTCCTTGATTCTTTCGAAAGCGGTCTGGAATTCATCATTCCACTTTACCACTTGATCTTTCTTCAGCAGCTTGAAGATTGGCTCACAAGTAGCAGTCAGATGTGAAATGAACCTGACGATGTAATTTAGACGTCCCAAGAAACCCCTAACTTCTTTTTCTGTGCGGGGAGCCGGCATCTCTTGTATGGCTTTTACCTTTGCAGGATCCACCTGAATACCCTTATCACTGACAACAAAACCCAGAAGCTTACCAGACCTTACCCCAAAGGTACACTTGTTCGGATTCAACCTCAGCTTGTACGTCTTCAACCTGTCAAACAGTTTCTGGAGATGATCAAGGTGCTCTTCCTCAATCTGGGACCTGGCGATCATATCATCAACATAAACCTCGATCTCATGGTGAATCATGTCGTGAAACAAAGTGACCATGGCGCGCTGATAAGTTGCCCCAACATTTTTCAACCCAAAAGGCATTACCTTGTAACAGAAGTGCCCCACTGTGTAACGAAGGTTGTATTCTCCATGTCCTCAAGAGCCATCTTGATCTGGTTGTAGACAGAAAAACCATCCATGAAGGAGAAGATCTTGTGTTGCACAATATTGTCGACCAGAACATCAATGTGAGAAAGTGGGAAGTCATCCTTGGGGCTTGCCCTGTTCAGATCTCTATATTCCACATACATCTGTACCTTATCGTCCTTCTTAGGTACCGGAACAACGTTGGCAACCCACTGCGGATAAGCAATGACAACTAAGAATCCTGCGTCGAACTATTTCATGACCTCCGCCTTGATTTTCTCTGACATTTCAGGGCCCATACGACGGACCTTCTGCTTTACTGGAGGGCAGTCTTGTTTAGTCGGCAGTCGATGTACCACAATATCAGTGTCCAAACCAGGCATGTCTTCATAGGACCAGGCGAAGATCTCAACATAGTCGTGTAGCATCTGTA
This sequence comes from Vicia faba, assembly GCA_948472305.1. Classification (NCBI taxonomy): domain Eukaryota; kingdom Viridiplantae; phylum Streptophyta; class Magnoliopsida; order Fabales; family Fabaceae; genus Vicia; species Vicia faba. Next base: position 1,632,259,677 of record OX451736.1, read on the forward strand.
TTAACCGTTGTTTGACACTAGGCTCCAGATTCGCACCTATCTTAACTTCTTTCTTGTCTTTCTTTGTACCCAAATTCACTGACTCAACTGGCTCTTCATGAGGTTGTATGGCCCTTTCTTCCTGCTGTAATAGTCTAGCAAATTCTCCAGGCACCTCACAATCATCCTCACCTTCATCCTTAACTTGGTTGATCGGATTTTTGAAGTCATAACTGGCAATAGCAGAGCTGTTATCAATGGGATCCAGAGTGGATATGGATCTGCATTATGATACGTGAGTGTGTGTAAGAGAATAGCTGTTTTGATAAAGTGAGAGACAGAAAATAAAAACAAAGAGCACAAAATCTGTAATGCAAGAAACGTCCAATGCTTTATTAATGATATATGAGATGACAAATAATAGCCCTCACAAGCAAATCCAAGGTGCCTCGGGCAAGGCACCGGGCCGTAAGGTTTCAAACTATTTATTACAAATCTTAAAACAAAAGTCAATTACTGCGGAATAAAAGAAACAGGTATGAAGTCCTTCGACATCCAGTTGTTCAGTCTACCATTGGTTGTTGGGTAGATCCAGCTGTCGATGTCTGAATCCTCTTCACTGTCTTCAATTGCATTAACTCCCCGATTGCTGATGTGTAGAGGAGGTCTTCCAATTCATGCGCGCCTAACAGCCCTTTGAGCCCCTGTAATAAAGCCCAAACCAAATTTGTCAGTTTTGTGAGTGAAATCAGGGAGCTGACCCCAATTGGTACACCCACCTTCTTCAACCACAGCCCTGGCGTCTTTGAGAGAAGCCATCTTCAATGGAGGTTTGCCGGTAGTAACTTCAGTTGATGCTGAGAACTGAGGGACCTCTTCGAAATTCTGACAAGGAGTTTCTATGAATTCCCCGTCCATTTCTACATAGCGGAAGGAATTGAGATGACTCACCATATACTCTTCTTCACCTCGCACTGTGACAATCTTCCCCTTCACCGGATATTTCAGCATTTGATGGAGTGTGGAAGTAACTTCCCCAGCCTTATGAATCCAAGGATGACCCAGCAAGCAAGAATATGATGGTCTGATATCCATTACGTACAAGGTGGACCCAAAGGTCTGAGAACCCACTTTGACGGGGATATCTACCTCCCTGTGCACCATTCTTTTTTATCCATCAAAAGCCCGTACCACAATGTTACTCAGCTTTAGAATCAAACCTTCAAAATCCAGACGGTCTAACGCTTTCTTTGGCAGAACATTCAGTGAGGACCCGGTATCTACCAGCACATAGGCCATAGTGGTGCCCCTGCACTCGATCGAGACATGCAGAGCATCATTATGATTTCTTCCTTTCGGTGTCAGATCCGCATCTGGAAAACCCAGCCCATTGTCAGCAGTCAGGCTGGCCACACAATCTTTGAACTGATCTGCTGAAGTTTCCTGTGGCACATGCGCAGTCTTGAGAATTGCAATCAAAGCCTTCGCATGGGCTTTAGAACATAACAACAGAGACAACATGGAGATCTTTGACGGGGTCTGCCCCAGCTACTCGACCACATTATAGTCGCTCTTCTTGATAATCTTCAGTATTTCCTCTATTTCTTGTTTAGAGGATTCCACGACGATTTTCTTAGGTGCCTCCGTTCGGGCAGGCTCACCAATAATTTCTTTGCCCCGAGTCCCAGATGGCTCAGCATTAGGGGTGATAACTGGAGTAAGAATAGGAATAGTAGTAGGTGTAATAACGGGAGTGGGAACAGGATAAATGTCAGGATGCTGGTTGGAGCAGCAGTTGGAATAACAGTAGGCTTGATGATAGTCTTCGGGGAAATCTCAGGAGAGAAGACCCTTCCACTTCGGGTAACTTTACTAGTCCCGACAATATTACTGACATCGGTATCAGCTTCTTCATTCTTCAATTCTTGCTTAATGCAATGATAATACACATCAGCACCATAATGCCATGGGACAGCCTTGTCTGAAGTGTACGGGATGGGACTAGGAACAATGATTATTAGCGGAGCAATTCTTGGAACAGGCGTAATCATAACAGGTCTTCTCGAGGAAACCTTGGAAGGATTAGCGGAAATGGTTATAATGGTGACGTCTTCAGTGGGAACAGCGGGAATCATAGTCTTCTCAAACAAAATCTCTTTATTATCCATCAGGCACTGAACACCTGACTTCAACAATCGACAACCAGTAGATATGATCGAACACGTGTGGTAACCTTCACCACAACCCGGAAATAAACCGGCCAACAGAAAATTCTTCTTAACAGTCATAAGAGGAGTGGAAATTTCTTCAACAGAGGTCACAAACAAATCAGTGTCAACAACATTAACTCCACGACCATGTTTGGGCATGGGAGCAGTTATAACATTCGGCTTTTCTGGAGCATCAAACTCTATCTCCTTGGCTTTGAGCAAGTCTTGCACTTTGTTTCTCAGGGCCCAGCAATCATTTGTATCGTGGCTTGGACTCTCAGAATGGTAGGTGCACCGCGCGTTGGAATTGTATCTGGGAGAAGTAGTGTTTGGATTCTTGGGAGCCTCTCGCAAGGTTTCCAAGTTGGATTTTAACAGATGAGGCAGAACTTCAGCCAAATTCATGTTGATGCGAGTAAATTGCCGCTGTGTTCTTTCCACCCTTTGTTGATTGTTGCATTATGGAGCAACTGTGGATCTTGGTATTACTACAGCATTTACCGTTTGACGGTGTTCAGATCTGCTCTGGCCCCTCGAGCTATAGACTGCACTAGCTTCCTTCTTACCAGCGAAAGGCTTCTTTACTGAACTCGAAGAGGCATCCTTTTGTATTTTACCACTTCGAATACCAGCTTCCACTCTTTCTCCAGTCAAAATCAACTCAGTGAAACCAGATGACGAGCTTCCGATCAAGTGATTGAAAAATGGACCAGATAGCGTCCCTAGAAACATGTCAACCAACTCCCTATCAGACAAAGGGGGTTGGACTCTTACAGCCAAGTCTCTCCACTTTTGAGCATAGTCCTTAAAACCTTCACCTTCACCCATGGACATACCCTGGAGCTGAGTACAAGTGGGAGCAAGTTCGGCGTTGTACTGATACTGCTTGTAGAAATCAGCAGCAAGATCTTCCCAGTTTCGGACACTGGCCCCCTCCAACAGGTAGAACCATTCAAGTTGAGTCCCTGACAGACTATCTTGAAAGAAATGCACCCACAAATTTCTATCGGCGGTGTGGGGTTGGATTTTCCTGACATACGAACGGAGATGGAGTTTTGGACAGGATACTCCATCGTACTTGGCAAAAACCGGAGCTTTGAACTTATGAGGGATGACCACTCCCGATACCAGTCCCAATTCTCCGAAATCCAAACCAAGTATTTTCTGAATCTCATAGCGCTCAGACGGTCTTCTAGCTGCTTGTACCTATCCTCAGCAGGAGGATATTTCTCATCATTGTAATCAGTACAGTCTTCAAAAACTGCAGGACTAGGGTCCTTTTCCCTTTCTTGATTCTCCCCTTCTTTGGACGAGGCGGTCAGATCAGCTGGTTGCCTCAACCTTTCTCTGAATCTTCTACCCATATTCAGAATACCAGTCTTCTTCTTCTTCTTCTCTTTCAGAATAAGGGTTTTTAGATCCTATTGCCCTTTAGCCAGACTTATGAACATCTGTTGGAATTGGGCGTTCTACTCCTGAAGATCTTTGATGGCTTGGTCGGAAGACATTTCTGCTGAAATAAACAGCGAAGAAGATGAGAAACATGTAGGGGTACCTGTAATGATGTGCATGATAATGGGATTCGTGTGTAATGATTTCAAAGACTTTGGGAGATTTAAATTTGTAAACCAAAATAAACGAAAACTTTATTAGTTTAAACTTGAAGGGTTCAACAATGCCTTTAAGGCGTTACAAAGAAGTAAATAAAACAAATCTAAAACCTGAAAAATCAAAATCAAAAGTCCCATGGTCTCTTCCTCTTTGTGCTGATATAGTCATTGGTCACTCTTTCTTCCTCGAGCTGCCTGGTGAGCTTCAAAATCTTCCTTTCTTGCTCATGGTACTGTTCCCGGTAAGTATCCTGCTCATTCCTCAGCTGAATCCAAGACCTCTGTAACTCCCCAGGATCAGTAGGCATGTAAGGATAGAGAACCGTGTAAGGAATGCCTTCTTCATTAGTGGGCTCTACAATCACTGGTAATACGGCTTCATAAGGCATCATAAGCTTCTGGGAACGAGCTCGGACCCATTGGAGGTAAGGTTGCATAGGAAGGGAAGTCTTTGGTCCCAATTCTTCGGGGTCAGATCTGTTTACCATACCTCAAGCTCGTATGAACCTCCGGCGATGCTCCTTAATGTCATCCTTATAGTCGAATACAATGTCCTCGAGAAGTAACTCATGGGGACCATCTCTTCGAGCACGACCAAATTGTCGCAAAGCTAGACAAGGATTGTAAGTTATACCCCCTCTGATACCAAGTAATGGGACATTAGGGTATCCCCCACAGCGGTCAATAACAGCAGTGTCTTCCATAGCCTGAGAACACCAAAGAACATCTGTATGAGCAAGTGACATTATTATGTATGACCAATCCAAACCTTCTTCGTTCTTCAGCACAGACTTAGGGAGGTGAGAAATAAACCACCTCGACAGCAACGGCATGCAATACATAAGAGTCCCTCTTCTCCTCATAGTACGAGTATAGAGAGCATGCAAGATATCTCCCAGCAAGGTAGGCACAGGGTTGCGAGAAAGGAAAATCTTGACAGCATTCACATCTACAAAAGAATCCGGATTAGGGAAGAGAACCAAACCATAGATAAGAAGAGCCAAGACATCTTCAAAAGCCTGAAAATCCAAATCTTCCCAGAATAGTTGAGCTTGGTCTATCATAAATTTGGCTAGAAAACCTTCGACCCCGCTTCGAGTTTCCCAATTGGATACCATATCGGCCCGTTTTAAATGCAAAGCTGAGGCAATGTCTTCTGGCTTAGGAACCTCTTCCATACCTATGAAGGGTACATGTTTGTTGTACCCCAAAATTTGCCCTCGTATTTTTCCACAAGAAATCATAGCCTCAGGCATTTCCTGATTTTTCAGATTGGCGTAAGATTCAGTCAAACATACTTTTCTTATCAGTCAGACAAAATTAGGGTTTTCATTGATTTTAAAGCAGTTCAGGCAGATTGCTAAGGTTTGATTGAGTTGGTTCAGGTTTTGATCAGGCGGACGTTTCTTTGACATTTAATCTAGAACTAGGGTTTTTGCGCGCACATTTCTCAGAAAGATTTAATTCTACGGTGTTTTTCAAGTTATTCTGAGATGTGGACTGAAGCATTTGGATTAAGTTCGCAGTGTTTGACTAAATCAGTGAAAAGAGGCATTTGGATTGAGTTTGCAGTGTTTGATTAAAGTCAGTAAAAGGAAAAGACATTTGGGCATGTGTGATTTGACAGTGCATTGCTTTGATTATTCAAGATGCCGGATGTTTATGAATTATTTATTATTCTGAGTTAAAATGGTTGGAATTTATTTTCAATTATTATAATTTGAGAATTATAAATAATAAAATAAACAATTGAGAAGAAGAAAAGGAATTAACTGATAAAAAATAGATTTTATTCATCTTTAATTTATTTGTTACAATTATTATTTAAATACAGTATTCATTTACGAAGTATTTACAATGATAATTTTACAGACAATTAAAATTGAAATAAAACTATCCTAAGAATATTCCTAAGTCTTCTTCTTTCATCCATTGCTACCTCTGCTTCGTTTGATTTTATCTGCAAAAAATAAGAAACAAAAGAAAGTCAATTGCAGATAAAATAAATAAAAGGCAAACAGTTAATTTGGGTTCATCATTAAAGGAAACTGGCCGGAATCAGTTCGCCCTCTCTGCAAATCACGAGATTTCTCCCGGTTCACAGAGAGGGATGAAAAATGCTTGCAAAAGAATAAAGTATGAAAATGCACAAAAATTAAATTGCACAAATTCAAAGTTTGTCAAAAAGCTCATAAGTCCAAGAGTCTCCAACAGCATGTACAACTATAAAAGTTCAAACTGAACTACAAAGTTCCAAATTCAAACTTTCCACAAGCTGCCAAAGTGCTATCAAAGGCTAGTCAAAACAAGTACAAATGCTGTCACAAAGAAGCAGAAAGTATGGAAAAGAGATAAAGTATGCAGAGGCAAAGAAACTAGTGCAAGCAAAGAATCATTTCATCATTTTTCCAGCAGTGCCTTTTCAGGACATAGTACACTTAAGCAATATTAAATGCTTTAATTTGTACTAGAGAGAGAAGAGAGAGAGTGAAAGAAAGCAGGCTTACAGGGCTTAGGCTTGAAGAAACAGATAATATAAAACAAGCTGCAATAGAACAGTAAAAAGGGAGGAGAGGCAGAAATCACAACAAAACTGTCAAACAAAGGAGATTGCAAAACTCTCCAAGACAGTTCCCAAAAAGCCTAACCTGAAAAAGGCCAAGCCTCTAGCCTTCAAAAACAAAACCTGCATAAGCCTTTCAATACAAGCCTGTAAGCGCAGAGGATCCATTTCAAAAAACACCAAACCCTCCAGCATCAAACTGTCAAGCCTAAATATATCCACAAAAATCAACCAAAACTTCGAGCCCTCAGAAAAACTTCATCATTGGGCAAACACACGAATCAAACACATTAGCATTCAATACGCGATACCAATAAGCATATTCAGAATCATCAACAGATACATCATCAAGAAATTATTTCACATCAAGCAAAGCAAGCTAGGCAACCAAATTCAGCAAGCAAACATACAAGGCATCAAGCTAGGCATCATAAGATAAAGAAGCAAGAGGGCAGGCATCGAGGCAACAAAGAGAAAGAAGATAAAGAAGTTCGTTTTCAGCATGCATCATTAAACAGCAGAAAAGGCAAAAATACTGAGTACCAGGGAAGCCTCCCCAAAGCTCGCGCATCATCAAGCTACCGCGCCACCGTTTTTCTCCACCTTGGCCATCCTGAACGCCTCCAAGTCCTTTGTCCCCCTCCAATGAAGGTAGTGAAATTTCTTTTCTTTCCTTTCACACATCACAACATAAACAAACAGCAATATTTCCCAATCAGAAACAATAATAGTACTTAATCAAAGCTTGAAATCAAAAAGAGCGAAGGCATAAAAGAGTTCCGTTTTACCATTTCTTGGCGCTACTACGCTCATCCCTGAAGGAAGTAGGACGGACGGTGGCGTTGGTTGGCTTAGGCAAGGAAGGACATGGTTCTGATGGCTATGGCGTTGAGGAAGATGAAGAGGAACGAGTGAAATGAAGAGAACGGCGCGCCTCTGTAACAAACCCTAAGTCTTTCTCCAATTGAACACAAATGTTTCAAACCCTTACAAACGTTGGGCCTTTCCCCTTTCCATGCGCCTAAGCCCATTTATTTTTCAGGCGTACCCCCCCCCATCACTCCTGAAGCATGCTTATTTTGGTTGGGCCCAAGCCCATTTATTTCTTCTTTCCATTTCTTTTTTTTCTTTTACAAACTAAATTTTTGAAATAATACACTAATACATAAAATTAATTATTTTCTTAAAACTTTCATTTTTGTTAAAACCTTTGTGTATAATCCATGAACGCATCAAACTTAAAATATTTTCTTTTTTTCATTTATTTTTCTCTTTTTTAAAAAATATTTTGTTTTGTACATTAATACCAAAAATGAAATACCTACGATATAATTAACTTAAAACATTCTTTTCTAAAATTCTTATTTAATACCCTTTTGTACATTAATACTAAAAATACTAACATATAAGAAATATGATTTAAGACTTTCTTTTCTTTTCTTAAAATATCTTATTTGTACATAAAAAAATATTGAAACATATAAAATTACAATTAAACTTACACTTTCTTTAATTAAATTATTTATACATGAAATGTTAATTTTCTTAAGATAATACTTTTCTTTCTTTTTCTAAAAAAATACTTTCTTTGTACATATTAGCAAAAGATAATACTACTTGACAAACAAAACACTGAATAATACATTTAAGTTTACATTTCTCAACTTGTAAATAAATTACACATACACAATACACTTACATTGATACATTATACATTTGCTATTCTTATAAATTGCTATAAATTATGTTTTACATTGCGATCGATTCGATTTGGTTGTAATTATTTAAGTCTCATCCTCATTTGTAAATTCGTACCCCCACTCCCGGATACTATTTTGTAATAGCGTAGACTTTAAATTCCCGCAATTTATCGCTTTTGAATTATACCATGGTTAGACCTAGGGTTTGTATGTACATAAAATCAAACGCTATATAACCTAATACAAGACAAATACATGAACTCAATACACAATCACACTTGCACCCCTAGGGTAATCCCACATGTTGCCTTCCAAAATGGGCCATGCTTGCACGTCGAGTTTCTTTGGCAAAACAATTCAAATGATCATAAGTCCCTCGATGACGCTTTCGAAAGTTGCCTAAACAGAATGATCATAGTCCCTTCAAACAAAATTGCCAAAGACACTTGGCACCATTGCATTCATGGTCCGTACGATGACCCGCGCCTGTCCCGTTAAAACATCCTAAACGCAAGATTGTCCACCAAACACGATGGTGGAACAAAGTTGTTAAAAAAGGGTTAAAAACATGAGAAAAACCTTTGAGTAAATTTAGGGATAGACAAAACTCTTAGTTACTTGACAAACTTGTAAAAACATTTGCCTACTTTACAAACCACCCTCCACAACACTTTCAAAACAAAACTTTCAAAAACATTTGAAACATCTTTTCGAAAAGATACACACCCTTGTATATACTGAAACACGAGTCATTACGACGGTTGCCGAAATAAAGGCGTTTATTTCAAAAACATTTTCAAAACACAAATACACACACCATTTTCAAGCAATCAAAAATCAAGGAAAGTGATCTAAAACCAAGTAACTAAGAGCCCATGGATAACCATGGATGAAAAGGGTGCTAATACCTTCCCTTTTCATAATCTACCCCCCGAACCCACGAAACATCTCAAAAGGTTTTTCCTGTGCTTTTTAACCTTTCCTTTAGGATAAAATGAAAAGTCAGTGGCGACTCTTGCTAAACCGAACAAGTGCGAATACAAACGCAAAACAAAAGTCAGTTCTCCCACCGTATCACACTGTTCAAGAATGGATATGCCCAATAGATGAGAGAACTCTTCCAAGGTGGGTACCAACTAGTAATCTGGAAAGGTGAAGCAATGATGCTTGGGATCGGAGAACTGAAATAGTATGCTCATCATCTGTTCATCAACGTTTGAAGTAAGCAGGCTGAGAAGTTGACCGTGTCTCTTAATGAAAGTAGACGTTTCAGAAACTCTTGATGCTAACTCTTTAAGTTGGGCAGGTATTTGCACAAAGTTGACTCGGATGGTATTTCTATGCACGGAAGCCATGACCTGCAAAACAGAACAAAGATAAATTCCCTTGGTCTTTGAAATGGTTAGTGTAATGAAGCATGAATGCCATGTTATGATGCATGATGTCATGATAAACCACGGGTATAGCAAACACAAATATTGCAAACACAGTCAAATCACACAAAGTCCTTAGGTTTAAGGCTTGCATGAGGTCAAAGGTAGTACCCTCTTGAAGTTAAGTTGGTTTCAACCTGTCCTAGAAAAAAGTAATCGGGTTCTAGATGATCTCAATATCACTGACCATCCTCCATCGGTCATGGTTTCAGCTCACGCAATCTTTTCTTGCGGGCGAAATTATTCCGAGAGTATGGTCTCAATGAGTGTAGCATCGAGTATCAACCAGTTCTCAGATCTACATCGAGGTCGGCTATCTCACTACTTTCTAATGGCCAAGTTGGGCGATTAAAGGTTCTAAGGTCAGTTAATGCTTAACGACACCACCCAGCGGCCCCGTATTCTCCTCATTTCTCCACAAGGGATACCGATACCAACCAAAGTGCCACATCAACGTAGCTACTACTTCAACCGTATCGTTCTACACTGTACAGTTCCCTCACAGTCTATTGCTACTTACCTAAAATGTATCCCCATATCCGTGTTAGGATCTATAGTAACCCCAAACAAAAACCCTTAAAAGTAAAGCAAACAAAGTAATCAAGAGAAGCAATTATGATGAACTAGATCCTAAGGTATACCCCACTTATTAAATCCCCAGCAGATTCGCCAGTTCTATGATATGATGGCAAAACCGACTGTTTAATACTGGTTTGCGTTTTGTGTTTTGTGTTTGCAAAATGTCACGATAAGCAAGAGTCGCCACCGACTTTTATTTTATCCAATCGGAAAGTAAAAAAGTACAGAAAAAAAATCCTTTTTTGAGATATTTTGAGTATGAGGGGTAGATTATAGAAAGGGAAGGTGTTAGCACCCTTTCTATCCATGGTTTTCCATGGGCTCTTAGGTACTTGCTCATCTTTTTAAAATTGCTTGTGTATGTGCTTTGTTTTTGAAAAGTTTGACTTCGTGATAATCCTTGTATCAGTCCTCAAAGGTGTGATGAAGTTGTTTTGAAAATTGTTTTGAAATGTGTAAGTGTGAAAAGTTTTGATTTGAGCAAATACCTACTAGCATCTACCTACTCGAAAAAAGATCGTTTCTATTCTTGTTTCCTTTAGACAGCGCTATCCCACTATTGAGAAATAGGTAGCACCGTCGTTGGAGTTGTAAGGGTCAATTCAAAAGGGACGTACGATCAATAAAGCAATGTTAGGACATCTTAGTAATAACCCTAAAGTCTTAAGATCATATTCGAGGTAACATCTCCGAGGCAACATTTCTGAGGCAACATTCGAACGGGACATTTGATCTTTTTAGACATGAGGGCAACCACTAAGACACCCTATACTTAATGACCGTTTACTGAAGGCAACCGAAGTGAGAGTATACCCTAAGAGTGATATGTGTGAGTGATTTGTTTCAATTATTTATCTTTTCACATTAGGGTTTTCTAATTGTATTAATTTGTCATGCCTTCTTGTCATACAATCCTACTAGCATACATCTAGACAGTTAAATATTTGCGGGAATTAAAAATGCGAGAAAGTAAATCTACGCTATTACAAGGCTTCGGGGAGAGGGATTAATTACATATCCAAAAACCCGGGAAAAAAGCGATAAATAAAAGCCCTAAATTAAACTATTACAAACCAGTGAGCAGTTACAAAAATATTGGCAAAAATAATAAACGCGCGGCAAATTAAATACGGGACGATTAGGGTTTTGACCCTTGACTAAACCTATTGACGATTGGTCAAAACAAGCTTTTGTTTATTTTAAAATAAAAAAGTAATGGCATAGTTAAATTGAAAAGAAAATCCTAAATTCTAATTGATTTTAAATTACAGAAAATAAATTAATTCAATCTAAAACCTATTTTTTGTGTTTTTTATTTATTTGGGAAAACTAAAAGAATTAAACCATGCATTTTAACCTAATTTCTATTTGATTTTATTTGTGAAAATAAATTACAATTTCCCTAAGTTAACACTAAATTAAATTAATTTTGATAATATATAAAAAAAAAACTAATTCTAATTTTTTTATGAAATTTTGATTCTATGATTTTTATAAAAAAAAGATTAATTTGTTAATTAAAAATAATTAAAAGAAATATAAAAAGAATAAAAATAAGAAAGAAAATTTAGAAATGGGCCTGGCATCATTAGCAATTTTGGGGGTGGAAACTGAATTTTTGGGCCCAACAAGGCTAAGGCCTGTTTGACTTTGCCAGATCTGATGCGTATGTTGACTTGGGGTGCATGGTGGACCTTCAATGGAAAAGCATTGGATCTGGCTGGAGATGCGTTTGATGGTTGGATCTTGATGGCATATGGTGGACGTACGTTAAGGCAACGCGCCCGAATACCTGTTAAAAAATAATATGAAACAAATATGGGACCTGGGGATCGAACCCAGGTCCTTATGCACGTTTCCAATACACGCTTGCCAACTGAGTTGTCTCGCTTGTTTGTACATATAATAAGAATAAACAATATAATCAAGTCAACGTGGTGCATTCAAAAAACGCGCTAAAATTCAAACCACTCAACCAGTGAGTGCCACGCATCGTCTTCTTCCCCAAATCATCATTTTAGGCAAACAAGATTTTACCTACGAACGCTTTGCTGTAGCTACAAACCTGTGCCATTCAAAAATTCTATACAAGCAATATAAATGAAATTCAAAGGAACCAATCAACTCGTCTCGTCCTCATGAGTATCATGGTACCAGAATCCAAGCCCAATTTAGCTTATACTGCAAAGCCTTAAAACAAACCAAGAAACCCTAACAATGCCGTATCCTGATTCCTGTACTAAAAACGCAATTAAACAATACCAAAAGCTTGCAAACTCAATGATAAACAAGAATATATGAATCAAACGTGCAAATGATGGTAAATCAATGAAAACGAAATCCAGTGTTTGGGATAAACCGTGGCCTCTGTACTTACGATTCTAGGTGTGAGAAGGCTTGCAATTGATTGAAATCCCTTCTGGAGATGTCTAGGAGTCTGTTGGTATTGTGAGAATGGCTTGAATTGGCCTCTAGGATGGAAATTGGATCACCACTTTTTCTTGAATTTTTTCAGTTTTGTTCTTGACTATGCATGACCTCTAACCTCTTCCCTTGCCTTGGCTGCATTCTCTATATGTACTAGAGTGAATTAGGGTTGTAAAAACCACTAGTCTCACTACAAATCTTGAAGATTTGATTTGGTTTTCATGGTATATGATATCCTTCCAATTTTGTCCTAATCATGCTCTTTTTGTTCCAATTTCCATTGATATGATTTGATTCTGATCTTCCAACATAATGAACTTATGATTCTGTCAAAAAATCCAATCAAAACAAATCTTTGCTATTATTTACCAATTATTTGTTTTAATTCAATTTTTAGTAAATAAAAAATCAAAATAAAATAAATAATGAAGCCAATAACATGTGAGTGAGTATTTGGGTCGTGGATCATGTCATAATCAAGATTCAATCATGAAAAACTAGGCACATTTGACAAAAAATGTATTTTTGAGCACATTTGACTTTTGGCAATTTTGCCAAAAAGGTCAAATTGGCCAATGCATAACTCTCTCAATTTTGACCCTAGAGAGGTGTTATTGGACTTTTTAGAAAGCTTAGGATATCCTCTAAGCAACCCTTTTGGTCTCATCTCAATTGAGTCTTCCATTTTCATGTATGAATCTTTGACCCAAAATATGTTTTTGTTGACTTTTCAAAATGACCTATAATGTCAAAATTCATATCTTTTTGTGAGTGAATATTCTGGACTTGGGAGCTGAAGATGAATCGTAGGGAATTGCATCATATTCAAAATGAGCTTTGGATGGGTCAATTATGATGAAGTATGAGAAAGTTATGCTTGGTCAAAGTTGAGTTGACTTTTCCTACAAAACCCTAATTTAGCAACTTTTGGGTTTTGATGAATTGTGAGCAATCCTTGAGGAATTATGATCAATCCTTGATCAAATGATGGATAATACTTCAAAATGAGTATGTTGACCAAAAATCTTGAAGTTTAACTATATGTGGGCCACAATTGACTTTTGACCTAACACAGTCGATTTTTAGGCCTTTAAGCAATTGACTGAGCAAACTTCTTCTGCGAGGCTTGAAACTTGACATGGATGATCTTGAGAACATATTAGCACAATGGTGATAATTTGAGTCCTTTGTGGTTCATATATCCTGATGAAAAATGAAACCCTAATTTGAGGCTGCCTTAGGAGAGAGTTTGTCTGGTCAACTCTTGAACTTCCTTGAGCAATTTGGGGACTTCACTTGCCATGTGTTGAGAAATATGGGAGGGAAAATTTTGGGGTACAACAGTAATCATCCCAGATTCCTTCATCATTCACTGAGGTAGTAATCATCCAAGATTCCTTCATTATTCACTGAGATAGTAATTGTCCAAGATTCCTTCATTATTCACTGAGGAAGTAATCATACAAGATTCCTTCATTATTCGCTGAGGTAGTAATCGTCCAAGATTCCTTCATTATCCGTTGAGGAAGTAATCATCCCAGATTCCTTCATGAAGGGGTGAAAAACACAAGAAGGGGGGGTTGAATTGTAAAACTGAAATCTTAAAACAATTGACAAGATATTTTTATCCTGGTTCGTTTGATCTCAAACTACTCCAGTCCACCCGTCAAGGTGATTTCGCCTCTCTCCAACGAGGTCTTAATTCACTATATTCAACTGAATATTACAGAATGCTTTAACAACTGCTAAAGCCTTCTTGATTCAAACCACAATCCGGTTTGTCAAGGCAACACTTTCTTACAAAGGTATAAAACAAATGTGTGTGAATGTTTTCTACAAAACTTTATCACAACTGTGATGTATACACAAATTAAGCTTAGAAACTTAGATTGCTAAACACTAATGGAGTATCAGAGTTTGTGGTTTAGCAAAACTGGTAGATGAAGATTATTGTTCAGCTTTGTGCGTGTAGAGAATTGGAGAGCATTAGCCATTATAATCTTCGAAGCTTTGTTTATATAGCACTTGAGAAGATGAACGTTGAATGCAATATTCTTGATTCAATGCTAATAACAAGCTTTCCTTTTTGAGCAGATCTTGTCTAGAATGATGCCGTTGGAATTAATTAGCGTTCAATGCACAGTACCATTGCTTCTTCAATGCACGTTCTGGCTTGGCTCATTCTGATTCTGCTTCGCTGCTGATGAACTATTGTTTTTGTATCAGAGTGTTTACGCGCAGTTCTGTTCATCAAGCTTCAGCATGTACGAGCGTTGATCATCTGATCTTGATGTTCTGATTCAGCAACTTCTAATGCTGGTGTATGAAATCAAATTCTGATGCTGAAGAAGTGATCTTGCTTATTTTAATCAGCGTATCTGCAAGTCAGAGCATAGTAATTTTAGGCAGCATATAGTTCAAACATGAAACATATAAATACTATATCTTTTCACTTTGTTATCATCAAAACTTAAATATAGGGTACTAGATTCAAACATTGTTCTAACAATCTCCCCCTTTTTGATGATGACAAAAACTAGATATTTTAAATGAAAAATAACGTGAAAAGGTATCTAGGAGATGTATCAGAATAAGAAGTAAAGAGAAATCAGAGTTAAGAGATACTCCCCCTGAGTTTGTTACTTCCCTTTGATATACGTGTTCTTCAGGATCAGATCTTTTTCTTTCTTTGAACATCAGATTAAGAGTCTTTGACTTATCAGAGAGCAGAGCTTCAGAGCTTTTCCTGTCAGAGCTTTGCTTCGGATCAGAGTGTTAGGTCGATCAGAACTTCATATTTGATCAGAGCAACATGAGCTTCTACATTTTGATCAGAGCTTCTAGCTTCTAGTCTTCATAGTGTTCAGGAGCTTCCTTGTGCCTGTAGACTTAAAAACAAAACAGAAAAACATTTCAAGTAATAGAGTTAGAATGTTTGAGAATTTCTGTCTAGTTAGCCGTTATTGATTTTAAATATCATTCTTGTTCTCCCCCTTTTTGTCAGCAGTCAAAAAGTGTTGGTGATGTGCTAAAACAATTTAGATCAGAAAAACAAATTATATTAAAATAGTTCATAATCAGAGCAAAAGAACATTACACAAACATAGTCAAAACAGTACATCAGAAAATGAAGAAAGCATAGAGAATGATTTGAGAGAAAAAAAAGGTTTGGGAGATAAACTCAGAAATATGCAGAGAATATTTGAATGATTATGAGAAAGCGTAAAGAATAATAATGAAGGATTAATGTGTTTAAATAGAATTTTCAAAAATTATTTTGAAAAATTAAACGTTTTTAAGAGAGAGAAAAAAATAATGATTGCCATTAACAAGCGTGATTACTTTTCATTAAATGCTTGCTGATTTTGGGGGATTTGAGAAAGATACTTAAAAACGGTTACCAGACATGTGTCTCAATGCACCCAATCAGCGCTTTGCCTTCTCAGAAGCGTGCACGCGTTCTGCTTCAGAGATTTGCTGATGATTGGATGACACTTGTTTGATGTAGTGATCAGCACGTCTGTCTTTGAGATTAGACTCTCAGATCTTTAGACTTGCATCTGATACAATCTGCATGTTCTATCTTTCTGAAAGAAGATTGATCAGAAGTTCACAGTAAAATAATTACATTCTGAATATAAATACATGGAATTAAAACATTTTCATTCTGGGCATACTTTCATGCTGAGATGTTTCAGAATGAAATTGAACCTATCTTCTGAAAGGGGTTTAGTAAAGATATCAGCCCATTGATGGTCTGTATCTATAAATTTCAAGTTTAAAATACCTTTCTGAATATAGTCCCTAATGAAATGATGTTTTATTTCTATATGCTTAGCTCTAGAATGTAAAATAGGATTCTTACTTAAGCAAATAGCAGAAGTATTATCACAAAGAATAGGAATGTTACTCTCAAAAATCTGGAAGTCTTCAAGCTGACTTTTCATCCAGAGCATTTGTGTGCTACATCCTGCTGCTGCTATGTACTCAGCTTCTGCTGTTGACAGAGCAATTGTTGATTGCCTTTTGCTGGACCACGAGATCAGATTTTCTCCCAGAAACTGGCAGCTTCCAGAAGTACTTTTACGTTCCACTCTGTCTCCAGCAAAATCAGCATCACAGTAGCCTACTAAGCTGTAATCACTAGATTTTCTATAAAACAAACCCAGATTAGTAGTACCTTTCAGATACTTGAAAATTCGCTTAACAGCTGTTAAGTGAGATTCTCTAGGATCTGATTGGAATCTAGCACAAATACATACGCTGAATAAGATATCAGGTCTTGAAGCAGTCAGATAAAGGAGAGAACCAATCATACCTCTGTAGACCTTCTGTTCTACACTTTTGCTTACCTCTTCTCTTTCCAGAATGCACGTGGGATGCATTGGAATCTTTGATGGCTTACATTCTGAGAGGTCAAATTTCTTTAGAAGATCTCTGATGTATTTGCTCTGATGAATGTAAGTTCCCTCTGGAGTTTGATTAATCTGAATTCCTAGAAAGAATTTCAGTTCCCCCATGAGGCTCATCTCAAATTCTGCCTGCATACACTTAGCAAATTTTCTTCCAAGAGAAGGATTAGTAGAACCAAAAATAATATCATCAACATAAATTTGACAGACTAAAATGTCACTCTTAACTATTTTACAGAATAGAGTAGTGTCCACTTTCCCTCTGGTGAATTCATTTTCAAGCAGAAAGTTACTTAGCCTTTCATACCAAGCTCTGGGAGCTTGTTTCAGACCATACAGTGACTTTTTCAGTTTGAAAACATGTTCTGGATGTTTTGTATTTTCAAAACCTGGGGGTTGGTGAACATAAACTTCTTCTTCTATATAACCATTTAAGAATGCACTTTTGACATCCATCTGATACAGAGTGATGCCTCTATTAACAGCAAATGAAATTAAAAGTCTGATAGATTCTAACCTGGCGACTGGGGCAAAGGTTTCTGTATAGTCTATCCCCTCTTGCTGACTATAACCTTGTGCAACCAGTCGTGCCTTGTTTCTGATGACTTCACCTTGTTCATTTAGCTTGTTTCTGAACACCCATCTTGTTCCAATGACGTTGAATCCTTTTGGTCTGGGAACGAGATCCCATACGTCGTTTCTGGTGAATTGATTCAGCTCTTCTTGCATTGCCAGAATCCAGTCATTGTCCAGAAGTGCTTCATCAATAGAAGAAGGTTCAATCAGAGACACAAGTCCCATAAGAGTTTCTTCAGAGTTTCTGAAGCTTGCTCTTGTTCTGATTGGATCTTCCTTTCTTCCTAGGATAGTTTCTTCTGGGTGATCCAAACTGCTTCTGGGTAATCTCTTCTGAGGTTGATCAGCAGCAGTTGTAGGATTTCTAGCATTGCTCCTTTCAGACGTTGAAGGAATGTCTGTGTTGAGAGCTTCTGATGACTTGTCTTCAGAACCTGCAAATTCAATTTCTATACCTGCAAGATTTTCATTCTGCTTTGACTTTTCAGAGTCAAGCTTGTCATCAAAACGAACACTGATTGATTCTTCCACAATCTGTGTTTCTGTATTGTATACTCTGTACCCTCTTGAGCGTTCAGAGTATCCTAACATAATACACTTCTGTGCCTTAGAATCAAACTTGTTCAAATAATTCTTTGTATTCAATATATAGCAAGTACATCCAAATGGATGAAAATACGAAATGTTGGGCTTTCTGTTCTTCCACAGTTCATATGGAGTCTTTTCCAGAATAGGTCTTATTGAGATTCTATTCTGAATGTAACACGTTGTGTTTATTGCCTCTGCCCAGAAAGTCTTAGCAACGTTTGTCTCATTGATCATGGTTCTGGCCATTTCTTGCAATGTTCTGTTCTTTCGTTCTACAACTCCATTTTGTTGGGGAGTTCTAGGACAAGAGAAATCATGCAGAATGCCTTTGTCATTAAAGAATGACTCAAAATCTTTGTTTTCAAATTCTCCACCATGATCACTTCTGACTTTAACGATTCTAAGATCTTTTTCATTCTGAACTTGGTTACAGAAGGTAACAAACACAGAGTGTGACTCGTCCTTGTGTCTTAAGAACTTTACCCATGTCCATCTGCTATAGTCATCTACGATTACTAACCCATACTTCTTGCCACTGACTGAAGCAGTTTTAACTGGTCCAAATAAGTCAATGTGCAGAAGTTCTAATGGCTTAGAGGTAGAAACAACATTTTTGGATTTAAAAGAAGGTTTTGCAAATTTGCCTTTCTGACATGCTTCACACAGAGCATCTGAATTGAACTTCAAATTTGGAAGTCCTCTGACCAGATTGAGTTTGTTAATCTGAGATATTCTTCTCATACTAACATGCCCCAATCTTCTGTGCCAGATCCACTGCTCGTTGTTAACAGACAGAAGACATTTTACGTTCTGACTCTTTAGTTCAGAAAGTTTGATTTTGTAAATGTTGTTTTTCCTCTTTCCATTAAACAGGATAGTCCCATCTTTCTGACTAACAGCTTTACATGATTTTTGATTAAAGATTATATCATAACCGTTATCACTTAATTGACTTATGGATAACAGATTATGCATCAATCCATCTACTAGCAGAACATTATTAATAGAGGGAAGATTTCCGTTACCTACAGTTCCAGAGCCAATTATCTTTCCCCTCTGATTGCCTCCAAAGCCAACGTGGCCTCCAGGCTTAAGTTCCAGGCTTTGGAACATATGCCTTCTTCCCGTCATGTGTCGTGAGCAGCCAGAGTCCAGGTACCATGACTGGTGTTTCTGACTTGCTGCTAAAGATATCTGCAACATGTATTATTTTATCCTTAGGTACCCAGATCTTCTTGGGTCCTGATTTGTTAGTTTTACCAAAACTCTGGTTGAATTTTGGTTTCACAGAATGCTTACTACTAGTATATTTGATGTCATGTGTGTGACCATACACAAAGTGTGAATTTAGAGGAGTGTGTTTAATGGTTAAATCCATGACATTTTTAGGTGTAGGAACCTTACCTAGGTATCCTATTCCTTTCCTGCCGTTTCTGCTAACTCCATAGATCATTGAAGCCATTCTGCTTCTATCTATGCTTTTAGCAAGGAACTTCTGGAAACTATGATCATACTCCTTGATGATCTCATCAGCGTTGCTGGGAGTTTCAGAAATTGGTTCCTTCTGAGAGTTTTGTAAAGAGTTTTCTAATTTTAAAATTTTATCTCTCAGCTCAGAGTTTTCCAATTTGAGACTCTCAGACTTATTAGAGTCAGATTCAAGATTCCTTTTCAGGTCTCTGAATTTAGCTCTAATCTGCTGATAACGTTCCAGAATTTCATTGAGGCTTTCAGCAAGTTCAGCCTTTGTAAAATTAACAGCGAAGTTGGGGAATACCTCTTCTGTGTCTGATTCTGAGTCTGATTCAGAAGCTTCACTATCATCTGGAATGTTAGCCATGAGCGCTATGTTTGCCCTTTCATCATCTGATTCTGAGTCAGCTTCAGACGAGTCAGAGTCATCCCATGTGGCCATGAGACTTTTCTTCTTCTCTCTTCCAAACTTCTTTTTGGGCTTTTCCCTCTGAAGCTTTGGGCAGTCACTCTTGTAGTGTCCTTGCTCATTGCACTCGTAGCAGATGATGTCTTTTGTGTTTGGCTTCTTGCTACCGGAGGAGCCTTCAGATCTTCTGTATCCAGAGGAAGAATCTGTCCTTCTGTATCTGGAAGAAGACTCGTTCTGATCAGATCTTCTGGGATTCCAGAACTTCCTTTGTCTTTGCTTCCACAGTTGATTTACTCTTCTGGAGAGAAGGGAAAGTTCGTCTTCTTCTGATGAGGATCCATCAGATGTTTCTTCAACTGCCTGCAAAACTTTAGATTCAGATTTTCTGTTAGATTTTAAAGCTAAAGGCTTACCTTGCTTCTGAGGCTCATCAGCTTCTAGCTCTATCTCATGACTTCTGAGGGAGCTTATAAGTTCCTCCAGAGTGATTTTATTGAGATCCTTCGCTAGCTTCAGAGCAGTAACCATAGGCCTCCACTGCTTGGGTAAACTTCTGATTATCTTCTTGACATGGTCAGCAGTAGAGTATCCTTTGTCCAGAACTTTGAGACCAGCTACCAGAATCTGGAATCTAGAGAACATAGTTTCAATGGATTCAGATTCTTCCATTTTGAACGCCTCATACTTCTGAATGAGCGCCAGAGCTTTTGTTTCTTTGACTTGAACGTTGCCCTCATGCGTCATTCTGAGAGAATCAAAGATGTTCTTAGCTGTGTCTCTGTTGGAGATCTTTTCATACTCAGTATAGGAGATGGCACTGAGGAGGATGGTTCTGGCCTTATGGTGATTCTTGAAATCACGCTTTTGTTGATCAGTCATTGATTTTCTATCAATCTTCTGACCAGTTGCATTCACAGGGTGCGCGTATCCATCTGTCACCATATCCCACAGATCAGCATCATGTGCTAGAAAGAAGCTTTCAATTCTGTCTTTCCAGTAATCAAAGTTTTCTCCATCAAAGACTGGAGGTTTGCCGCTGAATCTGTCTCTGTCCTCGTTGTTGTCATTGCTGAAATGAGAGTTGTTTCCTGCCATTGTGTTTTTCTGACGCTGGATCTTGTACTGACACGGTTAAGTGTTTTAGCTCAGAACCAGGAGCTCTGATGCCAATTGAAGGGGTGAAAAACACAAGAAGGGGGGGGTTGAATTGTAAAACTGAAATCTTAAAACAATTGACAAGATATTTTTATCCTGGTTCGTTTGATCTCAAACTACTCCAGTCCACCCGTCAAGGTGATTTCGCCTCTCTCTAACGAGGTCTTAATTCACTATATTCAACTGAATATTACAGACTGCTTTAACAACTGCTAAAGCCTTCTTGATTCAAACCACAATCCGGTTTGTCAAGGCAACACTTTCTTACAAAGGTATAAAACAAATGTGTGTGAATGTTTTCTACAAAACTTTATCACAACTGTGATGTATACACAAATTAAGCTTAGAAACTTAGATTGCTAAACACTAATGGAGTATCAGAGTTTGTGGTTTAGCAAAACTGGTAGATGAAGATTATTGTTCAGCTTTGTGCGTGTAGAGAATTGGAGAGCATTAGCCATTATAATCTTCGAAGCTTTGTTTATATAGCACTTGAGAAGATGAACGTTGAATGCAATATTCTTGATTCAATGCTAATAACAAGCTTTCCTTTTTGAGCAGATCTTGTCTAGAATGATGCCGTTGGAATTAATTAGCGTTCAATGCACAGTACCGTTGCTTCTTCAATGCACGTTCTGGCTTGGCTCATTCTGATTCTGCTTCGCTGCTGATGAACTATTATTTTTGTATCAGAGTGTTTACGCGCAGTTCTGTTCATCAAGCTTCAGCATGTACGAGCGTTGATCATCTGATCTTGATGTTCTGATTCAGCAACTTCTGATGCTGGTGTATGAAATCAAATTCTGATGCTGAAGAAGTGATCTTGCTTATTTTAATCAGCGTATCTGCAAGTCAGAGCATAGTAATTTTAGGCAGCATATAGTTCAAACATGAAACATATAAATACTATATCTTTTCACTTTGTTATCATCAAAACTTAAATATAGGGTACTAGATTCAAACATTGTTCTAACACTTCATTGTCTGCTGAGATTAATACTTGAAACCAAATAGGACAACTATCTCAAATGACCAACCTTCTTAAGTTCCAGATTAATACATGTAACTAGCCAGGAAAACTATTAGTGGACGACTGATTGTAGATTAACACCTGTAACAAGCCAGGAAAACTATCTACATGAGGAGATTGAAGATTAACACCTGTAACAAGCCAGTAAAACTATCTTTCTTTATCAGATCATAGATTAATACCTGAAACCAGACATGACAACTATCTCAAACGACCAGCCTTCTTAAGTTCCAGATTAATACCTGTAACTAGCCAGGAAAACTATCTGTGGATAAATGATTGTAGATTAACACCTTTAATAAGCCAGGAAAACTATCTACATGAGGAGATTTAAGATTAACACATGTAACAGGTTAGGAAAACTATCTTTCTTTCTCAGGTCAGAAATTAATACTTGAAACTAGACAGGACCACTATCTCAAACGACCAACCTTCTTAAGTTCCAGATTAATACCTGTAATTAGCTAGGAAAACTATCTGTAGACGACTGATTGTAGATTAACACCTGTAACAGGCCAGGAAAACTACCTACATGAGGAGATTGAAGATTAACACCCATAACAGGCCAGGAAAACTATCTTTCTTTCTCAGGTCAGAGATTAATACTTGAAACCAGATAGGACGAGTATCTACTCGACTAGCTGAAGCAATCCTACCTAGGTTCCCTCTCATTTCCAGATGCAGTTTTATCCGAACTCATCATGAAGCAATCCTACACGGGCTCTTTCTCATTTAGCTTTCGGATACAGTTCAGATACGCTACAGATACGGATGCCATTCTGATACTCATTCTGATTCGGCTTTCAGATACAGTTCAGATACGCTCCAGATATGGTTGCCATTCTGATACTCATTCAGATTCAGCTTTCAAATACAGTCTAGTACAAATCAGCCAGAGATTTATTCTGATACTTCTTCAAATTTTTGGCACCAATCACCTTTGGATGGCATCTATAAGCCCATCTCCGATAACTCTCCATCATCTCTCTAAATGGCACCTTTAAGCCCATTCCCTGCACAATCAACCACAACATCATCGAGTGCAAATTTCTGGGCACTCTAGTGTTCAATCATCTTCCACCTTCAGGTCACGAATGGCAGATTCACCAATCTAACTCTTCAGGTTTAAGAAGATTGAACAGGGGTAGCTGTTGTACCTCAAAATTTGCCCTCTCATTTCTCAAAGGATCATCTAGGACCCTCAGGTTTGCTTCTATCAGGTTTCAAGCCTTGGATAATAATTTTCCAAGAAAGTCATTCACAAGGGCAAAATGGTCAAAAGCACGCTGAAAAGTCAAACTTTGACTTTTGGGATCAAAAATCAAGTTTCAATAATTATATTTCATCAAGACATGAAATTAATTCATTAAAATAAAAAGTCAGAATTTGATTTGAAAAGATCAAATTTCTCAATATTTAGAAAATTTTCTAAGTGTTAAGAGAATATGATACTTCAGAACTTCTAGGTCAGCCTCTAGGCAAGCACAATCAAAATTTGTAAAGACGGTACATAATGTGACTCTTCAATTAGAATATATGGAAGCAATGTTCTTCGGTCAGAACATTGACTCTTCAGCATATGGAAGCTACGTTTCTGATCTTTTGCGATCAGAACATCACCAAATCCCAAAACCTCGTTTGAGCTGCCTACTTCTCTGCTATATCACAGTCCTGTAACCAGCTGCTGATCCAGTCCACGCCTGCACTTTCTCAAACCCCATATTTGCACCAAATTATCATACAAAAACTGTGATTAAAAAGCAATGGAACAGTATGCCAAAAAGGTTTAAATCTCATTTGTTTTCCCCCTAAAACCACAACAAATTCACCTATAAATAAGTTGCTCCATCACACTTTCAAGGGGTTGGCTTTTGAAAAGGGAGAATTATCAAAGAGAGAAAAGAAAACAGTAAGCATTCGTGAACCCTGAATTCCTAAACAAAACCAAAACATTTGTTCTTCCCTTTGAATCAAAGAACATATCATTCTCTCTTCCGTTGTTCTTGCTGACTCCAGAACCTCTGAAGGCACCAGCTCAAGTCCCAAACACACGTTCCAGATTCAAGGTAAGTCTTTCTGACTTTGAATTTTTTCATTCTGAACATCATTAAATATGTAAATATCATAGTATTGATACCATCCATATCATTGCATAAGTAGAAAAATTGTGGATCAGAACTTCTTGAATAAAGCTAGGCTCATAATTAGGATTAGAACTTCTATGAACTGTTGTGCTTTTATCTTTCTAATTTGCTGCTTTTAAGAACTGGATAAGTTTATTATGAACTGATTAATGTAAGGAAGGAGTTGAAGTGTAATACAGAACTTCTGGGTCTTTCTTTCCCACTATT
Source organism: Vicia faba (assembly GCA_948472305.1). Classification (NCBI taxonomy): domain Eukaryota; kingdom Viridiplantae; phylum Streptophyta; class Magnoliopsida; order Fabales; family Fabaceae; genus Vicia; species Vicia faba. The sequence continues at coordinate 1,632,284,175 of OX451736.1, forward strand.
TTAGCACAGCACAGAATTTCTGATTTTCACTCACTGTTTAACACAACACAAAACTTCTGATTTTCACTCACTATTTAACACAGCACAGAACTCCTGATTTTCACTCACTGTTTAACACAACACAGAACTTCTGATTTTCACTCACTGTTTAACACAACACATAACTTCTAATTTTCACTCACTGTTGCACCCCAAAATTTGCCCTCCCATATTCTCCAAGAAATTGCCAAGCCAAGTCACAAAATTCCCCAAGGGTTGTGCAGTCCAACTGTCTCCTATACAGTCAAAACTAGGGTTTGGGTTCTGGTCAAGGAAATGAAGTTTTCAAAGGCCCAATCAAGTCTCATATGCCTACAAAGATGGTCAAGAATTCTCATATCAAGTTTCAAGGCATTCAGCTCAAAATTGCACAGCCAAAACCCTAAATTGCACTACAGTCAACTGTAGGGACAAAATGGTCATTTGACAGTCAAAAGTTCAAATTTTTGGTCAACATATCATTTTGAAGCCACAAACATCATTTGATCAATGCTTGATCATGATTCTCAAAATTTGGCTCAGAAATCATCAAAGATGCAAAAGTTACTATATTTGGACAGTTGAAAAAGTCAACTGAAATTGACCAGGGCATAACTTTCACATGGATTATCAGAAAAATTCCATCCAAAGCTCATTTTGAAGAGAAAGACATTTCCTACAATTCATCTTCATACTTCAAGTCCAAGAAATGCTCTCACAAAAAGTTATCAATTTCAACATTATAGGTCATTTTCAAAAGTCAACAAAAAGGGACTTTAAGTCAAAGGCCATAACTTGAGATTGGTAAATCAAAATGACATGGGACCAAAGGCATTGGTTAGAGGGCTCAAATACCTTTCCAAAATGTCCAAGAACATGAGAAAAGCTTAAACATTGAGCAAGTTATGCCTTGTGGAAGTTGGGAAATTTTTGAATATTTTGAAAAGTCAACTTTGATCCAAATGACCTAAAATTGCTAATGGGCCCATTTTTCTTCCATGATTCATCATTCCAAGCATGTGCACGACCACTTGGCCCAAAGGGAAGTATTTTCTCATTTTTTATTTATTTATTTGAATTATTATTCATATTAATTCATTTAAATTATATAAATATGTGGAAAATATAAAACTTGACCTAAAAAATCTTTTTATACATGTTTTAAGGTCAAGATCTCGTGCACATCCCAATATGGCAAGATTTGGTTGATTTGAGCATGATTGAACAAAAATGCACATGAAAAAGATTCAAAAAGATCTTAAGGAAATCAAATATGCAAAACAATGAATGCCTTGGATTGGATTGAGTTTTTTAACCTAATAGCTTTACTACATATTCAGAATGATAACCCTAATGCTCACACACTGAATACTGCGCAGCAATTCCCCTACCAAACTTGAAAAATTCCTTCAAAACTCAAAAGCTGAAATCAGTGCTAGAGGTGAATTCAAAGCATAAGAATTGTTCCATTAGCTTTCTCAAGGTTCTCTGAACGTGTGCCAATCAAAAACAACAACCAAAGCTCCAAGAATTGGTATCTATGACTCGAACTGCAAAGAGAAAAATTCAGAATTGTACATCATGATTTATGCATCCTTTGCCATTTTTATTTATTGATTCATGTTTGTTGTGAGTTTTTGAAGCTAACTAACACCTTTAATTGCGTTTTTCTGTGCTATACGAGATTATACCGTGCTTGATCTTTAGGGTTTTCAGAATTTTAATTTAGGGCTTTTAAGACTAAGTAAAATTAGCCCTCAAGACTATGACGGTTGTAACCAGCATGCTCCAACGAACAAGAAACACCATTCGCGATCAATTTATGTACACCCTAGCGCTAGTCGCTATTTTTCAATAGCCTGCCTAATGCAACGCGTCCAAAACCGTTGCTGAATGTTTATGTTACAGGGGACGTGAAAGAGACGAAGACGTGGCCACAAGCGATTGGAGCGTTTGAATTGCGCGCGTTTCTCTCCACTACACGTTGGTTTTTCTTTTTGTTATTTATTTACTATAATATGTTAATTGAAACTTAATGGCTCAGCTGGCAGGTGTATGTGCTTGTAACCCTCATGACCTGGGTTCAAGTCCCAGGTCTACGTTATCCCAATATTATTTTTCATCAAATGTTCATATGCAGCTTCAAGGGTTAAGGCGCATCATACACATTCCTGATCAACCATCCACGTGCGCGCTGGGATCCGGTCAATGGCATAGATTGAAAGCACACCATGGACGTAGGTCAACATGGCTGTAGGCTGTTCAAAAAGTCAAACGGACTCAAAGGCAAATGGGCCAGCATTCTAAGACCCACACCTCCATATTGGGGACCTCCACCCCCCCTGGTTTGCTTTTGCTATATTTTTCTTATTTTATTTTTTATTGTTATTTTATTTATTTTATTATTTGTTTAAAGTAATTATTATTTTTACAAAATATAAAAAACATCATAAAAATCCAGAAAAAGATAAAAAATGTAATAAAATTATTTCATTCTAATACTTTCATAAATAAATTAACATGTAATTATTAGTGTTAATTAGGTTACCATTTTAATTTCTTTTAATAACAAAAATACAAAAAATATGTAGAATTAGGTTAAATTGATAATTTTTATTCCTTTTAAATTTTTTCCCCTTTACCATAATATATTTATTTACTTATCTTTATAATTAAATTGTATAAAAAAACTTAGGTTTAATTTAGGTTAAATTTTAATATTTTCTTAAATAACTTAAAAATAGTTAGAATTAGGTTTAGCTTTTAATTTTAATTCTTTTTCTTCTCTTAAATCTAAGAACACAAAAATACCAAAAAAAAAAACATTTTCATTTAATCTTAATTTTAATTATTAATTAATTTAATTTGCAAAAGGGTCCAACGCCCTCGTTTCAATAGTTCTTATTTAATTGCGCATACTTGTTCTATTCCGTTTAAATAATTATGTATCTCTCCCCAAAGCCATGTAACTCGGACAATTTAACTTCTCGCACTTTTATTTCTTTTGCTTTATTTACTTTCCGTCAAATCGGGTCCGGTTTAATTTTGGCGATGTGGACCCGCGCCATTTGTAATAGCCTTAGATTTACTTTTCCCGCAAACTTTTTAACTGTTAAATAAGCATGCAAGAATGAATGGCCTTAAATAAAATCAAGCGTAGATCACCCATAACATGACAAAAGACAAATATCAATGAAAACGACACACAAATCGCACACACCACCCCTAGGGTACGCCTCACTGTTGCCTTGCCTCGAAAGGTGATCGTCGAGTAGAGGATGTCTTAGTAAGTCCTCATGATCCGGGAACCTGGCATGAGGGTAGCTTCTAAGGTGTCTTCCTATTGCTCTGGTGATCACCATGTCCCTACAAACTCGAATTGACCCGAACACCTCCAACGGTGGTGCTACCTACCTCTCAATGGTGGGATGGCATTACTTTAAAGGACATTTACACAGACGAATTCCTTAGGGTGGGTAGACGACTCATGGATACTTGCTCTCTTCAAAACAAACTGAAATCTTTTCACACCAACACTTTTCAAAAGCTTTCAAAGCAAATTTTTCAAACACTCTGACGTACGAGTCGAACTGAAATTTTTCAAAGAAACTTTTTTTAAACCCACATTGAAAAGCAAACAAACAATTTTGAAAACACATTGAGCAAGTATCTAAGAGCCCATGGATAACCATGGATAGAAAGGGTGCTAATACCTTCCCTTTCTATAACCTACCTCCCGAACCGAGAACAATCTCTTTAAAGGAATTTTTCTGTGCTTTTGTCCTTTCCATTTGGAGAAAATAAAAGACGGTGGCGACTCTTGCTTACCGCGACATTTCGCGAACCAGCGTTAAACAGTCAGTTCCAGATCCACCGATCACAGAACTGGCGACTCTGCTGGGGATTTAAATTTAAAGTGAGGTGTACCTTAGGGCTAGCTCATAACTATGTTTTCAATTGTTTTCCTTGTGTGCTTTAAATTGTGGGTTGCTTGGGAGTTCTATAGATCCTAACCCGGATCTGGGGGATACCTTTCTTAGAAAGTAGCAACAAGGCTGTGAGGGAACTGTGCGGGGTATACCGACATGGTTGAAACAGTCTGCTACGTTGATGTGGCACTTTGGTGTGTACCGGTAACCCTTGAGTTCAGTCAAGGAGAGTACGGGGCCTCCGCGTGGTGTCGTGAAGCATCAACAGACCTTAGGAACCTTAATTGAACTATCTTGGCCTCTTTAGGGTAGTGAGATAACTGACTTTGGTGCAGTCCGAGGTTGGTTGATACTCGATACTACGCTCAATTGAGGGTTGCTTTCCTGGAATATTTCGGTCGCCAGTTCAGTGGCTAAATCGAAACGATGAACAATGAAAGCAATCCCGTGATATTGGGAACCTTAGAACCCGGTTACGTTGATTAGGACAGGTTGAACCCACCAACTTCAAGAGGGTACTACCCAGACCCCATGCTGGCCTTAAACCTTAAGGGCTTGTCTTGTGTGCCTTGTGTGCCTTACATGTTTGTCTTTGTAAATATCTGTGGTGTGTTTAATCATAGCATCATGACATCATCCAGCATCATATGCATTGACTAACCATTTCAGGGGTTCGAATTTTCATCTTTGTTCTTGTTTTGTAGGACATGGAAACTGTTCGTAGAAAGACAATTCAAATCAGTCTTGTAAGGGTACCTCCTCAGCTTAAGGAGCTTATATCCAGGATTCCCGAGAACTCTTCATTCAGTGAAAGGCATGGTAGCCTCATCAGCTTGGTCAACACCAACATTGAGGAAGATATGATTAAGGTCCTGTTCCAATTCTTTGACCCTCTGCATCACTGCTTTACCTTCTTGGACTATCAGTTGGTACCTACATTGGAGGAGTTCTCCCGGCTCCTGAAGATCCCTATCCTTGATCAGCTACCCTTCAGCGGTACAGAAAAGGAACCTAAGCTTGAAGAGATTGCTAAAGCCTTGCACCTACAGTCATCTGACCTCAAGGGACATTGGGAAGTCAGAAGTGGTATCAAAGGGTTCTTAGCCAGGTTTCTGTTTGAAAAGGCCTATGAATGTTGGAACTCCATTGACTTGCAAGCTTTTGAAGAGGTTGTGGCCCTCCTTGTTTATGGTTTGGTGTTGTTTCCTAACCCAGATCAGCTTATTGATATCAGTGCTGTCCAGATCTTTATGTCCAGGAATCCTATACCTACATTGCTGGGGGACATCCTTCACTCATGTTACACTCGAACCATGAGAAAAAGAGGTGTCCTTATGTGTTGCACTCCTCTCCTGGGAAGGTGGTTTATTTCGCACCTTCCACAATCAGTCTTGAAGAATGAGCGGGGTTTGAGATGGTCACAACGGTTGATGACTCTTACACATGCGGATATACATTGGTGCCCTAGGTCCAGAGAAGATGTCACTATCATTGATCGTTGCGGAGAGTACCCTAATGTTCCTTTACTTGGAATCAGAGGAGGTATTACTTATAGCCCATGCCTGGCTTGGAGACAGTTTGGTTATGCTCGGAGGGATGGTCCTCATGACATGTTAATTCCCGACATAGTTTTTGACTTCGACAACGATACTCAAGGACTTCGTCAGAGATTTATCAGAGCCTGGAGGATGCCCAGTAGGATAGACAGCAAGACACTGGGGCACAGGAACTCCATCCCTTTGGAGCCCTATCTCAAGTGGGTACGAGCCCGCTCCCAGAAGTTAGTGATGCCTTATCCTCACATGCTCCCAGTAATCAAAGAACCTGTCTTGGAAGGGGAAGTGTCCTACACTATTCAGCACCCTGATATGCCCACATCCTGGGAAGAGATGCAGAAGAGCTGGATCCAGCTTAAGGAAGAAAGGAGTTCTCTTGAGACTAGTCTGCATGCCAGTGAAAAGAAGGTCTTGGAGCTCACCCGCCTGTTGCATGAGGAGAGGAATCTCAACACCTACATAGCTCCGAAGAGGATGCGCAGTGTATTCTGGGATTGATTTGATTTTTGTACTTTTGCCCATGAGGCTTGATGTATTAAACAATGATTTCTTTAATGATAACGGGTGTTCCCTTTTTGTCTATAACGAATTTGAACTTTCGAACCCTTGAATGCATTGCATACGCATTTCATACATCATGTGCATAGCAGGTTTTTCCTCTTTTCAGGTTGCTTACAGTTCTTCGCTGTTTATTTCAGCATCATGAATCCCGAATCTGCATCAACCGAGACATCAATCAAGGCTCTTCAGGCGCAGAATGCGCAATTCCAAGAATTAATCAAGGGTCTGGCTAAAGGCCAAGAAGAACTAAAGGCTATGCTCCTGAAGAAGGAGAAGAAGAAGAAGAGAAGGACTGTTCTGTTCAACTCGGGCCGAAGGTTTGGCAATACTCTGCAACATGAAGAGGCTGGTTCTTCTGTTGGCAAGAGTCCTTCTCAGGCAGAAGTAAAGGTTCCTAGTCCGGTCGTCTCCGACAACGAGACAGATTTTGATGAAGAGCAATACCCTCTTGCAGATGACAGGTACAAACAACTGGAGGACAGATTGAAGGCTATGGAGGTTCAACAGGCACCTGGGCTGGATTTCGGAGATCTAGGTTTGTCGACTGGTGTGATCATCCCGCATAAGTTCAAAGCACCATCCTTCTCCAAATATGACGGGGCGTCTTGTCCCAAGCTTCATTTAAGGTCCTATGTTCGGAAAATTCAGCCGTACTCCGCGGATAAGAATTTATGGATCCACTTCTTCCAGGAGAGTCTTTCAGGGACTCATCTCGAATGGTTCTATCAGCTGGATGGGACCAAAGTTCGTAACTGGGAGGAGTTGGCTACTGCTTTCTACAAGCAGTATCAATATAATGCCGACCTTGCCCCCACACGTACCCAACTCCAGGGTATGGCGTTAGGTGCAAGCGAAGGTTTTAAGGAGTACGCTCAGAAGTGGAGAGACCTGGCTGGCAGGGTGCAGCCACCATTGACTGATCGGGAGTTGGTTGACATGTTCTTGGGGACCCTATCTGGGCCATTTTTCAACCATCTCATTGGGAACTCTTCTGCTGGTTTCACTGATTTGATCTTGACTGGAGAGAGGATTGAAGCTGGGTTGAAGTCTGGGAAGATTGCGAAGGGTGCATCATCTAGTTCGGAAAAGAAACCATTCAAGAAGGAGTCTAGTGCCGTGTATGGTTCTAGGAAATCAGAGAGACCTGAGCACCGCCAATCTGTCAGCGCGGTGATGATTGCTAAGCCTGCTGCCGCTCCTCGGCCAAATAATTCTCAAAGGGCTGAAAGACCCCGGAGGGAGTTCACCCGGTTAAACATGACCTTATCGCAGATCCTGCCACAGTTGCTCTCAACCAATTTGGTGACTGTCAGGGAGGCTCCAAAGTTCCCAAATACAACATCTCCCAAGTACAATCCGAATGCTCGTTGTGCCTACCATTCAGAAAGCCCGGGGCACTCTACCGATGACTGCTGGGCGTTGAAAAATAAGGTGCAAGACCTTATCGACGCAAAGGAGATACAATTCGAAGCGCCTACAAAGCCGAATGTAGTTACTGCCCCTATGCCTCAACACGGGGTAAATGTTGTTGATGAAGACATTTATGCTGTTTCTGTGGATGATCTAGCCACTCCTCTAAAGATCGTCAAGAAGAACCTACTGCAGGCCGGTTTATTTCCGGGTTGTAGTGAGGGTTGCCTATTCTGTGCTGTGTCCCCATCTGGTTGTCCCTTGCTAAAGTTAGGCATCCAAAGCTTAATGGACAGCAAGGAGATTCTATTCAAGAAGTCTGCTGTTCGGTTGGTTCCAATGGAAGAAGTTTCTGTGGTGACTATCTTCAGTAATCCGATCCCGGCTCTCCAGAAGAAGCCCGTTCAAATTATGACCGTTGCACCCGTTATTATCACTGTTCCAGGGCCCCTGCCCTATGTATCTGATAAAGCTGTCCCTTGGCACTATGGGGCAGATGTATATATAAACGGGATTAAACAAGAGCTCAACGCTGGCGCCAGCATCTGTGACATCACTGGCCCAGCCAAAGTTACCCGCAGTGGCATGCTCTTCTCGCCTGACATTGCACCGCCTGCTGCCCGAAGACCACTCCTGATAATTCCTACAAGTACACCTATTCCTGTTGCTGATCAAGTTGTTGTTCCTGCTGCTAACCCGATTGTTTCTCCTGCTGCCGAGTCATCCAATGCTCGGGGCAAGGGAATTGAAGTTGAGCCTGCCCAGATGGAGGCACCCATACCCATAGCTGATGAGGCCTCCCCACAAGAGATGGAGGAAATTCTGAAGATTATAAAGAAGAGCGATTTTAATGTTGTGGAACAGCTGGGGCATACGCCCTCCAAGATCTCCATGCTCTCTTTATTGCTGTGCTCTGAGGCCCATGCAAAGGCCCTAATCTCATTCCTCAAGACGGCCCATGTGCCACATGAAACCTCTGCAGTCCAGTTCACTGATTGCGTGGCAAGTCTAACGGCAGATAATGGCTTGGGTTTCTCAGATGCTGACTTGACCGCAAAGGGGAGAGACCATAACGATGCTCTGCATGTCTCAATTGAATGCAGGGGCACCACCTTGGCACATGTGTTGGTTGATACTGGGTCATCTTTGAATGTGCTACCCAAGAAGGCTCTGGATCGTCTAGATTGTGAAGGCCTGGAATTGAAACCCAGCAACATCATCGTCAGGGCCTTTGACGGTTCAAAGAGGATGGTCCATGGAGAAGTTGACATTCCGATTCGGGTGGGCTCTCAGGTGTTCGACTCCACTTTTTATGTGATGGACATCCGTCCATCTTACTCTTGTCTGCTGGGTCGACCCTGGATACATAAGGCTGGGGCCGTGACCTCTACCTTGCATCAAAAGCTGAAGTACCCCGTCAGAGGGAAGATTGTCACTGTGCAAGGAGAGGAAGAATATATGGTGAGTCACCTAAACTCTTTCAGATACATTGAGATGGATGGGGAGTTCATTGAGACCCCCTTTCAGCATTTCGAGGAGGTGTTTCCAATTGCAGCAGAAACAACAGAAGCAAGTGGTCCTTTGAAGATGGCTTCCCTGAAGGATGCCAGGGCTGTGGTGCAGAAGGGTGAATGTGCCGACTGGGGCAGACTTCCAGACTTCACTCAGAAGACTGATAAACTTGGGCTGGGTTTTACCTCAGAAGGTCAGAGAGTTATGAGGAAAGCAAAGATCGGAAGACCTCCGGTATTTATTAAAAGTTCAGAAGTGAATGCTGTTGGGGAAGATCATGAAGTGGACGAAGCTGAATTCAATAGCTGGATCTATCCGACGGCCGAAGACGGATTGAACAATTGGAGTGCAAAGGACCATACCCCTGTTACCTTTGTGACGCAGTAATAAATTTCTTTGTTTTGTAATAAACAATGATAAACTCTATGGCCCGGTGTCTTACCCGAGGCACCGTGGTTCTATTTGTGAGGGCATACAAACTGTCATTTTATACATCATGAATGAAAATCTTGGACGTATTTTTCGCATTGCAAATATTGTGTTCCTTTTTTGTCTTTCTTTTCCTTTACATAATTTTCAAAACAGCTGTATTTACACACACACTCACTCATACAGGTTTCAATCCACTCTGGATCTTACTGATAACAACTCTGCTACTGCCAATTATGACTTCGAAAATCCGATCAACTTAGCCGAAGACGAAGGTGAAGATGATTGCGAAGTGCCTGGCGAGCTTGCAAGACTGTTGCTTCAGGAAGAGAGGGCAATTCAACCCCATGAAGAGCCAGTGGAAACCATAAACTTGGGTACTGAGGCAGACAGGAGAGAGGTAAAGATTGGTGCCAACCTAGAGCTCAGCGTGAAGCAACGGTTAACCAAGATGCTGCATGACTATATGGAGATCTTTGCCTCGTCCTACGAAGACATGCCCGGGTTGGATACCGATATTGTGGTCCATCATTTGCCGACTAAGGAAGACTGCCCTCCAGTTAAGCAAAAGGTCCGTCGGATGCGTCCAGAGATGTCTGAGAAGATTAAAGCCGAGGTCATGAAACAGTTTGATGTCGGGTTCCTTGCAGTGACTTCTTACCCTCAGTGGGTTGCTAATGTGGTGCCGGTACCTAAGAAGGACGGTAAGGTCAGAATGTGTGTTGACTACAGGGATCTGAACAGGGCTAGCCCCAAGGATGACTTCCCCTTACCTCACATTGATGTCCTTGTTGATAATACAGCTCAGCACAAGGTGTTCTCTTTCATGGATGGCTTTTCAGGTTACAATCAGATTAAGATGGCACCTGAAGACATGGAAAAGACTACATTTGTTACTCAGTGGGGCACCTTCTGTTACAAGGTCATGCCATTTGGATTAAAGAACGCTGGGGCAACCTACCAACGTGCCATGGTTGCCTTATTTCATGACATGATCCATCACGAGATAGAGGTGTATGTGGACGACATGATCGCTAGGTCCCAGACTGAGGAAGAGCACCTAGATCACCTGCAGAAGTTGTTTGACCGGTTGAAACTATACAAGCTGAGATTGAACCCGAACAAGTGCACCTTCGGGGTAAGATCGGGGAAGTTGTTAGGCTTCATGGTCAGTGATAAAGGTATTCAAGTGGACCCTGCTAAGGTCAAAGCTATTCAAGAGATGCCAGTTCCTAAGACAGAAAAGGAGGTCAGAGGCTTTTTAGGACGCCTGAATTACATTGCTCGCTTCATCTCACATCTGACTGCTACTTGTGAGCCAATCTTCAAGCTGCTGAAGAAAGATCAGGTAGTACGTTGGAACAATGAATGTCAGGCTGCCTTCGACAAAATCAAAGAGTATCTCCAAGAACCACCTATCCTTATGCCACCGGTTGAAGGGAGACCTCTGATATTATATCTGACAGTGCTCGACAACTCAATGGGGTGTGTGCTGGGGCAGCATGACGAGTCTGGCCGAAAAGAGCATGCCATTTATTACCTTAGCAAAAAGTTTACCGACTGTGAGACCCGATACTCACTGCTTGAGAAAACTTGCTGCGCTTTGGTGTGGGCTGCTCGCCGGCTGAGACAGTATATGCTGACTCACACTACCTTATTAATCTCAAAAATGGATCCTATAAAGTACATATTCGAAAAGCCTGCTCTGTCTGGGAGAATTGCAAGATGGCAAATGATCTTGACGGAATACGACATTCAGTACACGACCCAGAAAGCCATCAAGGGGAGTGTATTGGCAGACCACTTAGCTCATCAAGCTGTAGATGACTACCAATCAATGAACTTCGAGTTTCCGGATGAAAGCATTATGATAGTAACTGACTGTGAAGTACCTGGACCGGATGAAGGACCTGAACCAGGATCCCGATGGTCTATGCACTTTGACGGAGCCTCCAATGCTTTGGGAAATGGTATCGGCGCCATAATCATATCTCCACAAGGTACTCATACTCCACTCACTGCCCGGCTGTGTTTCAACTGTACCAACAACATGGCGGAGTATGAGGCGTGTATCATGGGTCTTCAAGCTGCGATCGACCTAAGGATCAAATTTCTAAGTGTCTTCGGAGATTCCGCTCTGGTGATCAATCAGATCAACGGAGAGTGGGATACGAAACATCCAAACTTGATTCCTTACAGAGAATGTGTGTTGACCCTGATTCCCCACTTCACAGAGATAACCTTTGAGCACTTTCCAAGAGAAGAGAATGAGTTAGCAGACGCGTTAGCTACAATGTCTTCAATGTTCAAGGTCAAATGGGATAATGAGGCTCCCCGAATCATCATCTGGAAACTGGACGAACCGGCATACTGTTGTGATCTCGAAACTGAATTGGTGACTGAGAAGCCTTGGCACCACGAAGTGAAGAGATATCTGGAAGTTCAGGAATACCCTGAAGGTGCCTCTGTCAACGATAAGAAATTCCTGAGGAGGTTTGCAGCCAAGTTCTTCCTAAGCAACGGCATCTTGTACAAGCGAAACCATGATTCAACCTTACTACGTTGTGTGGATAAGACGGAAGCAGAAAGAATCATGGAAGAGCTACATGAATGGACTTTTGGCACCCATTCCAGTGGACATACTATGGCTAAGAAGATCCTACGGGCAGGATATTACTGGTCTACAATGGAAGCTGACTGTTACCAACACTCCAGGACATGCCACAAGTGCCAAATTTATGCAGATAAGGTGCATGTTCCTCCGGTTCCCCTGAATGTTCTGACTGCGCCTTGGCCGTTTGCAATGTGGGGCATAGACATGATCGGTGAGATAAAACCTACAGCATCTAATGGACATCGTTTCATCCTAGTGGCGATTGATTATTTCACAAAGTGGGTCGAGGCAGCCTCCTATGCTACGGTAACCAAGACTGTTGTGGCACGGTTCATTCGGCACAACCTAATCTGTCGGTACGGCGTCCCTGAGCGAATTATTACAGACAACGGTACCAATCTGAACAATAAGATGATCGATGAGCTCTGCGAACAGTTCAAGATACAGCACCACAATTCTTCTCCTTACAGACCGAAGATGAATGGGGCTGTAGAAGCAGCAAATAAGAACATCAAGAAAATCGTGCAGAAGATGACAGTGACCTATAAAGATTGGCACGAGATGTTACCGTTTGCTCTGCATGGGTATCGTACCTCAGCTAGGACGTCAACCGGGGCAACTCCTTTCTCTCTGGTTTATGGCATGGAGGCAGTCTTGCCAATCGAAGTACAAATACCCTCTCTCCGGATAATGAAGGATGCAAATCTGAACGAAGATGATTGGATCCAGACACGACTTGATCAACTCAACCTCATTGACGAAAAGAGACTTGCTGCTATCTGTCATGGTCAGACGTATCATAAACGAATGATCAGGGCATTTAACAAGGAGGTCAGACCACAGGAATATCAAGTTGGGGATCTGGTAATCAAAAGAATCATCCTTCCCCAGAGTGATCCAAGGGGCAAATGGACCCCTACGTACGAAGGGCCATTTGTGGTTAAGCATGTGTTCTCGGGAGGAGCCATGATATTAACCAATATGGATGGTGACGACCTTCCTCACCCCGCCAATGCAGACATAGTTAAAAAATACTACGCATGAAAAAAGACCCGCTAGGCTGACATGCCTAGGCAAAAATTAGGGCTTCCCGTCGAACCAAAAGGGTTCGGGCAAAATGAAGGGATGAAAATGAAAAAAATCTGTACACCCGGCAAGTCGAAAACCTGAAAAGGCGGCTTGGGCAAAAATGGGTATCCCGGTGGACTGAAAACCCGAAAGGGCGGTCTAGGCAAAAATTAGGGATAAAAGCGTAATACTATGTCTCATTGATCACTTTGCATCCAGAATCCGGTATCTACATCAAGTTCAGACGGCATCGATCAGTCAGCTTCACCTTCAACCAAGGTCGTCAAGTGATGAGACGCTCGGAATTATAAAGACAATAGCAGAGTTGAAACCCAGTGGATCATTCATATTTCACACAGCTGTTTTATTTTCTCTTGTACAAAATTTGTATAAACTCTCTTGTTCGGCGGCGTACCTCTTACTAGGACGCCAGCCTCTTGTACACAAAACGCCTATTTTCAGGCCATTCAAAATCAATACAAATATATTTTCAGTCAAACGTGCCAAGTGTTTTTTCTTTTTCTGTTTTGTTTTGCGAAGAACGTCCAAGGTTCAATTTGTGATATATGCATTGACAATAATTTGCTAACTCATAAATATTTGCATACGAAACAAAGGAATTAGTTGCAGGTGACACTAGAAACAGGGGCAATAAAGAGTTGTCTAAACAATCCAATTGTTCTATCTTCCAAGGTACCAAGGTAGGTCCAGCTAAAGAACATGACCAGTATACCTTAATTCCCCAGAGAGTGATTCAGCAAAACAGTGCATTCTTCTCCAAGCAAAATTATCAAATCTCAACATTCCCCAGCAGCATATATATTAACAAGCGTCCCCGGCAGTCTTGGCCTAAAGATTGTTCCCCGGCGGTATACCAATATTCAAAGGGATCACTTCCCCAGCATATCAAAACTTCCCCAGAAGAGTCCAATCCAGTTTCCCAAGGAAAGTTGGAGTCCATCTTCCCCAAGCAGTAAGCTTATCCCCAGTAAATTCTGGAAGCTTATCCCCTCGCAGAGCACGAACGCGTCGCCCGGCTTTATTCAAAGAGTTATTCCCTCAATAGGATATAACTGGGTTATCCTCAGCCAAAAGCCATGGAAAGATCGTCGTCAACGAAGTCTTCTTACCCCAGCGAAGTCTGTCAGCACTTCCAACAACAAGGGTATCCTCAGCAAGTCATCAACATTTCAGCAAGGCATCCCTCTTCCCACAGAGTATTGCTTCCCAGCATGGTCGCTAGAATATCTTTTTCCCCCCTGCAGAATCTTCCATTCGCCAAGTTTATTCCGCAACGGAGTCATCTTCTCCTACCGGTATTCTTGCAGCTATCATCCCCAGCGGAAGTAAAAGCTTATTCTTCAACATCAGCCCAGGATATTAACTTCCCGGCACCCGTCAAGGATTTACTTTCCTAGACGAAGACATTCATAAAACATCACATACATCATTATAGCATGCATAACGCATCATATCATACAAATCTCATTTATGTTGAGAACATCATTGCTTGATCCATATCATGCATTGCATACGACTGACCTTTACCTTTCAGGGAAGAGGCAGTTAAAATGCTCAGACACATTTCAAAGCCTTCTCTAGTCCAGCTAAATCGACTCCCAGCAGATTTTTCTGATAAAGACTCAGCAGAAGTTATGGTCCCCTCTCCGACAAGTGCGTGAGGTGGTAATTCCTTCTTCAGATGTTTCCCTCTCCGACGATGAGTGTGAGGTGATAGTCTCCTATGGTCCCCTCTCCGACAAGTGCGTGAGGTGGTAATTCCTTCTTCAGATGTTTCCCTCTCCGACGATGAGTGTGAGGTGATAGTCTCCTATGGTCCCCTCTCCGACAAGTGCGTGAGGTGGTAATTCCTTCTTCAGATGTTTCCCTCTCCGACGATGAGTGTGAGGTGATAGTCTCCTATGGTCCCCTCTCCGACAAGTGCGTGAGGTGGTAATTCCTTCTTCAGATGTTTCCCTCTCCGACGATGAGTGTGAGGTGATAGTCTCCTATGGTCCCCTCTCCGACAAGTGCGTGAGGTGGTAATTCCTTCTTCAGATGTTTCCCTCTCCGACGATGAGTGTGAGGTGATAGTCTCCTATGGTCCCCTCTCCGACAAGTGCGTGAGGTGGTAATTCCTTCTTCAGATGTTTCCCTCTCCGACGATGAGTGTGAGGTGATAGTCTCCTATGGTTTCCTCTCCGACGATGAGTGTGAGGTGACAATTCCTTTTCCTATGATTCCCTCTCCAACGGCGAGTGAGGTGATTCCCTTTCAGATTATAATGGCCTATGGTTCTCATTTCGATCCTGCGAAGATGGTATTTCCCGCTAAGATTTTATCAACGAGCGTTGTTGAAATTAAAATCACCCAAGGTTCTCAAACCATTCATGCTAAGGCATTAACCATCCCTGGTTCATTCATCGTTGTTTGAAGCTCCGGACTCAGCTCCTGTAACCAGTCAGGACACATCTATATCAAGCATCTGAAAACAGCTCCTGCAACATGTCAGGTAATCATTTTCTGTTTTGCAGGTACGCAAGTTCTCGCTAAGGAATCTCTTACGCGATCAACATCCAGATGGCATCTATAAGCCCATCATCCTATCCAGCAACCTCTAAATGGCATCTATAAGCCCATTCCATCATCACACTGCCACTATGTGAGCGCAAATTTCTGGGCACTCTAGTGTCCAATCATCTTCTACCCTCGGATTACGAAAGGCATGTCAGCCAATCTGCATCCTCAGGTCTAAGAAGATTGAACAGGGGCAACTGTTGCACCCCAAAATTTGCCCTCCCATATTCTCCAAGAAATTGCCAAGCCAAGTCACAAAATTCCCCAAGGGTTGTGCAGTCCAACTGTCTCCTATACAGTCAAAACTAGGGTTTGGGTTCTGGTCAAGGAAATGAAGTTTTCAAAGGCCCAATCAAGTCTCATATGCCTACAAAGATGGTCAAGAATTCTCATATCAAGTTTCAAGGCATTCAGCTTAAAATTGCACAGTCAAAACCCTAAATTGCACTACAGTCAACTGTAGGGGCAAAATGGTCATTTGACAGTCAAAAGTTCAAATTTTTGGTCAACATATCATTTTGAAGCCACAAACATCATTTGATCAATGCTTGATCATGATTCTCAAAATTTGGCTCAGAAATCATCAAAGATGCAAAAGTTACTATATTTGGACAGCTGAAAAAGTCAACTGAAATTGACCAGGGCATAACTTTCACATGGATTATCAGAAAAATTCCATCCAAAGCTCATTTTGAAGAGAAAGACATTTCCTACAATTCATCTTCATACTTCAAGTCCAAGAAATGCTCTCACAAAAAGTTATCAATTTCAACATTATAGGTCATTTTCAAAAGTCAACAAAAAGGGACTTTAAGTCAAAGGCCATAACTTTAGATTGGTAAATCAAAATGACATGGGACCAAAGGCATTGGTTAGAGGGCTCAAAGACCTTTCCAAAATGTCCAAGAACATGAGAAAAGCTTACAAATTGAGCAAGTTATGCCTTGTGGAAGTTGGGAAATTTTTGAATATTTTGAAAAGTCAACTTTGATCCAAATGACCTAAAATTGCTAATGGGCCCATTTTTCTTCCATGATTCATCATTCCAAGCATGTGCACGACCACTTGGCCCAAAGGGAAGTATTTTCTCATCTTTTATTTATTTATTTGAATTATTATTCATATTAATTCATTTAAATTATATAAATATGTGGAAAATATAAAACTTGACCTAAAAAATCTTTTTATACATGTTTTAAGGTCAAGATCTCGTGCACATCCCAATATGGCAAGATTTGGTTGATTTGAGCATGATTGAACAAAAATGCACATGAAAAAGATTCAAAAAGATCTTAAGGAAATCAAATATGCAAAACAATGAATGCCTTGGATTGGATTGAGTTTTTTAACCTAATAGCTTTACTACATATTCAGAATGATAACCCTAATGCTCACACACTGAATACTGCGCAGCAATTCCCCTACCAAACTTGAAAAATTCCTTCAAAACTCAAAAACTGAAATCAGTGCTAGAGGTGAATTCAAAGCATAAGAATTGTTCCATTAGCTTTCTCAAGGTTCTCTGAACGTGTGCCAATCAAAAACAACAACCAAAGCTCCAAGAATTGGTATCTATGACTCGAACTGCAAAGAGAAAAATTCAGAATTGTACATCATGATTTATGCATCCTTTGCCATTTTTATTTATTGATTCATGTTTGTTGTGAGTTTTTGAAGCTAACTAACACCTTTAATTGCGTTTTTCTGTGCTATACGAGATTATACCATGCTTGATCTTTAGGGTTTTCAGAATTTTAATTTAGGGCTTTTAAGACTAAGTAAAATTAGCCCTCAAGACTATGACGGTTGTAACCAGCATGCTCCAACGAACAAGAAACACCATTCGCGATCAATTTATGTACACCCTAGCGCTAGTCGCTATTTTTCAATAGCCTGCCTAATGCAACGCGTCCAAAACCGTTGCTGAATGTTTATGTTACAGGGGACGTGAAAGAGACGAAGACGTGGCCACAAGCGATTGGAGCGTTTGAATTGCGCGCGTTTCTATCCACTACACGTTGGTTTTTCTTTTTGTTATTTATTTACTATAATATGTTAATTGAAACTTAATGGCTCAGCTGGCAGGTGTATGTGCTTGTAACCCTCATGACCTGGGTTCAAGTCCCAGGTCTACGTTATCCCAATATTATTTTTCATCAAATGTTCATATGCAGCTTCAAGGGTTAAGGCGCATCATACACATTCCTGATCAACCATCCACGTGCGCGCTGGGATCCAGTCAATGGCATAGATTGAAAGCACACCATGGACGTAGGTCAACATGGCTGTAGGCTGTTCAAAAAGTCAAACGGACTCAAAGGCAAATGGGCCAGCATTCTAAGACCCACACCTCCATATTGGGGACCTCCACCCCCCTGGTTTGCTTTTGCTATATTTTTCTTATTTTATTTTTTATTGTTATTTTATTTATTTTATTATTTGTTTAAAGTAATTATTATTTTTACAAAATATAAAAAACATCATAAAAATCCAGAAAAAGATAAAAAATGTAATAAAATTATTTCATTCTAATACTTTCATAAATAAATTAACATGTAATTATTAGTGTTAATTAGGTTACCATTTTAATTTCTTTTAATAACAAAAATACAAAAAATATGTAGAATTAGGTTAAATTGATAATTTTTATTCCTTTTAAATTTTTTCCCCTTTACCATAATATATTTATTTACTTATCTTTATAATTAAATTGTATAAAAAAAACTTAGGTTTAATTTAGGTTAAATTTTAATATTTTCTTAAATAACTTAAAAATAGTTAGAATTAGGTTTAGCTTTTAATTTTAATTCTTTTTCTTCTCTTAAATCTAAGAACACAAAAATACCAAAAAAAAACATTTTCATTTAATCTTAATTTTAATTATTAATTAATTTAATTTGCAAAAGGGTCCAACGCCCTCGTTTCAATAGTTCTTATTTAATTGCGCATACTTGTTCTATTCCGTTTAAATAATTATGTATCTCTCCCCAAAGCCATGTAACTCGGACAATTTAACTTCTCGCACTTTTATTTCTTTTGCTTTATTTACTTTCCGTCAAATCGGGTCCGGTTTAATTTTGGCGATGTGGACCCGCGCCATTTGTAATAGCCTTAGATTTACTTTTCCCGCAAACTTTTTAACTGTTAAATAAGCATGCAAGAATGAATGGCCTTAAATAAAATCAAGCGTAGATCACCCATAACATGACAAAAGACAAATATCAATGAAAACGACACACAAATCGCACACACCACCCCTAGGGTACGCCTCACTGTTGCCTTGCCTCGAAAGGTGATCGTCGAGTAGAGGATGTCTTAGTAAGTCCTCATGATCTGGGAACCTGGCATGAGGGTAGCTTCTAAGGTGTCTTCCTATTGCTCTGGTGATCACCATGTCCCTACAAACTCGAATTGACCCGAACACCTCCAACGGTGGTGCTACCTACCTCTCAATGGTGGGATGGCATTACTTTAAAGGACATTTACACAGACGAATTCCTTAGGGTGGGTAGACGACTCATGGATACTTGCTCTCTTCAAAACAAACTGAAATCTTTTCACACCAACACTTTTCAAAAGCTTTCAAAGCAAATTTTTCAAACACTCTGACGTACGAGTCGAACTGAAATTTTTCAAAGAAACTTTTTTTAAACCCACATTGAAAAGCAAACAAACAATTTTGAAAACACATTGAGCAAGTATCTAAGAGCCCATGGATAACCATGGATAGAAAGGGTGCTAATACCTTCCCTTTCTATAACCTACCTCCCGAACCGAGAACAATCTCTTTAAAGGAATTTTTCTGTGCTTTTGTCCTTTCCATTTGGAGAAAATAAAAGACGGTGGCGACTCTTGCTTACCGCGACATTTCGCGAACCAGCGTTAAACAGTCAGTTCCAGATCCACCGATCACACTCACTGTTTAACACAACATAAAACTTCTGATTTTTGCTCACTATTTTAACACACAGAACTTCTAGGCTTTCTTACTATTTTAAAACACACAGAACTTCTAAGATTTTCTCACTGTTCTAACACTCAGAACTTCAACACGTAGCGACCCAGAACTTCTGTTTTTCCCTCTAATGTTTATTTCAGGACCTCTGAATGCATCAATCTAGAACTTTTGATTTTCTCCGACGTTTCATTCTGAACCACAGCGCGCCTGGCATCAGAATTTATGATCCTCTTTATTTTGCTTTCAACAACATGCTGATCTCTTTTCTCTTTATTTTTCCTTTTTTGTTTTATTTTATTATTAGTACTATTTTTATTTTTATAAAAAAAGGGAGATCAAAAAATATTTTCTTTTATTAAATAATTATTTTCCTGTTAATTTGTTAAGACCAAAAACCATTTTTCAGAACAAGTCTTTTCCTTTTCTTATAGTGTACAATTCAATATGGTTGTAATAGTTAATTAGGATTTAAATTCTTGCAAATCCCCATTTGTAATTATGTACCCCATCCTTAAATGATGTAATAGCATAGGACTTTACATTTCCGCAATTTATCGCTTTTAAATATAAATGCTAGTAATTAGGGTTTGTATGGTAAGACATAAAATCAACAAGTAGATAACCCTAATCAAAGACAAAATGCATGTAAATCAAAAACACTTGCACACTAGCACCTCTAGGGTGACCTCACTTTGTTGCCTTTCGGAAAATAGTCATGTCCCTCGAATATGGGCGTTTTAGCAAAGACCCTCGATAAAAGATCGTAGTCCCTCGATAACCCACAATGTTGCCTTCGGTAAATGATCTAGTCCCTAAACAATATTGCTAAAATGTCCCATAGGTTGCCTTCAATGACTATACAAAAACGTCTCGCGCCCGTCCCTTCACATCCAACGACGGGTTTTCTTACCAAAACAATGGTAAGATAACAACATCTAAAGGAGGAGGAAAAGAACATTTAAGACTTTTTGAGTAGGTAGGTTACTCCTAGTTGCTCGCTTGCTCACAACAAAAACATATTACACTCACAACTTCACTTTGAAACATTTTTCAAAAGACAAAACACTTTGTACGCGTTCTTATAGAGACGAGAACCATTACAAAGACATTCCTTTTCAAAATACTTTCAAAACCCACACCACAAGCACATTTTCAAACAAAATCAAGTGATCTAGCAATCAACTAAGAGCCCGTAGATAACTACGGATGAAAAGGGTGTTGTCCCTTTTCATAACCTACCCCCCGAACTCAAGAAATAATCTCGAAAGGTCTTTCCTGTTCTTTTCAGCCTTTCCTTATTGGATAAAAGAAAAGTCGGTGGTGACTCTTGCTATCCGCAACAATTGTGATCAAACGCAAACGATCCAAGTCAGTTCTCCCACCGTGTTACAACAGCTAACAGGCTGAGGAAGTGAATTCAGTGATTATGACTGACTCACAAGCATTGCAAAGGATTTCAGCATATGTAGCCAAAAACAGAATGATAGTGACCTTAGAGGCTGAAGTGAAGTATATGGCTATCAAAGCCAATGAACAAGTGCCATTTCTTGAAGGCCCTGGGAAATACTTCGACCCAGAGCCACCTGACTTAAGAAGGGAGGAAGTGCAAATCCAGAGGATAGATGCCATCTATGATGATGAGCCTTTGGGTTTTGAAAAGGATCTGTTGGAAAACAATGTTAAAATGCTAGCGCAAAATCTTCTGGAAGAAATAGACCTGGGCGAAGGATTGGTGAAGAGACCAACATAGATCAGCGCAAAGATAGATCCAGCGCTCAGAGTCCAAGTAATCCAATTATTAAAGGAGTTTAAAGACTGCTTTTCATGGGATTATGATGAAATTCCTGGTCTCGACAGAGAATTGGTGGAGCTTCAACTGCCAATAAAGCCTGGAAAAAAGTTTGTCAAGTAAACTCCAAGGCGTTTTGCACCAGAGACATTGTCGAAGATCAAGACAGAAGTAGAAAGACTGATGAAATGCAAATTCATCTGAACGACCAGGTATGTCGAATGGATTGCAAATATAGTGTGATACGGTGGGAGAACTGACTTGAGTTTTGCGTTTGTATTCGCACTTGTTCGGTTGAGCAAGAGTCGCCACCAACTTTTTATTTTATCCTAAAGGAAAGGTTAAAAAGCACAGGAAAAACCTTTTGAGATATTTCATGGGTTCGGGGGGTAGATTATGAAAAGGGAAGGTATTAGCACCCTTTTCATTCATGGTTATCCATGGGCTCTTAGTTACTTGGTTTTTAGATCACTTGCCTTGATTTTCGATTGCTTGAAATTGTGGTGTATGTGTGTGTTTTGAAAATGTTTTTGAAATAGACGCCTTTGTTTCGGCAACCATTGTAATGACTCGTGTTTGAGTATATACAACGGTGTGTATCTTTTCGAAAAGATGTTTCAAATGTTTTTGAAGAGTTTGTTTTGAAAGTGTTTGTGAGGTGTGGCTTTTGAAAAGAAGGCAAGTGTTTTTGCAAGTTGATCTCAAGTAACTAAGAATTTTGTCTACCCCTATTATACTCAAAGGTTTTCTCTATGTTTTCAACCCCTTTTAACAATTTTGTTCCACCATTGAATTTGGTGGACAATCTTGCGTTTAGGAAGTTTAACGGGACGGGCGCGTGTCATCGTATGGACCATGAATGCAATGGTGCCAAGTGTCTTTGGCAATTTGCTTTGAAGGGACTTGATCATTTTGATAGGCGACTTTCGAAAGCGTCATCGAGGGACTTATGATCGTTTGAATTTGTTTTGCCAAAGAAACTCGACGTGCAAGCATGGCCCATTTTGGAAGGCAACATGTGGGATTACCCTAGGGGGTGCAAGTGTGATTGTGTATTGATTTCATGTATTTGTCTTGTATTAGGTTATCTAGCGTTTGATTTTATGTACATGCAAACCCTAGGTCTAACCATGGTATAATTTGAAAGCGGTAAATTGCAAGAATTTAAAGCCTACGCTATTACAAATAGTATTCGGGAGTGGGGGTACAAATTCACAAATGGGGATGAGATTTTAGGAATGTAGTGTCTAATAACTTACAACCAAATTGAATCGCGATCAAATGTAATCAATGTATAGCAAAGTATAAGAATAGCAAATGTATAATGCATCAAATGTAAATTGTATTGTGTAAGTGTAAGTGTATATGTGTATGTAATTTATTTACAGGTTGTGAATTTAATAAATTAAGTATGTTTGATTTAAATTTGTATTTTTTATATTCTTTTAATATGTACAAAAAAGTATTTTACTTAAAAGAAAGAAAAATGTTTTGAATTTAAATTATATTATGTATATTAAAAAAATGTATTTTAATTGATTATGTACAAAAAGGAAAACAAAAATGTTTCGAATTTAAGAAAGAATTAATGTTTGTACGTTTTCTAAAATTATCATGTTCATGTTTAGTTAATATTCTATATAAAAAAATTAGTGTAAAACAAAATTAGTGTATTAATGTAAGTTATAAAAAAGGGATATTAGGGTGATAAAAGAAAAAATATATTTTAGTCTTAAAACCAAAACAAAGGATGGGCTTTATGAGTTTTAGGCCCAAGCTGAAACGAGGGGAAACAGAAGCAAAAAGGGGGGTGTTTTCAGGAAAAATGACATGGGCTTAGGCTGAGAAAGGGCAAGGCCCAAATGTTAAGACAAGTTTTTTTTTAGGGTTAAGAGATTTGTTTACAATTGGGAAAAGCTTAGATTTCGTAACAGCAGTGGCGGCGTCGTTCATTTTGTCACCTTCGCCTTCATTCGTCTCTCGAGTCCAGAGCCATTGATTCCTAAACGAAAACCTCTCACGCCTAGCCACCACGCCATCATCTATCTCTCTTCCACGGGTCATTCAGCGATGCGGCTTAAAGGTAACGTTTCTGAGCCATTAGCGTTAGAGTCTCCGTTTTTTTATGTTTTACACGTTTCGCCTTTGCTTATTGCTTCTGATTTTAATTTTGTTGTGGTTGTGGAAAGGGAAGAAAAGGGCTACCTTTTATTGGAGGGAGAGGCGGACGTGGAGGCGTTTGGAGGGCTTGACGGCGAGGAGAACGTGATAGTGAAGCTAGCTTGCTTGGGAAAACTGGTTTGTGTATTCTTTGGCTCTTTTGAGTGTTGATTCAGTGATGATGCTTGAGAACACCTCTTTATCCTCTTCTTCTGTTTGCCCTTCTTGTATGCTCGAATATGCTTAATGCCTTGTACTTGTACAATAACCCAATGATGAGGAAACTCTGAGGGCTTGTGATGTTTGACACTGCGTGTTTCTGAGTATGCTTCTTTATCTCCTTCTGGTTGCCTTTTGGAATGCTTGCCCTGTGATGAGAATGCTCTGAGGGCCTTGGTTGCTTCAGTTAGGGGCTTGGCCTTTTGACAAGTTAAAGGCCTTTGTTTGAAAAGCCTTTTGATGTTTTGAACTGTTTCTTTTAGTTTAGAAACACAGGTTCAGGTTTGTGGAATGGTGAGGCTTTATGCAGGTTTACTGGTTTTGATTGAAAGGTTTGGAACAGTTTTAGGCTTATGCTCTTCTGATATGGCTTGGACAGGTTCTGGTTTTTGAACTTATTTTTTAAGCTTCAAGCATGTTTGTGCTTTTAGGACATTGAACTTGAAAGGGCAGGCTTAGGCTTACCAGTTTGAAGCTTGGCTTTGCTGTTTGGATATACTGGTTTAGTTTTGGTTCTTTGGTATGCTTGGCTTATGCAGGTTTAAGGTATGTTATGAGCTTGGTTAATGCAGGTTCTTAAACTTGAGGGCTTAGACAGGTTATGCGCTTTTTGTGCTCAAGCTTGTGGAGGCAACTTTGTATATTTTTTTTGATACAGTTTTGTGAAGCTCTCTCTTTTTTTTATGATATTTCTGCCCCCTTTGATACGCTGGTATATTCGTTGTTTTATATATTTTCTCTTCAAGCCTAAGCCTGCAAACCTGTACTTTCTTTACTCTCTCCTCTCTCTCTAGTACAGTCAAAGCATTAAAAAATATTTATGCTTGTACTTTGCTCTGAAAAGGAAACACTGGGAAATGATGAAATGAACTATGCTTGCTTGCATATGTAGTTTAACTCTGCATATTTGTCTTCTCTTTTCCATACTTTGTGCTGCATCTTGTACCTTTTGATACTTTGATATCTTTGACAGCTTTTTTTGGCAGCTTGTGGCAAGTTTGAATTTGGAACTTAGTTGGACTTTGTGGTTTAATTTGGATTTGGACTTTGTTTATACCATTCAGTTTGAAACTTTTGGACTATGCAGCTTTTGACAAACTTTGAATTTGTGCATTTTTAACTTTGTGCATTTCATGCTTAGCAAGCATTATTCATCCCTTTTTGTGAACCGGGAGAAATCCCGTGATTTGCAGAAAGGGATAACTGATCCCAGTCAGTTGCCTTTAATGATGAGCCCAAATTAATTGTCTGCTTTTTAATTATTTATCTGCAATTGACTTTTTCTTTTGTTTCTTATTCTTTGCAGATAAAATCAAATGAGGCAGAGGGAGCAAGGGATGGAAGATGAAGACTTAGGAAAACTTAGAAAAATTAGGATAGTTTTATTTCAAATTTAATTATTTGTAAACATTTATTATTATGAATACCTTGCAAATACTGTATTCAAACAACAATTGTAACGAATAATTAAAAGATGAATAAAAATCCAATTTTTATCAGTTAATTCCTTTTCTCCTTTTCAAATATTTACTTTATTATTTCTAGTTCTAAAATTATAATAAATGGAAATAAATTCCAATTATCATAACTTAGAATAAATAAACAATTGAATAAACATTGGTTTTAGCATCGATCGATTAATAAACCTAGCGCTTCAACAATCCAAAGCAATGCACAGTCAATCACAACAACTGCCCAAATGTCTTTTCTCTTAATGATTCAATCCAACACTACAGATTCAATCCAAATGTTCCAGTCCACATCTCAGAATAATTTGACAAGCACTGTAGAATTAATTCTTTCTCAGAATGCGCGCACAAAAACCCTAGTTCTTGATTAATGTCAAAGAAGCGTTCGCCTGATCAAAAATGAGCCAAAATCAACCAAACCTTAAACAAACTGTATGAACTGTTCCAGAGCCATGAAAACCAATGAAAATCCTAATTTTGTCTGACTGACGAGAAAAGTCTGTTTTGACCGATTCTTGAGCCAATCTAAAAAAATCAGGAAAAACCTGAAGCTGTGATTTCTTGTGGAAAAATGCGAGGGCAAATTTTGGGGTACAACAGTTGCCCCTGTTCAATCTTCTTGAACCTGAAGAGTTAGATTGGCAAGTTTGCCTTTCGCGACTCGAAGGTAAAAGGAGATTGGACACTAAAGTGCCCAGAAAATTTGCACTCGGTAATGTGATGGTAGAGGGAATGGGCTTAAAGATGCCATTTGGTGATGGGCTTAAAGATGCCATCTGGTGACTGCTGGTAGGAGGATGGGCTTATAGATGCCATCTGGAAATGGGCTTAAAGATGCCATTTAGAAATGTTTGTTGTGGAGAATGGGCTTATAGATGCCATCTGGAAATGATTGTTGAACTGTTGTCGCTGGTGAGTGGACGGGTATCAGAAAGGTGTCCCTGCTTTGGAACATCTCTGACCTGGTGATCTGAATAAGCAATAGATTGACGTCCGTGTTTGGAGAGTCCGTAAACTGTTTTCAGGAGTTGGAGTTGAATAAGCAATAGAGCGGCATCCATTGTTGGGAAGCGTCTGTAAACTGTTTTCAAAAGTTGCATCTGAACAAGCGATAGATTAACATCCGTTGTTGGGAAGAATCTGTGAACTACTTTCAGAAGTATGAAGGAGGAACCGGTGTAGGGTTTCCTGATGATGCGTCCATGTAAAACTGCATCTGGATGAATCTGGAACAAGTATCAGAATGTCGTCGTGTCTGGGTCACATCTGAACTGTCTCTGAGTGAATCTGGAATAAGTATCAGAATGTCGCCGTGTCTGGGTCACATCTGAACTATTTCTGGATGAATCTCGGTAGATGATCTTCGCCTGTCGACTGATCTTACCTGAAAAGGTAAAGAGTTAGCTGTATGCAATGTCATGATGCATGATGCAATGTATGTTACACCAATGTTTATGATATGAATGTGATGAATGCGCATGTAAGCTGATGAGATGTCTTGCTGAGGATAAATGAATCCTGGATGACTGAAGATAAAAGAATCTTGACTGCTGTCGGGGAGAACAATTCCTTGGCTGCTGCTGTGGAGGGCAAGAATCTTTGATTGTTAAAAATGAGAAGTCTTGGGACCACTGTTGGGGAAATTAGAAGCTTGGGTTGTATGCCAAACTACTGGGGAGTTCCTGTCTTGAGGAGATCTTCATCGGAGAATATTCGAATATTCTGTGGGGAACTGAGAATGAGAGTCTTCAATCTGCTTGGGGATTGATAGTTGGAAGTTTTAGCTCCGCTGGGGATATTGAAACTTGATTCTGAGGGGAATTAGCTTCTGGAAGGTTCTCTGGCTGGGGATTGCGAGAGTCCTCTGATTGCTGCAGGTGTTGGTCTGGAATAAGTTACTGAACGTCGCCATCTCTGGGTCACATCTTGAACTATCTCTAGAAACAAATCTGAATAAGTTATAGAATGTCACCAAAATCTTGGGTCACATATTGAACTATATCATGAATGAAAATCTGAATAAGTTGCGGAATGTCGCCGAATCAGGGTCATATCTGAACTATATCATGAATGAAAATCTTGAATAAGTTACGGAATATCGCCGAACCAGGGTCACATCTGAACTATTTCTGGAAGGAAATATGAATGAGTTATAGAATGTCGCCAAATCTGGGTCACATCTTGAACTATATCTGGAATGAAATTCTGAATAAGTTATAGAATGTCGCCAAATCTGGGTCACATCTTGAACTATATCTGGAAGAAAATATGAATAAGTTGCGGAATGTCGCCATCTCTGGGTCACATCTGGAACTATATCTGGAAGGAAATCTGAATGAGTCATAGAATATCGCCAAACTTGGGTCACATCTTGAACTATATCTGGAAGAAGATCTGAATGAGTTATAGAATGTCGCCAAACTTGGGTCACATCTTGAACTATATCATGAATGAAAAGTCTGAATGAGTTATAGAATGTCGCCAAACTTGGGTCACATCTTGAACTATATCTAGATCTTGATTTTGTTGTGGGTCAGAAATTGGGAGTATACCAATCTTCTGAGGTAATGAGGGAATTGTTGAACACTCTTGACATTCTAATGCCCCAAGTGGTGATGAAGGAGTCTTGAATCAGATTACTCTGCAGATTGAGAGATTTCTTGAAATCTTGACTGGACTGCCCCAGGTTAACTGAACTTTGGAAGATCTGTTGGACCTTGACTGGACTGCCCCAGGTTAATTGGATGGTGACATGTCATGCCCCTTGTTGATAGGAGATTTGTCGTTGGAAGTGTCATCCTTTTGTTTTTGAAGTGATTTTGCTCACTGAGAGAGTTTTCGTTCCTCCGAACATTCGCTGTATGAATTTCTTCGCTGTCAAACAAATAGTCAAATGCGAACAGTGATATTCAAGCAATGTAAAGTTTATGTTTGTCTCGAAGTTTTGCAAAATGCGTTTTTTAGCAGAAAACTTTTTATAAGACAAGTCAACACAAGATTTAGAGCAAAGCCTTACAGAAGTCAGGATACCTTTTGTAACAGTATGCTTTCGAACTAACCCATGCTTCAATTAGGACTTTTAAAGGGTTGTAATGTGGCCTGGTTCACGGTTTAAGAAACAAAGGATAAAGGCTCAAAGTATATTTGTACCCACCCACTCTTCGTGATATTCTTCATACCTAAGCTCAGTTAATTGTGTGTCGTAC
The DNA here is from genome assembly GCA_948472305.1 of Vicia faba. NCBI lineage: Eukaryota > Viridiplantae > Streptophyta > Magnoliopsida > Fabales > Fabaceae > Vicia > Vicia faba. The sequence goes on from OX451736.1 coordinate 1,632,312,650, forward strand.
TCTGTTTTGAGTTTGGAACGACTTTTGGGCGATGGTTCACTAGTTGAATTTGGGGAGACAGTCATCATCTCCTTTTTCTTCTTCAACATTTTTCATGTTGTTGAGGATTTGTAATGACCTCACTATTTTGATTTTGATTTGTTATCCCTAACTTTTGCCTGATTGTTCCCGTTTTTGAGATTACAGTCAGCGGGATGCCCCAGCTTTCTTAAGCCTCCTTTGCAGGTTGTGGCTCGGTGGGCGTTTCTCTTTTGAGAGATTGACTGCCTATGTGATAGGGAACCATCCTTGTCTTTTGATTCCAAAGGAATGCTTTTCTTTTTCTTTGACATCGTTCGTTGTATTACGAACTGAGAGTTTGCGACTTCCATGCGCATTTCTTTTGAATTAACTGAGATACTACCCTGCCCCAGGTTTATATCAAAGGTTTTGATTGTTTAGAACAGAAAACTCCTACTTCTTTGGCTCGAAGGGGTTGACTAGGGATTAACTTCCTTATAACTCCAGTGTTTGGGAATTGAAAGAAATGCATGTACATCATCAGCGAGGTCTGTTTAAAAGCATACTGTATGAGATTATGGTATTGTTTCGTCATCCTCCCTCTAAAGGCTTGCAGCTTTTTATCAAGAGTTAAATATCATAAAGAAAGCATAAGAGTAATGAAAGCGAATGAATGAATTCAAAACAAACATATGCAATGCATTAATGAAATAGAGTTTGACATTAAAAGATAATTGTTTGAATAATACAAGAAGTTACAACTTGAAAATTCGAACGAAACAAAAACAAACTCAATGATTTGGCATAGGAGGAGTGATCATGCTGGGGTCTCTGGGGGACCAAACTCAATCTCCTTAGCATCGATCATGTCTTGGATCTTGTTCTTCAGAGGCCAACAGTTGTTGGTATCATGCCCCGGGCTATCAGAGTGGTATTCACATCTTTCATTGGGGTGATAGGTAGGAGCAGAAGTGTTTGGGTTCCGGAGAGGAGCCCTCAATGTAATCATATCCCTCTTCAACAAGTGTTGCAGTGCTTGAGACAGTGACATGTTGATCTTGGTGAATTGCATCTTAGGTGCGACCTCCTTATGTTGATGCCCCTGTCTTTGCTGAGCAAGTGTAGGGTTAGAGATCACAACTGCCCCTACATGTTGGTCAAGACAACCTTTTTGACTGCTCGCGGCATTGGACTCCTTCTTTCCGTTGTAGGGAATTATCCGAGTATCGGAGGTTGTAGCTCCTTGGATCTTCCCACTTTTGATGCCAGCTTCGACCCTTTCTCCGGTCAGTATTAGTTCGGTGAACCCAGCTGAGGAGCTTCCAATTAAGTGCTTGAAGAAAGGCCCTGTCAAAGTTCCCGTGAAGATGTCAATCAGCTCTCTGTCAGTTAAAGGGGGTTGCACCCTACCAGCCAGATCTCTCCATTTTTGAGCATACCCTTTGAAGCTCTCGTCAGAACCCATGGTCATGCTCTGCAATTGTACTCGAGTTGGTGCGAGATCAGCATTGTACTGATACTGTTTGTAAAAAGCCCTGGCTAGATCTTCCCAGGTGTGGATGCGAGAACTCTCCAATTGATAGAACCACTCGAGTTGAGCCCCTACTAGACTTTCTTGGAAGAAATGGATCCAAAGCCTCTTATCAGCTGTGTATGGTTGAATCTTGCGGACATAAGACTTTAGATGCATCTTAGGGCAAGAGACTCTATCGTACAGAGCAAAGGTAGGAACTTTGAACTTTGAAGGGATGACCAATCCAGGAACTAGGCCCATGTCTCCTAGATCCAAGCCAGGTATTTGTTGGATCTCCATAGCACTGAGGTGATCCTCCAACTCTTTGTATTTGTCACCAACGAGAGGATATTGCCCCTCGGAGTAGTCAGCTTCTTCTTCAACAATCTCCACATTGTGGTCTTCTTCAAGACTACCTCATGTGTTGGATGGAGTTGCAAGGTCTTGGGTCTTAGGTCTTCTCCTCAAGTTCAGGATGCGGACAGCCTTCTTGGACTTCTTCTTCTTGTCTTCGAGAAGAAGAGCTGTCAGATCCTCTTGCCTTTTACCCATAGCCAGCAGCATTTGTTGGAATTGAGCATTTTGAGCTTGAAGATCTTTCACTGTTTGTTCTATATCCATCTTACTGAAATAAACAGTAGGAAGAATAAGGAGACCTGTATGGGAGAAATCTGTTATGCAATAATATGTGTGATATATATGCAATGTTTTCAAGGATCTCTTGGGGTAAACACAAGAGAATGTTAGAGGTTGAACTTCGATCTTTGATTGGAGAACTTTGCACCGGTGGATGTCTTTCCACGAGAATCAAGCTCACCATGTCAAGTGGGTCATAGCCACTGATTCAAGTTGTTGCACTTGATCTTTGATTGGAGAACTGTGCACTGGTGGATGTCTTTCCACAAGAATCAAGCTCACCATGTCAAGTGGGTCATAGCCACTGATTCAAGTCGTTGTACTTGATTTTTGACGGCATTGGTTAGAGGAGAAACCTCTTGCCCCTTGGTAGACGTCTGGTTTAACGTATCCCTGCATCAACAGACCCTCAAGATCCTTGAAAAGGTTATTGAAAATGTTATGGTATGATGTCATGATGTTATGTACATGTATGTAAAAAGCAAGTGAGTGTATATACAGACAAACATATTCACACAAAGCAAACAAGTCCTTAGGTTTAGGCTTGCATGAGGTTCAGGTACTACCCTCTTTCAGTTTCGTTGGTAAAAAACCTGTCCTATTAAAAGTAATCGGGTTCTAGAGGATCTCAATATCATTGACTACCCTCAATCGGTTATAACTCCAGCATCGCAATCTTTTCTTGCGGCCAGAACCATCGCGAGAGTTTAGCCTCAATGAGTGTAGCATACTGCTACTGTTCTATGGCCAAGTTGGGTCAATTTAGGGTTCTAAGGTCGATTGGTGCTTAATGACTCCTTGGAAGACCCATATTCTCCTCGTTTCAACACAAGGGATATTGGTACAGACCAAGGTGCCACACCAACGTAGCCACTGCTTCACCCATGTCGGTCTACGCCGGACAGGTCCCTCACAGATTATGCTACCTAAAAAGGGTATTCCCCAGATCCGGGTTAGGATCTATGAAACTCCGATGCAAAGCCCACAAATATAAAAGCAAACAAGGCAAACAATTGAAAACAAAGATGATCTAAACCCTAAGGTAACCCCACTTTTGAAAGGTCCCCAGCAGAGTCACCAGTTCTGTGATACGGTGGGAGAACTGACTCGAGTTTTGCGTTTGTATTCGCACTTGTTCGGTTGAGCAAGAGTCGCCACCGACTTTTTATTTTATCCTAAAGGAAAGGTTAAAAAGCACAGGAAAAACCTTTTAAGATATTTCATGGGTTCGGGGGGTAGATTATGAAAAGGGAAGGTATTAGCACCCTTTTCATCCATGGTTATCCATGGGCTCTTAGTTACTTGGTTTTTAGATCACTTGCCTTGATTTTTGATTGCTTGAAATTGTGGTGTATGTGTGTGTTTTGAAAATGTTTTTTAAATAGACGCCTTTGTTTCGGCAACCATTGTAATGACTCGTGTTTGAGTATATACAACAGTGTGTATCTTTTCGAAAAGATGTTTCAAATGTTTTTGGAGAGTTTGTTTTGAAAGTGTTTGTGAGGTGTGGTTTTTGAAAAGAAGGCAAGTGTTTTTGCAAGTTGATCTCAAGTAACTAAGAGTTTTGTCTACCCCTATTATACTCAAAGGTTTTCTCTATGTTTTTAACCCCTTTTAACAATTTTGTTCCACCATTGAATTTGGTGGACAATCTTGCGTTTAGGAAGTTTAACGGGACGGGCGCGGGTCATCGTATGGACCATGAATGCAATGGTGCCAAGTGTCTTTGGAAATTTGCTTTGAAGGGACTTGATCATTTTGATAGGCGACTTTCAAAAGCGTCATCGAGGGACTTATGATCGTTTGAATTTTTTTTGCCAAAGAAACTCGACGTGCAAGCATGGCCCATTTTGGAAGGCAACATGTGGGATTACCCTAGGGGGTGCAAGTGTGATTGTGTATTGATTTCATGTATTTGTCTTGTATTAGGTTATCTAGCGTTTGATTTTATGTACATGCAAACCCTAGGTCTAACCATGGTATAATTTGAAAGCGGTAAATTGCAAGAATTTAAAGCCTACGCTATTACAAATAGTATCCGGGAGTGGGGGTACAAATTCACAAATGGGGATGAGATTTTAGGAATGTAGTGTCCAATAACTTACAACCAAATTGAATCGCGATCAAATGTAATCAATGTATAGCAAAGTATAAGAATAGCAAATGTATAATGCATCAAATGTAAATTGTATTGTGTAAGTGTAAGTGTATATGTGTATGTAATTTATTTACAGGTTGTGAATTTAATAAATTAAGTATGTTTGATTTAAATTTGTATTTTTTATATTCTTTTAATATTTACAAAAAAGTATTTTACTTAAAAGAAAGAAAAATGTTTTGAATTTAAATTATATTATGTATATTAAAAAAATGTATTTTAATTGATTATGTACAAAAAGGAAAACAAAAATGTTTCGAATTTAAGAAAGAATTAATGTTTGTATGTTTTCTAAAATTATCATGTTCATGTTTAGTTAATATTCTATATAAAAAAATTAGTGTAAAACAAAATTAGTGTATTAATGTAAGTTATAAAAAAGGGATATTAGGGTGATTAAAGAAAAAATATATTTTAGTCTTAAAACCAAAACAAAGGATGGGCTTTATGAGTTTTAGGCTCAAGCTGAAACGAGGGGAAACAGAAGCAAAAAGGGGGGTGTTTTCAGGAAAAATGACATGGGCTTAGGCTGAGAAAGGGCAAGGCCCAAATGTTGAGACAAGTTTTTTTTTAGGGTTAAGAGATTTGTTTACAATTGGGAAAAGCTTAGGTTTCGTAACAGCAGCGGTGGCGTCGTTCATTTCGTCACCTTCGCCTTCGTTCGTCTCTCGAGTCCAGAGCCATTGATTCCTGAACGAAAACCTCCCACGCCTAGCCACCACGCCATCATCCGTCTCTCTTCCACGGGTCATTCAGCGATGCGGCTTAAAGGTAACGTTTCTGAGCCATTCGCGTTAGAGTCTCTGTTTTTTATGTTTTACACGTTTCGCCTTTGCTTATTGCTTCTGATTTTAATTTTGTTGTGGTTGTGGAAAGGGAAGAAAAGGGCTACCTTTTATTGGAGGGAGAGGCGGACGTGGAGGCGTTTGGAGGGCTTGACGACGAGGAGAACGTGATAGTGAAGCTAGCTTGCTTGGGAAAACTGGTTTGTGTATTCTTTGGCTCTTTTGAGTGTTGATTCAGTGATGATGCTTGAGAACACCTCTTTATCCTCTTCTTCTGTTTGCCCTTCTTGTATGCTCGAATATGCTTGATGCCTTGTACCTGTACAATAACCCAATGATGAGGAAACTCTGAGGGCTTGTGATGTTTGACACTGCGTGTTTCTGAGTATGCTTCTTTATCTCCTTCTGGTTGCCTTTTGGAATGCTTGTCCTGTGATGAGAATGCTCTGATGGCCTTGGTTGCTTCAGTTAGGGGCTTGGCCTTTTGACAAGTTAAAGGCCTTTGTTTGAAAAGCCTTTTGATGTTTTGAACTGTTTCTTTTAGTTTAGAAACACAGGTTCAAGTTTGTGGAATGGTGAGGCTTTATGCAGGTTTACTGGTTTTGATTGAAAGGTTTGGAACAGTTTTAGGCTTATGCTCTTCTGATATGGCTTGGACAGGTTCTGGTTTTTGAACTTGTTTTTTAAGCTTCAAGCAGGTTTGTGCTTTTAGGACATTAAACTTGAAAGGGAAGGCTTAGGCTTACCAGTTTGAAGCTTGGCTTTGCTGTTTGGATATACTGGTTTAGTTTTGGTTCTTTGGTATGCTTGGCTTATGCAGGTTTAAGGTATGTTATGAGCTTGGTTAATGCAGGTTCTTAAACTTGAGGGCTTAGACAGGTTATGCGCTTTTTGTGCTCAAGCTTGTGGAGGCAACTTTGTATATTTTTTTTGATACAGTTTTGTGAAGCTCTCTCTTTTTTTATGATATTTCTGCCCCCTTTGATACGCTGGTATATTCGTTGTTTTATATATTTTCTCTTCAAGCCTAAGCCTGCAAACCTGTACTTTCTTTACTCTCTCCTCTCTCTCTCTAGTATAGTCAAGGCATTAAAAAATGTTTATGCTTGTACTTTGCTCTGAAAAGGCAACACTGGGAAATGATGAAATGAACTATGCTTGCTTGCATATGTAGTTTAACTCTGCATATTTGTCTTCTCTTTTCCATACTTTGTGCTGCATCTTGTACCTTTTGATACTTTGATATCTTTGGCAGCTTTTTTTGGCAGCTTGTGGCAAGTTTGAATTTGGAACTTAGTTGGACTTTATGGTTTAATTTGGATTTGGACTTTGTTTATACCATTCAGTTTGAAACTTTTGGACTATGCAGCTTTTGACAAACTTTGAATTTGTGCATTTTTAACTTTGTGCATTTCATGCTTAGCAAGCATTATTCATCCCTTTTTGTGAACCGGGAGAAATCTCGTGATTTGCAGAAAGGGATAACTGATTCCAGTCAGTTGCCTTTAATGATGAGCCCAAATTAATTGTCTGCTTTTTAATTATTTATCTGCAATTGACTTTTTCTTTTGTTTCTTATTCTTTGCAGATAAAATCAAATGAGGCAGAGGGAGCAAGGGATGGAAGATGAAGACTTAGGAAAACTTAGAAAAATTAGGATAGTTTTATTTCAAATTTAATTATTTGTAAACATTTATTATTATGAATACCTTGCAAATACTGTATTCAAACAACAGTTGTAACGAATAATTAAAAGATGAATAAAAATCCAATTTTTATCAGTTAATTCCTTTTCTCCTTTTCAAATATTTACTTTATTATTTCTAGTTCTAAAATTATAATAAATGGAAATAAATTCCAATTATCATAACTTAGAATAAATAAACAATTGAATAAACATTGGTTTTAGCATCGATCGATTAATAAACCTGGCGCTTCAACAATCCAAAGCAATGCACAGTCAATCACAACAACTGCCCAAATGTCTTTTCTCTTAATGATTCAATCCAACACTACAGATTCAATCCAAATGTTCCAGTCCACATCTCAGAATAATTTGACAAGCACTGTAGAATTAATTCTTTCTCAGAATGCGCGCACAAAAACCCTAGTTCTTGATTAATGTCAAAGAAGCGTTCGCCTGATCAAAACTGAGCCAAAATCAACCAAACCTTAAACAAACTGTATGAACTGTTCCAGAGCCATGAGAACTAATGAAAACCCTAATTTTGTCTGACTGACGAGAAAAGTCTGTTTTGACCGATTCTTGAGCCAATCTAAAAAAATCAGGAAAAACCTGAAGCTGTGATTTCTTGTGGAAAAATGCGAGGGCAAATTTTGGGGTACAACATATAGTACTTGTTATAAAGAAAAATGGTACATTAAGGGTTTGCATTGATTTTAGAGATTTAAATGCGGCAACAACCAAGGATGAATATCCGATGCTTGTGGCGGAAATACTTGTTGATTCTGCCGCTGGTTTCGAGTACATGAGTATGCTTAATGGATACTCTGGGTAAAATCAGATCTTCATTGCTGAAGAAGATGTGTCGAAAACAACATTTCGATGCCTTAGGGCTTTAGGCACTTATGAATGGGTAGTGATGCCTTTTGGACTAAAAAATGCAGGGGCAGCATATCAAAGAGAAATGAATTCTATCTTCCATGATTTTATTGAAACTTTTATGTAGATTTATATTGACGATATTGTTATCAAATATGTTTCAAGGAAGAATCACATAGACCACCTTCGATAGTCCTTCGAAAGGATGAGAAGCTATGGTCTAAAGATGAATCCTTTAAAGTGCGCTTTCTGCATAAAGGCTGGGGATTTCTTAGGCTTTGTGGTCCACAAAAAGGGAATCGAAATAAACCAGAACAAAACCAAAGCCATTTTGGAAGTGAAAGTGCCAACTAGCAAGAAGGAGTTGCAATCTCTACTTGGCAAGATAAATTTCTTGAGGAGATTTATATCCAACTTAAGTGGAAATACGCAAGCCTTCTCACCTTTACTTCGAATCAACAAAGGAGGATTCAAATGGGAGCAAGAACAACAAGAGGCCTTCGACAAAATCAAAGGATACCTCACCAAACCTCCTATTTTGATGCCTCCTTGTAGAAATACGAGTATGAGATTGTACATATTTGCATCTGATAAAACTTTAGGGAGCATGTTAGCTCAAGAGAATGAAAATGGTGTCGAAAGGCCCGTCTACTACCTCAGTAGAGTTTTAAATGATGCAGAAACTAAATATAGCTAAGTTGAAAAACTATGCTTATGTCTTTACTTCTCATGTACAAAACTCAAGCAATATATTAAACCAGTTGATGTTTATGTTTCATCTCATTTTGATGTTTTCAAATATATGTTGTGGAAACCCATCTTGCACAATCCAATTAGAAAATGGGAACTTGCATTGACTGAGTATTCTTTAACCTTTATGCCTCTCAAAGCTGTAAAAGGTCAAGTGGTAGAAGACTTTATAGTTGACCACTAGATAAATGAAGAATCATTAAACTACTTGGAGATAGAACCCTGGAAGTTATAATTCGATGGTTCCGGTCATAGAGATGGAACTGGAGTGGGAGTTCTAATTATTTCTCCAAATAAAATTCCAACAACATTCAAGTACAAGATCGAAGTTTCTTGTTCGAACAATGAGGTTGAGTATGAAGCTCCAACTGTAGGCCTTGAAATATTGTTGGAATTGGGGGAAACTCGAGTCGAAATAATGGGAGACTCAGAGTTAGTCATAAGGCAAGTTACAAAAGAATACAAATGTATAAGAGAAAATCCGATCATGTATTTTCTAATAGCCAATCGTTTGTTGAAAAAATTCAAAGTGATCAACATTTGACATATACCAAGATTAGAAAATCGAGTGGCTAATGACTTAGCACAAATTGCATCTGGGTATAAAATTTCGAAAGAAAAATTGCAACAAGCAATCGAAGTTAGAGGAAGAGTAGCATCAACCAAGTTGTCTCCAACAGATTTAAAAACAACAAAACTGAGGTACGCTGACCAAGAAAACTTCGAAATTTCGTTCATAGACAATCTAACAGAACAAGATTGGAGAAATCCTATAGTAGATTATTTGCAAAATCCAATAGCTTCGACAGAACGAAAGACAAAGTATAATGTGTTAAGTTATATTCTAATGGGAAATGAGCTATTCAAAAAGACGCCTGAAGGAGTACTACTAAAATGCCTAAGTGAAATAGAGGCATATATAGCCCTTTCGAATACGCATACTGGAGCATGTGGGGCACATCAAGTAGGCCATAAAATGAAATGGTTATTGTTTCGACATGGATTATATTGGACTACTATGCTAAAAGATTGTATTGAGTTTGCAAAAGGCTGCCAAGAATGTCAAGTACATACAGGTATCCAACACGTACCTGCAAGCAAACTTCACTCAATTGTGAAACCTTGGCCTCTTAGGGGATGAGCTTTAGATCTTATTGGAGAGATTCGACCAGTATCATCTAAAAGCCAAAAATATATATTGGTGGGCATTGACTATTTCACTAAGTGGATTGAAGTAATTCCTTTAGTCAATGTAGACCAAGAGAATGTCATTGAATTTATTCAAAAGAACATTATATATAGGTTTGGAATCCCTGAGACAATAGCAACTGATCAAGGATCAATATTTACTGGTCAAAAAATGCAGGAGTTTGCTACAGAAACATGATTCAAGCTGTTAACATCTACACCTTATTATGCGCAAGCCAATGGCCAAGTTGAAGCAGCAAATCAGGTAGTGATTGGCTTAATAAAAAAGCATGTAGGAAAAAATCCAAAGAATTGGCATAAGACGTTGGACCAAATCTTATGGGCATGTCGAACTTCTCCTAAGGAAGCTACCAATATGGCACCATTTTGATTGACCTATGGTCATGACGCAGTATTGCCAGTAGAAATATGTCTACAATCAACAAAAATTCAGAGACATCAAGATATTCCTTCTTAATCTTATTGGAATATGATGTTAAATGAACTGGTTGTTTAGACGAAGAAAGACTGAGAGCTTTCGATCTCTTAAGGATACAGAAGAAAAGAGTGGAGAAATCTTATAACAAGAGATTGAAACCCAAGATGTTCCTGCCTGAATATTTAGTGTGGAAAGTAATTCTCCCAATGGATCGAAAGGATAGGAACAAGGTAAAATGGTCGCCTAAATGGGAAGGACCTTTTAAGATTATCCAGATATTTTCTTGTGGTGCCTATGAGATTGAAGAGTTGAATGAAGATAAAAGACTCTTAAGAGTGAATGGTAAATACTTAAAAAAGTATAGACCTGCACTTCAAGAGGTCAAAATAGTCAGCGCTTAATCTCAGTCGAAGTATACAGCCAAAATGGAATATGCATTAAAATTAGCCAAAATGGCTCCAAGTCATTACATAAACATCATTTTACAAACAAGAAGCCTAAATCAAAATAGAAGATTGGCTTTAATTTGGAGATATTTGATCTTCTAGAGTTCCAAGCGCCTTTCACACAGAGCCCTCGGCTGATGGAGAGTCTTGAACTTTGCATCCAAGGCTTAAGCCTGTTCAGCATATTTCAATCCATTATTAAGCTCCTCTTGGCTCTCAGAATCGTTACTGACGGCAAGAAGCTCTTCTTTGCGTTTGTCATTTGCGGAAATCTTGGCCTCCAATTCTTTGATCTGAGCTTTCATGTTGGTTGTACTTTGGTCAATCTCTTCGACCTCTTTTTGCCTAGCTTCTCGTTCCTTTGATAGCTCATTTAGCTTCAAAGTTGACTCAGTAGCAGCAACCCAGGCAGCGCCTACACGGCCATTGGCCTTTTCAATTTCACAATTGAGAGTCCTTCGGCGATTGTAATCAGCTGAAGCCTGATCATTGATCGAAGTCAAATCCAGAATGATACTAGCTATATCTGGATTCTTGTGTGCAAGTGTGTCATTTTCATGCTTGATTTTGTCTTGAATTAGGGTTTTCTATTTGATTGGTTTTATCTTGCCATATAAACCCTAATTACGAGCATATTATGTAAAAGCGATAAATTGCGAAATTTAAACTTACTACGCTATTACAACACTTATGGGAGGGGGTATACAATTTATGAATGGGGATTGAAATAATATAAATCTAATTAATCTATTACAACCAAATTGAAGATGTACAAATAATTGGAATAAATAGTATACAAGATAAATTAAATATGCAAAGATATATAAATGCAAAGAAGATTTTTATTTGGTTTTTTATGTGAAAAAAAGTTTTAACCTAAACCTAATAAATAAATCAAGATTAACTTAAATCAATTAAGAAAAGAAATTATTTTTTAGAAAAGATTTTTTAATAAACCCTAATTCTATTTGATTAAAAGAAAATGAATTTCTTTAAGAAAAAGTAAGTATTTTTGTATATTTTGTCTTGAAAATGATATATGGCATTATGAAGTATTTTGGTCCTTTTATATTAAAATAAATATTTAATGGGTATAAAGGAAAAATAAATATTAAACTAGTTATAATTTAATTTATAAGTTTATTTAATAAAAATAGACAATATATAACTAAATAAAAATATTTTATGTGAGAAAAATAAAATAAAACAAGTCAAAATATAAATCTATCATTTTCATATTTTTTTGTGATTTTTAATATTAAGAAAAATATATTTAATAAAATAAAATGAAAGTAAAATAAATAATAAAAATATATTGGGCCAGGGGTATCATGAGTAAACTGGAGGTAGCATATTAGCAAAAAACAAAAGGCCCAAGAATGAGAGGCCCAGCGCTGCAAAGGGACAAAAAAAAGGAAAAAAAATGTGAGAAAATTGCAAAAGGCAGCGCGCTAAGGCTCGAACCCGTGACCTATAGCACTTACGCGCGCTGCCTTACTACTGGGGTGGTTGTACATCCGTTTATATAAACACAATCATAAATATATATTAGAAAATGCCCCCTGAAGGAAACTTCATCTTCAACCTTGAGCCATGGCCGGACCACCTGCATCTCTCTCATTTCTCCATAAATATGGAAAGTCCAAACATAAAAGTTATGGTGTTTCTTCCTACGAGTTCAACCATATAATTTATGTAAACTAAAAGTCAAAGATCAAATATAATTTTACTTGCCCTAATTTGAAACCTAACTTTTACAGAAATTTCAAATCAAAAATTCTCTATACACAGTTAATATAAATGAAAACTATGAACATGGTTAGCTTTAGGGCAAGGATATCTACATTTTTCTTTCACAAATCAGGACCAAATGATGCTTGTATTAAGAGATAGAAGTTTGAGTTTTTACCTCTTTCAGTTGAGATCATGAATGGAGTTTGGGCAAGTTTTGAGAAAGCCTGAGGATCTGTTTAGCTTGCCTGGACCTCCCTGAGTGTATTACAATCCTTACTTTGTCTTGAAAGTCCCTGAATCTCCCTACTCAAGTCAACCTGCAAGCTTGATGTTTGAAAATGGTGGATAGAGGAGGAGGAGTTACAGTGAGGGAACAAGGGTCTGGATCACTTAGGTGTGATGTATATTAAGTGTTTAGGTGGTTAAAACTCAAAACGCACTAGTGGATTTGGAGATGGTTGAGTAAGGTTCAAAACTCTCAAGATATGGCAAATTTTCAATGGCAAAGTGTTTGGGAGTGTTTCTGAGTCTTAGCATTCATGTGTTATGTTGCAATACATTTGTGTATATGTATGGAAAAGGTTAGAGATCAACTCCACTCTAGATTTCTGAGTTATAGCATTTTGGCTCTATAACTTGCTTTTGAAGAAAAGTGAGGAGACAAGTCCCTAAGTTTGTACAAGTATGATATGAGTTGGTAGAGGCTTCAGGAAAGTTGCTTTTGATTTTTATTTTGCTTGTGTGCAGAGAAAACAATTGAGAGGATCAAGAAGTTGACAAAGGCAAAAGTAGTGCTTTATCAAAATGGAAATGGCAACTTTGTGCCAAAAATGGAATTGTTCTTGTACAATGCATTCAATGCTTGGCTTAAAGCTTCCAATATCTGTGAAAACATTTAATTATGGAGTGAGAAACAAGTTTGAGGCCTACAAAGGAAATATTATGCAGCCTAGGCTTGGATTTGAATTTTTGTTCATCATGAAATGGCTTGAAATCAAAGTGATAAATCACCAACTTCATCTCTTCAATTCTCTCTACTCAAGAATGATCTTAAGGATTTCTTGGACATTTTGGAAAGCTTGCAATGTTCTCTACAACTCATATTTGAATTGATTTTGAAAATTCCCTTTGGAACTATGTGAAAAGTTGCCATGAAGTTAGGTCAAAAATCTGCCTAACTAGGGCAAAATTTCACTAAGTTATTTTAGTTCATGAGCATGTATTCACAAAATTATATCTTGAGATCCAAGCATTTTTAGGAGAAATTGTGTGAAGCGAAGTTGTAGATTTCACTGAGATCTACAACTTTCATGTTGGAAGTTTCTTTTGAATCATCTTGCATCATGGTGAAAATTTGGCTCAAAGTTGAGAAAAAATAAGAAATTTTCTATACTTAGAAAATTTTCTAAGTTAAGAAATTTCAACTTTTCAAAACAAAATCTTGAATCCTTGATTTCTTGATGAACAAGTTTCACATTTTGACATGTTTTGATAAATTATGATCTTTGGCACTTGATTTTGACCAAAAAGTCAAAGTTTGACTTTTCAGTGTACAATTGACTTTTGATCAGTTGACTGAAAAAATCATCTGTCAATCCAATGGATTTGTAATATTTTGAATCATGCTATTAGGTCAAAATGATGTAATTGAACTCTTGAAAGCATGCTTCAAACCAATTGATCATTTGCTAGGTCAAAAATCAGAAATTGCCCTTTCCCAGTCAAAACCCTAATTTTGACCATTTTGCCCTTTTGATGATTTGATCAAATTTCTTGAGGAATTGTGGTCCAAACTTGATAAAATGATACATGTGAGTCTAATATGTTTATTTGGATCAAAAATTATGAAGTTTGACTGTAAATTGGCCATGATTGACTTTTTTCCCCAATACAGTTGATTTTTAGGTCAACTGTCCAATTGACTGATCAAAAAATGTGATTCAAGGCTTGAAACTTGACATGAGTAATCTTGGGGGTCCCTAATGATCCTTGAAAGTCATATGAAGTATTGATAGTCCAAAAATCCTTGTGCAAACACAAACCCTAAATTTGGTCATCAGTGCATGAGGAGATGTCTTGAGCTGGTCAAACCCTAATGCAGTATTGAGTCAAAGAGATCTTGTGAGGAAGTTCTTGATAAGTGAGATGGCAAATTTTGGGGTACAACAGCTTCCCCTGTTCAATCTTCTTAAACCTGAAGAGATAGACTGGCGAGTTTTGCCATTCGTAACTCGAAGGTGGAAGATGATTGGACACTAGAGTGGTCAGAAATTTACACTCGCTGATGTGAAGGTTGAGGGAATGGGCTTAAAGATGCCATTTAGAGAGGTGATAGAAAGCTGTGGGAGATGGGCTTAAAGATGCCATCCAGAAGTGATTGTCGAATTGTAATTTGTAAGCTGGAAAAATGAATACTAGAATGGCGTCTGTGTCTGGAGCGTATATGTACTGTATCTGGAAGCTGAATTTCAATGAGTATCGGGATGGCATTCGTGTTTGGAGCGTATCTGAACTGTATCAAAAGGTTAAAATCTCAATGAGTATCAGAATGGCATCCATTCTTGGAGCGTATCTGAATTGTATCTGAATAGTTGAATCTGAATGAGTATCAGAATGGCATCCGTGTTTGGAGCATATCTGAACTGTATCTGAAGGTTGAAATCTGAATGAGTATCAGGATGGCATCCGTGTTTGGAGCGTATCTGAATTGTATCAAAAGGTTGAATCTGAATGAGTATCAGGATGCTATCCATGTCTGGAACGTATCTGAATTGTATCTGAAAGTTGAGTCTGAATGAGTATCAGGATGACATCTGTGTCTGGAGCATATCTGAACTGTATCAAAAGGTTGAAATCTCAATGAGTATCAGGATGACATCCGTGTCTGGAGCGTATCTGAACTGTATCAAGTTTTGAACACTATTAGGTGTTAATCTTATCCTGAAAAGGGTAAAATGTTAGCTAAAATGCAAAGTCATGTTGCATGAAATGTATGAGGTAAGGCATTTTGTTTATCAATGTTTATGATATATGGATGCAATGTATGAGTATGTGAGTTAATTTGTTGCATTGTTGTTGGATTGAGAAAAATAAATCCCTGAATGTTGCTGAGGATATATAAGTCTTCATGTTTTAAAGTTGAAGTGTTGGTGAATTTCTGCCGAGAGAAATAAACTCTATTGTAAGGGAAATGCCATGTACTGCTTGTAAAATCCTATTGGGGAATCTTGAGAATCTTGACGACTTCTACTGGGGATCAATAATTTTAAGCTTTGTTCCGCTGGGGATTTAAACTACGTACTGTAGGGGTTACTTATGGAATAGATTAGAGATATTTTCCTATCCTTTCCACCCATCAGTAATTGCCTTTTTCATTTTGTTTATTTGTAAGCAGTAATTATGCTCAGATGCATATGTTCAACAATGAATCAATGGACGTTTTTGTAAACAAAACAAAAGCGTAAAGACAAATAGTTTTTGCACTTTCAAAGGGATATCTTTGTATTGACTTTGAGTAAGTATTTTTTGTACAAGGAGACAAACATTCTAATAAGAGAATGTTGTCGTAAAAAAGAAAAAATTGATACAAAGAAAAGATAACTATGTGTAATAATCCCATGGGGTTTCCATTCTGCTATAGCCTTCGTATTTCTGAGCATCTTGTCTATTTGTTGCCTCGTCCGAAGATGATTGAATTGATTAGAACCTCTGAGTTTATCAGTGGAAGCCAAAGGTTGTCCGTAAAGTGATCCAACGGGATATAGTCATACGCTTAAATTCCCTAACTTTTTCCTGGACCACCCTTTCAAGTTTTCAGTCCACGGGGAAACCCTTTTTTGCCCAAGTCGCCCTTTCGGGTTTTCAACTTGCCGGGTGTACAGATTTTTTTTGTTTTATCCCTAACTTTTACCCGAAACTTTTTGGTTCACCGGGATGCCCTTGTTTTGCCTAGGCATGTCAACCTAGCGGGTCTCTTATACGTAGTATCTTTTGACTATGTCCGCGTTCACAGGGTGTGGCAGATCTTCGCCATCCATGGTGGTCAAGATCATTGCCCCACCAGAGAAAATGTTTTTGATTATAAATGGTCCTTCATAGGTAGGAGTCCATTTGCCCCTGGGATCACCTTATGGTAAGATGATGTGTTTGATCACTAGGTCTCTGACTTGATACACTTGGCGTCTGACTTTCTTGTTGAATGCCTTGATCATCCGTTTTTAATACATTTGACCATGTCAAACAGCAGCAAGTCTCTTCTCATCAATCAAGTTCAGTTGATCAAGTCGAGTCTGGATCCAATCGTCTTCGTTCAACCCTGCATCCTTCATAATCCTTAGAGAGGAGATATGTACCTCAATAGGCAAGACGGCTTCCATGCCGTATACCAAAGAATAGGGTGTTGCCCCAGTTGATGTACGAGTCGTGGTACGATATCCATGGAGAGCGAATGGTAACATCTCGTTCCAGTCTTTATATGTGACTGTCATTTTCTGTATGATCTTTTTAATGTTCTTATTTGCAGCTTCGACAACACCATTCATCTTCGGCCGATAGGGGGAAGAATTGTGATGTTGAATCTTGAATTGCTCGCACAATATGGCGATCATAGTGTTGTTGAGATTTGTACCATTATCAGTGATGATCCTTTCTGGGATACTGTACCGGCAAATGAGATTTTGCTTGATGAAACGGGCAACAACATTCTTGGTAACGGAAGCGAAGGAAGCTGCCTCAACCCATTTTGTAAAATAATCAATGGCCACTAAGATGAAACGGTGTCTGTTGGAGGCTGTCGGCTTGATTTCCCCAATCATATCAATCCTCCACATAGCAAAGGGCCAAGGAGCTGTCAAGACATTCATAGGAACCCGAGGTACGTGCATCTTGTCAGCATAGATCTGACACTTATGGCAGGTTCGAGAGTGTTGATAGCAATCTGCTTCCATGGTAGACCAGTAATAGCCTACCTGTAGGATTTTCTTTGCCATCGTATGCCCACTGGAATGGGTGCCAAAAGTGCCTTCGTGCAATTCGGCCATGATCCTTTCAGCTTCAACCTTATCTACGCATCGTAGCAACACAGAGTCATGATTGAGTTTGTACAGGATGCCATTACTAAGGAAGAATTTAGCAGAGAATCTCCTTAAGAACTTCTTATCATTGATTGAAGCTCCCTCTGGATATTCTTGAGCCTCGAAATACCTCTTGACTTCGTGAAACCAAGGTTGGTCCACTGCTTCTTCAGTATTAATCTCGTGACAGTGTGCTGGTTCATCCATTCCTTCAATGGTGATCTGGGGAGCCTCGTTATCGCAGTTAAGTTTAAACATAGATGACATTGTGGCTAGAGCGTCTGCTAGCTAATTTTCTTCTCGTGGGAAATGCTCGAAGGTAATCTTCTCAAAATGTGGTAGCAATGTCAAAACACGTTCTTTGTAAGGGATAAGGTTTGGGTATTTGGTGTCCCATTCCCCTTTGATCTAACTGATGACCAAAGCTGAATCTCCAAACACATCTAAGGATTTGATTCCCAAGTCTATGGCAGCTCTGAGACCGAAGATGCACGCTTCGTATTCTGCCATGTTGTTTGTACAATTGAAGCAAAGTCTGGAAGTAAAGGGAGTATGACACCCTTCTGGAGATATGAGTACAGCACCAATACCATTGTCGAGTGCATTGGAGGCTCCATCAAAGAACATGGTCTACCGGGATCCTTGTTCAGGTCCGTCACATGGCCTGAATTCTTCACAGTTGTCTAGTGTCATGATGTCTTCATCCGGAAAATTGAACTTCATGGATTGGTAGTCTTCTACAGCTTGGTGAGCAAGTTGATCGGCTAATATACTGCCCTTTATAGCTTTCTGGGTAGTATATTGTGTGTCATATTCTGTCATGATCATCTGCCATCTCGCTATTCTCCCAGAAAGAGCAGGCTTCTCGAAGATGTATTTTATCGGATCCATCTTAGATATCAATAAGGTAGTATGAGTCAGCATATATTGTCTTAGCCAGCGAGCAGCCCATGCCAGAGCGCAGCAAGTTTTCTCGAGCAGTGAATATTTGGTTTCATAGTCGGTAAACTTTTTGCTCAGGTAATAAATAGCGTGCTCTTTTCAGCCAGACTCGTCATGCTTCCCCAATACACACTCCATTGAATTTTCTAAAACAGTCAGATACATGATCAACGGTCTTCCCTCGACTGGTGGCATCAACACAGGAGGCTCTTGTAAGTATTCTTTGATTTTGTCAAAAGCAACTTGGCATTCAGCATTCCATTTGACCACTTGATCTTTCTTCAATAGCTTGAAGATTGGTTCACAAGTAGCTGTCAGGTGAGAGATGAATCTGGAAATATAGTTCAAACGCCCCAAGAATCCTCTGACTTCCTTCTCAGTACGAGGAGCAGGCATCTCTTGTATTGCTTTAACTTTAGCAGGATGGACCTCAATACCTTTGTTGCTGACGATAAAGCCTAGGAGTTTACCAGACCGTACCCCAAATGTGCATTTGTTTGGATTCAACCTCAGCTTGTACTTCTTCAGTCTCTCAAACAGTTTTTGTAAGTGATCAAGATGCTCCTCTTCTGTTTGAGATCAAGCTATCATATCATCCACATAGACCTCTATTTAGTGATGTATCATGTCGTGAAATAGAGCTACTGTGATACGGTGGGAGAACTGACTTGAGGTTTTGCGTTTGTGTTCGCAAATGTTTCGGTTTAGCAAGAGTCGCCACCGACTTTTTATTTTATCCAAAGGAAAGGTCAAAAAGCACAGGAAAGACCTTTGAGATGTTTTCTTGGGTTCGGGGGGTAGATTATGAAAAGGGAAGGTGCTAGCACCCTTTTCATACATGGTTTTCCATGGGCTCTTAGTTACTTGTTTAGATCACTTGCTTTTGCTTTTCAATTGTTTGAAATGGTGCTTTGTGTGTGGTTTTGAAAATGTTTTGAAAAGAGGCCTTGTCTAGGCAACCTTTGTAACAATTCTTGTTTGAATGTTTTACAAAGGTGTTTGTCTTTTGAAAAGATGTTTCAATGTTTGAAAGTTTGTTTTGGGAAAATGTTTTGAAATTGTGTGTTTTGAAATTAGCAAGGATGTTTTGCAAGTTTGATCAAGTAACTAGGAGTTGTCTACCCTACTCAAAGATTTTTCCTACACATTTTTAACCCTTTGACAGTGTTGTTTTACCATTGTATTTGGTAAACAACCTTGTGTTTGGATGTTAAACGGGACAGGCGCGGGTCATCGTATGGCCATGATAACAATATTGCCAAGTATCTTAGCAAGTTTTTTGAGGGACTGGATCATTTTGTATAGGCAACCAAGATAGCATCATCGAGGGACTATGATCTTTTTGTTTCGATTTTGTTTTTCCAAGACACCTAGCATGCATACCATGGCCATTTTAAAGGCAACAAGTGGATGAAACCCTAGGGGTGCTTGTGTGCATTGTGTTGTTATTTTCATGCATTTTTTGTCTTGTATTAGTCAAGTTATTTGTTTGATTTTGGATTTTTGCATACAAACCCTAATCTTTCTATCATGCATATTTGAAAGTAATAAAGTGCGTAAAAAAAATAAACCTACAATTATTACAACATGATTATGGGGAGAGGGGTACAAGTTTGAATAGGGGGGTATTTGCAAGAAAATAAAACCCTAAGATTATTACAACCATATCGAATTCTTTGTACAAATAATAAATAGGTAAATATTTAAATGGACAATTAAATAAATATGCAATATATTATAAATATGCAAAAAGTGTTTTTTTGTATTATTTTTATGTATGTAAAAATAAATTATTTTTGTATAAAAAAAAAGAGAAAATAAAAGATTATTTTTATTAAGGGTGAAAACCCTAATTTTTTTGGTTTAAAATATATATATATTATAATATTTATTTATGTACAAGAAAATAAAATAAAATATATATAAATGTTTAGAAAATTAAATATGTGAGAAAAATATTATTTAAGTATATAAATAATAAAAATAAAAATATGATATTTTTTGTACTATTTACAAGTTTTTATTTAAGAAAATAAAGGTATATTATTTAATAAACTATTTTTATGCTAGAAAAAATAATAAAAAATAATAAAATAAAATATGAAAATTCATGAAAATATTTTTGGTAATTTTTAATGTTTAGAAAAATAAAATAAAGTCAGAAATGAAAAAGAAATAGAAAAATATGCAAAAAAAGTAAACAAATGGGCTGAGGGGTGCAAATAACAGAAATGAGGGTGTCAAAAGCAAACCAGGACCAAGCCCAGCCCATATCACTTCATCTCTAACCTCTGGCCAAACAAAAATGCGCGCTTGTACTCAAAACTGGAAATCATGCATTTGTGCTTAAAAATAAAAACTTGCAACATGAAAGTTATAGAGCATGATCATACGATTCTAACCATATAAAAAACTTAATCTAACTCTCAAAGACCAGAGAGAATTTCTCTGGCCCTAATTTCTAACCTATTTTTTTCAGAAAGTTCATCATTCAAATTCTCCCAACATAGTTAACTTAAATGAAATTTATGCATATGTGTAGCTTAAGGGCAATGAGTACTACATTTTTTATTCACAAACCTAAGCCTAATGTTTCCTAAATAGAGAGATAGAAGTTTGAACTTTACCTGTTTCAGTTGAACTCGAGTATAGAAATGTAAGGGTTTTCAGTGAGGCCTGGGATGCTGGTGAGCTTGCTTGAAGTTCCTTTGAGCTTTCCCAATGCCTAGCTAGCTTTGAACTTGCTTGAATAAGCTTGTAGAAGTCAACCTGCACAGTCAGAATTCAAGAATGGTGAAGCTTGAAAACAAGGTTACAGTTGCTGGCCAATGGTTGGGATAGCTTAGGTAGGTTGTATGGAGTGTGTTGGAAGAGGTTTGGGGCAAAACGCACGAGTGGTTTGTGATTTGGAAACCAAAATGCAGAAGTTGCCATGTTTTCCAAGAAAATGTAATTTTGGTGTTTTGGAAGGTTTGAGAAGTGGTTAGCTCGTGCTTATGACTTATGTGATATGCAAAACTTGTTTGAAATGGTTACAACAATTGGTTATATCAGATTGCAAAGATCTTGACCTTTTGTAAGGTTTCTTGGTTTTGAAGCAAAAGTGTGAAGTGACCAAGGGCAGGCCTGTACAGGCTAGCTTCAAGCATGCACAAAGTTGTTGTACCTTTGCCTAAGTTTATGGAGTTGGTTTGCTGCAAAGGAATGGGTTCAAGGCTCAAGGGAAACAAAAATGCATAAAGTGAACTTTATTAAAATGGCATTGTTAACTTTTTGCCATTTTTGGATTAATCCTTTGTGTAATCTTCCATTGATTAGAACAATGGATTAACCCATTGAGTTTGCATTCAATTTTTGAATGCGGAATGGTTTAGATACCTGTAAGCAAGTACAAACAAAGCTGGACAGAAATTGCAACTTGTAGCAACATGAAAAATGCCATGGATCAAAGTGATATTTTTCCAAATTCAAACCTTCGATTCTCCCTAACCACAAATGATTTTGGAGAATTCTTGGACATTTTGGAAAGCTTGTAACATGTTCTACAATCCATCTTTGAAATGAATTTTGAAATTCCAATTGGAACTAGGTGAAAATTGCCATGAAGATAGGTCAAAATCCTGCCTAAACTAGGGCAAAATTTCACTAAGTTAAAAGTTCCATGGACCCTTATTCCAAAAATCATAACTTGAGATCCAAGCATCTTTTTGGAAAACTTTGTGAATCAAAGTTGTATATTTTGTGGAGGAATACAACTTTCATGTTGGAAGTTTTGTTTGAATCCAATTGCATCATGGTGAAAATATTGGGCAAAGTTGAGGAAAAATAAGAAAATTTCATAACTTAGAAAAATTCTAAGTTATGAAATTTTTCAATCTTAAACCCTAATTTGCAAAATTAAGTTTCTTGGTGAACAAATTTCGTGTTTTGACACATCTTGATGAAAAATGACCTTTGGCACTTGACTTTGACCAAAATGTCAAAGTTTGACTTTTTAGTGTACAGTTTGATTTTTGATCAGTTGACTAGAAAATTCATCTGTCAATCCAATGCATTTGGGATCTCTTGAACCTTGTGATTATGTCCAGATGATGCCATTGAGTCCTTGAATCCATGTTTGAACCCAATTTTCCATTGGCTAGGTGAAAATCAGAAATTGCCATTCTGCAGTCAAAACCCTAAAAATGACCATTTTACCCTTTTGATGATCTGATCAAATTTCTTGAGGAGTTGTGGTCCAAACTTGATCAAATGGCTCATATGAGTCTATAATGTTGATGTGGATCAAAAATTATGAGGTTTGAATGTAAATTGGCCACAGTTGACTTTTCCCCCAATACAACTGATTTTTAGGTCAACTATCCAATTGACTGGGCAAAAATTTGATTCAAGGTTTGAAACTTGAGATGAGCAATCTTAGAGGTCCAACATGAAGTATGAAAGTCACATTGAGCATTGAAAGTCCAAAAATCCTTGTGCAAACTCAAACCCTAATTTTAGGTCAATAGTGCAAGGAGATGTCTTAAGCAGAGCAAACCCTAGCTTGGTCTTGAGTTCAAAGAGTCTTGTGAGGGGAAATCTTGATAAAATGAGAGGGAAAATTTTGGGGTACAACAGCTGCCCCTGTTCAATCTTCTTGAACCTGAAGAGTTAGATTGGCGAGTTTGCCTTTCGTGACTCGAAGGTAAAAGAGGATTGGACACTAGAGTGCCCGTAAATTTGCACTCTTCAGAGTATAGTTGAGGGAATGGGCTTAAAGATACCATTTGGAGATATGATAGAATCTTGTCGGAGATGGGCTTAAAGATGCCATCCAAGAATGTTTGTTGAATTGTAAGTTATAGGTGAGTGTCATAATGGTATCCGTGTCTGGAGCATCTCTGAGCTGGGGATCTGAAAAAGCAATAGAATAGCATCCGTTTATGGAGCATCTATACTGTTTTCTGAGCCTTGAATTTGAATAAGCAATAGATTAGCATCTGTGTCTAGAGCATCTCTAGGTTGTTTTCAGATTGTATACTGGTAGCTTGTTAATCTTATCCTGAAAAGGGTAAAATATTAGCTGAAACACAAAGTTGTGTTGCATGAAATGTATGATGCAATATATGTGTTTTATCAATTTTTATGATATATGATTGTAATGTATGCGCATGTAAGCTAATTAGCTGTCTTGCTGAGGAAAATAAATCCTTGATAGTTGGAGACTCAAATCTTTGGCTGCTGAAGATGAGAAATCCTTGCTGACTGCTTGGGGATATGAGAATCCTTGGCAACTCACCGGGGATTATATGATGATAATCCTTACTAGGTGGGGTGTGACACAGTGGGAGAACTGACTTGGGATTTTGCGTTTGTGTTCGCAAATGTTTCGGTTTAGCAAGAGTCGCCACCGACTTTTTATTTTATCCTAAGGAAAGGTCAAAAAGCACAGAAAGACCTCTGAGATGTTTTCTTGGGTTCGGGGAGTAGATTATAGAAAGGGAAGGTATTATCACCCTTTCTATCCATGGTTATCCATGGGCTCTTAGTTACTTGTTTAGATCACTTGCTTTGCTTTTCAATTGTTTGAAATGGTGCTCTTCAATTGTTTGAAATGGTGCTTTGTGTGTGATTTGGAAAGGTATTTTGAAAAGAGGCCATCGTTGTGGCAACCTTTGTAATGATTCTTGTTTGAATGTATACAAAGGTGTTTTTGTCTTTTGAAAAGTTTTCAATGTTTGAAAGTAGGGTTTTGAAATTGTGTTGTGAAATGTGTTTGAAAATAGCAAGGATGTTTTTTGCAAGCTTTTGATCAAGTAACTAAGAGATATCTACCCTAATTTAATCAAAGATCTTTCTTATGTTTTTAACCCTTTTAACAGTGTTGTTTCACCATTGTATTTGGTGAACAACCTTGTGTTAGGATGTTAAACGGGACAGGCGTGGGTCATCGTATAGACCATGATAGCAATTATGTCAAGTATTTTTGGCAATTTTCTTGAAGGACTTGATCATTTTGTTTAGGCAACTCAGATAGCGTCCATCGAGGACTATGATCTTTTGTTTTATTTTTGTTTTACCAAAGTACTTAACATGCATACCATGGCCCATTTTTAAAGGCAACAAGTGGATTGTAACCCTAGGGTGCAAGTGTGCATTGTGTTTGTTTTTTCATGCATTTTGTCTTTGATTAGGTCAAACTATTTGTTGTTTTGATTTTGCATACAAACCCTAATTCTCTAATCATGGCATAATTGAAAGCATTAAGTGCGTAAAAATAAATCTAAGCTATTACAACTTTGATATAGGGAGGGGGGTACAAATTTGAATAGGGGATTATTTTGCAAGAAATTAAAACCCTAAATTATTACAACCAAATTGAATTTACAATGCATAATATTTAAATGGCAATATTAAATAACACAATAAATAAATATTAAATAAAAATGTATTATGCAAAAAAGTTTTTATGTATGCAAAGTATTTTTAAATGTAAAGAAAGAGGTGTAAAGAAATAAAATAAAAAAGAATTGATTTTATTTATAAAGGGGTAAACCTAATTTTTCTTAAGAAAATGATATTATATATTATTTATATACAAAAATATATTAATATGTACAAAAATAAAATATATTGAAAAAAATGTTTTTTTTAGTATAAAATAAAAATAAAAATAAAAATGTACTATTTTTGTATTTTTAATCTATGTTTTCAATAAAATAAAGTATATATGTATATATATATATATATATATATATATATATATATATATATATATTATATATATATTATATATATATATATATATATATATATATATATATATATATATAATATATATATATATATATATATATATATATATTATATATATATATATATATATATATATATATATATATATATATATATATATATAATATATATATATATATATATATATTATATATATATATATATATATATATATATATATATATATATATATATATATATATATATATATATATATAATATATATATATATATATATATATATATATATATATATATATAATATATATATATATATATATATATATATATATATATATATATATATATATATATATATATATATATATATATATATATATATATATAATATATATATATATATAGTATATATATATATATATATATATATATATATATATATATATTAAATATATTAAATGTGTATAAAAATAAGATAAAATATTTACAAAAAATATATATATTCAAGAAAATATTTTCAATGTGGATAAAAAAAAGAAATGAAAATAAAAGTATTTTTCTTTCATTATTTTCAAGTTTTAATAAACAATATAAAGTATTTAAACATTTTAATGTTAGAAATAATTAAAATAAATACCAAATAAATGTAAAAATTTATGAAAATATTTTTTAGGCATTTTTTATGTTTGAAAATAAAATAACAAAGTCAGAAATGAAATAAAAATGCAAAAATAATAAAAATACAAAGAAATGGGCCAGGGGGTGTGAAACTGAAAAAGAAGGTGTTAGAAGCAAAAAGTCAAGCCCAGCCCATCAGCTTCATCTTCTTCCTCCAGCACTGTGAAAAACGCGCGCTTGCTACACAAACTCGTATCTCCTGCATTTGTGATCTTTTGACAAAACTCAAAACATGAAACTTGTAGAGCATCAAACCATGATTCTAACCATATAAAAAACTTAATCTAACTCTCAAAGACCAGAGAGAATTTCTCTGGCCCTAATTGCTAACCTAGTTTTTTCAGAAAGTTCATGGATGAAATTCTCCTAGCACGATTAATATAAATGAAAACTGAGCATATATATGGTTTCAGAGCAATGAGTACAACATCTTTTATTCACAAAACTAAGGCTAAATGTTCCTAAATAGAGAGATAGAAGTTCATGAAAAACCTGTTTCAGTTGGATTCGAGTTGGACAATGCAACAACTTTCAGTGAGGCCTGAGGTTCTTTTGAGCTTGCTTGATGTTCCCTGAACCTTTCCCAATGCTTAGTTTATTTTGAAATGGCCTGAATCAACCTCTAGAAGTCAACCTGCATAAGCTTGAAACAGAAATGGTGAACACTGTAAATGGAGTTACAGTTGGCAATGGAGGTTTGGGACAACTTGAGTGATTTGAATGGAAGGTATTGGAACTGATTGCAAGCAAAACGCACGAGTGGAATGTGATTTGGCTTGTGATTTGCAGGTCCTGCTCTGTTTTGCAAGAAAATGTGGTTTTTATGCACAAGGGGGTTTGAGAGGTGAAAGGCTCGTGTTTCTGGCTTACAAGGATATGCAAAACTTGTTTGAAACCTTGGCTTTAGTTCATTTTATCAGATGTGTGAGTTATGGACTTTTGACAAGTTAACTTGTTTTGAAAGAAAAGTGTGAAGTGAAATGAGATAGGCCTGTACAGGCTATCTCCAAGCATGCACAAGCTTCTTGTACCTTTTCCTAAGTTTGTGGAACTTGTTTGCTGCAAAGAAAGAAGTCCAAGGCTCAAGAAAAACAACTTTGCAAAAGTTATGCTTTATGAAAATGGAAGTGTGATCTTTATGCCCAAAATGGAATTATTCATTGTATAATACTCCCTTGATCAGAACAATGCCTCTAACCAATGTATTTGCATTCAATTTTTGAGTGTAAATTGGTTTAGAGACCTGTAATCAAGTACAAAGCTATCTTGGTCAGATTTTGCAACTTGTATGAACATGTATTGGCCATGGTTACAAAGTGAGTTTTTGCCAACTTCAAGCATTCGATTCTCCCTAACCACAAAGGTGTTTAAGGAGTTCTTGGACAATTTGGAAAGCTTGCAACATGTACTATAATCCATCTTTTAAATGCAACTTGAGACTCCAAGTGTAACTATGTGAAAAAATGGCCAAGAAGATGGGTCAAAATCCTGCCTAACTAGGGCAAAAATTTCTCTAAGTTAAAAGTTTTAGGGACCCTTGTTCCAAAAATCATAACTTGAGATCCAAGCTTCTTTTGAGAAAACTTAGTGAATCAAAGTTGTAGACTTTGTGGAGGACTACAACTTTCATGTTGTAAGTTTTGTTTGAATCCATTTGCATCTTGGTGAAAAAATGGGACAAAGTTAGGAAAAATTAAGAAAATTTCATAACTTAGAAAATTTCTAAGTTATGAAATTTTTCAATTTCAAACCCTAATTTGCAATTTTGGGTTTCTTGATGAACAAGTTTCATAATTTGACATATCTTGATGAAAAATGGCCCTTGGCACTTGATTTTGACCAAAAAGTCAAAGTTTGACTTTTCAGTGTATAGTCAAATTTTGATCAGTTGACTGAAAAATTCATATGTCAATCCTATGCATTTGAGATCTTTTGAACTTGTTGAATAGGTCAAGATAATGTAATTGAGTCCTTGAGTCCATGGTTGAGCTTGATTTGCCATTGGCTAGGTCAAACAGTCAAAAATTGCCTTTGTACAGTCAAAACCCTAAAAATGACCATTTTGCCCTTTTGGTGATCTGATCAAATTTCTTGTGGAATTGTGGTCCAAACTTGATCCAATGGTTCATATGAGTTCACAATGTTGATGTGGGTAAAAATTCATGAGGTTTGATTGTAAATTGGCCACAGTTGACTTTTTCCCCAATACAGCTGATTTCTAGGTCAATTGTCCAATTGACTGAGCAAAAATTTGATTCAAGGCTTGAAACTTGGCATGGACAAACTTATGAGTCCAACATGAAGTATGAAAGTCAATTTGCGCATTGAAGGTCCAAAAATCCTTGTGCAACCTCAAACCCTAATTTTAGGTCAACAGTGCAAGGAGATGTCTTGAGCAGAGCAAACCCTAGCTTGGTCTTGAGTTCCAAGAGTCTTGTGATGAGAAAATATTGATAAAATGAGAGGGAAAATTTTGGGGTACAACACTGGGGAATAAGGAAGACTCTGATGGCTTCTGCGAATAAATGAGAATCTTTAATCTGCTAGGGGAATTAAAAAAAATTCTGATGAATTCATGTTGGGTAGCAATGAAGACTCTGGCAATTTCACTGGGGAATTAAGAATGAGAATCTTCATTATGTTGGGGAGTAAAAGCTCTGTGGGGAGTAGCTATACTGCTGGAGAGTAAGCTATCCTGTTGGAAAGTAAGTTCTGGACCCTGGGGGAAAAGCTTACTGCCGGGGATTAGCTATCCCGCTGGGGAGAACAGGAGCTTGGGTTGTATGCCAATCTTCTGGGGTTTTCAAGAATGAGAATCTTCATTCTGTTAAGGATATCAGGAGTTTGGGTGTATTTCAATCTTCTGGGGTTTCAAGAATGAGAATCTTCATTCTGTTAAGGATATCAGGAGTTTGGGTGTATGTCAATCTTCTGGGGTTTCAAGAATGAGAATCTTCATTCTGTTAAGGATATCAAGAGTTTGGGTGTATGCCAATCTTCTGGGGTTTCAAGAATGAGAATCTTCATTCTGTTAAGGATATCAGGAGTTTGGGTGTATGCCAATCTTCTGGGGAGTTATCCTCGGTTGGGGATAAAACAAAGTTTAATTGTTATCTGGTTGACTCTCAGACTTTAAGACAACTTGTTGGGGAATTTGGAGAAACTGAATGGTTTCTGCTGTAGATTGATAGTCTTAGCTCCGTTAGGGATCTTAATGACATGATGATTTGATTGTGTATGGGAATTTGACTCCGCTGGGGAAGAAGGTTTCATCTTCGCTGAGGGTCTGTAGTTCAAAGTTTTGCTCCGCTGGGGATTGGGAGTTTGAAAACTTAACTCTGGTGTGGATTTTGAAATTTGACTCCGTCGGGGATATGTATTTCAAGGTTTTAGCTCCATTGGGGGATCTAGATGACATACTGCAGGGGATTTCTCCCAGAATAGCCTAAAGACGTCTTCTTATACTTTCAACCTATCAGTAATTATTCTTTCTTATTTTGTTTATTTGTAAACACGTGATTATATTCAAATGCGTATGCTCATTAAATAAATCATTGGACGTTTTCAAATAAAACACAAGTGTAAAAAGAAAGAAAACGCAAATAGTTTTCTGCGCTTTGAAGTATCTTTGTATTAACTTTGCGTAAGTATTTTGTACAGAGGAAACAGGCATCCTAGTAAGAGAATGTTGTCATAAAAATTGAAAAATTTTATACAAAGAAAGATGGCTATGTGTAAAAAAATTCCATGGGGTTCCTATTCTGCTATAGCCTTCGTAACTCTGAGTATCTTGTCCATTTGTTGCTTCATCCGCAGATGATTGGATTGATCAGAAGCCTAGAGCTTGTCTGTGAAGATATTGTCCTTAAAGTGATCCGACGAGACATAGTCATACGCTTTAATTCCCTAACTTTTGCCTGGACCGCCCTTTCGGGTTTTTGATCCACCAGGAAACCCTTTTTTGCCTAAGTCTCCCTTTCGGGTTTTCAACTTGCCGGGTGTACAGATTTTTTTGTTTATCCCTAACTTTTCCCTGAACCGCCCTTTCGGGTTTTCGATTCACCGGGATGACCATTTTTTCCCAAGTTGCCCTTTCAGGTTTTCAACTTGCCAGGTCGTTTATGCGTGGTATCTTTTGACTATGTCTGCGTTCACAGGATGCGGCAGGTTGTCGCCATCCATGGTGGTCAGGATCATTGCCCCTCTAGAAAAGATGTTTTTGATCACAAATGGTCCTTCGTAGGTAGGAGTCCATTTTCCCCTGGGATCACTTTGCGGCAAGATGATCCGCTTGATTATAAGATCTCCGACTTGATATACCTAGCGCCTGACTTTCTTGTTGAAAGCCTTGATCATCCGTTTTTGGTACGTCTGACCATGGAAAACAGTAGTAAGTCGTTTTTCATCAATCAAGTTAAGTTGGTCAAGCCGGGTTTGAATCCAATCATCTTCACTCAAACCAGCATCCTTCATGATTCTCAAGGAGGGAATCTGAACCTCGATAGGTAAAACAGCTTCCATGTCGTATACCAAAGAAAATGGTATTGCCCCAGTTGATGTGCGCGCCGTGGTACGGTACCCGTGCAGAGCAAATGGTAACATCTCGTGCCAGTCCTTGTAGGTGATTGTCATCTTTTGAATGATCTTCTTAATATTTTTGTTCGCGGCTTCGACAGCACCGTTCATCTTTGGCCGATAGGGAGATGAATTGTGATGTTGAATCTGGAACTGCTCGCACAAAGCAGTGATCATAGTATTGTTCAGGTTTGTACCGTTGTCAGTGATGATCCTGTCGGGGATACCGTACTGGCATATGAGGTTCTGCTTGATGAAGCGGGCAACCACATTCTTTGTAACGGAGGCGAAGGAAGCTACTTCGACCCACTTGGTGAAGTAATCAATGGCCACCAGGATGAAGCAATGTCCATTGGATGCTGTAGGCTTGATCTCTCCAATCATGTCGATTCCCCACATTGCGAATGGCCAAGGAGCTGTTAGGACATTGAGGGGAACTGGAGGTATGTGTACCTTGTGAGCATAGATTTGGCATTTGTGACAAGTACGGGAATGTTGATGACAATCAGCTTCCATGGTAGACCAGTAGTAGCCTTCCCTTAGAATCTTCTTAGCCATCGTATGCCCACTTGAGTGGGTGCCAAAGGTACCATTATGTAGTTCAGCCATGATCTGCTCAGCTTCAACCTTGTCCACATAACGGAGTAGGATGCAATCATGATTGCGCTTGTATAGGATACTATTTCTCAAGAAGAACTTTGCCGAGAACCTCCTTAAGAACTTTTTGTCATTTACTGAAGCTCCTTCAGGGTATTCTCGAGTCTCGAGATACCTTTTGACTTCATGAAACCAAGGTCGGTCCACTACTTCTTCGGTATTAATCTCGTGACAATGAGCAAGTTCGTCTATTCGCTCGATGGTGATTTGGGGAGCCTCATTATCCCAGTTAAGTTTAAACATGGACGACATTGTAGCTAGAGCATCTGCTAGCTGGTTCTCTTCTCGCGGGAAGTGCTCGAAGGTAATCTGCTCGAAGTGAGGTAGCAATGTCAAGACATGTTCTTTGTATGGGATGAGATTAGGATGTTTAGTGTCCCACTCTCCTTTGATTTGACTGATAACCAAAGCTGAGTCCCCAAACACAACCAAAGATTTGATTCCCAAGTCAATTGCAGCCATGAGACCAAAGATACAAGCTTCATACTCGGCCATGTTGTTGGTGCAGTTAAAGCAAAGTCTGGCGGTGAAAGGTGTATGGCAACCT
The DNA here is from genome assembly GCA_948472305.1 of Vicia faba. NCBI lineage: Eukaryota > Viridiplantae > Streptophyta > Magnoliopsida > Fabales > Fabaceae > Vicia > Vicia faba. The sequence goes on from OX451736.1 coordinate 1,632,344,068, forward strand.
TGTGGAGAAATTAGTATTGCGCTGATACCGTTGCCAAGTGCGTTGGAGGCACCATCAAAGTATAGAGTCCATTGGGATCCTTGTTCAGGTCCGTCATACGGTCTGTTATCTTCAATGTTGTCCAAAGTCATAATGTCCTCATCGGGGAAGTCAAACTTCATGGATTGGTAATCCTCGACAGCTTGATGAGCTAGATGGTCAGCTAGTACACTCCCCTTTATAGCTTTTCGGGTCGTGTACTGGATATCATACTCAGTCAGGATCATTTGCCATCTAGTTATTCTTTCGGATAATGCAGGCTTCTCGAAGATGTACTTGATTGGATCCATCTTAGAAATCAGTAGAGTGGTATGAGTCAACATATACTGCCTTAGCCGGCGAGCAGCCCATACCAAAGCGCAACAAGTTTTCTCGAGCAGTGAGTAGCGAGTCTCACAGTCGGTAAACTTTTTTCTAAGGTAATAAATGGCATTCTCTTTTCGGCCAGACTCGTCATGTTGGCCCAGTACGCACCCCGTTGAATTCTCCAGGACAGTCAGGTTCATGATAAGCGGTCTTCCTTCGATGGGAGGCATCAAGATAGGAGGTTCTAGCAAGTACTCCTTGATTTTATCGAAAGCAAATTTCCAGTCATCATTCCATTTAACCACCTGATCTTTCTTCAATGGCTTGAAGATTGGCTCACAGGTAGATGTAAGGTGAGAAATGAACCTTGCAATGTAGTTTAGGCGTCCCAAGAAACCTCTGACCTCCTTCTCAGTGCGAGGGGCAGGAATTTCTTGTATAGCTTTGACTTTAGCAGGATCAACCTCGATGCCTTTGTTGCTGACGATGAATCCCAAGAGTTTATCGGACCTGACTCCGAAAGTGCATTTGTTAGGGTTCAGTCTGAGCTTGTACTCCTTCAGTCTGACAAACAGCTTTTGCAAGTGGTCGAGGCGTTCTTCTTCTGTTTGTGAACGGGCTATCATGTCGTCTACGTAGACTTCAATCTCATGATGTATCATGTCATGAAACAAAGCTACCATGGCTCGCTGATAGGTTGCCCCAGTATTCTTCAGTCCTAATGGCATCTCTTTATAACAGAAGGTACCCCACTGTGTAATAAAAGTAGTGTTCTCCATGTCTTCAGGGGCCATTTTGATCTGGTTGTACCCTGAAAATCCATCCATGAAAGAAAATACCTTATGCTGAGCTGTATTGTCAACCAAGATGTCAATGTGCGATAATGGAAAGTCATATTTAGGGCTAGCCCTGTTTAAGTCTATGTAATCCATGCACATTCTCACTTTGTCGTCCTTCTTAGGCACAGGCACAATGTTAGCAACCCATTGTGGATAGGAAGTAACAGCAAGAAAACCAGCATTGAACTGCTTCATCACTTCAGCTTTGATATTTTCAGACATATCGGGCCTCATTCGGAGGACTTTCTGTTTGATTGGTGGATAGTCTTCTCTTGTATGGAGACGGTGAACCATAATATCTGTATCGAGTCCCGACATGTCTTCGTAGGACCAGGCGAAGATCTCAACATATTCATTCAACAGCTGAACTAGGCGCTCTTTTACATTTGGCTTTAGGTTGGCACCCACTTTAACCTCTTTTTTGTCTTCATCAGAACCCAAGTTGATTGTCTCTAACAGCTCTTCATGGGACAGAATAGCCCTTTCTTCCTGTTGTAGAAGTATAGCCAACTCTCCTGGCACCTCACAGTCTTCATCACCTTCGTATTCGGCATGATTGACCAGATCTTCAGAGTCACTGAAGGTCATAGCAGAATTGTCACCCATGGAATCCGGAATGGAAGGGTACCTGCATTTTGTGAGTGTGGGTGTGTGTAAGGGATAGCCACCTTTAAACAAATAAAATGTAAAAAGAAAGAAAATGAACACAAAAGTTTATATATGAAAACGCCCATGATTCATTAAAAATGGCATATGAAGATGAAAAATCAAACCCTTACAAATGGACCTATATGCCTCGGGTAAGGCACAAGGCAAAAGTGTACGAATTGTTTAAGAATTATTACAGACCAACAAAAATGTTCGAAAGATAAATTACTGATTTATGAAAGTAATGGGAACAAAGTCTTTTGCCTCCCAATTGTTCAGCCCTCCGTCAATAGTCGAGAAAATCCAGTCTTCAAAGTTTCTCTCATCTTCACCATCCTCCAAAGCATGAACTCCATGATGGGTGATCTTCAACGGTGGCCCTCCAGCCCGGGAGCATCGTACAGCCTTTTGAGCAGAAGCAGTGAAACCCAAGCCAAACTTATCTGTCTTGTAAGGAAAATCTGGCAGCTGACCCCATATTGTGCTTCCTCCTTCCTTAATCACAGCCTTCACATCTTTAAGGGATGACATCCGGGACACAGGTTTGGTAATGATGGGTACTGAAGTCATTGTCTTGGTTGTCTCCACTTCAGGAGAAACCTCTTCAAAGTGTTGGAAAGGGGTTTCTATGAATTCGCCATCTAACTCCATATAGAGGAAAGAATTAAGATGGCTTATCATATACTCCTCCTCGCCATAAACTATTATAATTTTCCCTTAGACTGGGTACTTGAGCATTTGGTGCAGAGAAGAAGTGACGGCCCCAGCATTGTGGATCCAAGGTCTTCCCAACAAGCAAGAGTAGGAGGGACGGATGTCCATCACATAAAATGTGGAGTTGAAAGTCTCTGTTCCCACTTTAATCGGGATGTCCACCTCCCCGTAGACCATCCTTTTAGAACCATCAAAGGCTCTGACAATGATATTGTTGGTGTTATACCCCAAAATTTGCCCTCCCATATTCTTCAAGAAATTGCCAAGCCAGGTCACAAAATTCCCCCAAGGGTTAGGCATTCAACAGTCTCCCATACAGTCAAAATTAGGGTTTGGGTTCTGATCAAGAAAATGAAGTTTTCAAAGGGCCAATCAAGTCTCATATGCTTACAAACATGGTCAAATATCCTCATATCAAGTTTCAAGACATTCAGCTCAAAATTGCACAGTCAAAACCCTAAATTGCACTACAGTCAACTGTAGGGGCAAAATGGTCATTTGGCAGTCAAAAGTTCAAATTTTTGGTCAACCTATCATTTTGAAGCCACAAACATCATTTGATCAATGCTTGATCATGATTCTCAAAATTTGGCTCAGAAATCATCAAAGATGCACAAGTTGCTATATTTGGACAGCTGAAAAAGTCAACTGAAATTGACCAGGGCATAACTTTCACATGGATTATCAGAAAAATTCCATCCAAAGCTCATTTTGAAGAGAAAGACATTTCCTACAACTCATCTTCATACTTCAAATCCAAGAAATGCTCTCACAAAAAGTTATCAATTTCAACATTATAGGTCATTTTCAAAAGTCAACAAAAAGGGACTTTAAGTCAAAGACCATAACTTGAGATTGGTAAATCAAAATGACATGGGACCAAAGGCATTGGTTAAAGGACTCAAAGACCCTTCCAAAATGTCCAAGAACATGTGAAAAGCTTAAAAATTGAGCAAGTTATGCCTTGTAGAAGTTGGGAAATTTTTGTGAAATGGCAAAAGTCAACTATCCTTGAAAATCCAATTTTGACAAAAGGGCCCCATTTTTCTCACTTTGTCCATCCTTGTCATGCCACACACGTGGCCCATGGTTGATTTCAAGACCAAATGTTGACTTTTTTATTTTATTTAATTTTTGATGATTTAATTCATTTTAATTCATTGAAAATTCAAGTAAAATTTAAAAATCAATGAAATGGTGTCATATGAACTTGGACAAGTTCTATGTATCATGAACCAACTCAAAAATCAGGCCAAGGTTCATTTACACACTAGGTCTAGGTTTTGGCTAGAAATTAGGAAAAAATGGTTAATGGACAAACCCTAAGGCCAATTCTCTAACAAGCATGAATTAAGGAGAGTTAGCAAGCCTATTCAATTCTATGATGATCACTGAGTCCAACCCTACCTAGAACATAGCAAAAAGCTCGCTGAAAAAGCCATTGGACATTTGAAATTTTGGCCATAAAATGCAAAACTGAAATCAGTGCTAGGGATCTTTTCAAGCTTTAATTTTTGTACCAATAGCTTCCTGAGACAATTTTGAACGTATCCCAAATCATAACATCTTCCAAAACTCCTTGAACTGGTATCCACGAGTCCAACTGCATCTTCAAAATTTTGAAATCATATAGCACGATTCAAGCACATTCTTGCAGTTTTTTTTAGATATTCATACTCATGATGAAGTTTCTGAGCTAACCCTTGCATTTAATTTCATTTTTGTGCCATGAATAAGAAATTGCCATTTTCGAATCCTAGGGTTACAGCTTTCTCAAATTAGGGATTTTGCCTAGGGGAAAAATTAGGGTCCCTGACTACCATGGTTGAACTCAGTACACCCAGACGAAGAAGAAGATACCATCGCGAACAATTTATGTAGCCTATATGGCTATTCGCTATTTTCTCATAGCATGTTTAAAACAACGTTTCAAAACCGTTGCCTTCTTTGTTTGTGTTTCAGGAAATTGGAAGGGACGATGGCGTGGCACAAGTGGATTGGATGAGTTTAAATTTGCGCGCGTTTAACTAAGCACTAACCATTTTCTTTTATATATTTTATTGACTATTATATGTTAAATGAAATCAACATAGCTCAGCTGGCCAAGACACGCGCATGTAACCACAATGACCTGGGTTCAAGTCCCAGGTCCTGCAAAAATTCAATATTATTTTTCCTTTCCAGGTTCCATGCAACGCTCACATTGATGCTCACCATACTCCATCAGGATTCAACCTCCACGTGTCCCAGGGCCTCAGATCCATGGCCAAGATGAAGAGTGCACCATACCTTCAGTCAAATGCATTACACTGGATCAAAAAAGTCAACAAATTCTCACAAATAACTGGGCCAGGCTTCTCAAAACTGCACCTCCAATTCTGGGGTCTACCCCCCCCCTGGTTCTATCTTTTTTTCTTTTTTTAAATTTTCTTTATATTCTATTATTTTTAAATTTACTTGTGTTTTATTTTCTTATTTAATTAATTCTTACAAAAATGCAAAAAAACATTAAAAAATACAGAAAGGACAAAAAAAATATAATTAATTTTGATTCTTTTTTTAAATAAATTAAAATGTAACTCATTTAGTTTAATTAGGTTTTAATTTTAATTTTAATTCTTTTTTTCATAATAAAAATCCAAAAAAATGAAGAATTAGGTTAATTATTAATTGTTTATATCCTTTTTAATTCTTTCCTTTTTTCTCACAATATTATTATTTATTATTTATTTTCTATAAATCAAAAATTGTACATAAATTAGTTTAGAATTTAATTAGGTTAGAAATTAAATCTTTTTTCATAATAAACTTAAAAAATGATAGAACTAGGATTTTAATTTTAATTAACTTTTCTCCTTTTTCTTTTAAACCTAAAAAACACAAAAAACATTATTTTTCATTTAATTTTTAATTTCCTTGATTAATTTTAATTATCTGTTAAAGGGTCCAACGCCCTAATTTTGTTTAAACTCTTTATTTCGCGCATTTATCTTATATTGTTTAAATACCTCTGTATATGCCCCAAAGCCTTGTAATAAGTTTAGATTTATTTCTCGCACTTTTTATTTTATTCGCTTTATTTATTTTCAGTCAAATCGGGTTCGGTTTTTTTGGCGATGTGGACCCGCGCCAGTTGTAATAGTTAGATTTATTTTCTCGCAAATATAACTGTTAATAAATATGCATGAAAGAATGAATGCCCGAAAATAAAATTGAATCGTTAGATCACCAATGCATGACAAGACAAACAATGAACTGAAAATGACACACAATTCGCACACACCACCCCTAGGGTACGCCTCACTGTTGCCTTTCGAAAGGTGGTCGTCGAGTAGAAAACGTCTTAGTAAGTCCTCATGGTCCGGGAACCTGGCATGAGGGTAGCTTCTGAGGTGTCTTCCTATTGCTCCGGTGATCACCACGTCCCTAAAACTCGAATTGACCCGAACACCTCCAACGGTGGTGCTACCTACCTCTCAATGGTGGGATGGCACTACCTTAAAGGACATTTACACAGACTAATTCCTTAGGGTAGGTAGGTTCTCAAGGGTACTTGCTCTAATTTCAAAACAAAATCAAAACATCTTTTCACACCGACACACTTTCAAAAAACTTTCAAAACAAACTTTTCAAACACTCTGACGTACGAGTTGAACTGAAACTTTTCAAAGAATATTTTTGAAACCCACATTGAAAAGCAAACAAACATTTTGAAAACACATTGAGCAAGTACCTAAGAGCCCATGGATAACCATGGATAGAAAGGGTGCTAATACCTTCCCTTTCTATAACCTACCTCCCGAACCGAGAGCAATCTCTTTAAAGGAATTTTTCTGTGCTTTTGTCCTTTCCAATTGGAGAAAATAAAAGACGGTGGCGACTCTTGCTTACCGCGACATTTCGCGAACCAGCTTTAAACAGTCAGTTCCAGATCCACCGATCACAGAACTGGCGACTCTGCTGGGGAAGAATGCAAAGTGAGGTGTACCTTAGGACTAAGATCATTGTGTTTTCAATTGCTTTCCTTGTTTGCTTTAAATTGTGGGACTGTCTTGGGAATTCTATAGATCCTAACCCGGATCTGGGGATACCTTTTAGAAAGTAGCAACAAGGCTGTGAGGGAACTGTGCGGGGTATACCGACATGGTTGAAACAGTCTGCTACGTTGATGTGGCATTTTGGTGTGTACCGGTAACCCTTGAGTCAGTCAAGGAGAGTACGGGGCCTCCATGTGGTGTCATGAAGCATCAACAGACCTTAGGAACCTTAATTGAACTATCTTGGCCTCTTTAGGGTAGTGAGATAACTGACTTTGGTGCAGTCCGAGGTTGGTTGATACTCGATACTACACTCAATTGAGGGTTGCTTTCCTGGAATATTTCGGTCGCCAGTTCAGTGGCTAAATCGAAACGATGAACAATGAAAGCAATCCCGTGATATTGGGAACCTTAGAACCCGGTTACTTTGATTAGGACAGGTTGAACCCACCAACTTCAAGAGGGTACTACCCAGACTCCATGCTGGCCTTAAACCTTAAGGGCCTGTCTTGTGTGCCTTGTGTGCCTTACATGTTTGTCTTTGTAAATATCTGTGTTTAATCATAGCATCATGACATCATCCAGCATCATATGCATTGACTAACCATTTCAGGGGTTCGAATTTTCATCTTTGTTCTTGTTTTGTAGGACATGGAAACTGTCCGTAGAAAGACAATCCCAATCAGTCTTGTAAGGATCCCTCCTCAGCTTAAGGAGCTTATATCCAGGATTCCCGAGAACTCTTCATTCAGTGAAAGGCATGGAAGCCTCATCAGCTTGGTCAACACCAACATTGAGGAAGATATGATAAAAGTCCTGTTCCAATTCTTTGACCCTCTGCATCACTGTTTCACTTTCTTGGACTATCAGTTGGTACCTACATTGGAGGAGTTCTCCCGACTCCTGAAGATCCCTATCCTTGATCAGCTACCCTTCAACGGTACAGAAAAGGAACCTAAGCTTGAAGAGATTGCTAAAGCCTTGCATCTACAGTCATCTGACCTCAAAGGACATTGGGAAGTTAGAAGTGGTATTAAAGGGTTCTTAGCCAGGTTTCTGTTTGAAAAGGCCTATGAATGTTGGAATTCTCTTGACTTACAAGCTTTTGAAAAGGTTGTGGCCCTTCTTGTTTATGGTTTGGTGTTGTTCCCTAACCCAGATCAGCTCATTGATATCAGTGCTGTCCAGATCTTTATGTCCAGGAATCCTATACCTACGTTGCTGGGGGACCTCCTTCACTCATGTTACACTCGAACCATGAGAAAAAGAGGTGTCCTTATGTGTTGCACTCCTCTCCTGGGAAAGTGGTTTATTTCGCACCTTCCACAATCAGTCCTGAAGAACGAGCGGGGTTTGAGATGGTCACAACGGTTGATGACTCTTACACATGCAGATATACATTGGTGCCCTAGGTCCAGAGAAGATGTCACTATCATTGATCGTTGCGGGGAATATCCTAATGTTCCTTTACTTGGAATCAGAGGGGGTATTACTTATAGTCCATGCCTGGCTTGGAGACAGTTTGGTTACGCTCGGAGGGATGGTCCTCATGACATGTTGATTCCTGACATAGTTTTTGACTTCGACAACGATACTCAAGGACTTCGCCAGAGGTTTATCAGAGCTTGGAGGATGCCTAGTAGGATAGACAGCAAGACACTGGGGCACAGGAACTCCATCCCTTTGGAGCCTTACCTCAAATGGGTACGAGCCCGCTCTCAGAAGTTGGTAATGCCTTATCCTCACATGCTTCCAGTAATCAAAGAGCCTGCCTTGGAAGGAGAGGTGTCTCATGTTATTCAGCACCCTGATATGCCCACATCCTGGGAAGAGATGCAGAAGAGTTGGATCCAGCTTAAAGAAGAGAGGATTTCTCTTGAGACTAGTTTGCATGCCAGTGAAAAGAAGGTTTTGGAGCTCACTCGCCTGTTGCACGAGGAAAGGAATCTCAACACTTACATAGCTCCAGAGAAGATGCGCAACATATTTTGGATGTGACTTGATCTTTTTGTATTTTTGCCCATGAGGCTTTGATGTATTAAAACAATGATTTTCTTAATAATAAAGTGTGTTCCTTTTGGTCTACAACAAATTTGAATTTTCGAACTCTTGAATGCATTGCATAAACACATATCATTCATCATGTGCATCATAAATATTCTTCTTTTCAGGTTGTTTACCGTTCTTCGCTGTTTATTTCAGCATCATGAACCCTCCTGAATCATCAACCGATGCGGCTATCAAGGCTCTTCAGGCGCAGAACGTCCAGTTTCAGGCGCAAAACGCCCAATTTCAGGAGCTGATCAAGGGCCTGTCTCAGGGTCAACAAGAGTTGAAGACCATGCTTCTGAAGAAGACTAAGAAGAAGAGGAGGACTGTGCTATTTAACACTGGGCGCAGACTCGGGAACACTTTGGTTGTTGAAGCTGAAAGGACTCCTCCATCTGTGACGGAAGGTAGTCACCATGAAAGGGAGGTCACTACTCCTGTGGGCTCTGATACTGAAACAGACTTCAATGACGACCAGTACCCTCCTGCTGAAGACCGGTACAAACAGCTGGAAGACAGATTAAAGGCTGTGGAAGTTCAACGGGTACCTGGATTGGATTTCGGAGACTTGGGGTTATCTACTGGAGTGGTGATCCCGCACAAGTTCAAAACACCTGCCTTCGTGAAGTATGATGGGGCTTCCTGTCCCAAGATGCACCTCCGTTCTTATGTAAGGAAGATCCAGCCTTACACAGCAGACAAGAACCTTTGGATCCACTTCTTCCAGGAGAGTCTTTCAGGGACTCACCTCGATTGGTTCTATCAGCTAGATGGAATCAGCATTCGTAACTGGGAGGATCTGGCCACTGCTTTTTACAAGCAGTATCAGTATAATGCCGACCTCGCTCCTACGCGTACCCAGCTCCAGGGTATGTCGCTAGGGTCGGGTGAAGGTTTTAAGGAGTATGCTCAGAAATGGAGAGACCTGGCTGGCAGGGTGCAGCCACCGTTGACGGATCGGGAGCTGGTAGATATGTTCTTGGGGACCCTGTCTGGTCCATTTTTCAACCATCTCATTGGTAATTCCTCTGCTGGGTTCACTGATCTGATCCTGACTGGTGAAAGGATTGAGGCCGGTATAAAATCGGGGAAGATACAAAAAGTTGCCTCCTCCAGTACTGAGAAGAAACCCTTCAAAAAGGAGGCTAGTGCTGTATATAACTCCCGGAGAACAAGGCGACCTGAACACCGCCAATTTGTCAGTGCGGTAATGATTGCCAAACCTGTTGCCGCTCCTCGGCCAACTAATCCTCAGAAGTTTGAAAGACCCCGGAGAGAGTTTACCCGGTTAAGCATGACCTTATCACAGATCCTGCCACAGTTACTATCCACCAATTTAGTGACTGTCAAGGAGGCTCCAAAGTTTCCCAACACTGCATCTCCCAAGTTCAGTCCAAATGCTCGCTGTGCTTATCACTCTGATAGCCCGGGGCATAACACAGATGACTGTTGGGCCCTAAGGAACAAAGTTCAAGACCTCATTGATGCAAAGGAGATACAGTTTGAGGCGCCCGAGAAGCCGAATGTTGTAAATGCTCCCATGCCCCAGCATGGAGTGAATGCTGTTGAGGATAATTTGTATGTAGCTTCGGTGGATGATGTTGCTACTCCGTTGCTGATGGTTAAGAGGAATCTGTTGCTAGCCGGTTTATTTCCGGGATGTAGCGAAAGTTGCCCTCTATGTGTTGCTTCCCCTGTTGGTTGTTCTCTGTTGAAGTCAGGCATCCAAAACCTGATAGATAGTAGAGAGATTTTGTTTGAAAAGACTGTTGTTCCTGCTGCTCCTGTTGAAGAAGTGTCAATCGTTACCATCTTCAACAACTATTCCGAGGCTCCTTCAAAGAAGCCTATACAAGTTTTGTCAGTTCACAAGAATGTTCCCATCACCATTACTGTTCCGGGGCCTATACCCTACAAATCTGATAAGGCTGTCCCATGGCACTATGGGGCGGACGTTTATGTTCTGGGTGTGAAACAAGAGTGCAACATTGATACTGGTGTCTCCAACATCACCGGGCCTGCTAAGGTCACTCGTAGTGGAAGACTGTTCTCGCCAGACATTGCTCCTCCAGCAATTCATAGGCCTTTGATCTTCACACCTGCCAGAGTGCCTGTTTCTCCTTCTGACCAAGTATCCACCCCTGCTGCTGAGTCATCTGATACTCGGGGCAAGGGAACTGCTGCTGATGTGCCTGCCAGGACGGAGGCACCAAAGACCATTGTTGAGGCTTCCAAGCAGGAAATGGAAGAAATTCTCAAGATAATAAAGAAAAGTGATTTCAATGTGGTGGAACAGCTGGGGCACACCCCCTCTAAAATCTCCATGTTGTCACTGCTGCTGTGTTCAGAGGCTCATGCAAAGGCTCTGATTGCTTTCTTAAAGACTGCCCACGTACCCCAAGATACGACTGCTGACCAGTTCACCGATTGTGTGGCCAACCTAACTGCTGATAATGGTCTGGGTTTCTCTGATGCCGATCTGACAGCAAAGGGGAAAAACCATAATGATGCCCTGCATGTCTCCATTGAATGCAGGGGCACTACTCTTGCTCATGTGCTGGTTGACACAGGTTCCTCATTGAATGTGCTGCCCAAGAAGGTACTGGATAGGCTGGATTGTGAAGGTCTAGAGCTCAAACCAAGTAGCATTGTTGTCCGGGCCTTTGACGGGTCCAAAAGAATGGTGCATGGTGAAGTGGACATCCCAATCAGGGTTGGGTCACAGGTATTCGATTCAAAGTTCTATGTGATGGATATCCATCCGTCCTATTCTTGTTTGCTGGGTCGCCCATGGATTCACAAGGCTGGAGCTGTGACTTCCACATTGCATCAGAAGCTCAAGTACCCGGTCAGGGGGAGGATCGTAACAGTGCAAGGGGAGGAGGAATACATGGTCAGCCACCTCAACTCTTTCAGATACGTGGAAATGGATGGGGAGTTCATTGAAACCCCCTTTCAACATTTTGAGGAGGTACCACCAACCTTGGCAACAGCAGAAGATGAAGAGGTTTCTCCTATGAAGATGGCCTCCTTAAAGGACGCCCGGGCTGTGATCGAAAAAGGTGAATGTGCAAACTGGGGCAAGCTTCCTGATCTTACTCCTAAGACTAACAAGTTTGGGCTGGGTTTCACCACAGAAGCTCAGAAAGCGGTGCGCAAGGCAAGAATTGGAAGACCTCCGTTGCTCATCACTCACTCTGAAGTGAATGCTATTGGAGAGGAAGATGAAGTGGAGGAGTCAAAGTTCGATAGCTGGATCTACCCGACGGCCGACGGTGGATTGACCAATTGGACTGCTAAAGATTTTACACCAATAACTTTTGTTCCCCAGTAATGAATTTCTTTGTTTTTTTGATTTGTAATAAACAATAATTTGAGACTATATGGCCCGGTGTCTTACCCGGGGCACCGTGGTTTTATTTATGAGGGCTTTTTGTTTGTCACTGTCATATATCATGAATAAAAGCATTGGACGTTTTTCACATTTCAAATTTTGCGCTCCTTTTCTTTCCTTTCTTTACATATTGCAAAACAGCTGTATTTACACACACACTCACTCATACAGGTTTCAATCCACTCTGGATCTCACTGGTAACGACTCTGCTACTGCCAGTTATGACTTCGAAAGTCCGATCAACTTAGCCGCCGACGAAGGTGAAGATGATTGCGAAGTGCCTGGTGAACTTGCAAGGCTGTTACAACAGGAAGAGAGGGCAATTCAACCCCATGAAGAGCCAGTGGAAATAATAAACTTGGGTACGGAGAAAGACAAGAAAGAGGTGAAGATTGGTGCCAACTTAGAACTCAGCGTGAAGCAACGGTTGACTCAGATGCTGCAGGATTATAAAGAAATCTTTGCCTGGTCCTACGAAGATATGCCCGGATTAGATACCGACATTGTGGTCCATCATTTACCAACTAAAGAAGATTTCCCTCCGGTTAAGCAAAAGGTCCGCCGTATGCGTCCAGAGATGTCTGAGAAGATTAAAGCCGAGGTGATGAAGCAGTTTGATGCCGGGTTTCTTGCAGTAACTTCTTACCCTCAGTGGGTTGCTAATGTGGTGCCGGTACCTAAGAAGGACGGCAAGGTCAGGATGTGTGTTGATTACAGGGATCTGAACAGGGCCAGCCCCAAGGATGACTTCCCTCTACCCCACATTGATGTCCTTGTTGATAATACCGCTCAGCATAAAGTGTTCTCTTTCATGGATGGTTTTTCAGGCTACAATCAGATCAAGATGGCACCTGAAGACATGGAAAAGACTACCTTTGTTACTCAGTGGGGCACCTTCTGTTACAAGGTCATGCCGTTCGGGTTAAAGAATGCTGGGGCAACCTACCAACGTGCCATGGTTACCTTATTTCATGATATGATCCATCATGAGATAGAAGTGTATGTGGACGACATGATCGCTAGGTCCCAGACTGAGGAAGAGCACCTAGATCATCTGCAGAAGTTGTTCGACCGGTTGAAACTGTACAAGCTGAGATTGAACCCGAACAAGTGCACCTTCGGGGTAAGATCTGGGAAGTTGCTAGGCTTCGTGGTCAGTGACAAGGGAATTCAAGTGGACCCTGCTAAGGTCAAAGCCATTCAAGAGATGCCGGTTCCTAAGACAGAGAAGGAAGTCAGAGGCTTTCTAGGACGTCTGAATTACATTGCTCGGTTCATCTCACATTTAACTGCTACCTGTGAACCAATCTTCAAGCTGCTGAAGAAAGATCAGGTAGTACGTTGGAATGATGAATGTCAGGCTGCTTTTGACAGAATCAAAGAATATCTCCAAGAACCACCCATCCTTATGCCACCAGTTGAAGGGAGACCTTTGATACTTTACCTGACAGTGCTTGATAATGCAATGGGGTGTGTGCTGGGGCAGCATGACGAGTCTGGCCGAAAAGAGCATGCCATTTATTACCTTAGCAAAAAGTTTACCGACTGTGAGACCCGATACTCACTGCTTGAGAAAACTTGCTGCGCTTTGGTATGGGCTGCTCGCCGGCTGAGACAGTATATGCTGACTCACACTACCTTGTTAATCTCAAAAATGGATCCTATAAAGTATATATTCGAAAAGCCTGCTCTGTCTGGGAGAATTGCAAGATGGCAAATGATCTTGACGGAATACGACATTCAGTACACGACCCAAAAAGCCATCAAGGGAAGTGTATTGGCAGACCACCTAGCACATCAAGCTGTGGATGACTACCAATCAATGAACTTCGAGTTTCCAGACGAAAGCATTATGATAGTAACTGACTGTGAAATACCCGGACCGGATGAAGGACCTGAACCAGGATCCCGATGGTCTATGCACTTTGACGGAGCCTCCAACGCTTTGGGAAATGGTATCGGCGCCATAATCGTATCTCCACAAGGTACTCATACTCCACTCACCGCCCGGCTGTGTTTCAACTGTACCAACAACATGGCGGAGTATGAAGCGTGTATTATGGGTCTTCAAGCTGCGATTGACCTGAGGATCAAATTTCTAAGTGTCTTCGGAGATTCCGCTCTCGTGATCAATCAGATCAAAGGAGGGTGGGATACGAAACACCCAAACTTGATTCCTTACAGAGAATGCGTGTTGGCCCTGATCCCCCACTTCACAGAGATAACATTTGAGCACTTTCCAAGAGAAGAGAATCAGCTGGCAGACGCGTTGGCTACAATGTCTTCAATGTTCAAGGTTAAATGGGACAACGAAGCTCCCCGGATCATCATTTGGAAACTGGACGAACCGGCATACTGTTGTGATCTCGAAACTGAATTGGTAACTGAGAAGCCTTGGTACCACGAAGTGAAGAGATACCTAGAAGCTCAGGAATACCCTGAAGGAGCATCTGTCAATGATAAGAAGTTCCTGAGAAGGTTTGCAGCCAAGTTCTTTCTTAGCAACGGCATCTTGTACAAGCGAAACCAGGATTCGACCCTACTGCGTTGTGTAGATAAGAATGAAGCGGAAAGAATCATGGAAGAGCTACATGATGGGACCTTTGGTACACACTCCAGTGGACATACCATGGCCAAGAAGATTCTACGGGCAGGGTATTACTGGTCCACCATGGAAGCTGATTGCTATCAACATTCTAGGACATGCCATAAATGCCAGATCTACGCAGACAAGGTGCATGTTCCTCCGGTTCCCCTAAATGTTCTGACTGCGCCTTGGCCATTTGCAATGTGGGGCATAGACATGATCGGTGAGATAAAACCTACGGCATCCAATGGACATCGCTTCATCCTAGTGGCAATTGATTATTTCACGAAGTGGGTTGAGGCAGCATCCTATGCTACGGTAACCAAGACTGTTGTGGCACGGTTCATTCGGCACAACCTCATCTGTCGGTACGGCGTCCCTGAGCGGATTATTACAGATAACGGTACCAATCTGAACAATAAGATGATCGCTGAGCTCTGCGAACAGTTCAAGATACAGCACCACAATTCTTCTCCTTACAGACCGAAGATGAATGGGGCTGTAGAAGCAGCTAATAAAAACATCAAGAAGATTGTGCAGAAGATGACAGTAACGTATAAAGATTGGCACGAGATGTTACCGTTCGCTCTGCATGGGTATCGTACCTCAGCTAGGACGTCAACCGGGGCAACTCCTTTCTCTCTGGTTTATGGCATGGAGGCAGTCTTGCCGATCGAAGTACAAATTCCTTCTCTCCGGATAATGAAGGATGCAAATCTGAACGAAGATGATTGGATCCAGACACGACTTGATCAACTCAACCTTATTGACGAAAAGAGACTTGCTGCTATCTGCCATGGTCAGACGTATCAGAAGCGAATGATCAGGGCATTTAACAAAAAGGTCAGACCACAGGAATATCAAGTCGGGGATCTGGTGATCAAGCGAATCATCCTTCCTCAGAGTGATCCAAGGGGCAAATGGACCCCTACGTACGAAGGGCCATTTGTGGTTAAGCATGTGTTCTCAGGAGGAGCAATGATATTAACCAATATGGATGGTGACGACCTTCCTCACCCCGCCAATGCAGACATAGTTAAAAAATACTACGCATGAAAAAAGACCCGCTAGGCTGACATGTCTAGGCAAAAATTAGGGCTTCCCGTCGAACCAAAAGGGTTCGGGCAAAATGAAGGGATGAAAATGAAAAAATCTGTACACCCGGCAAGTCGAAAACCTGAAAAGGCGGCTTGGGCAAAAATGGGTATCCCGGTGGACTGAAAACCCGAAAGGGCCGTCCAGGCAAAAATTAGGGATCAAAGCGTAATACTATGTCTCATTGGATCACTTTGCATCCAGAATCCGGTATCTACATCAAGACGGCATCGATCAATCAACTTCACCTTCAACCAAGGTCATCAAGGGATGAGACGCTCGGAGTTATAAAGGCAATAGCGGGGTTGAAACCCAGTGGATCATTCATATTTCACACAGCTGTTTTATTTTCTTTTGTACAAAACTTGTATAAACTCTTTTGCTCGGCGACGTCTCTCTTACTAGGACGTCAGCCTCTTGTACACAACACGCCTATTCACAGGCTATTCAAAATCAATACAAATATACTTTTCAGTTAAACGCGCCAACTGTTTTTTCTTTTTTCTGTTTTGGTTTTGCGAAAAACGTCCAAGGTTCAATTTGTGATATATGCATTGATAATAATTTGCTAGCTCATAAATATTTGCATACGAGACAAAGAACTAATTGCAGGTGACACTAGAAACAGGGGCAATAAAGAGTTGTTTGAGCAGTCTAATTGTTCTATCCAAGGTACCAAAGTAGGTTCAGCTAAAGAACCTAACCAGACATCTTAAATTCCCCAGAGAGTGAGACAGCAAGTCAGTGCATTCTTCCCCAGCATATCAAAACTTCCCCAGGAGAGTCCCATCCAAGTTCCCCAGGAAAGGTGGAATTCATCTCCCCAAGCAGTAAGCTTATCCCCAGTAAATTCTGGAAGCTTATCCTTCACAGGACACGAACGCGTAGTCTGGCTTGATTTAAAGAGTTATTTCCTCAACAGGATATAACTGGGTTATCCTCAGCCAAAAACCAAGGGAAAGTCGTCGTCAACGTAGTTCTTTCCTATCCCCAGCGAAGTCTATTCACACTTCCAATACAACAACGATATCCCCAACAGAGTTACTATCAACATTCAGCAAGGCATCACTCTTCCCACAGAGTATTGCTTCCCAGCATGATCACCAAAGTATCTTTTCTCCCCGCAGAATCTCCCATTCGCCAAGTTTATTCCGCAACGGAGTCATCTTCTCCTACCGGTATTCTTGCAATTATCATCCCCAGCGGAAGCAAAAGCTTATTCTTCAACATCAGCCCAGGATACGACTTCCCGGCACCCGTCAGGGATTCATTTTCCTAGACGAAAACATACATAAAACATCACATACATCATTATAGCATGCATAACGCACTGCATCATACAAATCTCATTTGTGTTGAGAACATCATTGCTTGATCCATATCATGCATTGCACATGACTGACTTTTATCTTTCAGGAAAAATTCAGTTAAGTTCTCAAGCTACATTTCAAGACCTAGACTGGTTCAGTCAAAGGCCTTCTCTGGTTCAGTTAAATCGTCCCAAGATTTTCCTGATGCTTATCCCTTTGAAGACATTTCAAGACCTAGACTGGTTCAGTCAAAGGCCTTCTATGGTTCAGTTAAATCGTCCCAAGATTTTCCTGATGCTTATCCCTTTGAAGACATTTCAAGACCTAGACTGGTTCAGTCAAAGGCCTTCTCTGGTTCAGTTAAATCATCCCAAGATTTTCCTGATGCTTATCCCTTTGAAGACATTTCAAGACCTAGACCGGTTCAGTTAAATCGTCCTAAGATTTTCCTGATTCTTACCCAGTCAAAGGCCTCTCTGGTTCAGTCAGATCGACCTTAAGATCTCTCTGATTCTTATCCCAGTAGAAGACACCCCAGATTTTTCTCAACGAGCGTTGTTGAAGTTAAAGTCACCCAAGGCTCTCTTACCATTCATGCTAAGGAAGTAATCATCCCTGGTTCTTTCATCGCCGTTTGAAGCTCCAGACTCAGCTCCTGTAACTAGTCAGGACACATCAATGCCAAGCATCTAAAAATCAACTCCTGCAACGTCTCAGGTACTCATTTTCTGTTTTGCAGGTATGCAGGTTCTAGCGAAGGAATCTCTTACGCAATCAAAACATCCAGATGGCATCTATAAGCCCATCATCCAGTCCAGCAATCTCCAAATGGCATCTATAAGCCCATTCCCCCATCATTGCTAACATGTGAGCGCAAATTTCCGGGCACTCTAGTGTCCAATCATCTTTTACCCTCGGATTACGAAAGGCACGTCAGCCAATCTGCATCCTCAGGTCTAAGAAGATTGAACAGGGGCAACTGTTATACCCCAAAATTTGCCCTCCCATATTCTTCAAGAAATTGCCAAGCCAGGTCACAAAATTCCCCCAAGGGTTAGGCATTCAACAGTCTCCCATACAGTCAAAATTAGGGTTTGGGTTCTGATCAAGAAAATGAAGTTTTCAAAGGGCCAATCAAGTCTCATATGCTTACAAACATGGTCAAATATCCTCATATCAAGTTTCAAGACATTCAGCTCAAAATTGCACAGTCAAAACCCTAAATTGCACTACAGTCAACTGTAGGGGCAAAATGGTCATTTGGCAGTCAAAAGTTCAAATTTTTGGTCAACCTATCATTTTGAAGCCACAAACATCATTTGATCAATGCTTGATCATGATTCTCAAAATTTGGCTCAGAAATCATCAAAGATGCACAAGTTGCTATATTTGGACAGCTGAAAAAGTCAACTGAAATTGACCAGGGCATAACTTTCACATGGATTATCAGAAAAATTCCATCCAAAGCTCATTTTGAAGAGAAAGACATTTCCTACAACTCATCTTCATACTTCAAATCCAAGAAATGCTCTCACAAAAAGTTATCAATTTCAACATTATAGGTCATTTTCAAAAGTCAACAAAAAGGGACTTTAAGTCAAAGACCATAACTTGAGATTGGTAAATCAAAATGACATGGGACCAAAGGCATTGGTTAAAGGACTCAAAGACCCTTCCAAAATGTCCAAGAACATGTGAAAAGCTTAAAAATTGAGCAAGTTATGCCTTGTAGAAGTTGGGAAATTTTTGTGAAATGGCAAAAGTCAACTATCCTTGAAAATCCAATTTTGACAAAAGGGCCCCATTTTTCTCACTTTGTCCATCCTTGTCATGCCACACACGTGGCCCATGGTTGATTTCAAGACCAAATGTTGACTTTTTTATTTTATTTAATTTTTGATGATTTAATTCATTTTAATTCATTGAAAATTCAAGTAAAATTTAAAAATCAATGAAATGGTGTCATATGAACTTGGACAAGTTCTATGTATCATGAACCAACTCAAAAATCAGGCCAAGGTTCATTTACACACTAGGTCTAGGTTTTGGCTAGAAATTAGGAAAAAATGGTTAATGGACAAACCCTAAGGCCAATTCTCTAACAAGCATGAATTAAGGAGAGTTAGCAAGCCTATTCAATTCTATGATGATCACTGAGTCCAACCCTACCTAGAACATAGCAAAAAGCTCGCTGAAAAAGCCATTGGACATTTGAAATTTTGGCCATAAAATGCAAAACTGAAATCAGTGCTAGGGATCTTTTCAAGCTTTAATTTTTGTACCAATAGCTTCCTGAGACAATTTTGAACGTATCCCAAATCATAACATCTTCCAAAACTCCTTGAACTGGTATCCACGAGTCCAACTGCATCTTCAAAATTTTGAAATCATATAGCACGATTCAAGCACATTCTTGCAGTTTTTTTTAGATATTCATACTCATGATGAAGTTTCTGAGCTAACCCTTGCATTTAATTTCATTTTTGTGCCATGAATAAGAAATTGCCATTTTCGAATCCTAGGGTTACAGCTTTCTCAAATTAGGGATTTTGCCTAGGGGAAAAATTAGGGTCCCTGACTACCATGGTTGAACTCAGTACACCCAGACGAAGAAGAAGATACCATCGCGAACAATTTATGTAGCCTATATGGCTATTCGCTATTTTCTCATAGCATGTTTAAAACAACGTTTCAAAACCGTTGCCTTCTTTGTTTGTGTTTCAGGAAATTGGAAGGGACGATGGCGTGGCACAAGTGGATTGGATGAGTTTAAATTTGCGCGCGTTTAACTAAGCACTAACCATTTTCTTTTATATATTTTATTGACTATTATATGTTAAATGAAATCAACATAGCTCAGCTGGCCAAGACACGCGCATGTAACCACAATGACCTGGGTTCAAGTCCCAGGTCCTGCAAAAATTCAATATTATTTTTCCTTTCCAGGTTCCATGCAACGCTCACATTGATGCTCACCATACTCCATCAGGATTCAACCTCCACGTGTCCCAGGGCCTCAGATCCATGGCCAAGATGAAGAGTGCACCATACCTTCAGTCAAATGCATTACACTGGATCAAAAAAGTCAACAAATTCTCACAAATAACTGGGCCAGGCTTCTCAAAACTGCACCTCCAATTCTGGGGTCTACCCCCCCCCCCTGGTTCTATCTTTTTTTCTTTTTTTAAATTTTCTTTATATTCTATTATTTTTAAATTTACTTGTGTTTTATTTTCTTATTTAATTAATTCTTACAAAAATGCAAAAAAACATTAAAAAATACAGAAAGGACAAAAAAAATATAATTAATTTTGATTCTTTTTTTAAATAAATTAAAATGTAACTCATTTAGTTTAATTAGGTTTTAATTTTAATTTTAATTCTTTTTTTCATAATAAAAATCCAAAAAAATGAAGAATTAGGTTAATTATTAATTGTTTATATCCTTTTTAATTCTTTCCTTTTTTCTCACAATATTATTATTTATTATTTATTTTCTATAAATCAAAAATTGTACATAAATTAGTTTAGAATTTAATTAGGTTAGAAATTAAATCTTTTTTCATAATAAACTTAAAAAATGATAGAACTAGGATTTTAATTTTAATTAACTTTTCTCCTTTTTCTTTTAAACCTAAAAAACACAAAAAACATTATTTTTCATTTAATTTTTAATTTCCTTGATTAATTTTAATTATCTGTTAAAGGGTCCAACGCCCTAATTTTGTTTAAACTCTTTATTTCGCGCATTTATCTTATATTGTTTAAATACCTCTGTATATGCCCCAAAGCCTTGTAATAAGTTTAGATTTATTTCTCGCACTTTTTATTTTATTCGCTTTATTTATTTTCAGTCAAATCGGGTTCGGTTTTTTTGGCGATGTGGACCCGCGCCAGTTGTAATAGTTAGATTTATTTTCTCGCAAATATAACTGTTAATAAATATGCATGAAAGAATGAATGCCCGAAAATAAAATTGAATCGTTAGATCACCAATGCATGACAAGACAAACAATGAACTGAAAATGACACACAATTCGCACACACCACCCCTAGGGTACGCCTCACTGTTGCCTTTCGAAAGGTGGTCGTCGAGTAGAAAACGTCTTAGTAAGTCCTCATGGTCCGGGAACCTGGCATGAGGGTAGCTTCTGAGGTGTCTTCCTATTGCTCCGGTGATCACCACGTCCCTAAAACTCGAATTGACCCGAACACCTCCAACGGTGGTGCTACCTACCTCTCAATGGTGGGATGGCACTACCTTAAAGGACATTTACACAGACTAATTCCTTAGGGTAGGTAGGTTCTCAAGGGTACTTGCTCTAATTTCAAAACAAAATCAAAACATCTTTTCACACCGACACACTTTCAAAAAACTTTCAAAACAAACTTTTCAAACACTCTGACGTACGAGTTGAACTGAAACTTTTCAAAGAATATTTTTGAAACCCACATTGAAAAGCAAACAAACATTTTGAAAACACATTGAGCAAGTACCTAAGAGCCCATGGATAACCATGGATAGAAAGGGTGCTAATACCTTCCCTTTCTATAACCTACCTCCCGAACCGAGAGCAATCTCTTTAAAGGAATTTTTCTGTGCTTTTGTCCTTTCCAATTGGAGAAAATAAAAGACGGTGGCGACTCTTGCTTACCGCGACATTTCGCGAACCAGCTTTAAACAGTCAGTTCCAGATCCACCGATCACAGTTGGGCTTCAGGGTCAAACCTTCACAGTCTAATATGTCCAATGCTTTCTTCGGCAAGACATTTAATGACGACCCGGTATCAACCAGAACGTGAGCTAAAGTAGTCCCTTTGTATTCCACCGAGACATGCAGCGCGTCATTATGCTTTCTCCCCTTATATGTTAAATCGGCATTGGAGAAGACAAGACCATTGTCGGCTGTTAGGCTAGCTACACACTCCTGGAACTGATCCGCAGAGGTTTCCTGAGGCACGTGGGCTGTCTTCAAGAATCTGATCAAGGCTTTGGCATGAGCTTTGGAACAGAGCAACAGGGACAGCATAGAGATTTTTGAGGGGGTTTGCCCCAATTGTTCCACGACATCATAGTCAATTTTCTTAATTATTTTTAAAATCTCCTCCATCTCTTTTTGAGTGGTCTCGGGGATGACCAAAGGCTGAGCCCTCGTCCTGACGAGCGCTTCTTGGATCCCCTTACGTTTATCAGCAGCAACAGCAGAGGGTACGACCACAGGAGTCACAATTTCTTCGATAACTGGAGTTCTCACAGATATGTTGACTGGCACAGGAGTAACCTTAGGAGCATTTGAGGGTCCGAAGATTGCCCTTGGAGGAGCAATCTTCGGAGAGAAAATTCTTCCGCTGTGGGTGATTTTACTCGTCCCAGCAATATTTCCTATGTCAGGAGTCTCTTCATCATAACTTTCTTCAACTGATTCAATCTGCTTAACACTGTGGTAGAAGACCTCTCCTCCATAATTCCACGGTATTGATTTGTTCGACTTGTATGGGATAGGCCCCGACATAGTTATCTTCAGAGGTACAATCTTTGGATCGGATGTAATCTTAACAGGTCTTTTGGAGACCTTGGAAAGATTGGCGGAAATGGTAATTATAGCAACATCATTAACAGGAGTCGGAGTAACAGGAGTTTTTTCAAAAAGGATCTCTTGATTTTCCATTAGGCGTTGGATGTCTAATTTCAACAACAGACAGTCGGATGGTAAGGACGAACAAAGGCAACAATCTTTTTCACAGCCTGGGAAAATCCCGGCTTTCAACAGATTCAGCTTGATTATTGGTAACTGAGTCATCAAATCATCAACAGCAGCAACATACAGATCCTCTTCAATAGCATGGGCATTGTGGTCGTGCTTTGGCATTGGAGCAGAGATCACATTCTGCTTTTCGGGGGCGTCGAATTCCACTTCCTTAGCGTCTATTAAATCCTGAATCTTATTCTTGAGGGCCCAACAATTGTTGGTGTCGTGCCCCAGGCTGTCTGAATGATAAGCACATTTGGCGTTGGCATGGTAAGCACATTCGGGTTCTTCGGTGCCTCTTTCAAGTTTGTAAGGTTTAACTTCAAGAGATGGGGTAGAACCTGAGCGGGTGTCATGTTTATCCGGGTGTATTTCCATTGTGGCCTTTCCACCCTTTGCTGGTTGGTTCTAGATTGATTGTTTTGAGGCTGATCAGCTACAGATTTCTGGATCATTACGGCCCCCACCGCTGGTAGGCTCTCAACTTTCCCTTGTCCTCTTTGGGAGTAGACAGCTGAAACTTCTTTCTTCGCTGGAAAAGTCTTTTTGATGGCAGCGGAGGCAGATGTATCTTTTTTAATTTTACCGCTCTTAATACCGGCTTCAACTCTTTCACCAGTTAGAATTAACTCGGTGAACCCCGCAGAAGAACTTCCTATTAGGTGATTAAAGAATGGACCTGACAGAGTCCCCAAAAACATATCAACAAGCTATCTTTCAGATAATGGTGGTTGCACCCTTCCAGCCAAGTCCCTCCATTTCTGGGCATACTCCTTAAAGCCTTCATTAGAGACCATGCCCATACTCTGCAATTGAGTATGAGTAGGTGCTAAGTCCGCATTATATTGATATTGTCTGTAGAAGGCAGCAGCCAAATCCTCCCAATTGTGCATATCAGACCTCTCAAGGTGGTAGAACCAATCCAATTGCGTACCCGACAAACTATCTTGAAAAAAGTGGACCCACAGGTCTTTGTCAGAAGTGTGAAGTTACCAAGGGCATGCCTATATAGGCTAGATTCAAGCATGCACAAAGTTTTTGTACCTTTGCCTAAGTTTATGGAGTTGGTTTGCTGCAAAGGAATGGGTTCAAGGCTTAAGGGAAACAAAAATGCATAAAGTGAACTTTATTAAAATGGCATTGTTAACTTTTTGCCATTTTTGGATTAATCCTTTGTGTAATCTTCCATTGATCAGAATAATGCATTAATCCATTGATTTCGCATTCAATTTTTGAGTGTGCAAGGGTTTAGATACCTGTAAGCAATTACAAACAAAGCTGGACAGAAACTGCAACTTGTAGCAACATGAAAAATGCCATGGATCAAAGTGATATTTTGCCAAATTCAAACCTTCGATTCTCCCTAACCACAAATGATTTTGGAGAGTTCTTGGACATTTTGGAAAGCTTGTAACATGATCTACAATCCATCTTTGAAATGCATTTTGAAATTCCAATTGTAACTAGGTGAAAAATTTCCATGAAGATAGGTCAAAATCCTGCCTAAACTAGGGCAAAATTTCACTAAGTTAAAAGTTTCATGGACCCTTATTCCAAAAATCATAACTTGAGATCCAAGCATCTTTTGGGAAAACTTTGTGAATAAAAGTTGTAGATTTTGTGGAGGACTACAACTTTAATGTTGGAAGTTTTGTTTGAATCCAATTTCATCATGGTGAAAATATTGGGCAAAGTTGGGAAAAAATAAGAAAATTTCATAACTTAGAAAAATTCTAAGTTATGAAATTTTTCAATCTTAAACCCAAATTTGCAAAATTAAGTTTCTTGGTGAACAAGTTTCATTTTATGACACATCTTGATGAAAAATGACCCTTGGCACTTGACTTTGACCAAAAAGTCAAAGTTTGACTTTTCAGTGTACAGTTGATTTTTGATCAGTTGACTGGAAAATTCATGTGTCAATCCAATGCATTTGGGATCTTTTGAACCTTGTAATTAGGTCCAGATGATGCCATTGAGTCCTTGAATCCATGCTTGAACCCAATTTTCCATTGGCTAGGTGAAAAATCAGAAATTGCCCTTCTGCAGTCAAAACCCTAAAAATGACCATTTTACCCTTTTGATGATCTGATCAAATTTCTTGAGGAGTTGTGGTCCAAACTTGATCAAATGGTTCATACGAGTGTATAATGTTGATATGGATCAAAAATTATGAGGTTTGACTGTAAATTGGCCACAGTTGACTTTTTCCCCAATACAGTTGATTTTTAGGTCAATTGTCCAATTGACTGGGCAAAAATTTGATTCAAGGTTTGAAACTTGAGATGAGCTATCTTAGAGGTCCAACATGAAGTATGAAAGTCACATTGAGCATTGAAAGTCCAAAAATCCTTGTGCAAACTCAAACCCTAATTTCAGGTCAACAGTGCAAGGAGATGTCTTGAGCAGAGCAAACCCTAGCTTGGTCTTGAGTTCAAAGAGTCTTGTGAGGGGAAATCTTGATAAAATGAGAGGGCAAATTTTAGGGTACAACAGCTACCATGGCACGCTGATAGGTTGCCCGAACATTCTTCAGTCTGAATGGCATTACCTTATAGCAAAAAGTGCCCCACTGTGTGACAAATGTTGTTTTCTCCATGTCCTAGGATATCAATGTGGGGGAGCGGAAAGTCATCCTTAGGGCTTGCCCTATTCAAATCTTTGTAGTCCACACACATTCGCACTTTGCCGTCCTTTTTGGGTACGAGAACAACATTGGCAACCCATTGGGGGCAAGAGGTGAAAGCCAAGAATCCAGCGTTGAATTGCTTCATGACCTCTGCTTTAATCTTTTCTGACATATCAGGCCTCATTCGACGAACCTTTTGCTTTACTAGCGGACAATCCTCTCTTGTAGGTAGACGATGTACCACGATATCTTCATCAAGTCCTGGCATGTCTTCATACGACCAGGAAAAGACTTCGACATAATCATGCAACAACTGAATCAAACGTTTCTTGACAACGGGTTCCAGATTGGCACCCACTTTGACCTCTTTTTTATCTTCTTTGGTACCTAGGTTGATCGTATCCACGGGTTCCTCGTGAGGATGAATGGTTCTCTCTTCTTGTTGTAGCAGTCTGGAAAGTTCCCCTGGTACTTCACAATCTTCCTCACCTTCTTCTTCGGCTTGGTAGATTAGATTCTCAGAGTCACAAAAGGCCATGGCAGTATCGTTACCCATGGGATCCAGAATGGATGTATAGCTGCATTATGAGTGTGGGTGTGTGTAACGGTATAACTATCTTTGAAAGAAAGTAAAATGTAAGAGAAAAACAATGAGTACAAAAGTTTGTATGCGAAAACTTCCATGATTCATTGATGTCATATGAAAAATGAGATAATAACCCTTACAAATGGACCATTTTGCCTCGGGTAAGACACAAGGTTTTAAGAGTGCGAATTGTTTTGAATATTACAGATCCAACAAAATGTAAAGACATATTACTGAGGGATGAAAGTGATCGGGACGAAGTCTCTAGCCTCTCAATTGTTGAGCCCTCCATTGACAGTCGGGAAGATCCAATCCTCCAATTTGCAACCATCTTCACCATCTTCTACCGCGTTGACCTCACGGTTGCTGATCTTCAAGGGTGGCCCTCCAGCACGGGCACGGCGTACAACCTTTTGAGCATTTGAAGTGAAACATAGGCCAAACTTGTCAGACTTATATGGGATATCTGGGAGTTGTCCCCAGATAGTGCATCCACCTTATTCCACCACTTCTTTAGCATCTTTTAGTGACGACATCCGGAGTGGAGGCCTTGTAATCTTGGGAACAGCCTTGGTCACTGCTACCTCTTGAGGGACCTCTTCAAAGTGTTGAAATGGAGTTTCAATGAATTCACCATCCAATTCCACATATCTGAAGGATTTGAGATGGCTGATCATGTATTCTTCCTCTCCATGAACGGTGATAATCTTCCCTTGAACCGGATATTTCAGCATCTGGTGCAATGTAGAGGTAACAACGCCAGCATTGTGGATCCATGGTCGTCCTAGCAAGCAGGAGTATGAAGGGTGAATGTCCATCACATAAAAGGTTGAATTGAAAGTTTGGGTTCTAACCTTTATGGGAATGTCTACCTCCCCATGTACCATCCTCTTTGAACCGTCAAAAGCTCTTACCACTATGTTGCTTGGCTTCAAAGTTAACCCCTCACAGTCAAGTCTATCAAGAGCTTTTTTGGGTAATACATTCAGAGATGAGCCAGTATCCACCAAAACATGCGCCAGAGTTGTGCCCCTACATTCCACTGAGACATGCAATGCCTCGTTATGATTTCTTCCCCTCGGCGTCAGATCAGCATCTGAAAAACTTAAACCATTGTTTGCAGTTAGGCTGGCCATGCAGTCTTGAAATTGATCAACAGATGTCTCTTGAGGTACATGGGCAGTTTTTAAGAACTTCACCAAGGCTTTTGCATGTTCCTCGGAACATAGTAGTAATGCCGGCATGGAGATCTTAGAGGGAGTTTTCCCAAGTTGTTCAACTACATCGTAGTCGCTTCTCTTTATAATTTTTAGGATCTCCTCCATTTCTTTCTTGGAGGTCTCAGGGATAGCCAATGACTGAGCCTTCGTCCGGACATGCTCAACCATAACACCTTTTCCTCGAGCCTCGGTTAACTCGACAGCAGGAGTGTTAGTCGGAATGATTACAGGGGTTGTAAATGTCCCCTCCGTAATTCCATGGCACGGTTTTGTCTGATTCATATGGGACTGGCTCAGGCATTGTGATTATTAAAGGAGCTGCTTTCGGAACTGATATAATTCTAACGGGTCTTTTGGTGGAGACCCTGGAAGAATTGGTGGAAATGGTAATGATGGAAACATCTTCAACAGGAATAGGTGAAATGGGAGTCTTTTCAAACAAAATCTCTTTGTTATCCATCAGGCACTGAATACCCGTCTTCAACAAAGGACAGCCAGTTGGTGAGGATAAGCAGAGATGGCAAACTTCATTACAGTCCGGGAACACACCGGCTTTCAACAAGTTTATTTTAACAGTCAAAATTGGGGTCATGAGTTCATCAACTGAGGTAACAAACAAATTTTCTTCAATGGCATTAGTATTGTGGCCATGTCTGGGCATAGGAGCAAAAATGACATTTGGCTTTTCGGGCGCATCAAACTCAATTTCTTTTTCTTCAATGAGGTCTTGTATTTTGTTCTTCAAGGCCCAACAATTATTAGTATCATAACCAGGACTTTAAGAGTGATATGCGCAACGGGCATTGGGATGATAATGAGGAGATGTTGTGTTGGGGTTTTTCGAAGCTTCTTTCAAGGTTACCAAATTGGATCTTAGAAGATGCGACAATACTTGAGACGGAGTCATGTTAATTCTGGTAAACTGCCTGACTGGCCTTTCTACCCTTGGTTGATTATTTCTTTGTTGATCAGACGTAGGCTTAGGAATCATAACAGCCCCCACCATTGGTCGGTGTTCGGCCCTTCCTTGGTTTCTTTACGGATATACAGCAGCTACCTCTTTCTTCCTGATGAAAGGCTTCCTTACAGTTGTAGAAGAAGATGTATCTTTCTGAATCTTTCCATTCTTTATACCGGCTTCTATCCTTTCTCCGGTCAATATTATTTCAGTAAAACCTGTAGATGAACTTCCGATTAAATGATTGAAGAAGGGACCAGACAAGGTGCCCAAGAACATGTCTACCAATTCTCTCTCAGACAGAGGGGGTTGAACTCTTCCAACCAAATCTCTCCATTTTTGTGCATAGTCCTTGAAACCTTCATTGGAGGCCATGGCCATACTCTAGAGTTGAGTACGGGTAGGCGCCAAATCAGCATTGTATTGATATTGCTTGTAGAAAGCTGCAGCAAGATCTTCCCAATTGTGAACATTGGCTCTTTCTAATTGGTAAAACCAGTCAAGTTGAGTCCCAGACAGACTGTCTTGGAAGAAGTGTACCCATAAGTCTTTATCAGTGGTATGGGGTTGGATTTTCCTCACATATGATCGGAGATGCATCTTAGGGCATGAAACTCCGTCATATTTAGCAAATACAGGTGCTTTGAATTTCGGAGGAATCACAATCCCCGACACCAAACCCAATTCCTCAAAATCTAGGCCAGGTACCTTTTGGATTTCCATCGCGCTCAAACGCTCTTCAAGATGTTTATACTTATCATCAGCTGGAGGGTATTGTTCTTTAAAGTAGTCCTCTTCCTCCTCTTTCTCTTCCGATTCTGACGGGACAACTATTTCCTTGACTTTCCCCTCTCCTTCACCGGATGTTGTTGCAAAGTCCAAAGTCCTTCTTGTCTGCCCATGAAATCTTCTTCCCATGTTTAAGACTCTGGTTACCTTCTTTGTTTTCTTTTTCCTCTCTTCAGCCAGCAGAGTCTTCAACTCTTCTTGCCCCTTGGCTAGGGTCATGAGCAACTGTTGAAACTGTGTATTCTGAGCTTGGAGATCTTTCATTGTTTGCTCGAGATCCATCTTACTGAAATAAATAGTAGAGAGATGAGGAGACTTGTTGCAAAAGACCTATTTATGTTATGATGAATGGTATATGCATATGAATTGTTTTCAAGGATTTCAAAGATTCATATTTGTTTTAGACAAAAAAGAAACACACGTTATATTAATAAGATAAAGTTTGAGTACATCAGTGCCCCTTGGGCAAAATAATACAAAACTCTAATATAGAAAAGTAGTGTGCATCCTCTTTGGTGTAATGTAGGCATTTAGAGTCTGCTCCTCATGAAGTAGCCTAGTGAGCTCCAAAACCTTCTTCTCGCTTGCGTATAATTGGGCTTCAAAAGTATCTCGCTCCCCTTTGAGTTGTATCCAATCCCTTTGTAGGTCTTTAAGATATGTGGGCATGTCAGGATGTAGGATAGTGTATGGAACGTATCCCTCCATGACAGACTCAATGATTACGGGGAGAATGGAGGGGTAAGGCATCATAAGACTCTGAGTGCGAGTTCATACCCATTTGAGGTAAGGCTCAAGAGGGATGGAATTCTTGTGCCCTAAAGTCTTGCTATCCACCTTGTTCAACATCCTCCAAGCTCGGATAAATCTTTGGCGAAGACCTTGATTGTCGTTGTCGCAGTCAAATACCAAACCTTGAATCAGCATCTCGTGTGGGCCATCCTTCAGGCGTAACCAAACTGTCTTAAAATAAACATGGGTTGAGGTGATGCCTCCCCTAATTCCAAGTAAAGGGACATTAGGAAATTCCCCACAACGGTCAACAATGATAACATTCTCTTTGGATCGGGAGCACCAATGAATATTTGAATGCTTGAGTGTCATCAACCTTTGTGACCACCTTGAACCTTGCTCATTCTTTAATACTGACTAGGGAAGATGAGAAATAAACCATCTTGCCAATAGAGGAGTGCAACACATAAGGACACCTCTTTTCCTCATTGTGCAAGTGTGAAAAGAGTGTAGGATATCCCCTAGCAATGTAGGCATCGGGTTGCGGGATATGAAGATTTTGACGGTGTTGATATCTATGAGTTGGTCCGAATTTGGAAACAAGACCATCCCATAGATGAGGAGAGCCACAATTTCCTTAAAAGCTTGCAAGTCTAAGGAATTCCAACAGTTTTGGGCTTTCTCAAACAAAAACTTTGCTAGGAAGCCTTTGACACCACTCCTTGTTTCCCAATGAGTTGTGATATCAGATGAGTCCAAGTGTAGAGCTTGAGCAATCTCTTATGGCTTTGGATATCTTTTTGTACCGTTGAAAGGTAGTTGATTGAGAATTGGAATCCTCAAGAGTTGGGAGAATTCTTCCAAAGTAGGCACAAGTTGATAGTTGAGAAATGTGAAGCAATGGTGTAAAGGATCAAAGAACTGAAAGAGCACCTTCATCATGTCCTCATCTATGTTAGAGGTGACCAAGTTGATTAGACTACCATGTCTCTTGGTGAATGGAGAGTTTTCAGGAATCCTTGAAGCTAGCTCCTTAAGTTGTGGAGGGATTCTCACAAGGTTGACTTGAATAGTTTTCCTGCGAAGTGAATCCATATCCTATAAAACAAGAACAAAGATGAATCCCAAAATCCTTGAAATGGTTAGTGGATGTATATGATGTTCATGATGTTCATGATGTTATGTACAAGTATGCATATGCAAACAAAGCAAAAAAGTCCTTAGGTTTAGGCTCGCATGGAGTTTAATAGGTAAGTACCCTCTTGAAGTTTAGTTGGCTTAAACTTGTCCTAGTAATAGTAACCGGGTTCTAAGGAGCTCAATATCACTGGATTGTTTCCTTGGTCATTGTTTCAGCTCAAGCCTCTTTAATGGTGACCGAAATATCCCAAGAAACCAAACCTCAATGAGTGTAGTATCGAGTATCTACCAACTTCATACTGCACCAAAGCCGGTCATCTCACTACATCCTAAAGGCCAAGTTGGTCAAGTAAAGGTTCTAGAAGTTCATTAGTGCTTCATGACATCACTCAGCGGCCCCGTATTCTCTTTGATTAACTCAAAGGCTACCGGTACCCACAAATATGTTGCACTAATGTAGCTATTTCTTAGACCATGTCAGTATACCCCGCACAGTTTCCACAACGTATTGCAACTTACCTATAATGTATCCCAAATCTGGGTAGAGGATTCAAACCCTAACAAAGAACCATAATGTAAAGCATACAAGTCAAACAATGTAAGCAAGTAAATGTGATCTAAACCCTAAGGTAACCCCACTTTTAGAATAATCACCAGTAGAGTCTCCAGTTTTGTGATACGGTGGGAGAACTGACTTGATTGTTTTGCATTTTATCGCAAATGTTGCGGTTAGCAAGAGTTGCCACCGACTTTTCTTTTATCCAAAAAAGGAAAGGTAAAAAAGCACAGGAAAGACCTTTGATATTGTTTCTTGAGTTCGGGGGTAGATTATGAAAAGGGAAGGTATTAGCACCCTTTTCATCCATGGTTTTCCATGGGCTCTTAGTTACTTTCTAGATCACTTGCTTTTGTTTGGAATTGTGCTTTGTGTGGTTTTGAAAGTATTTTGTAAAAGAGGCCATTGTTTAGGCAATCTTTATAATGATTCTCGTTCGTAAGAATGTATACAAAGATTTTGATCTTTTTGAAAATGTTTTCAATGTTTGTAAGATGTTTGGAAATGTGTAGATGTTTGTTTTTGAAAATAGCAAGGATATTTGTTTTGAAACGGAGCAAGTAACTAAAAATAATCTACCTACTCAAATGTCTTTCTTGTTCATTTTCTTTTCCTTTGACATGGTTGTCTTACCATTGATTTGGTGAGCAACCCTATCTTTGGATGTAAACGGGACGGGCGTGGGTCATCGTATAGTCATGATTAGCAATGTTGCAAACTATCTTAGCATTTTTTAGGGACTAAGATCATTTTTGTAAGGCAACTTTGAATAGCGTCATCGAGGGACTATGATCTTGTATTTGTTTGTTTTTGCTAAGATACTTTACATGTGTAATATGACTATTTTGTATAAGGCAACCAAGTGGGATAATCCTAGGGGTGCTTATGTGCAAGTGTGTCATTTTCATGCTTGATTTTGTCTTGATTTAGGATTTTCTATTTGATTGGTTTTATCTTGCCATACAAACCCTAATTACTAGCATATTATGTAAAAGCGATAAATTGCGAAATTTAAAATTACTACGCTATTACAACACTTATGGGAGGGGTATACAATTTATGAATGGGGATTGCAATAATATAAACCTAATTAATCTATTACAACCAAATTGAATATGTACAAATAATTGGAATAAATAGTATACAAGATAAATTAAATATGCAAAGATATGTAAATGCAAAGAAGATTTTTGTTTGGTTTTTTATGTGAAAAAAAGTTTTAACCTAAACCTAATAAATAAATCAAGATTAACTTAAATCAATTAAGAAAAGAAATTATTTTTTAGAAAAGATTTTTGAATAAACCCTAATTCTATTTGATTAAAAGAAAATGAATTTCTTTAAGAAAAAGTAAGTATTTTTGTATATTTTGTCTTGAAAATGATATATGACATTATGAGGTATTTTGGTCCTTTTATATTAAAATAAATATTTAATGGGTACAAAGGAAAAATAAATATTAAACTAGTTATAATTTAATTTACAAGTTTATTTAATAAAAATAGATAATATATAACTAAATAAAAATAGTTTATGTGAGAAAACTAAAATAAAACAAGTAAAAATATAAATCTATCATTTTCATATTTTTTTGTGATTTTTAATATTAAGAAAAATATATTTAATAAAATAAAATAAAAGTAAAATAAATAATAAAAATATATTGGGTCAGGGGTATCATGAGTAAACTAGAGGTAGCATATTAGCAAAAAAAAGGCCCAAGAATGAGAGGCCCAGCGCTGCAAAGGGACAAAAAAAAGGGAAAATGTGAGAAAATTGCAAAAGGTAGCATGCTAAGGCTCGAACCCTTGACCTATAGCATTTACGCGCGCTGCCTTACCACTAGGGTGGCTGTACATCCGTTTATATAAACACAATCATAAATATATATTAGAAAATGCCCCCTGAATGCAACTTCATCTTCAACCTTGAGCCATGGCCGGACCACTTGCATCTCTCTCATTTCTCCATAAAAATGGAAAGTCCAAACATGAAAGTTATGGTGTTTCTTCCCACGAGTTCAACCATATAATTTATGTAAACTAAAAGTCAAAGATCAAAGCTAATTTTACTTGCCCTAATTTGAAACCTAATTTTTACAGAAATTTCAAATCAAAAATTCTCTATACACAGTTAATATAAATGAAAACTATGAACATGGTTAGCTTTAGGGAAAGGATATCTACATTTTTCTTTCACAAATCAGGACCAAATGATGCTTATATGAAGAGATAGAAGTTTGAGTTTTTACCTTTTTCAGTTGAGATCGTGAATGGAGTTTGGGCATGTTTTGAGAAAGTCTGAGGATCTGTTTAGCTTGCTTGGACCTCCTTGAGTGTATTCGAATCCTTACTTTGTCTTGAGAGTCCATGAATCTCCCTACTCAAGTTAACCTGCAAGCTTGATGTTTGAAAATGATGGATGGAGGAGGATGAGTTACAGTGAGGGAACAGGGATTTGGATCACTTAGGTGTGATGTATATTAAGTGTTTAGGTGGTTAAAACTCAAAACGCACGAGTGGATTTGGAGATGGCTGAGTAAGGTTCAAAACTGTCAAGCTATGGCAGATTTTCCACGGCAAAGTGTTTGGGACTGTTTCTGAGTCTTAGCATTCATGTGTTATGTCGCAAGACATTTGTGTATATGTATGGAAAAGGTTAGAGATCAACTTCACTCCAGATTTCTGAGTTATAGTCTTTTGGCTCTATAACTTGCTTTTGAAGAAAAGTGAGGAGACAAGTCCCTAAGTTTGTACAAGCATGATCTGAGTTGGTAGAGGCTTCAGGAAAGTTGCTTTTGATTTTGATTTTGCTTGTGTACAGAGAAAACAATTGAGAGGCTCAAGAAGTTGACAAAGGCAAAAGTAGTGCTTTATCAAAATGGAAATGGCAACTTTGTGCCAAAAATGGAATTGTTCTTGTACAATGAATTCAATACTTGGCTTAAGGCTTCCAACATCTGTGAAAACATTTAATTATATAGTTAGAAACAAGTTTGAGGCCTGCAAAGCAAAAATTATGCAGCCTAGGCTTGGATTTGAATTTGTGTTCATCATGAAATGGCTTGAAATCAAAGTGATAAATCACCAACTTCATCTCTTCGATTCTCCCTACTCAAGAATGATCTTAAGGAGTTCTTGGACATTTTTGAAAGCTTTCAATGTTCTCTATAACTCATCTTTGAATTTCTTTTGAAAATTCCCTTTAGAACTATGTGAAAAGTTTCCATGAAGTTAGGTCAAAAATCTGCCTAACTAGGGCAAAATTTCACTAAGTTATTTTAGTTCGTGAGCATGTATTCACAAAATTATATCTTGAGATCCAAGAATTTTTAGGAGAAATTGTGTGAAGAAAAGTTGTATATTTCATGGATATCTACAACTTTCATGTTGGAAGTTTCTTTTGAATCATCTTGCATCATGGTGAAAATTTGACTCAAAGTTGAGAAAAAATAAGAAATTTTCTATACTTAGAAAAATTTCTAAGTTAAGAAATTTCAACTTTTCAAAACAAAATCTTGAATCCTTGATTTCTTGATGAAAAAGTTTCACATTTTGACATGTTTTGATGAATTATGATCTTTGGCACTTGATTTTGACCAAAAAGTCAAAGTTTGACTTTTTAGTGTACAGTTTACTTTTGATCAGTTGACTGAAAAAATCATTTGTCAATCCAATGGATTTGTAATGTTTTGAATAATGCTATTAGGTAAAAATGATTTCATTTAACTCTTGAAATCATGCTTTAAACCAATTGATCATTTGCTAGGTCAAAAATCAGAAATTGCCCTTTCCCAGTCAAAACCCTAATTTTGACCATTTTGACCTTTTAATAATTTGATCAAATTTCTTGAGGAATTATGGTCCAAACTTGATCAAATGATACATATGAGTCTAAGATGTTGATGTGGATCAAAAATTATGAAGTTTGACTATAAATTGGCCATGATTGACTTTTTTCCCCAATACAACTGATTTTTAGGTCAACTGTCCAATTGACTGATCAAAAAATATGATTCAAGGCTTGAAACTTGACATGAGTAATCTTGGGGGTCCCTAATGATCCTTGAAATTCATATGAAGTATTGATAGTCCAAAAATCCTTTTGCAAACACAAACCCTAAATTTGGTCATCAGTGCATGAGGAGATGTCTTGAGCTGGTCAAACCCTAATGCAGTCTTGAGTCAAAGAGATCTTGTGAGGAAATTCTTGATAAGTGAGAGGGAAAATTTTGGGGTACAATTTCTTGACCATACAAATCCACCTTCTAAGACAATGAGCCTCAAACTAGGGTTTCACTCCTCATCAAGATGTTTGAGTTCCAAGGTTCATAAATGAGGAGATGTTTTGACCAGACAAATCCTCCTCCTAAGACAATGAGCCTCAAACTAGGGTTTCACTCCTCATCAAGATGTTTGAGTTCCAAGGGTAATAAATGGTTTTAATTGCCATAATATGTCCTCAAGATCATCCATGCCAAGTTTCATGCCTTGCACAACAAGTTTGCTCAGTCAACTACTCAAATGCCTGAAAATCAACTATATTAGGTCAAAAGTCAACTGTGACCCACATACAGTCAAACTTCAATATTTTTGGTCAACATCAACATTTTGAAGTATTATCCATCATTTGATCAAGGGTTGATCATTATTCCTCAAGGAATGATCCTAATTCATCAAAACTCAAAAGTTGCTAAATTATGGTTTCTATCGGAAAAGTCAACCAAACTTTGACCAGGCATAACTTTCTCATACTTTATCAGAAATTTCTCATCCAAGGCTCATTTTGAAGAGAATTAAATTCCCTATAATTCATCCTCATCCCTCGGGTTCAAGAAATGCACTCATAAAAAGAAATAAATTCAGACATTATAGGTCCTTTTTAAAAGTTAACAAAAACACCTTTTGGGTCAAAGCTTCTTACATGAACATGGAAGATCCAGTTGAGATGAAATCAAATTGGTTGCTTTGGGGACATCCTAAGCTTTATAAAAAGTCAAAGAACACCCTCTTAGGGTCAAAATTGAGAGAGAGATGCATTATTAAAGTTGGCCATTTTTGGAAATTTGCACAAAGTCAACAATACCCAAAATTGCTTTTTTTTTTCACATGGACCTATTTTTTCAAGATTGAATCTCAGTCCTAGCATGGTCCACGACATATGGGACCCTCCATGCCTTACTCACTTATTTATTTAATTTATTTTGATTTTATTTATTTAAAATTCAAATTAAATCAAATTAAATCAAAAATAAATCAAATCAATGGAATGAGATTTGTTTTGCATTGAATTATAAATCATGCAAGCTGTCTATAGCCAAGACAAAATCGTGCAAGCTCCAAAACAAGAGAAAATCTTCAAATTTGGAAAGATTGGAATCAAAATTCAAGATCATTATATCTTTGATTCTTTCCAATTATATTGCCCTAATTTGATTCAGTACATATACACAAGTATTGTGAACCCTAAGGGGGGAGTTTTATACGCATCCTGCCTCCCACAAAGCAAGAACAAAGACTCAAATTTTGGACAACAAGTGAGAATCAGACTTCCTTCTACAAGGAGATTTAAGGACTTTGAAGGCTTGCAATCTATTCATGGGCGTGTTTGGGAGCTATCTGGAGCATTACCACACATCAACACCTTCAGAAACAACATATATAGTAATCACGGTTTGCTCTTGTTCTTGAAATTAGTATTTGGAATTTACGCATGATAAACTATTTCTAAGTATATATTCATGCTTGTACAATCATTCAGAATGTATTTGCATAATCAATTATGTGTTTTGATACCTGTTTGATGGAATGCCATTGTTAGGGTTCAGAGCTTCATTTTAGGGCTTTCGGATACAGGTACAATTGGGTCTAATGAAGGACACCATCATGATCAGAGGATCAAACCCAATTGATACATGGTCTTGAATTTGATTTATATTGCCTGGATATGATTTTTAAGATGCGCAGGTTATGGTTATGGAAAACGTCCGTAGGTAAAAGTCTTTACCTAAGACAATAGTCTCAACAAAGAAGATGAAGGTGTGGCAGATCTTGAATGGTTCATTTGAATTTTTGCGCGTTTTTATAAAAAAAACTATCTTTTCATTCTATATAATATATTATTTGTGTTTGTATTAACGAATGAAGCAAATGGTTCAGTGGCAAATGGGGAGGGTTTGCAAGGCGCGCGTGTAGGACATCAGAGGTTCGACCCATGCCTCCTACATAATATTTTTCTCACAATTTCTTTGCAGATCCAATAGTACCACTCCAAACGTGCTCACCATACACCTCAACATCTCATGCCTTGGATCATCCACTGATCAGATCCAACATACAGCAAGCTAGAAGCATGGTGAACCCTCAGAGGAGAGCCTAGCTGAATCACACGCAAGGCAACTGGCCAGCAATCTTAGGCCTAACAAATTCAATTCTGCACCCCCAGAATTACTTTCAGCATCAGGCCCATTTTATTTTTTTTAATTTCTTTAACTTTTTTATTGTTTTTTGTTTATTTTTAATTGTTTTAAATATCTTTTTTTAATTAAATCTTAAAATCTCAAAATCACAAAAAAAAACATTAGAATTAGGTTTTTTTTAAATATTTAATTCCATTAATTAATTAGGATAACTTAAATTCCTTTTTTTCATAATTAAAATTAATTAGAAATTAGGTTAATTTGCAAAATTAATAACTTTCTCAAAAACATCCAAAAAATATATATTTTTTTTCTCTTTACTCACTAAATTAAATATCTTTGAATTTAATTGTCAATTCCCCATATTTAATTTTGTCGCGCACATTTATTTTTTCATTTTTCCAATTAATGTAATTGCTCCGAGTTTGTAATAGTTAATTAGGTTTATTACTATTTTTATTTACTGTTTTCCCAAAAAATTTGATTATGTAATCCCCCTCCCCAAAGCCTTTTAATAGCTAGGTTTAAACTTCTCGCACTTTTACTTTCCGTCATTATAAACTATTAGATGATTGATAATAGGATTGTATGCAAAAGATCAATGTTTAAAACAGTAGAAAACCCTAATTATGCAAAGATAATTAACTGAAAAACAAACACTTGCACATGCTCACTCTTAGGGTTTGCCCTACTTCAGTTGCCTTCGGTAAACGGTCATGAAGTATAGGGAGTTTTAGCAGTCGCCCTCTAGTCCCAAAAGATCAAAGATGACCCATTCGAATGTTGCCTCAGAAAGATCTTTAGGACTCTAGGGTAACTACTAAGGTTTCCTACTCATTGCTTTAGTGACCGTAATCGTCCCTTTTGATTGTCCCTCAAAATCCAACGATGGAGCTACTTACTCCTAAATAGTAGGATAGCGATGTCTAAAGGGAATAAGAAAACAAACAGTCTTTTTCGAGTAGGTAGAAACTCTTAAGTACTTGCTCAAAACAACAAATTTTTACACTTACACTTTCAAACGCTTTTCAAACAAAAGTTTTCAAAACACTTTATCACACTCTTTAGGACTGATACAAGAGTTAACATAAAGTGAAACGCCGCACTAAGGCAATTTCAAAACTTTTTTAAAGCACACAAACATACAAAAGCAATTTAAGAATGAGCAAGTACCTAAGAGCCCATGGAAAACCACGGATAGAAAGGATGCTAATACCTTCCCTTTTTATAATCTACCCCCAGTACTCAGAAACACCTTGAAAAAGGTTTTTCTGTTCTTTCCCTTTTCCTTTGTTGGATGAAATAAAAGACGGTGGCGACTCTTGCTTACCGTACATTTGCAAACAAAAAATGCAAAACCAATAGTAACAAAAAACAGTCAGTTCTGCCACCGTACCACAGAACTGGCGACTCTGTTGGGGACTTATAAAAAGTGGGGTTTACCTTAGGACCTAGGTCATTTTTTAATTGCTTTCTTGTTTGTTTTTCCTGCTTTATCTTTAAGGTTTTTTGCTTGGGTATTGTTGAAGATACTACACCCGGATCTGGGGACACTTTTTAGGTGAACAACAATAGATCGTGGAGACTGTACGGTGTAGATAGATATGGTTTAAGTGATGGATGTGTTGGTGTGACACTTTGGTTGGTACCGGTATCCTTCATGTTGAAACGAGGAGAATATGGGGCCGTCACGTGGTGTCGTGAAGCACTAACGGACCTTAGAACCTTAGTTGAACAAACTTGGCCATTAGAAAGTAGTGAGATAGTCGGCCTCAGTATAAAGGTGAGGATTGGTTGATACTCGATTCTACGCTCATTGAGATCAGACTTCCGGGATATTTAGGTCGTAGGAAAAGATTGCCTGAGCTGAAACAATGTCCGATAAAGGATGATCAGTGATATTGAGAATCCTTAGAACCCAATTACTTTTCTAAGACAGGTGTGAAACCAACTAAACTTCAATAGGGTACTTACCTATGGAATCCATGCAAGCCTAAACCTAAGGCTACTTGTGTGACTTGTTTTCTTTCTTTTCCTAACAATTTGAACTTATTGCGGAACTTTGTTTGTATTCATTGTAGGACCTTGTTTGTATAAATCCAATAAATTGGTTTCTTACCATGCATTTTTACTTGATGCATAGCATACACATCATAGCATCATAACATGACATATCATACTAACCATTTCAAGGATCTCGAGGGCCTGTGATACATGTTATGATTAACCAGACGTCTAGCAAGGGGCAAGGGGATTTATTTTCCTCTAGCCAATATCGTCAAAAAATCAAATCATGATAACTTGAGTCAGGGGCTATGACCTACTTGATATGGTGAGCTTAACTCTTGTAGAAGGACCTTCAACGATACGAATTGCTTCAATCAAAGCTGTAAAGTTCAACGCCTAACATTTTTCTTGTTTACCATGCGAGATCCTTGAAAACATTCGCATATCATACATATCATTGCATAACAGGTAGTCTCCAGTATAGATCTCGCATGTTCTCACTGTTTATTTCAGCAATGGCTCTCAAACAAGACAACAAAGATATTCAAACCCAAGAAGCTCAGTTCATGGAAATGTTCCTAAACCTATCCAAGGGGCAGGAAGAGTTGAAAGCACTCCTCACCGTGAACCTGGCCGAGAAAAGTCCTGAAGACAATAAGGACGAACGGTTGGAACAACTGCAAGCTGAAGTTGAAACAATGAGAACCCAGATGCTGGGGCAGAGGGCTCTTATCCATGGCCTAGCCCGGGGACAAGAAGAGCTAAGAGCCATTATCGAGAAACTTCATCAAGACGGCCGCAACCGTATGAAGCAAACAGTCGAGGTTGGGGACCAAGTTATTGATCAACTTTCGAGAAGACAAGAGGCTGGTTTGGTGAAGAGTGGACTTTTCCCAATTGCTACCACATCACGGGTCCAACAACAACCTCACCAAAAACAACAGGTTAATCAGAGTAAGTCGGATGTACCCAAAAGACAGTTTACCAAACTCAACATGTCGTTGTCTCAAGCTTTGCAACACTTGTTATGGATGAATCTGATTATGTTGATAGAACCTCATCTGAATCCCAAGACTTCCTCCCCTAACTACAATCCTGGTGCAAGATGTGCATACCACTCCAACAGCCTAGGGCATGATACTGACGACTGTTGGAGGTTGAAATACAAAATTCAAGACCTGATTGATGAAGGAGCATTGGAATTCACACAAGATGGTCAACTGGAATGTTTCTGTCATTCCTCCAAGGCCCACCATTTGAAGTGACAAGTTCTGACAAGAGGGCTTTTCGTTCATATAAAATTTTCAATTAGTAATTTTATTTTGATTGTTCGAACATTTATTCATGTCAAACTTTGTTACTTTATCAATGCATTTCATATGTCTGTTTTGAATCAATTCATTTGTATTCACTATATTTAAACTTCTTTCCTTTTTGTGATATTCAACTCTCGATTAAAAAGTTGTAAACCTTTAGAGGGAGGATGACAAAAATGATACCACAATCCATACAGTGTGCTTTTGAATAGACCTTGCTGATGATGTACAGACGTTGTTTCAAATCCCAAACAGTGGAGTTATAAGGAAGATAATCCATAGTCAACCCCTTTGAGCCAAAGAAGTAGAAGTTTTTCTTTTCACACAAATTAAAACCCTAAATTATAACCTGGGGCAGGGTAGTTTATCAGTTAATTCAGGTGCGCATTCAGTCATAATCTTCTGCTTCATACACAATCGAAGATGTCCTTCCAAATAAGAAGATGGTGATGGTTCCGCATCATTATTAAAACCGGAAGTCATTATCTCTCAAAATAAAAGCCCGCTAAGTCAAAACCTACGAAGGAGACTTAAGAAAAACTATGGCATCCCGCTGACTGTAATCACAAAAGAAATAGTTCAGGCAAAAGAAGGGATAACGAAAAAAGAGGTTACTACAAATCCTCGACAAAAAAAGATTACAAAAATGAATTCCTCTTTCAAATAAACTTTCAGTATTCGAACCATCACCGGAACATCAAGGACAAGATGCCAGATTCAATTGGGATTCAAAATGCATAATTAACTGAGCATAGGACTGAAGAACATCACAAAGAGCGGGTTGGGTACAAATAAAATTTGAGCCTTTATCCTTTGTTTCTTAAACTGTGAACCAGGACACGCTATAACCCTTAAAAGTCCTAGCTGAAGCATGGGTTAGTTTAAAAGCATACTGTTACAAAAGGTATCCTGACTCCTGTAAGGTTTACCATAAATCACGAGTTGATATCACTCTCTTACAAAATTTGTTTGTTTTACTAAAAAATGATTTTTTAAACTTCAAGACATACATAAGCTTTACATTCTTAAAATACCATTGTTTGCATATGACTATTTGTTCAACAGCAGAGAAATTCATATGACAGATATTCGATGAACAAAAATCTTCTCAATAGACAGAATCACCTCAAGTGGAAAAACACTTCTAACCAAGGGGCACGGCGTGATCATTGTCCATCATCTGGGGCAGTCAAGTCAAGATTCAAGGAATCTCTCAAAGATGCCAGATAGCTAGTGATAGATCCCCATCCGAATCACTTGGGGCATTCGACATGAATTCTAACAACGAACCATGTACGATCAAACAAACACTTTTTGGCAGTGTGATAACACTTACTACTAAGGACAGTGTCAAGTCTCCGCACCCGGTGAAAGTGGCATAGTCAGAAAAGACTACGCATGAAAAGACCCGCTAGGTTGACTGGCCTAGGCAAAAATAAGGGCATCCCGGCGAACCAAAAGGGTTCGGGCAAAAATTAGGGATAAAAATGAAAAAATCTGTACACCCGGCAAGTCGAAAACCTGAAAAGGCGACTTGGGAAAAAAAGGGTATCCCGGTGGACTGAAAATCTGAAAAGACAGTCCAGGAAAAAGTTAGGGATTAAAGCGTACGACTACGTCCCGTCATCTCGTCACTTGTCTAATCAATAGAAGGTTTATTACCCTGATATGCATTCACCAAGGACTCCAAGAGTTAGGATAACAGTCAAACCATCTACAAAATCCTCGGTTGATATTTTCTACAACACGTATCGAGACAGGAGCATTCTACTACAAGGTCACCGCCATTTTCTCAGCTTACAACCTAGTGAAGTCAGGTGTTCTCATACCCCCGGCAGAGCAAAATCTCCAAATTACTACTCCAACAAAAATTCCCTAATGAGGTCTCCAAGCTTCTCGGGATTCCCCAAGCGGATTACAGAGTTTCCCTTCCCCAACGGAAACATTCTGAATAAAGCAGATTCTTATCTAGAAACGGTTCAGGTATAATCCAAGGACGGATGTCATCCTGACGCTTATTCAGATTATCCTCTAGAAACAGTTCAGGTACGATCCCGAGATGGATGTCATCCTGATACTTAGTCCAGATATCTTCTAGCAACAGTTAAGGTACGATCCAGAGATGGATGTCATCCTGATACTTAGTCCAGATTATCTTCTAGCAAACAGTTCAGGTACGATCCAGAGACGGATGTCATTCTGACACTTATCTATCCATAAAGCCTTTGCATGTACTTTCTCCAGCAGGTACAGGGGCAGAGACAGTTTTGAAACAAGGTCACCATTATATACGACCCCGTGACATATACACTTCCCACAGAGTAGAGGCAACCAAAGCTCTGACACCGGCTTCCCCAAATAGGAGTTACTTTCCCCAACAAAGTTCCTTCAGAGAGCTGACATCTATATTCCCCAACCAAATTTTATAATCGCAAGCGGTTCATAAAGTTTTCTCCCAGCAGAGTTTATTTCTCTGAACATAGAAGCTCAATCCCCAACAAATTTTATTCCTCCATCTACGGAAGTTTATCCCCCAACAGAGTTTATTTCCCCGAATCAGCAAAATCTTCTCGCAAAGCATCTCCTCTCACAAACAGAGTTGTTCCCCCACAGAGTTAATCTCAAGCAGAGTCTCTCCCCGATAGAATATTCACAAACAGAAAGGAGTAAATCCACGACATAGTCATCTCCGTTCACCATCCCCAGCGAAAGTAGAAGAACCACTTTTTCTACAACGGTCAGGAATTCAATTTCCAGTACT
The DNA here is from genome assembly GCA_948472305.1 of Vicia faba. Taxonomy (NCBI): domain Eukaryota; kingdom Viridiplantae; phylum Streptophyta; class Magnoliopsida; order Fabales; family Fabaceae; genus Vicia; species Vicia faba. Next base: position 1,632,387,948 of record OX451736.1, read on the forward strand.
CTCAGCAGCAGTCAGGGATTTATTTTCCCAGACTCAGATATGTCACAACAACATTTCATGTTCATACATCATGACATGTGAATACATATTGCATACAACATAATCTCATTTATTTTGATAACATCATCACACAATGCATTTCATGCATCGCATATAATTAATCATGTACCTTTTCAGAAAAGATGGTTATCATCAACAATTCCAACAGTTCAAGATTAAATTCATGAAGCTATACATGTCATATCTGCAGACAACTAATGGAAAATCAGTTCCCAAAACCAAACGGGTCAACTAGTCTACTTGATCAAATGAGATATCTCTACTACCCAGGCTTCATTTCGAAGTAACCCTATTATCCAGGTTCCTTCTCATAGCCCTACTATCCAGGCTTTCATTTCGAAGTAACCCTACTATCCAGGTTCCTTCTCATAGCCCTATTATCCAGGCTTTCATTTTGAAGTAACCCTACTATCCAGGTTCTTTCTCATAGCCCTACTGTGATCGGTGGATCTGGAACTGACTGTTTAACGCTGGTTCGCGAAATGTCGCGGAAGCAAGAGTCGCCACCGTCTTTTATTTTCTCCAAATGGAAAGGACAAAAGCACAGAAAAATTCCTTATAGAGATTGCTCTCGGTTCGGGAGGTAGGTTATAGAAAGGGAAGGTGTTAGCACCCTTTCTATCCATGGATATCCATGGGCTCTTAGATACTTGCTCACTTGTGTTTTCAAAAATTGTTTGTTTGCTTTTCAACTGTGGTTTTTTAAAAAAGTTTCTTTGAAAATTCCAGTTCGACTCTTGTATCAGTCCTCAAGAGTGTTTGAAAAGTTGCTTTCGAAAGCTTTTTGAAAAGGTGTCGGTGTGAAAAGTATTTTTGATTTGTTTTGAAATTTAGAGCAAGTATCTAGAGTCGTCTACCTACCCTAAGGAATTCGTCTGTGTAAATGTCCTTTAAAGTAGTGCCATCCCACCATTGAGAGGTAGGTAGCACCACCGTTGGAGGTGTTCGGGTCAATTCGAGGTTCGGGACATGGTGATCACCAGAGCAATGGGAAGACACCTTAGAAGCTACCCTCATGCCAGGTTCCCGGATCATGAGGACTTACTATGACATCCTCTACTCGACGATCACCTTTCAAGGCAAGGCAACAGTGAGGCGTACCCTAGGGATGGTGTGTGATTTGTGTATCGTTTTCAGATATTTTTGTCTTTTGTCATGTCATGGGTGATCTACGCTTTTGTTTTTATTTTTGTCATTCATTCTTGCATGCCATTATTAACAGTTAAAAAGAGCGGAAATTAAAAGTTCCTAAACTATTACAAAGGCGCGGGTCCACATCGCCAAATTTAATCCAGGACTCGATTTGACAAAAAATAAAGAAATAAAGTGCGAAAGATAAATATTTACACGACTTTGGGAGAATTACATCAATATTTAAAAGAAGGAATAAATAAAATGCGCGAATTGAATTAAAATTGAAAACGAGGGTGTTGGACCCTTTTGAAGTTAAATTGAAATTAAAAATTAATTAATTATTTATTAAAATAAAAGAAGTGTTTTTTAGGTTTTTTTTGTATTTATGAAATAAGAAAATTAAAATTAAAATTAAAAGAAACCCTAATTCTAAGTTATTTTTAATTATTTGAGAAAAATGTTAAAGTTTAACTTAATTTACTAAAGAATTTATGTACATGTTTATTTACAAAATAAATTAGTAATTAATAATAATAATAATGATGAGAAAATTATTTATTAAAAAAAATGATGAAAAAGTTAAAAAACCTAATTTCTACATATTTAATTTATTAAGTAAAATATTAAAGTTTTGAAACCTAAATTAATCTAATTAATTGTTTAAAGTTTATTTACAAAAATAATAATAGTGAAATTAATATTAATAAAATAAACATTTTTTTTGATTCTTCTGTATTTTATATTTATTATGAAAATTATTTTATGGAATTAAAAGAAAACAATTTAAAAAACAATTAAAAGAATAAAAAGGAAAAACAAATAAAAATTAAAAATTGAGCAAACCATAGGGGGTGTCTGGCCCAAGGGGAGGTTTTTTTGAAGTATTGACTCCTGAGTACCATGGTCTGCATTCTTTGGCCATTGGATTGAGTTTCATGCATAAGTTGTTCTACTTTGGCCATTTGGCTTTTGACTTTTGGCTTTTGGCCATTTGTGTTCTGGCCTCAACGTTCCTTAATCTTCTCAGGATGTCTGTCTCGCCACGTATTGGTGTCATGTGTAAAATGTTCTGTTCTGGCCATTTGGCTTTTGGCTTTTGGCCATTTGACTTTTGGCCTCAACGTTCCTTAATGAACCTGCATGGGATCCTGTCTAAATCTGCCGTGTTGAATCTCACGAACACATTAAATAAAATCATAAAATGCAAATAAAGCCAATATATGAAGAAACTTAATGTTTAGGCACAATATGACATGTATGAATGATTATACCCTTTTGATCATGGAGATCAAATCAACCTTACCCTTACTGGAAAAGTAGTGACATGAATGCTTTTATACCCTTTGGATCATGGAAAAGTAGTGACATGAATGCTTTTATGCCCTTTGGATCATGGAGATCAAGCCAGCCTTACCCTTACTGAAGAAGTAATAAGATGTTGGTTTGTAACTGAGATGGCTTGTTTGTAGTGAGAGAGGGATTTGTAATAAGGATTTCAAGGTTTTAGGGTTTTTGAAAGAATTTGATATTCTAACAGTGTTGTGGCAAGGTTTTTTTCTCTCTCTTTTCCTCCTCTTTTTTTTTCTCTGGTTTGTGTGAAAAGAAGGTGATTATATAATGGAAATTAGGGTAAAGCAAATGGGCTTTGAATGTGCAATTGGGCCTCCCATGTTCACTTGAGTTCGTCACTTTCAAGGCTAAATCGCAGGGACTTAAGTGCAATTTTTGAAGTTGAAATGTGAAAACAAAATATAGCCGACATCGAGAACTAACTCCTGTCCGAAAATCGACTCAATCGGATAAACGGTGAATTAGTTATGAATTTTTGAAGTTTCAGCTCAGACAAACTTATTTTGGGCTTCAGTGTCGACTCTGACACGTTCTTCAATAAAAAACTGGTATTGATCGGAGCATAATCCGGTCTCGACTTTTGAAGCAAAGTTGTAGATCTATGAGTCAGGGACCTTGTGTAAAAATATGAGCCCAATCCGATAAAAATTGACCGAGTTATGAATTTTCGAAGTTTCGGCCCAGATGAAATAATATTCAGCATTCAGGATTTTTAGCGTGTCACGCACTCTGAGCAAAAAACGAAGGCCTTTTGAATACCGTTTGAACTCAATACCTTCTGTGAAAATGTAGCCAACTCAATTTGTGAAATTTTGGCGCCAGAACCAGCTCGATACGATGAAAATAGACCAAGTTATGATTTTCTGAACATGACGCAAATAAACTTCTGTCACAAATTTTCTGCATGAAAATACTTGATAAATCCACATTTTTGAAGACCTTCTGATTGAAATTGGCTTCCAGCCGTGAGAGATGAAAACGTAGATAATGTCAAGACAGAATTTTGGCCACCGGAACGGGTTCAAAACGAGCCACGATCTTCAAGTTATGAATTTTTTAGCGCATAAAAACTGCACTTTCAGCACACTTTATTTCACCATATTTCTTCGAGAAAACTCACACATTCGGATACCTTCTTTAAAGAATTGACTCTTGAGTCGAACCTGAATTTGAGAATATGTTATCAGAGATATCTTGGCGAAAGAACACCTGAATATGATGCGCCGGGTTGGACTTGTGAATTTTTCTTGAAATATTTTGAGAAATATGGGAGGGCAAATTTTGGGGTACAACAGTTGCCCCTGTTCAATCTTCTTAGACCTGAGGATGCAGATTGGCTGACGTGCCTTTCGTAATCCGAAGGTGGAAGATGATTGAACACTAGAGTGCCCAGAAATTTGCACTCACATAGTAGCAGTGTGATGATGGAATGGGCTTATAGATGCCATTTAGAGGTTGATGAATAGGATGATGGGCTTATAGATGCCCTCTGGATGTTGATCGCGTAAGAGATTCCTTAGCGAGAACTTGCGTACCTGCAAAAGAAAAATGAGTACCTGACATGTTGCAGGATCTGGTTTTTAGATGCTTTGTATAGATGTGTCCTGACTGGTTACAGGAATCGGATCCTCGAACTCTTCAGACACACCCTGGCAAGATACAGGAATCGGATCTGGTAATGTTAGTCTTCAACGGATACACCCTGGCAAGATTCAGGTATCGGATCCTCGAACTCTTTAGACACACCCTAGCAAGATACAGGAATCGGATCTGGTAATGTTAGTCTTCAACGGATACACCCTGGCAAGATTCAGGCATCGGATCCTCGAACTCTTCAGACGCACCCTGGCAAGATACAGGAATCGGATCTGGTAATGTTAGTCTTCAACGGATACACCCTGGCAAGATTCAGGTATCGGATCCTCGAACTCTTCAGACGCACCCTGGCAAGATACAGGAATCGGATCTGGTAATGTTAGTCTTCAACGGATACACCCTGGCAAGATTCAGGTATCGGATCCTCGAACTCTTCAGACACACCCTGGCAAGATACAGGAATCGGATCTGGTAATGTTAGTCTTCAACGGATACACCCTGGCAAGATTCAGGTATCGGATCCTCGAACTCTTCAGACACACCCTGGCAAGATACAGGAATCGGATCTGGTAATGTTAGTCTTCAACGGATACACCCTGGCAAGATTCAGGAATCGGACCTTTAGTTGCGACCATTGATGGTAATCAATTTTGTACTTTTATCTTGAAAAGACAAGCGTTAGTTGTATGCGATGTCATGTTGCATGACATGCGGGATGCCCTCTGAATAAGTGATATTGTATGTTCATGATGCGTATATGCATGCTATAATGATGTATGTGATGTGTACGAATGTATGTTTTCGTCTAGGAAAGTAAATCCTTGACGGGTGCCGGGAAGCCACTCCTGGGCTGATGTTGGAGAATAGATTTTGCTTCCGCCGGGGATGATAGTTGCAAGAATACTGGTAGGAGAAGATAACTCCGTTGGGGAGAAAACTTGGCGAAGGGATTACTCTGCGGGGAGCAAAGTACTCTAGCAATCTTGCTGGGAAGCAATACTCTGTGGAGAGAGGTACTTTGTTGAGCTGTTGATAATAACTTGCTGGGGATACCCTTGAAGTGTTGATAGACTTCGTTGGGGATGAGAAGACTTCGTCGAGGACGCTCTTTCCGTGGCTTTTGGCTGAGGATAACCCAGTTATATCCTAGTAAGAAAATAACTCTTTGAATAAAGCCGGGGGACGCGTTCGTGCTCTGCGAGGATAAGCTTCCAGAATCTACTGGGGATAAGCTTGCTGCTTGGGGAGATGGATTCCCACTTTCCTGGGGAAGCTGGTTTGGACTCTCCTGGGGAAGTTTTGAACTGTATTGGTTATGTTCTTCAATGGAACCTACCTTGATACCTTGGAGGACCGAACAATCAGATTGCTTAGACAACTCTTTATTGCCCCTATTTCTGATGTGGGAGAGGAAGATACCTGTGGAGATGCTTGGTAGTTGTTGAGGGTCAAACCTTCTTCTGGTAGGCAGGTGACAGGATGACAGGACATAGTCGTACGCTTTCATCCCTAACTTTTGCCTGGACCGCCCTTTCGGGTTTTCGGTCCACCGGGATACCCATTTTTGCCCAAGCCGCCTTTTCAGGTTTTCGACTTGCCGGGTGTACAGATTTTTCATTTCATCCCTTCATTTTGCCCGAACCCTTTTGGTTCGCCGGGAAGCCCTGATTTTTGCCTAGGTATGTCAACCTAGCGGGTCTTTGATTTTGCGTAGTATTTTTCGGCTATGTCCATGTTCTCAGAATGTAGGGAGTTGCCCCTGTTTAGAAGTGTTTTTGTCATGCCACCAGAAGATGTTTAATCAGGCAAGATTCATTGTTGGAATGCCCCAAGTGATTCAGGCAGAGATTTGCCCCAAGCTATTTGGCCTTTTGAGAGATTCTCCGAATCTTGATTGGATTTCCCCAGATGATTGGACCATGATCATTTCGTGCCCCCTGGTTGGAAGTGCTTTTGTTCACTAGGTATTTCTCGTGCGAATTTCCCTGTTGTTCAAACAAAAAGTCATATGTAAACAAAGTTATGTTAAAAATGCAAAGCCTATGTCTGTCTTGAAGATTTTGAAAATGCATTCTTTTCATAAAACAAGTGAATGTTTATAAAACGTGATGTCAACTCCGTATTTACCGTAGGCCTTAAGGAGTCAGGATACCTTTCGTACAGTATGCTTCCAAACTAACCCATGCTTCAGCTAGGACTTTCGAGGGTTATAACGTGGCCTGGTTCACGGTTTAAGAAACAAAGGATAAAGGCTCAAATTTTATTTGTACCCACCCGCTCTTCGTGATGTTCTCCAAACCTAAACTCAGCTGATCGTGCGTTTGACCTTATTTGAGTTTTTGTCCTGATGTTCCAATGATGGTTCAGATATTGAACGTTTATTTGAATAGGCAGTCATTTTTTGTCGAGGGTTTATAAGACCTCTTTCTTTTTTTGACTTTGTTATCCCTATTTTTTGCCTGAACTGTTTCCTTTTTTGGAATTACAGTCAGCGGGATACCCCAGCTTTGTAAGTATCCTTCATGGGTATTTTGACTTATTGGGCTTCTTTCTTTTTTATAATGACTGCCTATCCTTGTGATTGTTCGGAATCATCATTGTCTTTCTTTGTTTTGTAAGGACCTCTTTTGGTGCCATTCGTTATGCACTTGGATCAACTGAGAGACTACCCTGCCCCAGGTTATGATTAAGGGTTTTAAATTTCGAAAAGAAAAACTCCTACTTCTTTGGCTCAGATGGGTTGACGAGGGATTATCATCCTTATAACTCCAGTGTTTAGGGATTGAAACAATGCATGTACCTCATCAGCGAGGTCTGTTCAAAAGCATACTGTAAAGATAGCGGTATCGTTTTCGTCATCCTCCCTCAAGAGGCTTAGAATTATTAATTGAGAGTTGATCATCAGAAAAAATATGAAAATAATTTGCGTATAGTGAATACGAATATATTGCTTCAAAACAGACATATGCGATGCATTAATGAAATAATAATGTTTAACAATGAGTAAATGTTTAAACAAAAGAAAATTACAACTTGAACATTCGAATGAACAAAAGTTTTCTAGTTTCAGGGTTTGTCACTTCAAGTGGTGAGCCTTGGAGGGATGATAGAAAAATTCTGCCTGACCATCTTGTGTGAACTCTAATGCCCCTTCATCAATCAGGTCCTGGATCTTGTTCTTCAGAGCCCAACACTCATTTGTATCATGTCCTGGACAGGCAGAATGGTAGGCACATCTTTTATTGGGATCATAGACAGGAGATGTTGTGTTCTGGTTCCGGGGATGAGCCCTTAATGTGATCAGGTTCAATCTTAACAGGCGTTGTAAAGCTTGGAACAACGACATGTTGAGCTGGGTGAATTGCCTCCTAGGCTTGTCTGGCTGAAGCCGGTGAGGTTGATGCTGAATTTGTGACACTGGAGCCATTTGAGGAGCTCTCCCCTTACCTCCTTGTTTCAAAGGTGGCTGAACGATGACTGGCTCTTTACCCTTAGACTTTTGCCCCAGTTGGTTATTCTGAAGCAGTTGGTTGATGAGAACTCCGAGCTCTTCTTGTCTTTGAGCTAACCCTTGAATAGCAGTCCCCTGCCCCAGCATCTGGGCTTTCAATGCATCCACTTCAGCTTGCAGATGTTTCAGCCGTTCATCCTCAGCGCTGTTCCTGAATAAAGTCTCCATGAGAAGTGTCCTTAGCTCCTCCTGCCCCTTGGATAGATTCAGGAGGATTTCCCCAAACCGAGTCTCTTGAGCAAGAAGGTCCTGGTTATCTTGTTGGGAAGCCATTGCTGAAATAAACAGCGAGAAAGGTAAGTGACCTGCAACAAGGATACCTGTTATGCAATGATGAGTATGACATGCATGTAATGTTTTCAAGGACCTCGCGGGGTAAACAAGAAAATTTGTTAGCATTTGGATCTGGTAGCTTGATGGAAAGAACTTCATATTTGTTGAGAGTCTTTCTTCCAAGGGTCAAAGGCTCACCATATCAAGTGGGTCATAGCCCCTGACTCAAGTCATCAACCTTATTTTGCTTTCCAAACAACCTTGGCTAGGGGAACCTTCTTCAGGAGTCAAAGCTCACCATATCAAGTGGGTCATAGCCTCTGACTCACTTTGGCTAGAGGAAAATAAATCCTCTTTGCCCCTTGCTAGATGTTTGATTCATCATGACCTGCATCACAAGCCCTTGAGATCCTTGAAATGGGTTAGGACGTATGCAATGGTATGATGTCATGATGCATGGGGTAATATGAATGAACCCTGTTATGAGCCCTTATTAAGGACTATAAACAGAAACCTGCAAGAAACTCAAGTAAAACCTGTCATGAGTCCCAGTTAAGGACTAAAAAACAAAACCTGCAAGAAACTCGGTAAACCCTGTTATGAGTCCTAATTAAGGACTGCAAACCAAAACCTGTAAGAAACTTAGTATACCCTGTTATGAGTCCCTATTAAGGACTATAAACAAAACCTGCAAGAAACTCAAGTGTCAGATAACAAGCATGCAAATAGTCAAGTTGGAAGGCACACAAGTCACACAAGACAAGCCCTTAGGGTTTAAGGCCAGCATGGGGTCTGGGTAGTACCCTCTTGAAGTTGGTGGGCTCAACCTGTCCTATTAGAAGTAACCGGGTTCTAAGGGTCCCAATATCACTGGATTGCTTTCATTGTTCATCGTTTCGATTTAGCCACTGCACTGGCGACCGAAATATTCCAGGAAAGCAACCCTCAATTGAGTGTAGTATCGAGTATCAACCAACCTCGGACTGCACCAAAGTCAGTTATCTCACTACCCTAAAGAGGCCAAGATAGTTCAATTAAGGTTCCTAAGGTCTGTTGATGCTTCACGACACCACGCGGAGGCCCCGTACTCTCCTTGACTGAACTCAAGGGTTACCGGTACACACCAAAGTGCCACATCAACGTAGCAGACTGTTTCAACCATGTCGGTATACCCTGCACAGTTCCCTCACAGCCTTGTTGCTACTTTCTAAGAAGGTATCCCCAGATCTGGGTTAGGATCTATAGAACTCCCAAGACAGTCCCACAATTTAAAGCAAACAAGGAAAGCAATTGAAAACACAGTTATGAACTAACCCTAAGGTACACCTCACTTTAAGTTAAGTCCCCAGCAGAGTCGCCAGTTCTGTGATCGGTGGATCTGGAACTGACTGTTTAACGCTGGTTCGCGAAATGTCGCGGAAGCAAGAGTCGCCACCGTCTTTTATTTTCTCCAAATGGAAAGGACAAAAGCACAGAAAAATTCCTTATATAGATTGCTCTCGGTTCGGGAGGTAGGTTATAGAAAGGGAAGGTGTTAGCACCCTTTCTATCCATGGGCTCTTAGATACTTGCTCACTTGTGTTTTCAAAAATGGTTTGTTTGCTTTTCAACTGTGGTTTTTTAAAAAAAAGTTTCTTTGAAAATTCCAGTTCGACTCTTGTATCAGTCCTCAAGAGTGTTTGAAAAGTTGCTTTCGAAAGCTTTTTGAAAAGGTGTCGGTGTGAAAAGTATTTTTGATTTGTTTTGAAATTTAGAGCAAGTATCTAGAGTCGTCTACCTACCCTAAGGAATTCGTCTGTGTAAATGTCCTTTAAAGTAGTGCCATCCCACCATTGAGAGGTAGGTAGCACCACCGTTGGAGGTGTTCGGGTCAATTCGAGGTTCGGGACATGGTGATCACCAGAGCAATGGGAAGACACCTTAGAAGCTACCCTCATGCCAGGTTCCCGGATCATGAGGACTTACTACGACATCCTCTACTCGACGATCACCTTTCGAGGCAAGGCAACAGTGAGGCGTACCCTAGGGGTGGTGTGTGATTTGTGTATCGTTTTTAGATATTTTTGTCTTTTGTCATGTCATGGGTGATCTACGCTTTTGTTTTTATTTTTGTCATTCATTCTTGCATGCCATTATTAACAGTTAAAAAGAGTGGAAATTAAAAGTTCCTAAATTATTACAAAGGCGCGGGTCCACATCGCCAAATTTAATCCAGGACCCGATTTGACAAAAAATAAAGAAATAAAGTGCGAAAGATAAATATTTACACGGCTTTGGGAGAATTACATCAATATTTAAAAGAAGGAATAAATAAAATGCGCGAATTGAATTAAAATTGAAAACGAGGGCGTTGGACCCTTTTGAAGTTAAATTGAAATTAAAAATTAATTAATTATTTATTGAAATAAAAGAAGTGTTTTTTAGGTTTTTTTTGTATTTATGAAATAAGAAAATTAAAATTAAAATTAAAAGAAACCCTAATTCTAAGTTATTTTTAATTATTTGAGAAAAATGTTAAAGTTTAACTTAATTTACTAAAGAATTTATGTACATGTTTATTTACAAAATAAATTAGTAATTAATAATAATAATAATAATGAGAAAATTATTTATTAAAAAAATGATGAAAAAGTTAAAAAACCTAATTTCTACATATTTAATTTATTAAGAAAAATATTAAAGTTTTGAAACCTAAATTAATCTAATTAATTGTTTAAAGTTTATTTACAAAAATAATAATAGTGAAATTAATATTAATAAAATAAACATTTTTTTGATTCTTCTGTATTTTATATTTATTATGAAAATTATTTTATGGAATTAAAAGAAAACAATTAAAAAAACAATTAAAAGAATAAAAAGGAAAAACAAATAAAAATTAAAAATTGAGCAAACCATAGGGGGTGTCTGGCCCAAGGGGAGGTTTTTTTGAAGTATTGACTCCTGAGTACCATGGTCTGCATTCTTTGGCCATTGGATTGAGTTTCATGCATAAGTTGTTCTACTTTGGCCATTTGGCTTTTGACTTTTGGCTTTTGGCCATTTGTGTTATGGCCTCAACGTTCCTTAATCTTCTCAGGATGTCTGTCTCGCCACGTATTGGTGTCATGTGTAAAATGTTCTGTTCTGGCCATTTGGCTTTTGGCTTTTGGCCATTTGACTTTTGGCCTCAACGTTCCTTAATGAACCTGCATGGGATCTTGTCTAAATCTGCCGTATTGAATCTCACGAACACATTAAATAAAATCATAAAATGCAAATAAAGCCAATATATGAAGAAATTTAATGTTTAGGCACAATATGACATGTATGAATGATTATACCCTTTTGATCATGGAGATCAAATCAACCTTACCCTTACTGGAAAAGTAGTGACATGAATGCTTTTATACCCTTTGGATCATGGAAAAGTAGTGACATGAATGCTTTTATGCCCTTTGGATCATGGAGATCAAGCCAGTCTTACCCTTACTGAAGAAGTAATAAGATGTTGGTTTGTAACTGAGATGGCTTGTTTGTAGTGAGAGAGGGATTTGTAATAAGGATTTCAAGGTTTTAGGGTTCTTGAAAGAATTTGATATTCTAACAGTGTTGTGGCAAGGTTTTTTTCTCTCTCTTTTCCTCCTCTTTTTTTTTTCTCTGGTTTGTGTGAAAAGAAGGTGATTATATAATGGAAATTAGGGTAAAGCAAATGGGCTTTGAATGTGCAATTGGGTCTCCCATGTTCACTTGAGTTCGTCACTTTCAAGGCTAAATCGCAGGGACTTAAGTGCAATTTTTGAAGTTGAAATGTGAAAACAAAATATAACCGACATCGAGAACTAACTCCTGTCCGAAAATCGACTCAATCGGATAAACGGTGAATTAGTTATGAATTTTTGAAGTTTCAGCTCAGACAAACTTATTTTGGGCTTCAGTGTCGACTCTGACACGTTCTTCAATAAAAAACTGGTATTGATCGGAGCATAACCCGGTCTCGACTTTTGAAGCAAAGTTGTAGATCTATGAGTCAGGGACCTTGTGTAAAAATATGAGCCCAATCCGATAAAAATTGACCGAGTTATGAATTTTCGAAGTTTCGGCCCAGATGAAATAATATTCAGCATTCAGGATTTTTAGCGTGTCACGCACTCTGAGCAAAAAACGAAGGCCTTTTGAATACCGTTTGAACTCAATACCTTCTGTGAAAATGTAGCCAACTCAATTTGTGAAATTTTGGCGCCAGAACCAGCTCGATACGATGAAAATCGACCAAGTTATGATTTTCTGAACATGACGCAAATAAACTTCTGTCACAAATTTTCTGCACGAAAATACTTGATAAATCCACATTTTTGAAGACCTTCTGATTGAAATTGGCTTCTAGCCGTGAGAGATGAAAACGTAGATAATGTCAAGACGGAATTTTGGCCACTGGAACGGGTTCAAAACGAGCCACGATCTTCAAGTTATGAATTTTTTAGCGCGTAAAAACTGCACTTTCAGCACACTTTTTTTCCACCATATTTCTTCGAGAAAACTCACACATTCAGATACCTTCTTTAAAGAATTGACTCTTGAGCCGAACCTGAATTTGAGAATATGTTATCAGAGATATCTTGGCGAAAGAACACCTGAATATGATGCGCCGGGTTGGACTTGTGAATTTTTCTTGAAATATTTTGAGAAATATGGGAGGGCAAATTTTGGGATACAACACCTACTATCCAGGCTTTCATTTCAAAGTAACCCTACTATCCAGGTTCCTTCTCATAGCCCTACTATCCAGGATTTCATTCCGAAGTAGCCCTACTATCCAGGTTCCTTCTCATAGCCCTACTATCTAGGCTTTCATTTCGAAGTAACCCTACTATCCAGGTTCCTTCTTGCAACCCTATTATCTAGGCTTTCATTTCGAAGTAACCCTACTATCCAGGTTCCTTCTTATAGCCCTACAATTCAGGCTTTCATTTCAAAGTAACCCTACTGTCCAGGTTCCTTCCCATAGCCCTACTATTTGGGCTTTCATTTTAAAGTAACCCTACTATCCAGGTTCCTTCCCATAACCCTACTATCCAGACTTTTATTTTGAAGTAACCCTACTACCCAGGTTCCTTCTCATAGCCATACTATGCAGGCTTTCATTTCGAAGTAACCCTACTACCCAAGTTCCTTCTCAGCAGCCTTACTACCCATGCTTTATTCCGGAGTAACCCTACTATCAGGTTCCTTCTCATAGCCCTACTATCCAGGCTTCATTCCGAAGTAACCTTACTACCCAGGTTTCTTCTCATAGCCATACTATCCAGGCTTTCATTTCGAAGTAAACCTACTACCCAGGTTCCTTCTCTGTTATCTCCAGACGACAGCTTACACCACTGTAAAACTCAGACTCGACCAGATAGCAGCATATTTTTGTCTCATCAATCAAGAGTTAATTCCCCAGTAGAGTAATAGACAACCGAAGCTCCTAGACTCTACTTCCCAGGACATAAATTAGTATTCCCCGACGAAGTCCTCCCTAACGGCAGGTACAGGAATTCTCTCAAATGAATCTCTTATGCAATTAACATATTTTCTGGATGGCATCTTTAAGAACATCTCTGAAGATTCTCTGAAGCCTTCAAAATGGCATCTATAAGCCCATTCCGGATATTAACGATCGACATTCACTTCATGCAAGTGCAAATTTCTGGGCACTCCAGTGTTCAATCATCTTCCACCTTCAGATCACGAAAGAAAGACAAGCCAATCTACATCCTCAGGTTTAAGAAAATTGAACAGGGGCAGTTGTTGTACCCCAAAATTTTCCCTCCCACTTTTACTTAAAACATACTCCTAGAGGTCCTCAATTGCTCAACTTGACTAAGGACTGACCAGACAAATCCTCCTCCTAAGACAATGAGCCTCAAACTAGGGTTTCACTCCTCATCAAGATGTTTGAGTTCCAAGGGTCCTAAATGGTTTTCATTGCCCTAATATGTCCTCAAGATCATCCATGCCAAGTTTCATGCCTTGCACAACAAGTTTGCTCAATCAACTGCTCAAATGCCTGAAAATCAACTGTACTAGGTCAAAAGTCAATTGTAACCCACATACAGTCAAACTTCAAGATTTTTGGTCAACATCAACATTTTGAAGTATTATCCATAATTTGATCAAGGTTTGGTCATGATTCCTTAAGGAATGATCCTAATTCATTAAAACTCAAAAGTTGCTAAATTAGGGTTTCTATAGGAAAAGTCAACCAAAGTTTGACCAGGCATAAGTTTCTCATACTTTATCAGAAATTTCTCATCCAAGGCTCATTTTGAAGAGAATTAAATTCCATACAATTCATATTCAACCCTAAAGTTCAAGAAATGCACTCATGAAAAGATATAAATTCAGACATTATAGGTCATTTTCAAAAGTCAACAAAAACACCTTTTGGGTCAAAGCTTCTTACATGAACATGGAAGATCCAATTGAGATGAAATCAAAGAGGTTGCTTAGGGAACATCCTAATCTTTCTAAAAATTCAAAGAACACCCTCTTAGGGTCAAAATTGAGAGAGATATGCATTGTCAAAGTTGGCCATTTTTAGAAATTTGCACAAAGTCAACAATACCCAAAATTGCATTTTTTCCACATAGACCCATCTTTTCAAAATTGAATCTCAGTCCTAGCATGGTCCACGGCCTATGGGACCCTCCATGCCTTATTCACTTATTTATTAATTTATTTTAATTTTATTTATTTAAAATTCAAATAAAATCAAAATAAATCAAATCAATGGAATGAGATTTGTTTTGCATTGAATTATAAATCATGCAAGTTGTCTATAGCCAAGACAAAATCGTGCAAGCTCCAAAACAAGAGAAAATCTTCAAATTTGGAAAGATTGGAATCAAAATTCAAGACCATTATATCTTTGATTCTTTCCAATTATATTGCCCTAATTTGATTCAGTACATATACACAAGTATTGTGAACCCTAAGGGGAGAGTTTTATGTGCAACCTGCCTCCCACAAAGCAAGAACAAAGACTCAAATTTTGGACAAAAAGTGAGAATCAGACTTCCTTCTACAAGGAGATTCAAGGACTTTGAAGGCTTGCAATCCATTCTTGGACGTGTTGGGGAGCTACCTGGAGCATTACCACACATCAACACCTTTAGAAACAACATATATAGTAATCACGGTTTGCTCTTGTTCTTGAAATTAGTTTTTGGAATTTACGCATGAGAAACTATTTCTAAGTATATATTCATGCTTATACAATCATTCAGAACGTATTTGCATAATCAATTATGTGTTTTGATGCATGTTTGATGGAATGCTATTGTTAGGATTCAGAGCTTCGTTTTAGGGCTTTCAGATACAGGTACAATTGGGTCTAATGAAGGACACCATCATAATCAGAGGATCAAACCCAATTGATCCATGGTCTTGAATTTGATTTATATTGTCTGTATATGATTTTTAAGATGCGCAGGTTATAGCTATGGCAAACGTCCATAGGTAAAAGTCTTTACCTAAGACAACAGTCTCAGCGAAGAAGATGAAGGCGTGGTAGATCCTGAATGGTCCATTTGAATTTTTGCGCGTTTTTATAAAAAACTGACTTTTCATTCTAATATAATATATTATTTGTGTTTGTATTAACGAATGAAGCAAATGGTTCAGTGGCAAAGGGGGAGGGTTTGCAAGGCGCGCATGTAGGATGTCAGGGGTTCGATCCCTGCCTCCTACATAATATTTTTCTCACAATTTCTTTGCAGATCCAGTAGTACCACTCCAAATGTGCTCCCTATACACCTCAATATCTCATGCCTTGGATCATCCACTAATCAGATCCAACATACAGCAATCTAGGAGCATGGTGAACCCTCAGAGGAGAGCCTCACTGAATCACACGCAAGGCAGCTGGGCCAGCAATCTTGGGCTTAACAAATTCAATTCTGCACCCCCAGAAGTACTTTCAGCATCAGGCCCTTTTTTTTTTTAATTTCTTTAACTTTTTTTATTGTTTTTTATTTATTTTTAATTGTTTTAAATATCTTTTTTTAATTAAATCTTAAAATATTAAAATCACAAAAAAAAAACATTAGAATTATGTTTTTTTTTAAATATTTAATTCCATTAATTAATTAGGTTAATTAGGATAACTTAAATTCCTTTTTTTCATAATTAAAATTAATTAGAAATTAGGTTAATTTGCAAAATTAATTACTTTCTAAAATAAAAAACCAAAAAAATATATTTTTTTCTCTTTATTCACTAAATTAAATATCTTTGAATTTAATTGTCAATTCCCCATATTTAATTTTGTCGCGCGCATTTATTTATTCATTTTTCCAATTAATGTAATTGCTCCGAGTTTGTAATAGTTAATTAGGTTTATTACTATTTTTATTTATTATTTTCCCAAAGTTTTTGATTATGTAATCCCCCTCCCCAAAGCCTTGTAATAGCTAGATTTAAACTTCTCGCACTTTTACTTTCCGTCATTATAAACTGTTAGATGATTGATAATAGGATTGTTTGTAAAAGATCAATGTTTAAAATAGTAGAAAACCCTAATTGTGAAAAGATAATTAACTGAAAAATAAACACTTGCACACGCTCACTCCTAGTGTTTGCCCCACTTAGGTTGCCTTCAATAAACGGTCATGAAGTATAGGGAGTTTTAGTGGTTGCCCTCTAGTCTCAAAAGATCAAAGATGACCCACTCGAATATTATATCGGAAAGATCTTTAGGACTTTAGGGTAACTACTAAGGTTTCCTACTCATTGCTTTAGTGACCGTAATCGTCCCTTTCGATTGTTCCTCAAACTCCAACGATGGAGCTACCTACTCCTTAATAGTAGGATAGTGCTGTCTAAAGGGAGTAAGAAAATGAACAGTCTTTTTCGAGTAGGTAGAAACTCTTAAGTACTTGCTTAAAACAACAAATTTTTACACTTACACTTTCAAACAAACAAAAGTTTTCAAAACGCTTTATCACACTCTTGAGGACTGATACAAGTGTTACCATAAAGTGAAACGCCGCACTAAGGCAATTTCAAAACTTTTTAAAAGCACACAAACACACAAAAGCAATTTAAGAATGAGCAAGTACCTAAGAGCCCATGGAAAACCACGGATAGAAAGGGTGATAATACCTTCCCTTTCTATAATCTACCCCCCCCCCCCCCCCGGTACTCAGAAACATCTCGAAAAAGGTTTTTCTGTTCTTTTTCCCTTTTCCTTTGTTGGATGAAATAAAAGATGGTGCGACTCTTGCTTACCGTACATTTGAGAACAAAAAACGCAAAACCACTAGTAACAAAAAACAATCAGTTCTGCCACCGTATCACAGATCCTGTAGCTGGACATGGACACCTTCAATGTTTGCAAGATTTCTCTCCCCTTCTACAGTGTTTCCTCTGCCAACAGACACAGGATTGTCCTCATTTTAATTTCCTCCATCTGGTGCGCCTTCCATTTCTGTTTCGACTTCATCGTCAGCAACTTCTTCTTGTTCTCCCTACTTATCATCGTTAACCTGTGGAGTCTTGAGATTCGCGTGTGACAAGTCAGAATCTTCCTCACTAGAGACTTATTTATTTGGCTCTCCAATGGCTGCAGTTTGATGTTCAGAAGTCTGGTTTACCTCACTGGCTGAACTTACAAAAGACCCTTTCGCTGAAGAAGGCATGTAAGTGGGATTGCCTTCACTGTTTAGTAAGGTGACAAAATCTTCTACAGGTACGGGAACCTGTTTGGAAGTTCCAGCAATGTCCTGGAGATTGAGAGATTGTTGTTAGAATTATTGAAAAACTAATTCAAGGAATAATCTTAGATGGTCGAAATTATTACCTGGGGTGTAACTTCAGCACCAGGGATTGAATTGTCGCTCTCGCTCGGATCATTCATTCTAGCAGCTATTTCTTGTTCAGTAGGCTCTTGAATGATGATAGGAGTAGGTTTAGGCCTAGTAGCCATAACCTTAATCTTGGTTTTCGGGTGAGGTTCAGAAATGGGAGATGGCTTCTTCTGTCTCTTGAGAGGGATAGGAGGTGTGTCTTCATTATCACTGGAGAGTGTGACTTCCTAAACTTTCCTCTTGGTTGGCATAAATTTCTTAGTGGCCTAAAAAGAAAAGAGTCGAAAACGTCAGAATTGGTGATGTGTTAAAGGAAATTGAGGGCAAGGAGTATTTACCCATGGTGGAGGTTTTTCAGAAGAGTCTCCTCCCTTTGCACTTTCAGCGGCTTTCTTGACATTGGTTCTATTGACGACTAGAAAATAAGCAAACATGAGTCAGATATCAAATGATTAAATCAAAGAAAAATAAGGCGTTTGCTTTAAAGAAGAAAGAGCACCTTTCTTGATCTTGTTGGAGACCAACAGAAACGCCTCTTGAAGATGGTCAGCGAAGTCTTTCGCATCGAAGAACTCTTCGTCGTAGTATTGCTTCCACCAGCATTCAAATATGGGCGAACACAAAAAGTGTAGTTTGAAGTCGAACAAGGTTAGTACGGTTCGACCAACGTACTTACCATTTTGCTTGGTAGCAGCCTCCTCCGAATAGTCTGCATTATAATATAGCAAAGACTTTTCTCGGGGATAGATTGGGTTTGGGAGTGATTGAATTATGCCAAACTGGCGAGAAATAAGGTTCAGTTGATAAGCAATCAAGTGTAGTTAATTCTTTGAACTTTTGAATCTCAGTGGCATAATTCTTGGGTGAAGAAAAGACTCCCAAATAGCCACATACTCTTCGACACAATCCTCATCCTCGGTCGAGGGATATGGTCGAGTAAACCATACCAGACCAACCTTTCGATTGGCAAAGGGATCCGTGGTCGAAACAAATTCCTTGCGCTTCGCAAACATCATTACGAAGCTGGTAAATGCTTTCTGAAATTGTTGACCTTCATCTGTTGGAGTCAACAGAACCAACCTGGTGCCTTCGACCCTCCTGTTAAGGATCTATGGGGCTTTATCATTGATTTTATTCTTCTGGGGAAGAAATGATTCGAACGTGGGATTGAGCCAAAGTTCGAGAAGCCAGAATGGGCTAGAAAGGAGCAAACTGGCTCTATCACCTATAACTTTAAGTTGAGTCACACCACTACTGATGGACTCATAAAGGTTGGCCAAAATTAATTCAGCCAAACAAAGATTGTAGCCACGATGAAGCTGAGTAGCAAGAGTGAGCATTTTCTTTGTCACTTGGAGTGACTTGGTACAGAAGACAAAACGAGACAACCACAAAGCTAAAAAAGCTATGTGTTCCACTTCAGAAACAGTGTTGCTGGATTTGTCATGAAAATGGTTGATGAAAGTAGTATATGTGGGTTTCGTAGCCGAAAACCCAATGGTATCCTCAAACTTATCCTCCGGATCAAAGTAGTCACCAGTTGGTCGAAAACCAGTGATGCCTACTGTGTTGAAGAGAGTAGGGGTCACCATTCCAC
This sequence comes from Vicia faba, assembly GCA_948472305.1. NCBI lineage: Eukaryota > Viridiplantae > Streptophyta > Magnoliopsida > Fabales > Fabaceae > Vicia > Vicia faba. The sequence goes on from OX451736.1 coordinate 1,632,407,299, forward strand.
AAGGTAAATGAAAGGTGAAATATGCGTTATCCTAAAAGTACAAAGAGGATACCAGCATGAGGGGACAATAAGATAACCCATTCTTCGATAACATGACCTAATCATAAATCCCCAATGTCTTTCCAGATTTGGGTTTGTACTATTTCCATCTTATTCAACCATTATGAATATTCCGAAGTCAGGCTAGGGCAAGACCTAAAGATTCGGTTCCCTTTATTCATAAACTGGAGGTTTATGTCTTCTTTCGTTTGAGAATGTCGTTGATTAGCAGGAGTTGCATCCTCAGGTTCATCTCTGGGCTTCTTTGCACATCCTATAGGCTTGAGCCTAGGGTGAGTTGGAAAGAAAGCGTTGTTCTGCTTAGGGTTGTCGATACATATAGACAATGGACCAGACATGGCATACATTTGCCCAGAATATCTAACAGGAATGAGTACCTGTAAGTTGTATGCATCACGCCATTCTTGAGTCATGGATTCTGGAACGAACCTTCGTTCCTCAGTCAAGGCAGGGATAAAACTAGTTGTGAAAACTTCTGGTTGTTGTGGTGAATCGGAGCCATCTTTGGCTTTGGGGTTGTTTGGAGCGTTTGAGAGGAAAGCCATGGCTATGTTGGTAGAAGAACGATGAAAGAGATGAAGTTCTCCAAAGTTTCTTTGAATACAGGGAAACAAGGAATTTTAAGCGTTTGTAAAAAATTCCAAAGAGAAGTGCTCATGGCTATTTATAGTGGCCAGGGAAGAGTGTTTTTCATCAACACCATTTAATGTTGCAGAGTGAGTGGGACACGTGGTGAGCTCTAAGGCAGTTATACGGACAAGTAATGGAGACGTTTGCCATGCTTTCCTAGGTTGTAAGAATAATGGCCATCATGGCATCGTGTAACGGCTGACTGATGGTGACGTCTTGGAAAAGTGTAATGATGACGCTGATACCAGCAGGGGTTGGTGGAAGATAAAAAGTATACGATAAGCTTTTATGGTCAAAGAGCTTACAAGTGTCGAATAGATATATCAAAGAATGACTATTTCTTCTTGCGTCGAAACTGACATTCTCGGGGGGCAATTTGTTAGCTCCTAAATTCGACACCCACAATATATTAGTCTTATTGGCTAAAAATAGATTGAAGAAATCTAAAGTTGCCAACACTTTGACCAGAAGAGCCTAAAACACTTAGAGAATTTTCTAAGTTAAAGTTGGTCTTCGACCAAGAAGTTTTTGTAGTCTTCGACTGAGAGGATCATGCGGTCTTCGACTGAAAGATCCTTGTATCAGCAAGCAAGTGAATTTTGAATCTGAAGAAAGGAGGGAAATGCAGTTCACTTGGCAGTTGAGGAAAGTAACATGGCATGAAGATAGAAGTCGAAGCATATGCAGAGGACACTTGTCCTCATCCTTGAACGAGGCAACTGCTCGACGGTTACTTAATTTTAGTATAAATATAGGGATTTCATGTAGATTTTTGCGTGTTCAACTTATTAGTACAAGTCACTCAATCATATCCGAGTACCCGTTGTGAGAGAAAAGATATTGAGAATGTACATTTGAAACACCATCTTTTATTTCAATCAAAGTCTTTACAATTCCTTTACATTCCTTTCCATTTACATCCCTGCGCAAGCTTTATCATTACTGCAAATTTACTTTATTTTGCCTTTTACTTGCACTTTTTAGTATTTTTCAACCCTTTTCACTTAAACTCACTTGCTTATATAAAAAACTCAGCATATGTCCTAGGATCAATCTGATCGATCCTGCAAGTCACCAAAATAACCATTTTTGGAAGATCAGCGGTTGTTTACCAATTTCCACGGTAAACATCTCGGCCAAAGCCCTTACTCAATCAATAAGCAAGAGTATGAAAGGATCTTCCTCCACCAATTCAGAGCCTCCCCGATGGGCAAATCCTTAAACCCTCACGAGAAGGGTCTCCGCGACATATTCCCTGAAATTCTATTTGGACATTCATGGGAAAATTCATACGTTCATCGGAAAATTCACACATTTATCAGAAAACTCATGAGTCCTCTAGCAAACTCATAAGCCCCGCCGGTGATGAGCGTGTGTGCCACCATAACGACGGTCGCAGATCGGCAAAAAATGCACAGATTCCTAGTTCGGCCTCACCCTCTCGTCGATAATTATGTCAAAAAGTGGCACAACCACCGTGAACCACCAACAATCGCCGAAGTTACACCCACTCTAACTAAATCCATCATATCTGCATGCATTCTAATCGAGTACAAAGCTAAAATCTAGCTTAAAACAAAGAGGGACAAAAACTTATATGGTCGAAGGGACTGGAACTGTGCACAGATGCTTCTGATACAACAGTGAGCGACGACAGTGACAGAGGAAGCTAAAATCAGAGAGAACGAAGAAGAGAAAGGCGGAAGGTGCAAATGTCCTTTTGCCTCTCTTATTTATAGAAGGCTCTCAATGCATATGCACGCGCACGCACGACCTAGGGCAGCGTAGGAGTCATCATTAAACCATAGCCCCTAGCCTGGCATCATTATGCATTAACTGCAACGCGTGGCTCGATGCAGGCGTGATACACAATCTCTTCAAATTCAATCAAATGTCTGGTTCCCCGTGCACCGAACATGTAAGACAACATTTGGTTTCCTCGCACACACTTGTCCTCGGGAAATCAGGAAATATCCCCGTCACGAACAACAAAAGTTGGCAGCGTGACTTTGTCCTTGACGCACGAGCTGACTCTAAGTCATTACTCTTATAATCATAAGCAACGACTTAGGTGACTCTTATTCTGGACTGACCTAATCCACTTCTGCATCAACAACGATCCAATAGCTTTGGCCCAATCTGTTGGAGCGAACAAATGACACCTTTTCCTTCCGCCCCTCGACAGAGGACGCGTAGTCGGCTGCCCCTCAGAGCCAACGAGACTACCGTTGCCCTCAAACCACACCTCTGCCCACATCAACAGGCTAGTTCTCACTTTGTCAGTCGCACGAGGACAACCATCCAGGAATGACCAAATCACGCTTGCTCGTGAATACTCATCTACTCGTTGTAACAGTTAGTTCCGAGCATCTCTGCCCATTACAACGACTAGTTCCCGGTAGTTACCTATTTTTGAGGAACCTGATATTCATACCCCAAAATAGGGGCCAATGGCTAAGCGCCGGAGACATTATATAAACCCTCACACTTGTGAGATTCAGGTATTCAATATTCACTCGAAAAACCCTAACTCTCTCTTATATCTCTTTGTACTCTTACTTACTTGAGCGTTAGAGTGTCTTGCAGGTACATCCTCTCCTCTTTGTTTCCAGCTCTACAGACGTTGTCTATCAACATATTATAGATTCTAATCACCGGTAAGATCAATATTATTAGAGTTTGATGGTAATTTATTTTAATAGATAAATAGTTGATCGATTGATGAATTTTAGAAAGAAGAGAAATTTGATGATAAACTTGACTGTATAGAATTGAAAAAGAAGTTTGAAAAAATTAATGATTTGACTTGACCCATTTGTCCTTTTAAGTGTGTAAAATAATATAAATGAAAATAATAAATTTAACGACAATAACAAAATTAAATAAGAAGAATTATTTTAGAGGAAATTGATTATTAAAGGTAAGAGTTTGAGGTGAATTAATGGATGAAAAATAAATACTTAAAATCATGATTTTTTTAATTTAAATTGAGACCTAAGGAGATGTTGTTTCAATTTTGAATTTTTTCGACTCAAATGTATTAATAAAAAAAATGCAATTAAGTGTTAAGATTTAAATCCTTAGTATAAATATTAATTTTATTAACAGTTAATATTTATTGTTAATTTCAAAAAAAATATTTATTATTGATTAAAAATTATTAAAAATATTAGTTAAAAATAATTAATATATTGAAAATATTTTATAACGAATAAAAAAAATCTCAAATAAGGTCTCATATGGAGTATTTTAATTTTTGAGAAAATCGAATTCAAATTCAAATTGAAAAAGCCCTTTGTTCTGTTCTTGTTACTATTTGAATCCAATCAAGTTGAATCCTTTGAATTTGAGAGTGAAAGCTGATTTCAGAAAGAAGAACCATGGAAGTTCCGAAGGATCAAGTCGCTTCTCTTCTCGAAAATGGACTCTACAACTCCGCTCAGATGCTCGTAACCTTTTTTTTCCCTCTTTTTTTTTTGTGTGTTTGAAATTTGAATCTACGCCAAAAATTGTTGCTTTTTGATTTATATGTTTGATTGAGATTAATGGGTTTGATTGAAAGTTTGTGTTTTGAATAACAGGGTTGTTTTCTTGTTTCTTCACCTGCCGCAAATGCTGAATCCTCTCCTCATCTCAAAACTGAGAGCTTGGTCTCTGCAAAATTCCTTTGTTATATATATATTCCGAGTTTTTGAATTTTGAATTTTCAATGTATGAGAAGTTCATTGAAGTTCTTTTTTTATTTGTGTACTTATTGATTTTTTTTTGCAGGTGCTACTTGGTGATTCATTCTACCGTGAAAGGGAGTTTCGTAGAGCCATTGTAAGAGACTGTGCTATTTCTTTCGTTTGAATATGTAGTTGGAAACCATGAACCTCTTTGATAAATAGCTTAATTAAGGGCTTAAATCATACGAACTTATAGTGTAGCACCGACACCGACACCTGTGAATAAAGGTGTGTCTGGTGTCTGGCACGACACTAATATATGTGATTAGGTTCAGTTTATTCTTTTTTCTAGATTATCACTGGTGTCACTGTGGTGCCGTGTCCGTGATATTGTTAACCTTAAAGCTATGTGCCATTTTGACAAGCTAACCTAGAGAGCTTAAGGAAATAACTTGAAAACAATGGACATATCATATGTTTTTTTTCCGTAAGCTCTCTCATATTAGTATGAGTGCTTATGTTAGTTGATAAACTTAGATGAGCTAATCCAAATAGGTTCCATTGCTCATGTGTTTACTGTGTTTTCTTAAAGCTTTTCTGAAATGAGTAATTCAAAAAGTAAATATTTTTGGGGAGAATGGTGAAGTTTTATTAGATATGATTTTTTCTGTTTTTGAACAGCATACATATAAGCAAGCGTTACAGTACTTCAAGATGATTCCCAGACAGAACATGTCATCTGCTCGGAGTTCATTATCGTCAAATAGGTCTTCTTCTCCAAATTCTTGCAATATAGCAGTAATTAATGAAAATGAGGTGAGATGTGTGTTGTGTTTATATGATTCATGATTGTTGGATTGGCTTTTGATGTGGTTGTAAGGGGTTGCTTGTTCTTCTGGTTGTTTATGATGTTTCCTTTTCATTCTCTAATCTCTTTAACAGGTGAAGTTCAAAATTGCATCGTGTCACTGTTTTCTAAATGAGAACAAAACAGCTCTAGTTGAGGTTTGTCTGTTCTCTTAATCTCCCCTTTTATAGATTGAGCCCCCGTTTTGATAAGCAACAACTTAATTAAGCACTTATAACAAAAATTATTTTCATATAAGTGCTTATCTATAAGCTATTTCTATAGCAAAAGTCAAAATAAAATCGAACAGTTTTTGTATAAGCTATTTTCATAAACTATCCCTGAGAGCTTATGGAAATAGGCGGAAAACAGCTTATAGAAATGTCATAAGCTATTTTGATAAGCACTCCCAAACACTTTCACAAATAGGTATGCCAGGAGATGAACTCAAATAAGTTGATCCAAATAGGCTTTGGATTCAAGAGTGCTTAGTGCTTACACCTTAACTGTTTTTCAAAACTATGGGTATATTTTGATGCGAAGGAATGCTGATTCCCTGTGTATACGGGAATTATCTATAGAGATAATTGGCCTTAAATGGCTTATTCTCTATATTTTGTCAGTTCATATTGTGTGTGACAGTTTTAAATGGCAAGTAAAGGTTATAATAATTTGCGTTATTTAATTGGTTTGTTTTCATTTTTCTTATTTCTCATGAGTTGTTTGTGTCACATTCACATCACAGATGGAAGGAATTCCAAGCAAAGCTAGAAATTTACCAATGAATTTGTTATTAGGAAAGCTATATCGATTTTCTAGACATAGTCGAGCTGCTGTTGCCATTTACAAAGAATGCCTAAGGTTTGTAACATACTAGAATGAACCTCTGATGTGTCTTTGAATGCTGTCATGAATCCATTTTATAATTTTTTACTTTTTATTTGTATTTTGTCCTAATATGTCTACTAGCATTCTCATAATGAACTGATAACATTAGTTCGTGAAACACATGTTTTTCAATGTTTGTTCATTCAGCAACTCATTACTTTTTGGCTGTTTTAGACATAGTTTTAAATCATTTACAGACCTGCTGAGGTACTAAAGGCATGTCATTTTGATTTAGGGTACTAGGGCTCAAATCTTTCCTTGAGTCGTCCTGTAGAGCCATATGAAAATCACAATTTAAGTTTGTGAGTCTAGGGGAGTGGATGGAAAACCTATATACATGTGCTGGTGGTGGCCTGACTCAAAGTAGTCAATAGCGACCAATAGCACCGCTATCCCGCTATAGCGGAGCGGAGCGGAGGCCAGACGCTATGTGAAGAGCTTTAGCGGTGCAGAATACTATAGTGGCTGCTATAGGATAAATAGCGGGTAGCGAGGGCGGAGCGGTTCTAGGCCCGGAGCGGTTTCTGTCCCGCTATCCTTTTCCCCTCTGAAAAACTGAAATTACCACTTAAGTTTAAAACATTCTAAGGGTAATTTTGGGTTTTTCAATCAAATTTGAGTTGAGACTCAACTCTAACCTTCCTTCAACGACGTTTCTGCACTTCAATCATTCCAAAGAAAAATCCTTCTTCATCTCTCTTTGCACTTTCGTTCTTCCCTATACACCTCATGTTTATAATTATTATTCATGTAATTTGTCCCTAGGTTGTCAATAGCGCGCTATAGCGGTATAGCGTAGCAGTAGAGGACCTCGCCGTGACGCTTTTGGGCTGCTAACCGCTATCTATGATAGCGGAAATAGCGGCCGCAATTTGTGGAGGCGTAGCGGTGGAATAGCGGCGCAATAGTGGTTCTGTAGCGCTTTATAGACCGCTATTGGGAAGATGAGGTCAATACTGTAATTTTGATTTTTTTTTTAGGGCAAATTTTTATTTTTCCATTTATTTCACTAAATATTAAAGCTAAAAGTGAAGCATTAGGTCATTTACATTCTCTCTCTTCACTCAAATCAGCAGCCACGTTCTCCTTCTCCCCTGTTTTTGCATCATGCTTCCACTTTTGCCCTTCACAACAAGTTCTTTTCACAGCAAGATGAAAATGGAATATTGGAAGATGATTTGGTTTTAGGAGAAGAGGGTTTGTCTTAGGAAGTTGTTGGTAACCGCTGGGGCTAATGAGTCAACAAGAGTTACTAGGCATCATTCTAGACTTGCTACATTAGTGTCTAATTGAGATGAGGAGTTGGAGGTGGAAGAAGAAGAGTTTGAAATTGAATCAAGTGATGAGCAAGATAATATTAATGCGGTGGAACTTAGAAGTGAAGATGAGGCGTATGTGATTTAGTCATTTTGTTTATGTTTAGAATTTGGTTTAGTCATTTTGAGTACAATCCTAATTTGAGTCATTATGTTTGGTTTATGTATGTTGCAACTTTTGGTTTTAAGCCATTATGTATGCTGTTGGAACCTATTTTTAGTATTTATGTTTTCATATTAAGTATTTACCTTGATTTTTAAAAGCTCACATTAGCGGTCATCACGCTATCTGCTATGCCGCTATAGCATTTGGGAGGTCCGGCGCTACGCACCGCTATCTGAGATTAACAACCTAGATTTGTCCAAAAAATGATCAAATAGCGGCTATCCCGCTATACGCTATCCCATTTTTGGGGTCGGCCGCTACGCGCCGCTATCTGTGATTGACTACTCTGGCCTGAGTCATATAACATTTGCATTTTATTAAGTTCCCTTCTGTTTCTGAATTCTGACTGCTTGCATTCACTTTAGGCAGTATTTCTATTAAATGTGTTATGTACTTGTGGAATTTTTTACTTGCTTCGAGCTATTCTTTCCTATATGTGCATATGCATCTTTCTTGCTGTCTATCATTAATTTGCCACTGGATTTTAAATTGGGTTGTCTTTCTTTTTTGCCAGACATTGCCCTTTTATACTCGAGGCTATCACTGCTTTATCAGAACTAGGATCTACTGCAAAGGACATAATTTCATTGTTTCCTCAGGTTTGTTAATAAAAGCATAAATTTTTTGCATACCTGAAGCTAAGTAGAGATTCAGCCCTTGGCCACCCCCAGCATGATTCGTTGGTATGCTAGTGAGTTGGGCTCTTTTTAATAACTCACTGCTTTTTATCATGAGCTTTGGGTCACTTTTTGTAAGATTGGAGTTTATTTAAAATTTGAATGCTCTCCAAGAATATGATTGGTGCACAAACATTTCATTTCAGACTCTAAATAGAACTGGGAGGGCTCCATTTGATCACACTGACTCAAGTCGTTGGCTTCAAGTAAGTTGTATATAATAATTCAAACTTGTCATTGTGCCTTTAAAGTAAGTACTTGCTGCTGTTTATCAGCTTAGAAATTTTTGCTTCTTATGATATTTTTGATAATGTATAAACCTCAATAAGTAGCGTCATTCTTAACCTGCATAGCGTATATGCCACATGGAATCCTTGAGAAATAACAAAAGATGACTGCGAGTCTACTGAATGAATAAATATTCATTTTCACTGACTATGTCAATGGTTTCATGGTATATCTAAAATGTATTGAACTTGGCAAATTGAGATATCTCAATAATAACCAATTCCAATGTAAAACACAATCATACCAAATAGATTCTTTTCTCATTAAGTTTTACATTGACAAGTATCAATTCTTTTGTTTTGAGAGCGGTATTCTTGGTTTTGTATGCATGATATGATGTGGGGGATGCATTTGATTTGTTGATTTTGTAGACTTCCTAAGTACTTTTCTTTGTTGAGCTACACTACATGATGAAACTTGTTGCAAGCCTACGTCTTAAAACTTAACATAGTAGTTAATTTTAACATAGTAGCCTCTATAACCTAATGGTCGATAGTTTGATCCTTGCCTCCCCCATTGTGCTCGCATAAATTGAATATCAGTCTGCTTCAAGCCTTCAAGTTGAAAGGGCTTTTGCATAAGATAGTATATTGGAGAGATAAACTATCACTCTTGAACTGCATTAAACAGCTTATAAATTTTCAGAATGGATTTTATTTTTTATTTTTTATTTTTTTTAAAATGACAGTTTATCCTGATTTTTCCCTTGTGTGTTTCTTAGGTCAAAAGAACACCTCAAATAACATTAATAAATAAAATCCAACTATTTTTTTTATTTTGAGAATTAATATCTTCTGCCCATTTATTTTGCAATCCACCTGTATATTTGTAAACATATACCACCATATCCAAGAGGGCCTTGAAACTTGGCAAATTCTGACTAGGTTTTTATTTTTTCTTGCTAGCGCTATGTTGAAGCTCAGTGTTGCATCTCTTCAAATGATTACAAAGGTGAGATTTAACATAGTTTATGGGGTTGTATGATTCAATGTTTGCGTTGGAGTATACGGCGTCATTGCTAAAATATCTGTTCAATGGGGATGCATAGCTCTTAGACCAATTTCTCTCGCGCCTTAAGTTTACCAAATTAGAAGACCTAGTGACCTACTCTACATTGTTTACATAACTCATATTTTCAGCGATACATTCTTGTATATTTATGTTATACTTCGTAGTTTATTAGCTCGTACTATTTCTATGGTGTGTGTACATGCAGTTTTACTTTGTTTCTAATTCTGGCAGGTGGCTTGGAACTATTTGCTGATCTTTTACAGCGTTTCCCCAATAATATACACTTAATACTTGAGATTGCAAAGGTGAATTGCTGCATTGATTTAGAACTTGTGTGAATATACCTTTTCATGAGGCGTATTATATACTTAGTTTTAACTATATATGTAGGCTTTTTATACACAATTTCTTCAAATTGTTCATTTAACAATGTAAACTCTGATGTATATTGTAAATAAAGGTTGAAGCTATTATTGGAAAGAATGAAGAGGCCATTACGAATTTTGAGAAGGTAATGAGGTTATAGTGTATTATGTTGATAAGTTGAATTGTTGCATCCCATCCTGCTTCTTTGTATGTGTTTACTGAGCTTAAACTTGTAACTTGGCAATTACAGGCCCGATCAATTGATCCATATGTCGTAACATATATGGATGAGTATGCAATGCTTCTAAAGCTAAAGTCTGATTATTCTAAGCTGAACAAGTTAGTACATGACTTATTGAATATTGATCCTGCAAGACCAGAGGTTTTTGTGGCACTATCTGTTTTATGGGAAAGGAAAGATGAGAAAAGAGCATTATCATATGCTGAGCAGGTTGGTAGTTTTATTTGATGAGGATGGATTGAATTATTTTTATCTTTTACAGAATTGCTTACAGTTGACTGACTATTTGGTAATTAGAGCATTCGGATTGACGAGAGGCATATACCAGGGTACATAATGAAGGTAATAAAATTGTTTTTGTTTAAATCCAAATGGCTTCTATTAACTTTAATTTGACGAAGCAAGTACTGTGAATTCTGTTTAGGGAAATCTACTATTGACAATGAAACGAGCAGAAGCAGCCGTGTCTGCGTTCAGAGGAGCCCAAGAATTGAGACCTGATATACGCACATATCAAGGTTTGTTTTTGTACTTGAAAGTATATTTAGGCTAGCAGCATTGACTTGGGTCTTACCAGCATCGACGTTCATGTTTTTCATTGCCATTGTATTGCAAAGTGGTAATTACGGAAATGCAAAATTCACAGATTTTGACATCAATCTGATTTTTCCAGGTTTGGTTCATACATATTTGGCGCTCTCTAAGATTAAAGAGGCTTTGTATGCTTCTAGAGAGGCAATGAAAGCAATGCCTCAATCGGCCAAGGCTTTAAAATTAGTCGGTGATGTGCATGCCAGTAATTCGAATGGGAGAGAAAAGGTAACTTGTCAGATTTTTAAGATTTAGTATCTATAAACTACTACCATAGTTTTCTTATGTGTGAAACTTAATGCATTCATCATACAGGCTAAAAAATTCTACGAGTCTGCATTAAGACTGGAGCCTGGTTATCTTGGAGCAGCACTAGCATTGGCTGAACTCCATGTTATTGAGGGCCGAAATGGTGATGCCGTGTCTCTACTTGAGCGATATCTGAAAGACTGGGCTGATGACTCTCTTCATGTGAAGTTAGCACAAGTTTTTGCTGCCACTAATATGCTATCAGAGGCTTTGTCGCATTATCAGGCTGCATTAAGGTTGATCTCATATTCTGCAAACATCTGTCATGGCATAGTGCATTTTCTCTCCATTTTATGCAGTAACGTTCTTCGCATTTAATAATTGATCCTATCCTTGTAGTTAAGAATGTCCATGTTATATGCCTTAATGTTTATGATGTTTTCATGTTTCTAACATTTTGTATAAATGACAGGTTAAATCCCCAGAATGAAGCAGCAAAACGGGGTTTAGAGCGTTTAGAGAAGCAAATGAAGGTTTGCTCTTTATATTCATTCACTCGGTTTTTTACTCATAAAATCACATTTCTCTCAGCTTCCAATCATACATTATTTGCACTTGAAATAGATGCATGGTCTAAGACTAACATTAAAATTTGAGTGACAATTTTGTGATTTTGCATTTGTTCAGGGAGTAGATCCTGATGCACCTGAAGAAGACGAAGACAATGATGTTGAAGATGGTGATGGTGATCAAGACGAGACTGAACTTCTGTGAGAATCATTATTCAAAGGATGAGAAAAACACCCGTGGAAATAGTATATAATGTTTTGAGATAGCATTAGCAATAGGATTGATGAGAATTACCTCTGCATCCTATAAGGAAGGTTTTCAGTGTTACTACAGCAAAAGTTCACATCAGAAAAAGAGTTTTATCATTTTGAACTGTTGCATCTGGTAACTGTATGTATGAACGCATGGAATAGATGCTGCAATTCATATTTTTTTCATTGAGTGGTTGAGGTTGGATTTTGGTCAGACTGTTGAAGTGGTGCCAGTTGGTAAGGTCAAATATGTACCAGCACAAGCTGGTTGCTGTGTAATCTCTATTGTAGATTTCTGTTATCCTGGTTATGTATTTGTAAGATATACATTAACAACATTTGGTCACAAGTTTAGTTACTGTGAAAAATACATACAATTTTCTTTCACCAGCCTTGTAAAACAATTGCTTATTGAATTCTTAACATTTATTAGGTTCTCTCTTTCTTCTTTTTAACTCAACTAAAAAAATAATAATGATTTCATTAATTGTGCTTTACACCTACTGGTCCGGTCATTATTATAAGCAAAGAGAATATTAATTGTGCAGATACCTTCATTATTCAATAAACTCAAAAAGATAATATTTGCTTATAATAATGGTCGGAGGGAGTAATTGCATAATCCTTATAAATAATTATTTCATTTTTCTTGTTTTTTTTAGTATTTTATTTTTACAATGTTATGTTAATTTATTATTCAATATTACATACCATTACAAAACATTGATTACTGTTGTTAAATACAACACGATCCGATTACAGTTACAGAACAATGAACTATAAACTAATACTTATTTAACTGTTTCAATGAATCTCTGGACTCAATTTTGTCACATTTGATTTGTGTGACCAAAATGCAGTAACACTGCATATTTGGAGATTAGTCTTCAATGCCATCCTCAAAATGCACTTCCTTTACAGAAGCTTTGTCGGTTTATTTTTGGTTTTCTGAAATTGATTGATATATTTGAGCATTGAGGACACCTCACTACACATGAAAAGGTTTCCTCGGAGTAGGTGTCCGGTTTTCCATCGATTGCAGTCTCTGTTTGAGGTGAAAAACTTCGACCTATGAAGCCAACAAAGATTGCAACCGAGTTTAAGAAATCCAATGTATGACAAGAAAAGCAAATATTTGCAATCAATCTAAGAATGTACCTGTAACTGGAATGCCCTGGCTCTTTCTCCTGCAAGAACTCCTCTTGTAGAGTGCAATTCCTACTAAGAGTTTACTCAGTCAATACTAGCATTTTGCAGGCGCAGGCGTACGAATAATACATAAAATGGAATACCACATATACCTTTTGTGTATCATCTAAAACAGCCTTGAGGAAAGCCACGTCATGTTCGAGTCTTACATTGTCAGAATGTACAATGTCAGATAGGTTGTTAGCCTCTTCTAGAGCTAACTCTGCACCAACCTGCTTCTCTCTCAGTAATTCAATATCCTTTAGTGTGTCAGCCATTTTTTTATCCATCTCTTGCTTGCTTTTAAAAGTGGACGCTAAATTTTTCTCAGCAGCTTCTTTGCTTTCTAATGAAGCTGCCAATTGTGCCTCCAGAATGCCGAATTTTCTTGTTAGGGAGGACATTTTTGTTTCATAATAATTATATATATTTGAAGCAGTAGACAATGTTCCTGATGTAACGTTTTCATGGAAAGAACTTTCATCTTCCGAATGCTTGTCACCCCTATCATCTACATTGAATTCTAAATCAGGATCAAATTGACTGTGAAGGGAGATGTTGGTAGAGAGAGAACCAGAATCTTGTACAGACAGAGCTTCTGACAGAGATTTCCTTTCAGAACCATGTTCAATTGCAGATATTAGATTTTGTCTAACAATAGAGTCGATGAAATGCTGAGAAGAGTCATTTCTATGTTGAGTGGGCGATGAATGTTTTTCAAGTATAGATCCTGGACCTTTGGTGTTAGATGGATGTCTTCTGGAAGCAGATTCATTTTTTTCTGTTTTCAACACTTCCACCTGTCACAGCCAAGAAAAAAATGATTAAAATCCAGAAGTTCAACCAAAAGAAAACTCGTATTCATACAGGTTGTTTAAACATTTGTTAAACCTGATTTGATGCCTCTTTTTTCGATCCCCCAAATGCAACAAGAAAGTCATTTTCCTTGTGCTGCACAAGGACCAAGCTAAATCCCTGCCAATTCAACAAACATCATAAGTATGCTTTCAAACAATCTTACAGAAAGCAAGATCGAGCATCAAATAAAATCCATCTAGCATATGTTCAAGTCATATATTGTTCGACGGTGGTAGTCAGTGCAATTAACAGCAGGAGGCTAGCAATAGATGAACGATACGTGAAAAGAAAGATAAAATGTTCACCTTGTTGGTAGTGATAGAAGAAGGAGGTGAAGCAATTTCTAGAAACCACTCACTTTTTTTAATATCATATATCAAAGTCTCTCCATGTCCTGCAAATATAAAGAATGTAAAAATTTTGTATGGGAATAAAGAAATGAGAGACATGAGCAAATTCTTGAAGCTGCATTAACATACGTTTTTTCCTGCTTCCACCACCTGCAATATACCACTTAGTGCCGCATAAAACACTACCACAACCAGCTCTTGGTGATGGATGGAAACCACGCACCTTTATTCTTGACCACGCCATCTGAAATAATGTTTTCGTCAAATTATGTAACGAAAGAATATTTAATTTGCATATTGGAAATCATGAAGTTTTGTCATGATATGACTATATGGAGAGCTCACACACCGTTTCAAAGTCGAGTGAGTACAAGTCATTCAAGGTCCTAGATTTTGATGCTCCTCCAAATACAAAAAGAATTTTACCATTGTAAAGAGACGTGACGTGGTTGCATCTTGGAGAAGGTGCTGTTCCCCTGTAAGTAATATACTCGTTCAGGTGCATCCGTACACACAATTGCAAACATTTATATCAGGTTTTTCTTAGTAGATAATTCCATCAATGTCGAAAGTTAACTTTTAGTTTCCGACCTTTTCTAAAGAAAGAATAAACTAAAATATTCATAAACACTTACGTGCAATGAAGTGGAAGCCATGTCAAGGACTTGAGATCAAACATATGTAGATCATTCAATTTCCTCTTTTTGCAATCTTCTCCCCCAAACAATATCAAAGTAGAGTTAGCCCTAACAATTGTATGACCACTGCGAGCAGTCTGCCAAGAACAAAATCTTTGGTCAGCACTTCCTAAAGAGATCTCAGTAGACGAAATCAAATTATGATTTATCGGTAGTCCATGTAATAGTTTATTTGTCTACATTCATCATATATTGAGTATTCTGATAGGGCATGATATGCAAATCACAATCGAAAATCATATGTTCTAATAGCTGGATTATGCAAATCTAAAGAAACAATCCCCAAGATAAACTGTCTACACTACAGAATAGAAATTTCCACTTTCAGTATTCCTACCGGTATGTCTCCCTTTGCTTCCATGAGTGACCAGCACTCGGTCTCTGTGTCAAACGCCCATACTACGAAAGTCAAAAAAGAAAATTAGAAGAACTCCACGACATGGATCAGGATAATGCAATTACATATGCAAATGACACGGGGTTGAACCAGAAATTTTGTCGCTTCCAGGGTCTGTTTTCCCTCCAATGAGGAGTGCTTTTTTCCCCCAAGAAACCTAGTCAAAGTTGAAGGTCACAAAATTTTAATATCATATACAAATTGGAAAACTAACGTCAATTATGAATGAACTTTGACAGGTCGCATTAGTAAACATCACTACCAGCCTCAATTTACAGACATGTTATTAGGATCAAGTTCGTGAACTTTTCATCTTGACAGACATGTTAGTCCATGTCTACGATGAGAGCACTATGCCATTCTCAAAGTCACTTGGATGAAAAGAATTAAACATATCAGAATACAGACAATTATGGCTAAAAGCGTAAATTTAAATGTACCAAACAATGACCCTTGCAAGCTGGAATCTGTAATGGAAGACTACTTGGCGACAAGTATAGCTTGGATGACACCGTGGTCCATGAAAATGTGTCAAAATTTAGAACCTGCCAATATAACGAATAGTATGTTGATGTGATGAACCAACAACCATATAATAATGCGCATATAGAAACAACAATCTCAATCATAAAATTTCCAATTCCAAAACAAGAAATGTTCCCTCCCTCACCTGCACATCATCTAACAATCCATTCCCAGATTCACCACCAACCGCTATCATCTTATTCTCAATAACACATGCTGCATGCTATTCCAATGAATAATAATAGTTCAGTAGTCAGTACTTTGACATAACAGCTCATAAGTCATAACACTTCTACAACGAGACCTATTATGTTAGGATAAACAACTTAATCAACTACTTATAACATACACACTTATGCTATATGCTGTTTTCATAACCTATCCTAAAGAACCTATAAAAATAAGTTGAAAACAACTTATAGAAGTGTTATTAGTTGTTTCCATAAGCTCATTCAAAAGTGTTTATGTCAATTGATAAACTCAATTAAGTCAATCCAAATAGACTCCAAGGGCCCGTTTGGATAAACAATTTAATTAAGTGCTTATCATATAAGTATGCTTATGTATATGTTACTTGAATAACAAAAGATGATATAAAGTCAAACTACTATCCTAAAGAGCTTACAAAAATAAGTTATAAACAGGTTATATAAACGTCATAAGTTGTTTCCATAAGCTCTCTCGATAGCAATAGATTAACACAAATAAGTTAATCAAAACATAAAACGAAAACAAAAAGAATCACATATAATTGCATACATAGGATCTAGGAACGGGCTTATCTCCTGCAATTGACAACACCATCCAATTCTCTGAACTACCTGATGCACAATTACTTATCTCAGGTGCAGTAGATGAAACTTGACAATCAATATCCTCAGAAGAAGAATGACCACTAGTCCCGGCAACTCCATCACCCTAAAAGAAGCTTAACCATACTCAATGTATGTTTCAAATTGAATTTCACACAAAGAAATAAAGAAACAAAAACTCACATTAGAGTTTTCATTTGGTATAGGATGCCTAATAGGAGTTCTAGTTCCGTGTGTAGTGTCAGAAAGTTGAACCTTCTTCACTCTACATAAACAACAACACATCAATCACAAACATCAATCAATGAATAAGCTAGAGTGAAGGAAGAGTAAAAACTTAACCTTCCAAGTTTCTTGTGCTTACGAGAGAATCCAAACATTTTTATAGATTAATCTTGAAACCTGAAATCAGAGCTAGGTTCAAGTACATTTGACACATGACATGAAAAATCACAGTTAGTGAAGAAGAAAAAGAAACAAACCCAGAACACTACGCTCAGAGATTGTTAGTTTTGATTTGGGGAGAAAAAGGAAATTACTAAGTCAACCAAGGCTCTAAATGGTTAGAAAACAACATAACAACATTGTGTTAGTTAGTTAAGTGACAAGGAATCTCGCCGAGTAAATTGTCGGTGGTTGGTTACAAATTTCATCCAATTCTCCATTTTGTTTGTTCCACTCAATTTAGGGTGTATACGATAGAATGAGATATTTTTAATAATATATCAAAATAATGGAGTGAGATTTATATTTCATTATGTTCCAAACACACTCTTAAGGTTATTGCACAGAGATTAAAAAAGTAATGATTGAATCAATAAAAATAATATTTTTACAAAATTACCTTTTATTATTATTGGTTATAGTACATTGTCATACTTGAAAAAAGTGTATACAAAAGATAAAATTGATAAAAGTTAATTATAATTACATTGGAAAAATAAAGAGACTACTACCTCATCCTTAAATATAAGACCCCGTGGACAAAATTACGTTAATTAAGAAAGTTGGTTAGAGTATTAATTTTTTTTTACTATTTTTACAATTTTACAAGTTTATCCTTAAGAGAGAGAAATAATTGATGTTTATACATGTGTATTTATTAGTGATTGCAGAAAAAAAAATATAATACAATTAGGGGTATGTTTGAAAAAAAATAATTAATGTATTTTGAAAGTTGAAGAAGGTCTTATAAAAAAGGACAAGAAAAAAAAACTAAATAAGGTCTTATAATTAGGGACGAATGTAGTATTATTTTGAGACGACTTTTTGAGGCTAGAAAGACAATTATTTTGAGACAATGGGAGTACTATTTTCAACACATTTTAGTAAAATACATGTCTTCCGACAATATTATTACATTTTTTAAGTTATGGACAAAAACTTTAAACGATCGTCATTTTAAAACAGTGGAAATAATAAATTGGAGTAGATTCTGACAACTTTATATGTTTAGTAATAATTTTAATAATAATGTCTAAAAATGGTAGTTATCAAACAACTCTTGTTAGAGTGATGATTGATGATTGTTATGACGTTGATTGATCGTGGCTAGAGGGATAAATGATGTTGTCGAACGACAATGATTAGTGTGGCAGTTTCAAGTGGTCTGAATAGTAGTTGATGGTGGTGATCAATAGTGGTCAGAGTGGTGGTTGACAACGAACAATGATAAGATTGGGTGATTACAAGGGGATAAAATGGTGGTTAAGGATAGTCATAATGGTGGTTGGCAGTTGTCAGATTGGTGGTCACAGGTGGATGAAGTGTCAATCGATGATAGTCATAGCGGTGGTTGATAATGGTCAGGGTGTTAGCCGGTGGTGGTCCGATTATAGATCATATATGGATCAAGTGGTGTCAGAGGTGATCATAATGGTTGTCTAAGTAATGGTTAAACGTCACCAGAGTAGTAGTAAATGATGGGTGTTTCAGGCTTCCCACAAGGCCTAAATAGGAGAATGGCCAATAATGACGTGAGGCAGCATTTGGCGAAGAACGGGTATTTTCTTCTGCCGCATATGTAATCACTCACGCAAGTACTTTCCCAATTGTATAAATTAATTTGATGATTAACTGCATCTCACGCGTGACCAGATATTTTCAGTTACCAACCACTTCTCTCATTTAGATATGAAAACACACCATTTCGCAAGTACTCAAATCTTTTCGCACCCAAACTCCATGTTCACTCCCTTACTAACTTAAGTGTAAGAGTTATACTCTTGTAGGTCAGTCCCCTTTCCACTGTATCAGAAGCTCTAAACCACTACAACAAACTCTGAATTCATACTTCTCAATCAAATATAGTTCCCACATAGAACACTAGTACTGTTTATGGGAATCGACTTTTGATTCCTAGGATTCTCAAGGATCAAACTTCTCTTGGTCTTATGCCACCATTGGTCTTTTAAAGATTCATCCTGGTTTGAAGGGGAGTGATGTTTTATCTTCTTCCTTATGTGCACCAACATACTTCAAGACTTTCTACTCCTTTTCTTGAAGGTGTTGTTCTTTGGTGATGGGTTTGGTACTACAATGGAGCTCATTCAAAATGCTGGAAAGAAGATGTCAAACAAAGATGTCCCAACATCTTTACTGAAGACCGACTCCATGTTGTTGTGCTGTTGTGATCAGTAGTTTCTGAGGACTACTGTTGGTAGATGTTTGAATTGTTGTTGTAATATTGGGTTGTAATTTTTAATGTATTTGTTTTAGCCAAAATTTGCCAAATGTGGAGATTGTAAGTTCATTTGTTTTAAGGATTGTCATTAATTTTTGTAAAACAAATATAGCATCAATATGTTAGATAGGATGTATTAACTTGCTAACAGGAACATGTTGAGCAAGAAGTCCTATCTTATGTTAGGATACGTTGAGTTGAAGTGTTCCAACGCCTGGAACAACATGTCAGATAAGATGTTCTATGAATGAGCATACGACATCGCGTCTGGGCTGAAGTGGACAGTTAGATTTTGTTATGATTTAGATGATGCATAATATTTTGAGAATATTATGCATTATTATATGGCGATTATTTAAAGGTCTAGAAGAATCAAATCAGAATATTGAAGATTATGTAGTTTCTAAATATGGAGATATTTTAGGAAACGAATGATTGAAGACCTTGTTTGTAGCAGAAGTTACTACTATTTATAACAACCAAAGAGTTTTATTTTAAAGGCCCAAATCCAGTTGGATATAGGTTATAAATAGAAGTGTTTGTAACCTAGTAAAGACACGAGTTCAAGATGTAGAAGTCTAAAGCTTTGTCTTTTTGCGGCTCTATAGGAGAGTTGGTGTAAGTGGACCACTCGGGCTGTGAGATGGTCATTGTGTTTTCACTCAGAAGATGTGAAGTAATAAGTTGAGTATTATTATTGGAGGAAGCTTTGGAGAATATCCAAGTTGTGGTCTTATTCAAGAGTCTTGGCTAGAGATTGTCATGGAAGTGTGTCTTCCTGTTTGTTCAGAATTGTTGTTGCCCAATTGCTGTTTGTGATTGAAGAGGGATTGAGGAGGGCCTCATATCTAGGTGAGTCTTAGATGGAAATATAATACGGGTAGTGATTAAGTGAAAAGTTGTAAATGAGGGATTTAGCTTTGAATTGATACTATCATAGTGGATTTTTCCCTGGCTTGGTATGCCCCCAGAGTAAGAGAGTTGCTCCAAACTAGGTTAACAATTCTGGTGTGTTGTTTATGTTTTTTAGTACTGTTATTTATTATTGATACCTTGCTTGTTTGTTTATGTCGGATCAGATGTCCCAACATGTCATAGGACATCTGAGTTTTGTCATACCATAATTTCAACCTCCTTTCTCCTTTAGCCGTAAGCATATTCATTTACAACCTCCATATGATATCCATCTCCTTAAAACTAAGATTTCCCCATACTAATGGAGCTCATGATAAAATCCCTCTAATAAATGGTCCATTTTCTTACATGTACAGGAGCGAATATTAGAGGGAGGTTGAAATATATATTATGAAAGATTGAGTCGGAAGATACTTGCCTTGATGATCAGTGGATAGAGATCATTTATTTCCCCTTCTCACAATTCTCAATGTACTCTCAACAAAACAAGAAGGAGAGTGAGTTCCTTATTTTGAATTCCTTTTTAGGTTGGAATATAAATACATGTCTTTCCAAAAGACCATTCCACCCTTCAATTACTTTAAGAATCTCTAAAATATCATATCTTCCAAATAAGTGGGTGAGTAGTTTAAACCTCATATCTATCCCTATTAAGTATTTACTAGACTTAATATACCACATGAGATAATTGAGAATTGAAAAAATACCCTTGGCAGAAAAATGACCATTTTATTCTTGGTCCTAAAATTTAATTATTTTGTTGAATAAGCGAGTTTTCAATCAATAATTTAGGTCTGGGTATTACAAGACGCAACTAGATAGTGATGTTTATCAAAACAATCATTTGTATTTCAAGCTATTACTCACATAAGTTAGGAGTTCATTCTGACTCGCTAGCTTGGGTGTTCAAGATCAAGAGAAATTAATGATAATTCCTGACATGGTTTACCCGATTCCTTATAGATACAATGTGATATTGGTCTCATTGTCCAATAATCTTAACATCACTTTTATTCCAACCTTTGGTATCTTTGTTTATCTCTGCGAGTAGATATAAAATTATTGAAATTGGGTTTATCAACAAGAGTCATTGGGTTCAGGAAAAGTTGAAGCTCAGTTGTCCATTGTCTCCCGTCACTGACCGCTGAAGAGAGAACTATAATTAAGGTTCAAGAGAATGGGAAACAACATATGCGGGACGTAAAAAACATTGTGAAGAAGTCAACATAATTTGAATTGTATTGATATTATTGTATAGTTCAATTTGTATTGACATTTTTGAAAGCTTGTGATTATACCGATACTTTTGAATGTTATGTTAGGTTATGTCCATGGTAAGTATGATGATGTTATGGTAATGTGATGCTAAATTTCATATAATGTATTCTCCTCACTAAATACACATATACAAAAAAACTATTGGCCTACCGAATTTTTAAAAAATTCGCTCACACTCCTACGAATACTGAACTTTTGAAAATATTCGGTAGCCAAAATTTTTAACCATAGTGGCATTTTAAAAATATTTGGTAAAAACACATAGTACTTCACCATTTTATTCAAATCCAATAAAATACATCAAAAATAGATTTTAGTAAAAGTATGATATTTTTAAGTATTTGGTAAAAATGCATGTATTATGTGGAAAATACGATATTTTAGAAAAATATCTGATAAAACTAATAAACTGCTCCGGAAATGCTAGTTAACCGTAAAATCCAATATTTCCACCAAATCATCGAGCAAACAAGATGATTTTTGAAAAACAAATATAATGATTTAAGAGAATTATGGTAAATTTTTTGGGTATATGGGGAGCCAAGACTATTAGTGCGTGTGACACTTTAGTGGGGAGAGAAAGAGAGAATAGTAAAGAAAATAAGGATTATATTATTCACTTATTACAAATAATGATACATACTATGACTATTTATGTGCAACCCTAATTGGGTTTGGGCTAACACAACTTAGATTATATTTAAATATTAAATCTAATCAAATCTAATCTAATATTTCAACACACCCCCATAATCCAAGTTGTCGAACCTATGCTAATCATAGTCGATCTGAACTATTCCTAATTTCTTTCATAAATTCAGGAATTTTTCGATCTCCAATTCTTTAGTGAAAATGTCGGTCAATTGTGCTTCACTTGAGCAATGCCTAATTTCAAGTTCACATCGGCTTACCTTTTCTCTCAAGAAGTGAAACATAGCTTCGATATGTTTACTTCTTCCATGCAGAACTGGATTCTTTGCCAAATTTATGGCCGACTTGTTATCAATTTGCAACACTAGAGGTTTCTTCACTTAGACCTACATTTCTTCAAGTACATATCTGATCTAAATTGCTTGACATGCAACATATGACCCTTATATATATTCAGCTTCACACGATGAGAATGCCACCATAGGTTGCTTCTTCGAACACCATGAGATTGGGGCACCAAATACTTGAAAGAAATATCCACTTGTGCTTCTTCGATCTTCCTTATCTCCAACCAATCAACATTTGAAAAGTAATTAACTATTACTTCTTTGCCTTCAGAATCTCGTCGAAATAGTATTCCACAGTTTATCGAACCCTTTAAATATCTCAATATTCTTATTGCAACCTTCATATGTGTCACTATTGGTTCACTCATATATCTGCTTACTAATTCGACAATGAAACCTATATTAGGTCGACTGTTGCACACATACCTCAGAGATACCACAATTTGCTTGAATGAAGTTACATCAACCTGTCTTCCTTTCCATTCTTCTCCAATTTCACATTTGGTTTGACAAGTGAGGATGAAGGATTCGAATCATCCATTATAAATTTCTTGAGTATCTCTTTGACATACTTTCTTTGATGTAGCACCATACCTTGCTTCGACATTTGAAATTCCATGTCTAGGAAATAAGACAATTTTCCTAGATCCGACATTTCAAATTCCTTCATCATCAGCTCTTTGAATTTTGATAAGTTCTCCAAGTTATTTCCAGTTACTAGCAAGTCATCAACATATAAGCAGATGATTATTATATCTTGTTCTACAACCTGAACATAGACACCATACTCAGATTTGCATTTGAAAAATCCAAATTCGACTAAGTATGAGTCAATCTTCTTGCCCAATGCCCTAGGTGCCTGCTTGAGGCCATATAGCGCTTTGTGCAACTTATATACTTTACTCGCTTCCTTCAGAATCACAAACCTTGGAAGTTGTGTGGCATAGACCTCTTTGTCTAAAGGACCATTCAAAAATGCTTATTTCACATCTAAATGAAATGTTGACTAGCCTTGGTTACATGCCAATGCTACCACTAATCAAACAGTATCTAATATTGCTACTGGAGAAAATAATTCAGAGTAGTCGAGTCCTTCTCGTTGAAGAAACTCTCGAGCTACTAATCTTTCTTTATGTCTTGCTATCGACCCATCAACATTATGTTTCAACTTGAACACCCACTTCACTTTGATAGCTTTTGTATGTGCTGGTAATTCGACTAACTCCCGTCTATTGTTTCTTTTGATTTCCTGTAACTCTTCGACCATAAATAACTTCCATTATTTAATCTTTAAAGCTTTGTTATGTTTGATTGATTCAACACCTGCAAGTAAAGCAAAATGAACTAATTTCCCATCTGGTGTGACTTCATCATCACCTACTACTTCATAATCATGAAGTCTTGTTGGAAGAACTTTATTTATTTGAGGTATTTGTCTTGTTTCAGCCGTAACCTCTTTGACTTCGACTGTGTCGGGAATATCAGCAACAACTTCATCTTCGACTCCAACTGGATTCTCAACAATTTCTTCAACTTCAACTTCATCAGTTTCTTCTTCAAAATTAGAGCTCATCAATGGCTTGTTAATTGAATTACTAGAATTCCAATCCTAGGCAGAATTTTCATCAATCACAATATCTCGACTCAACACAATCTTTTCATTAACTAGATTGAATAACCTGTATGCACCAGTCTTATGATATCCTACTAGAATTATAGGTTCACTCTTGTCATCAACCTTCCTTCTTCTTGCATCAGGAATATGCTTGTAACACATAAAGCCAAACACCTTTAAATGACTTATTAATGGTCGTTTTCCACTCCACACTTCTTCAGGAACGTTGTTCTTCAATATCTTAGTAGGACACTTGTTCAGGATATAAACTGCAGTCGAAATAGCTTCACTCCATAAAGATATTGGCAAATTCTTTTGCTTCAGCATACATCTTGCCATATCCAATATGGTTCTGTTTCTTCTTTCTGCAATTCCATAATGTTGAGGCATATAAGGAGTAGTTATCTCATGATTGACACCAAGTTTTGCACATAACTTTTCGAACGTCTTGGATGTGTATTTGCCACCTCCACCTGTTCGCAGAACTTTGATCCTCTTATCACTCTGGTTTTCGACAAGTAACTTGAATCTCTTAAAGATTTCAAATACTTTGTCCTTTCTCTTGATCACATAGATCCTTAACTTTCGACTAAACTCATTGACAAATGAAACAAAATATATGTTTCCACCAATGGTATGTTCTTCAAATGGACCACATACATATGAACATACCACTTCGAGTATGCATGATGATCTCATTGGCATAGTCGAAACAAAAGAGTTTCTGGATTGATTTATGACTAAACAACCTTCACATAGTTTTTCGGACATCTCAAGACTCGGGATACCAAATACCATATCTCGAGTAATCAACTGATTGAGTGATCAAAAGTTCAAATTTCCAAATCTTAAATGCCACAACCAAGTATCATTGTGGTCGACAATCGTTTTTAGACATTGTACTTCAGTCGAACTGATCATAGTCTTAAACATCCTGTTATTCGACAGAGGAGATTTTAAGACCAAATTATTCTTGGTGTCGAACAATTTTAAAACTCCATCTTTCATGATAATTGAGAAACCTTTTTTGACTAGTTGTCCAACACTTAACAAGTTGCACTTCATTCCAGATACATAGAGCACATATTTGATAATAGCTTTCCCTCAACTAATCATTTTAAAGACTATGTTGCCAGTACCTTCTGCTTGCAATGAACTATTATCAACAAGTTTTACCTTGCTCTTCTTCGACTCGTAAAAATCTGCCAGTCACTTATTTTGACCAGTTATGTGGCTCGAGCAACCTGAGTCGAGGAACAAGATCTTGGATTCGACATGGTTATCTGCAACTGCATCCATAACCACCATATCACCTTCAGAATCATCTGAATCTTGGTGTGCAAGGTTCGCTCCTTCATCCTTACCTGTCGATCCCTTATCTTTTCTATACCAATAATTTTTGGCTACGTGACCCCACTTTTCACAGTTATAGCACTGCACGCCTTTTTATCTTATTTGTCCTTTCGATTATTTCCTCCTCCTCTTTTAGAGGATTCAGAAGCTCTGTCTTTGACCTGATGCTTGTGAGGGTTCAACCAAGACTTCTTTCCCCGAGTCTTGTCGATATTGCCTTTAAACTTGTTGGAACCACCATTCCTTTTCCATGATTGAGCTTGTAGTGCCTGTATCGAGTCTTGAACTCCTTTCCTTTCGACAATCTTCATCTTCCACTTTTAGGGTTTCAAGTTTGTTGGATTCTTGAATAGCTACGATAACGTGATCAAAGTGGGAGGTCAACATTCTCTTTACCTTCTTAACTATCATCTTATCAATTATGGTTTCCCCATAACCCTTCATGAGATGGATGGGTTTTTGAACCTTCGACACATATTCAACAACGTCTTCGTCTTCTCCCATCAATAATAACTCATATTATCGACACAAGGTTTGTAACTTGACAACCTTGACTTTCTCACCTCCTTCGTAATACTTCACCAGAATATCCCATGCCTCATTCGCCATTTCAGCATGAGAAATCATGTCGAAGTTAGCAGCACCGACTGCCGTCTGAGTGCAATAAGCAACTATGCAATCTTTCTTCTTGAATTTGTTGTGGGCTTTTTTCTGTGCGTCAGTTGCATCTGCAACCAGCGCAGGAACGCCGTCGATAATCACTTCTAGGGTTTCATGAAAGCCAAACAAGGATTGCATTTGTTATTTCCATCAGATCCAATTTTTGCCGTCAAGTATTGGAAGAGAATTCAGAATGCCCTTATCACTAGCCATCTTCGCAACAGTTGATTTACTTGCCCTGAAACACGATCTCTGACGTGAAATTCTTGAAAACTCGATTAAGAGCAATAACCAGAAGTTCTGATACCAATTTGTTAGAGTGTGAGACATTTTTAGTGAGGAGAGAAAGAGAAAATAATATAAAAAAATAAAGATTATATTATTCACTTGTTACAAATAATGACTATGACTATTTATATATAATTTTAATTGAATTTGGGTTAACACAATTTTTATTATATTTAAATATTAAATTTAATAGAATCTAATCTAATATTTCAATAAAGACAAAAAAAAAAAAATCAATTGAAGGTGTTCGGTAGATTCTTCATGATTTTAATGTCCATTTATCAAGTCCATTTTATTTAAGCCAAAATTTACAAAATTCCGACTAACATTAACTAAAAAAACAATAAAATGTCACCAATTATCCATTTCACTTGTTTTTCAACCGCTTCTATTCAGATCATAATCATTGTCCATCTCCAATTTTCTTATTTTTAAACAACTTCTATTCATTTCATAAGCATTTTTTTCATCTCCGTTTTTCTTATTTTTCAACAACTTCTATTCAAATCATGATTAATTTTCTTCTCCTTAAATAACTTCCCTCCATCTATGGAGAGTTTTGCTAGCAAACATGTAAAAGAAACATAGATAAAATTTCCATCTCTCCAATTTCATCATCTTTCCCTTCTAAACTCATATTTTCTTCATAAACAATTTATAAATAATAAATCACCGTTCAAAATCAGACCAACATTTTAATTTATAAAAAAACCGTTTTAAATTATAATCATGAAAAAACTTAAATAACAAAACAAAAGCGAGAAGAGAGAAGAGTCCACTAACACCATATTCTTTTTTCTTCAGAACTATGTATTGACTATATATCTTTATCTAGTTTGACATTTTATTTTTCTTTCATTTTGAAAAGGAATATATAATATATATATATATTTTTAATTATTATTATTATTATTATTATTATTATTATATTATTATTATTATTATTATTATTATTATTATTATTATTATTATTATTATTATTATTATTATTATTATTATTATTATTATTATTATTATTATTATTATTATTATTATTATTATTATTATTATTATTATTATTATTATTATTATTATAATTTATTTTTCTTATAGAATAAAGTTTTAATATTGAAGGGAAAGATTCCCACTCATATCTATTTCTCTCTCTATTTATATGATTTTTAGAGTTAATATTTCTATTTTTATTATTATTCAATTATTATTATTAATATTTAATTCAATTGGTATTTTAATAAAAAATAAATTTTAAAGAAAAGGATATTCAAATACAACAAAATTGTGTGGCATTTTTAAATTTATTTTTAAATTGGTGATTATTTTATTTTATTTAGATTGACCATCACAAATGTTTTTGAATAATAATTATAAAAAATTAGTTATTACATAAATCTCACCATCAATTGGAGAATTCTCTTTTAGTTATGCAATTATATTTTTGATAAAGTATTGAATTTTATATATTTTATTTAAAACTAAAATTAAAATATTAATAGTGACATCATTAAATTCACTTTTTAAGTTGATCATTATAAATTTTTAAAATGAATGATTGAGCATTTCTTAATTAAATTATAAATAAAAATATCAATAACAATGACATAAGTTAAATTTTGATTTGGTAATTATACAATCACAAAATGTATGAATTCATTTAACATTTCAAACAAAGTATAAAGAACTTTCTTCTATATAAAAATAAAGAAGCATGTTTGAACCATTGGAAACAAACAAGTTTTCAATTTTGAACATAACCAGATTTACACTTTAAAGTAATTAAAATGGAACATGTGTTTTCTGTTCTTTATACTTGATGCATATATGTTAGGAAAACATTTTTCATGCATATATCTCATAAAATACTCCCTTCTTTAGCAAAAGAAATGGAAGAGCTCCTGTATACTTAACAATTTGAAGATTTGAATTTATTAAGTGAATAAATTTTTTATAAATATTCAATATATCATTCATTACAATCTGAGTGATGGTCTGTACAAAGAAACAACTATAATAAATTTATTTCAATTTATATATTTATGTACTTGATAGTCTAAATCTCACGACTCATATTGCTTATTGAATGACCATCATTGTGTTATGATTTGAAGTATGTTCATTGAATAATTTTATTAAAATGTATTTTGTCACCTTTAAATTAATAATCTTAAATAAAAGTTAACTTGATAATTTAATTTCATCAATTAAGTTTATCATTTAATTTCTAGATTTCGTTAAATTTTCTTAAGTCAAGTTTCTACCAATACCATATATATATTTGACAAACTAATAAGTTCTATTCAAAACGGTAAAAACCTGACAACACTACAAGAATAAGTTTCAATATTCGGAGTTGGGATACACCCCAACCAAGTCCTAGAACCTAATCTTCTACCAATACCAATCATGAGTTGGGCCTCCCTATTCAAAGTTATACTAATAAACATAACGATTGCATCCTTAAAAGACTTCAAAAGCAACCTATAACCAGAGACCATGTTGTCCAAGGAAGCAGAGAATTGGATTTGATTTATGCAGTCTAAAGTGAAAATAGCTTCAAACCGGATTACGAATTTTCCTAAGTTAAGTTTCTTTGCCATTTAGAGGCACCATTTAATTGATAGTAACTCATCCAAACTTAGATCCACCCTCCCCTGGTTTATATGACACGCAAAGATGATGGTTTCGTCATTTTTGTTTCTAACAATACAACCAAAAGAGTAGAGGTCGTCCTAGTAACAATCTACATCAACCCTGATAAAACACAAATCTCTGAAATAAAAAAGATCATAATTGGGTGTTGGGACCTGGTGCTTGGGCTTCGGTAAGGGATTAGCTTGGTTGAATTCCAAAAGGGCCTCGAGAGCCTCTTTAGATATTGCCATCGGGGAGGTAACAATTTGTTAGAAAATCAATTTGTTTCGAGCTTCCCAAATTTTATAGAGAATGTAACAACTAAATTGTGAACATAAATGATCATTACCATATAAGTAGCCTTCAACCCAATCTAGAACATATATACTAGGAGGAATACGACACCCAAGAGAAAACGAAAATCAAACATGTTTAGCAAAATGACAATGCATCAAGAGATATTGTGAAGTTTCAGGATTTGAATGACAGAAAGTACAAGTAGCATCAATACTCAGACCATTCTTTTGGAGATTCACCTTTGTAGGGAGGATCCTTTTGGCCACCCTCTACGGGAACTCTTTGACTCTGATTCGGACGGGGGCATTCCACACTATCTTCCACAGATTATCTATTGTAACAATCGAAGGTCCAGGTTTAAGATTTGCTTTATTAATGCTCAAACATCTGTAGGAGGATCTAACATAATATTATTCATTCTTCTCATGATGCCAAATCATTTTATTCTTAGGTTGTATTCCAGATAAAAGGATGGTTATGACATCTATAGCTTCAGCAGGTTTAAAGCATCTCGCCACCAGGTCCCTATCCCAACAGAGTAAGTCTTGGTCAATGAGTTCACACACCATAGCCTCATGATCAAGGATACCGATATGTCTTTTAATTATAAGACAAGCCACTATAGGGATACATTTATCCTTCTAAACTCTCACCCTACTTCCACTATCAATCATGCATTTATAGACCCTCTTTACCACCTCACTAGAATTTAAAATACTCCTCCATGCATAGCTAGGAGAGAAACCAGTTTTAGCCTTCAAGACTGAGCATCTAGGATAGTATCGACTTTTAAAGACTCTCCATAAAAGGGACTACTCACCCACTAAAAGGCGCCAAAAGTGCTTCCCCAGAAGGCTAACGTTGAAGTCACTGAAACTTTTAAAGTTCATGCCACCAAGAATCTTAGAAATAACCAACCTATCCCATTTTAGCCAGTGAATATTCCTTTATCCATTATTACAGTAGATTTCCAAAAGATTATAGAAACTCATGATGTAATTTGGTATAACATGCGCTATTGCTTTGATGAGGACCTCTCTACCATCTCTAGGGAGGAAACTTTCCTTTCAACCTTTTACCTTCTTCCAAACACGCTAAACCACAAAGGAGAAAACCTCCTTCTTAGACCTACCAAAGACAATTGGAAGACATAGATATCTAGAATAAGAAACCATTGTCTTAACACATATCATATTATGGATCGTTTCTTGCACCTCTTCACAAACATTTTGAATGTAGGTAGCCTCTGATTTCTCTATGTTTACCATTTGTTCTGATGCATGTAGGTACCTATCAAGGGTTCTCATCAAACAGTCAACCTCATTTGAATTGGCTTTCATAAATAACAGATAATCGCCAACAAAAAACAAGTGAGTCAGCTTTTGAACTTTCCTATCTAGTTGGATGATAACGAGAAATCGTACAATATAATTACTATGCTTTTTACCGATTTTATAATACATTGAGTCGTCTAACTCCCGATTATTCCGAGTTTTTGTGTCTTTTCACAGGTACAACATTTGTCAACTCAAACCAATGAGAAAGGACCACATGAAGGAAGCTAGACAAGAAACAGAAGAGAAAAGAACCAAATCTGCAAAATCTGCAGATTTTGTAACGGTGACGACTATCACACCCTGTGACGACCGTAACGCATCCCCAACTAGAAAGAACGCTCGTCACACATCATTGAAGAGCGTAATGCGCTATTTAAGCGCATTACGACCGTGTTGTACCCCAAAATTTGCCCTCGTATTTTTCCATAAGAAATCACAGCTTCAGACGTTTCCTGATTTTTCAGACTGGTTCAAGAATCAGTCAAACGGACTTTTCTCGTCAGTCAGACAAAATTAGGGTTTTCATGACTCTGGAACAGTTCAAACAGTTTGCTTAGGGTTTGGTTGATTTGGGCTCAGTTTTGATCAGGCGAACGCTTCCTTGGCATTTGATCAAGAACTAGGGTCTTTTGTGCGCAGATTTTTCAGAAAGACTAATTCTACAGTGCTTGTCAAGTTATTCTGAGATGTGGACTGAAACATTTGGATTGAATTTGCATTGTTTGACTAAATCAGTGAAAAGATGCATTTGGATTGAGTTTGCAGTGTTTGATTAAAGTCAGTAAAAGGAAAAGACATTTGGGCAGTTGTTGTGATTGACTGTGCTTTGCTTTGGATTTTTGAAACGCCAAGTTCATTAATTGATCAATGCTGAAACCAATGTTTATTTAATTGTTTATTTATTCTAAATTAAGATAATTGGAATTTATTTCCATTTATTATAATTCAAGAATTATAAATAATAAAATAAACAATTGAGAAAAAGAAAAAAGAATTAATTGGATAAAGGACTTTTATTTATCTTTAATTTACTTGTATAATTGTTTTTGTTTACAAAATGTTTACAATAATAATAGTACAGTAAGTTAAATTTAAATAAAACTATCCTAATATTTTTCTAAGTCTTCAATTCTTCATCCTCCATTTATCGCTTTTCCTCTCCATTTGATTTTTTATCTGCAAAGAAAAGAAGAAAAAGTCAGAAGCAGATAAATAATTAAAAGCAGACAATTAATTTGGGCTCATCATTAAAGGCAACTGACTGGAATCAGTTAGCCCTCTCTGCAAATCACGGGATTTCTCCCGGTTCACAAAGAGGGATGAATATTGCTTGCTAAACATGAATGCACAAAGTATTGAAATGCACAAATTCAAATTTTGTCAAACTAACTGCATAGTTCAAAACCAACTGCATAGTTCAAAACCAACAACATGTATAAAAGTTCAAATTGCCAAAACAAAGTCCAATGTCAAACTGTCCAAAATATGGAAGGATGTCAAGATACAAAGGCTACTCCATACTGTCACAAAGATGCAGGAAAGCTGAAGAAGGAAAGTATGCAGGTTAAGACCACATATGCAAGCAAGCTAGTCCTATTTCATCATTTTCCAGCCTGTATGCCTTTTCAGAAAAAGTAAACTTAACATTATTTAAATGTTTTAACTGTACTAGAGAGAGAAGGAAGAGAGAAAAGAAATTGGGCTTACAGTTTCTGGCTTTAGGCTTAAGGCAATATAAAAAACAAACTGCAATAAAACAGTAGGGGGGGCGAAAAATCACAAAACAAATATACAGAACATCCAAACCATCCTCAACCTGTGACAAATACAAACTCAAACAACAGCTAGCCTCAATCAAAACCTGCTGAAGCAAAAAAGCATAAGCCTAAGCATCAAACAGCTTAAACCATTAACCTGCTAAGCCAAACCTGAAGCAAGCCTCACCAAGGCCATAACCTGCAAAACCCCTGTAAAACCTGATAAGCCTAAAACCAGTAAACCAAAAAAAAAACATCAAACCTACAACCTGCTGTCCAACCCAAGCCTTAAACCAGCATAAGCTTAACCTGGAAGCTTTTCAACCCAAAAACCATAACCATCAAAAACCAACTGTCAAGCTAAAACCTGAACTGTCCAGTTTTCAACGAAACCTGTTAAAGCATCTCAGCATACAAGTTCACAAGCATCTCAAAGTCAATTAGAAGAAGAGAAAAAGAAGAATTTCAAGGCATCAAGTAAATATATCCAAGGCACCAAGCTAGGCACCAAGGTAGCAAGAGGAAGAGGATAAAGAAGCAAACAGAAGCGAGGCAAAGATATAAAAGAGAAAGGAAGTTAAGCCAAGTTTTCAGAATATTCATCACAAAACACGAAAGGGCAAAGAAAGACACATAATACCAGTGTCCCCAAAGCTCGCGCATCCTCAAGCCACCGTGTCACACGTTTCCCCGCTGTCAAGCCTCCGAGTGCCTCCGAATTCCTTCCTCCCCCGTCTCCCAAAAGGTAGTGCAATTTCTTTTCATCCCTTTCCATGACCTCATTAAACCAACAATAATAAATGCTCAAGATTAGAACACGATAAAAAATAAGCATGCAAGACACAATAACGAAAACCCTAAACAAGATGGAAACGGGAAATCTACCTTAAACTGTTGCCTGGATGCTCCATGGAGGGAAGAGGCAGGTTGGTTGCGCTGGTGGCTTGGGCGAAGGAGAAACTCAGGCGAAGGCGAACGAGAAAGACGAAGATGGAACGGAAACGGCGCCGCTGCTGTTACAAACCATAAGGCTCTTCCCAAATGATACAAACTTGGCCAAACCCTAAAAAACGTTGTCTCAAGCCTTTGGGCTGTCGCCCGTTCTAAATGCCTAAAGCCCATTTTGTTTTTTTTCTTTCCTGAATACACCTCCTTTTGCCCATTATCCTGGTTACTGGTCATTGGGCCTAAAAACCCTTTAGCCCGTTTTTGGTTCTTTCAGCTTATATCTTTTCTTGCTTACCATATTTTTACATATATTAACACATTATTAATTTTATTTTTTTTACATCAAATTTTTACTAATGATACTTTTTTTTATAATATAATCATAATCTTGTATGGAATATTAATAAAAAATATTTGAACCTAATAATTTTCTCAAATTTAGAACATTTTCTTTTCTTAAAATACATTAATTTATACATATTAACAAATATTCAAAGAAAATTAAATAAACACATTGATACATAAGCATACTAATTAAAATACATGAGTATTAATATGTAAGAAAAATAGATTTTTAAAGAAATACTTTTTCTTAAAACTTTTTCTTTTCTTTTATTAAATTTTCTTACTTTGTACATATTAAACGAAAAATATAAAAATACAAATTTAAATCAAAAGTGGATAATAATACTTGATAAATAAACAATATTTAATTTTCTTATTAAATTCACATTTCTCAACTTGTAAATAATTCTCATACATGTACACTTACACTTACACAATATACTTACATTGATACATTATATAATTGTTATTCTTATACATTGCTATACGTCACATTATTTACATTTGATCGCGATTCGATTTGGTTGTAAATTATTGGACAATACATTCCTAAAGTCTCATCCCCATTTGTAAATCTGTACCCCCACTCCCGGATACTCATTTGTAATAGCGTAGACTTTAAAATTCCCGCAATTTACCGCTTTCGAATTATACCATGACTAGACCTAGGGTTTGTATGCACATAAAATCAAACGCTAGATAACCTAATACAAAACAAATACATGAAATCAATACACAATCACACTTGCACCCCTAGGGTGATCCCACTTGTTGCCTTCTAAAATGGGCCATGCTTGCACGTCGAGTTTCTTTGGCAAAACAAATTCAAATGATCATAAGTCCCTCGATGACGCTTTTGAAAGTCGCCTATCAAAATGATCAAGTCCCTTCAAGCAAATTGCCAAAGACACTTGGCACCATTGCATTCATGGTCCATACGATGACCCGCGCCTGTCCCGTTAAACATCCTAAACACAAGATTGTCCACCGAATTCAATGGTGGAACAAAATTGTTAAAAAAGGGTTGAAAACATAAAGACTACCTTTGAGTACAATAGGGGTAGACAAAACTCTTAGTTACTTGAGATCAACTTGCAAAAACACTTGCCTCCTTTTCAAAAACTACACTTCACAAACACTTTCAAACAAACTTCCAAAAACATTTTGAAACATATTTTCGAAAAGATACACACCGTTGCATATACTCAAACACGAGTCATTACAATGGTTGCCGAAACAAAGGCGTCTATTTCAAAAACATTTTCAAAACACTCACATACACCACAATTTCAAGCAATCGAAAATCAAGGCAAGTGATCTAAAACCAAGTAACTAAGAGCCCATGGATAACCATGGATGGAAAGGGTGCTAATACCTTCCCTTTTCATAATTTATCCCCCGAACCCACGAAACATCACAAAAAGGTTTTTCCTGTGCTTTTTAACCTTTCCTTTAGGATAAAATAGAAAGTCGGTGGCGACTCTTGCTAAACCGAACAAGTGCGAATACAAAACGCAAAACCCAAGTCAGTTCTCCCACCGCATCACAGAACTGGCGACTCTACTGGGGATGGAATTCAAAAGTGGGGTTACCTTAGGGTTTAGATCACCTTTACATTCTTGCTTTGATTGATTTGATTGCTTTACTTTTTGGGTCCTTGTTTGGGTTTGTTGTAAATCCTACACCCGGATTTGGGGCACCTTCTTAGGTAAATAGCAAAAAAACTGTGAGGGAACTGTGCGGGGTATACCGACATGGTTGAAGCAGTAAGCTATGTTAGTGTGACATATTTGTGAGTACCGGTAACCCTTGAGTTCAATCAAGGAGAGTACGGGGCCGCTGAGTGATGTCGTGAAGCACTAACGAACTCTTAGAACCTTAATTGACCATCTTAGCCTTTTTAGGGGTAGTGAGATGACCGACTTTGGTGCAGTCCGAAGTTGGTAGATACTCGATACTACACTCATTGAGGGTTGTTTTCTTGGAATATTTTGGTCTCCAGTAAGTGGCTAAATCAAAACAATGAACACAGGAAACAATCCAATGATATTGAGCTCCTTAGAACCCGGTTTCTATTTCAAGGACAGGATGAGCCAACTAACTTCAAGAGGGTATTTACCTACAACCCCATGCAAGCCTGAACCTAAGGACTTGTTTGCTTTGTGTGAATATGGTTACCTGTATATACACTCACTTGCTTTTGCATGCATGTGCATAACATCATGACATCATACCATAGCATTCTCAATAACCATTTCAAGGATCTCGAGGGTTCTTTTGATGCAGGGTTACGTTGAACCGGACGTCTACCAAAGGGCAAGAGGTTTCCTCCTCTAAGCAAATGCCATCAAAGATCAAGTGCAACAACTTGAATCAGTGGCTATGACCCACTTAACATGGTGAGCTTGATTCTCGTGGAAAGACATCCACCAGTGCACAGTTCTCCAATCAAAGATCAAGTACAACAACTTGAATCAGTGGCTATGACCCACTTGACATGGTGAGCTTGATTCTCGTGGAAAGACATCCACCAGTGCACAGTTCTCCAATCAAAGATCAAGTACAACAACTTGAATCAGTGG
This sequence comes from Vicia faba, assembly GCA_948472305.1. NCBI lineage: Eukaryota > Viridiplantae > Streptophyta > Magnoliopsida > Fabales > Fabaceae > Vicia > Vicia faba. The sequence goes on from OX451736.1 coordinate 1,632,443,630, forward strand.
CTATGAGCCACTTGACATGGTGAGCTTGATTCTCATGGAAAGACATCCACAGGTGCAAAGTTCCCCAATCAAAGATCAAGTACAATAACTTGAATCAGTGGCTATGACCCACTTGACATGGTGAGCTTGATTCTCGTGGAAAGACATCCACAGGTGCAAAGTTCCCCAATCAAAGATCGAAGTTCAACATCTAACATTATCTTGTGTTTACCCCAAGAGATCCTTGAAAACATTGCATATATATCATACATATCATTGCATAACAGGTTTCTCCCATGCAGGTTTTCTTATCTTCTTACTGTTTATTTCAATAAGATGGATATGGAACAAACGGTGAAAGATCTCCAAGCTCAAAATGCTCATTTCCAACAAATGCTGCTGGCTATGGGTAAAGGGCAAGAGGATCTGACAGCTCTTCTTCTCAAAGACAAGAAGAAGAAGTCCAAGAAGACAGCCAGCATCCTGAACTTGAGGAGAAGACCTAAAGCCCAAGATCTTCCAACTCCATCCAATATGGGGGATAGTCTCGAAGAAAACCACAATGTGGAGATTGATGAAGAGGAAGCTGACTACTCCGAAGAACAATATCCTCTCATTGATGACAAGTACAAAGAGTTGGAGGATCGCCTCAGTGCTATGGAGATCCAACAAATACCTGGCTTGGATCTAGGAGACATGGGTCTAGTTCCTGGATTGGTCATCCCTTCAAAGTTCAAAGTCCCTACCTTTGCTCTGTACGACGGAGTTTCTTGCCCTAAGATGCATCTAAAGTCTTATGTCCGCAAGATTCAACCATACGCAGCTGATAAGAGGCTTTGGATCCATTTCTTCCAAGAAAGTTTGGTAGGGGCTCAACTCGAGTGGTTCTATCAATTGGAGAGTTCTCGCATCCACACCCGGGAAGATCTAGCCAGGGCTTTTTACAAACAATATCAGTATAATGCTGACCTCGCACCAACTCGTGTGCAATTGCAGAACATGACCATGGGTTCGGACGAGAACTTTAAAGGGTATGCTCAAAGATGGAGAGACCTAGCTGGTAGGGTGCAACCTCCTTTAACTGATAGGGAGCTGATTGACATCTTCATGGGAACCTTGACCGGGCCTCTCTTCAATCACTTAATTGGGAGCTCCTCAGCCGGGTTCACCGAGCTAATACTGACTGGCGAAAGGGTCGAAGCGGGCATCAAGAGTGGAAAGATCCAAGGAGCTACAACCTCTGATACTCAGATAATTCCCTACAACGGAAAGAAAGAGTCTAATGTTGGGAACATTCAAAGGAGTCTTCATGATCAACATGCAGGGGCAGTCCTGATCTCTAGTTCTACGTCACGCCGACAACAGCAAAGGGGAAGTCAGCAACGACCAGACGAGCCTAAGAGACAGTTCACCAACATCAACATGCCGTTGTCTCAAGCACTGCAACACTTGTTGAAGATGAATCTGATTGCATTGATAGGGCCTCATCCAAACCCCAAGACTTCATCTCCTAACTACAATCCTAATGCAACTTGTGCTTATCATTCTGACAGTCCCGGGCATGACACTGACGACTGTTGGGCTTTGAAGTACAAGATTCAGAATTTGATTGATGCCAAGGAAATTGAGTTTGGTCCTCCAGAGGCCCCAGCATGATCACTGCTTCTATGCCAGCTCATTGAGATTGTGTTTGTTTCATTTTGAACTTTCAAAGTTGAATCTTTTATTATTCAAACAATTATCTTTTAATGTTAAACTCTGTTTCATTAATGCATTGCATATGTTTGTCTTGAATTCATCCATTCGTTTTTACTACTCTTATGCTTTTCTTTATGATATTTGACTCTTGATAAAAAGCTGCAAGCCTTTAGAGGGAGGATGACGAAACAATACCATAATCTCATACAGTATGCTTTTGAACAGACCTTGCTGATGATGTACAGGCATTTCTTTCAATTCCCAAACACTGGAGTTATAAGGAAGTTAATCCCTAGTCAACCCCTTCAAGCCAAAGAAGTAGAAGTTCTCAGTTCTAAACAATCAAAACCTTTGATATAAACCTGGGGCAGGGTAGTATCTCAGTTAATTCAAAATAAAATGCGCGTTGAAATCACAAACTCTCAGTTCGTAACACAACGAACGACGTCAAAAGAAAGCATTCCTTTGGAATCAAAAGACAAGGGTGGTTCCCTATCACATATGCAGTCAATCTCTCAAAAGAGAAAAGCCCGCTGAGCCAAAACCTGTAAAGGAGGCTTAAGAAAGCCGGGGCATCCCGCTGACTGTAATCTCGAAAACGGGAACAGTCAGGCAAAAGTTAGGGATAACAAATCAAAATCAAAATAGTGAGGTCATTACAAATCCTCAACAACATGAAAAATGTTGCAAAAGAAAAAGGAGATGATGACTGTCTCCCAAATTCAATTGGTGAACCATCACCCAAAAGGTCGTTCCAAACTCAAAACAGAGTGCGACGCACAATTAACTGAGCCTAGGGTTGAAGAACATCACGAAGAGCGGGTGGGTACAAATATACTTTGAGCCTATATCCTTTGTTTCTTAAACCGTGAACCAGGCCACGTTACAACCCTTCAAAAGTCCTAATTGAAGCATGGGTTAATTCAAAAGCATACTGTTACAAAAGGTATCCTGACTCCTGTAAGGCTTTGCTCTAAATCTTGTGTTGATTTGTCTTATAAAAAGTTTTCTGCTAAAAAACGCATTTTTCAAAACTTCGAGACAGACATAAGCTTTGCATTGTTTGAATATCACTGTTCGCATTTGGCTATTTGTTTGACAGTGAAGAAATTCATACAGTGAATGTTCGGAGGAACGAAAGCTCTCTCAGTGAGCAAAATCACTTCAAAAGGATGACACTTCCATTTACAAATCTCCTATCAACAAGGGGCATGACATGTCACCATCCAATTAATCTGGGGCAGTCCAGTCAAGGTTTCAACAGATCTTCCAAAGTTCGGTGAACCTGAGGCAATCCAGTCAAGATTTCAACAAAATCTCTCAATTGCAGAGTAACCTGAAGAGACTTCTTCATCACCACTTGGGGCATTCGAATGTCAAAAGTGTTCAACAACCCGATGCAGTTTTACACGGACTCATCATGAAGCTACCCTACACAGGTTCCTTCTCAAAACCCGATGCAGTTTTACACGGACTCATCATGAAGCTACCCTACACAGGTTCCTTCTCAAAACCCGATGCAGTTTTACACAGACTCATCATGAAGCAACCCTACACAGGTTCCTTCTCAAAACCCGATGCAGTTTTACACGGACTCATCATGAAGCTTCCCTACACAAGTTCCTTCTCAAAACCCGATGCAGTTTTACACTGACTCATCATGAAGCTACCCTACACAGGTTCCTTCTCAAACATCCAGATGCAGTTTTACACGAACTCATCATGAAGCAACCCTACACAGGTTCCCTTTCAACCTCAGATGCAGTTTTACACGGGCTCATCATCAAGAAACCCTACACAGGTTCCTTCTTTCAACTTACAAGTCAACACACTTCCAGTAATTATCCATCCTATCTCCAAATGGCATCTGTAAGCCCATTCCCGAGATCAAGTGCCTGCGGCAATCAAAAGATTCTCGACTTCCCCAGCCAGAGAGCCTTCCAGAAGCTAACTCCCCTCAGAGTCAAGTTTCAAAATCCCCAGCGGAGCTAAAACTTCCAACTATCAATCCCCAAGCAGAGTGAAGACTCTCATTCTCAGTTCCTCACAGAATATTCGAATATTCTCCAGTGAAGATCTCCTCAAAATAGGAAGTCCCCAGTAATTTGGCATACAACCCAAGCTTCTGATTCCCCAACAATGGTCCCAGGACTTCTCATTTTTAACGATCAGAAGATTCTTGCCCTCCACAGCAGCAGCCAAGGATTTACTTTCCCCGGCAGCAGTCAAGATTCTTTTATCTTCAGCCATCCAGGATTCATTTATCCTCAGCAAGATAGCTCATCAGCCTACATGCGCATTCATATCATAAACATTGGTGTGACATACATTGCATCACGCATCATGACATTGCATAACAACTAACTCTTTACCTTTTCAGGAAAGAGCAGTCAACAGACAAAGACCATCATCTTCCGAGATTCATCCAGAGACAGTTCGGATGACCCAGACAAGGCGACATTCTGATACTTATTCCAGATTCATCCAGATGCAGTTTTACACGGACTCATCATCAGGAAACCCTACACCGGTTCCTTCTTCAGACTTCTGAAAACAGTTTACGGACGCTTCCCAACAACGGATGCTGCTCTATTGCTTATTCAACTCCAACTCCTGAAAACAGTTTACAGATTCTCCAAACACGGATGTCAATCTATTGCTTGTTCAGACCCCCAGTTCAGAGATGTTCCAAAACATGGATACCTTTCTGATACTCGTCCATTCACCGGTGACATACAGTTCAACACCACCAGATGGAATCTATAAGCCCATCCTCCTATCAGCAGTCATCAGATGGCATCTTTAAGCCCATCACCAAATGGCATCTTTAAGCCTATTCCCTCTACCATCACATTACCGAGTGCAAATTTTCTGGGCACTCTAGTGTCCAACCTCCTTTTACCCTCGAGTCGCGAAAGGCCAACTTGCCAATCTAACTCTTCAGGTCCAAGAAGATTGAATAGGGGCAACTGTTGTACCCCAAAATTTGCCCTCGTATTTTTCCATAAGAAATCACAGCTTCAGACGTTTCCTGATTTTTCATACTGGTTCAAGAATCAGTCAAACGGACTTTTCTCGTCAGTCAGACAAAATTAGGGTTTTCATGACTCTGGAACAATTCAAACAATTTGCTTAGGGTTTGGTTGATTTGGGCTCAGTTTTGATCAGGCGAACGCTTCCTTGGCATTTGATCAGGAACTAGGGTCTTTTGTGCGCAGATTTTTCAGAAAGACTAATTCTACAGTGCTTGTCAAGTTATTCTGAGATGTGGACTGAAACATTTGGATTGAATTCGCATTGTTTGACTAAATCAGTGAAAAGATGCATTTGGATTGAGTTTGCAGTGTTTGATTAAAGTCAGTAAAAGGAAAAGACATTTGGGCAGTTGTTGTGATTGACTGTGCTTTGCTTTGGATTTTTGAAACGCCAAGTTCATTAATTGATCAATGCTGAAACCAATGTTTATTTAATTGTTTATTTATTCTAAATTAAGATAATTGGAATTTATTTCCATTTATTATAATTCAAGAATTATAAATAATAAAATAAACAATTGAGAAAAAGAAAAAAGAATTAATTGGATAAAAGGACTTTTATTTATCTTTAATTTACTTGTATAATTGTTTTTGTTTACAAAATGTTTATAATAATAATAGTACAGTAAGTTAAATTTAAATAAAACTATCCTAATATTTTTCTAAGTCTTCAATTCTTCATCCTCCATTTATCGCTTTTCCTCTCCATTTGATTTTTTATCTGCAAAGAAAAGAAGAAAAAGTCAGAAGCAGATAAATAATTAAAAGCAGACAATTAATTTAGGCTCATCATTAAAGGCAACTGACTGGAATCAGTTAGCCCTCTCTGCAAATCACGGGATTTCTCCCGGTTCACAAAGAGGGATGAATATTGCTTGCTAAACATGAATGCACAAAGTATTGAAATGCACAAATTCAAATTTTGTCAAACTAACTGCATAGTTCAAAACCAACTGCATAGTTCAAAACCAACAGCATGTATAAAAGTTCAAATTGCCAAAACAAAGTCCAATGTCAAACTTTCCAAAATATGGAAGGATGTCAAGATACAAAGGCTACTCCATACTGTCACAAAGATGCAGGAAAGCTGAAGAAGGAAAGTATGCAGGTTAAGACCACATATGCAAGCAAGCTAGTCCTATTTCATCATTTTCCAGCCTGTATGCCTTTTCAGAAAAGTACACTTAACATTATTTAAATGTTTTAACTGTACTAGAGAGAGAAGGAAGAGAGAAAAGAAATTGGGCTTACAGTTTCTGGCTTTAGGCTTAAGGAAATATAAAAAACAAACTGCAATAAAACAGTAGGGGGGGCGAAAAATCACAAAACAAATATACAGAACATCCAAACCATCCTCAACCTGTGACAAATACAAACTCAAACAACAGCTAGCCTCAATCAAAACCTGCTGAAGCAAAAAAGCATAAGCCTAAGCATCAAACAACTTAAACCATTAACCTGCTAAGCCAAACCTGAAGCAAGCCTCACCAAGGCCATAACCTGCAAAACCCCTGTCAAAACCTGATAAGCCTAAAACCAGTAAACCAAAAAAAAACATCAAACCTACAACCTGCTGTCCAACCCAAGCCTTAAACCAGCATAAGCTTAACCTGGAAGCTTTTCAACCCAAAAACCATAACCATCAAAAACCAACTGTCAAGCTAAAACCTGAACTGTCCAGTTTTCAACGAAACCTGTTAAAGCATCTCAGCATACAAGTTCACAAGCATCTCAGAGTCAATTAGAAGAAGAGAAAAAGAAGCATTTCAAGGCATCAAGTAAATATATCCAAGGCACCAAGCTAGGCACCAAGGTAGCAAGAGGAAGAGGATAAAGAAGCAAACAGAAGCGAGGCAAAGATATAAAAGAGAAAGGAAGTCAAGCCAAGTTTTCAGAATATTCATCACAAAACACGAAAGGGCAAAGAAAGACACAGAATACCAGTGTCCCCAAAGCTCGCACATCCTCAAGCCACCGTGTCACACGTTTCCCCGCCGTCAAGCCTCCGAGTGCCTCCGAATTCCTTCCTCCTCCGTCTCCCAAAAGGTAGTGCAATTTCTTTTCATCCCTTTCCATGACCTCATTAAACCAACAATAATAAATGCTCAAGATCAGAACACGATAAAAAATAAGCATGCAAGACACAATAACGAAAACCCTAAACAAGATGGAAACGGGAAATCTACCTTAAACTGTTGCCTGGATGCTCCATGGAGGGAAGAGGGAGGTTGGTTGCACTGGTGGCTTGGGCAAAGGAGAAACTCAGGCGAAGGCGAACGAGAAAGACGAAGATGGAACGGAAACGGCGCCGCTGCTGTTACAAACCATAAGGCTCTTCCCAAATGATACAAACTTGGCCAAACCCTAAAAAACGTTGTCTCAAGCCTTTGGGCTGTCGCCCGTTCTAAATGCCTAAAGCCCATTTTGTTTTTTTTCTTTCCTGAATACACCTCCTTTTGCCCATTATCCTGGTTACTGGTCATTGGGCCTAAAAACCCTTTAGCCCGTTTTTAGTTCTTTCAGCTTATATCTTTTCTTGCTTACCATATTTTTACATATATTAACACATTATTAATTTTATTTTTTTTACATCAAATTTTTACTAATGATACTTTTTTTTATAATATAATCATAATCTTGTATGGAATATTAATAAAAAAAATTTGAACCTAATAATTTTCTTAAATTTAGAACATTTTCTTTTCTTAAAATACATTAATTTGTACATATTAACAAATATTCAAAGAAAATTAAATAAACACATTGATACATAAGCATACTAATTAAAATACATGAGTATTAATACGTAAGAAAAATAGATTTTTAAAGAAATACTTTTTCTTAAAACTTTTTCTTTTCTTTTATTAAATTTTCTTACTTTGTACATATTAAACGAAAAATATAAAAATACAAATTTAAATCAAAAGTGGATAATAATACTTGATAAATAAACAATATTTAATTTTCTTATTAAATTCACATTTCTCAACTTGTAAATAATTCTCATACATGTACACTTACACTTACACAATATACTTACATTGATACATTATATAATTGCTATTCTTATACATTGCTATACGTCACATTATTTACATTTGATCGCGATTCGATTTGGTTGTAAATTATTGGACACTACATTCCTAAAGTCTCATCCCCATTTGTAAATCTGTACCCCCACTCCCGGATACTCATTTGTAATAGCGTAGACTTTAAAATTCCCGCAATTTACCGCTTTCGAATTATACCATGACTAGACCTAGGGTTTGTATGTACATAAAATCAAACGCTAGATAACCTAATACAAAACAAATACATGAAATCAATACATAATCACACTTGCACCCCCTAGGGTGATCCCACTTGTTGCCTTCTAAAATGGGCCATGCTTGCACGTCGAGTTTCTTTGGCAAAACAAATTCAAATGATCATAAGTCCCTCGATGACGCTTTCGAAAGTCGCCTATCAAAATGATCAAGTCCCTTCAAGAAAATTGCCAAAGACAATTGGCACCATTGCATTCATGGTCCATACAATGACCCGCGCCTGTCCCGTTAAACATCCTAAACGCAAGATTGTCCACCGAATTCAATGGTGGAACAAAATTGTTAAAAAAGGGTTGAAAACATAGAGAAAACCTTTGAGTACAATAGGGGTAGACAAAACTCTTAGTTACTTGAGATCAACTTGCAAAAACACTTGCCTCCTTTTCAAAAACCACACTTCACAAACACTTTCAAACAAACTTCCAAAAACATTTTGAAACATCTTTTCGAAAAGATATACACCGTTGCATATACTCAAACACGAGTCATTACAATGGTTGCCGAAACAAAGGCGTCTATTTCAAAAACATTTTCAAAACACTCACATACACCACAATTTCAAGCAATCGAAAATCAAGGCAAGTGATCTAAAACCAAGTAACTAAGAGCCCATGGATAACCATGGATGGAAAGGATGCTAATACCTTCCCTTTTCATAATTTACCCCCCGAACCCACGAAACATCTCAAAAAGGTTTTTCCTGTGCTTTTTAACCTTTCCTTTAGGATAAAATAAAAAGTCGGCGGCGACTCTTGCTAAACCGAACAAGTGCGAATACAAAACGCAAAACCCAAGTCAGTTCTCCCACCGCATCACAGACCGTCACCCACCTGTGACGACCGTCACACGCGTAAAGAGGAACGTTATGAATTAGTGGAGACGTGGGCAACGTGAGGGCAGAAGTGTTATCCTATATTTCCTCCACTCAGTAACCATGCATCCTGGTCTTACTCCACTCAAGCCTTTTCCAAGATTTTCTCGACTGCAATATTTTCTCCTATATATATGTGGTAATGCAATGGATGAGGGTCGAAGAAATTTTCCCAGAACCAAATTTCTATTTTCCTGCAATTATTCTATTTTCTTGTTTTTGAGCTTTTTCTACACTACTGTAATTTCTATTTCCAGCATTAGTTTTAGAGTGTTAATTCTTCATTTAAGAATTAACACAATTTATTGATTTCGATTGAGCTGCAAGGAATTTGTAACATCCAAGATTACCATAGCAACATTATTTCCAGGTTTTTATTGCAATTAATATTTATTCATTCTTGTGATATGTCATGTATTTTTATGAATATTATTTTAAATTGCATAGTTATTAAATATATCATGTCCGGCTAAATTAATTGTACCAGGATGTGACTCCTAAGTACCGAAAGAATTCAGTGATACCTTGGATAAAAACATTTATAAAACAATTTCTGGTTTCCATTTTCCATGTTTAATTTAACTACCCTTGTCACGAGAGTGAGAGGATAATTAACACGATTTTGCCACGAGAGTGGGAAATTAATTAAGGCAAGAACCTGCATGCGAGAGCTGGGGTTCTACCCAGATAGTGGTAACAAAACATTAATTTTTAAATACACGAGAGTGTATTAATAAATTAATTAAACTCAAATTGTTTTCAAAAAGTGTTATTAAATTTAAAGTGCATCCACTAGGTTTAGTAGCATGACTTATTTCATGAACACAAGAGTGTATGTCTCAGGTTTTTAAACAATTCATTTTTACCAAAATACTCTATATGCCAAGCGATTCACCGAATTCCCGAAGTCCGACTATCACATACCAGTATAACTATTATTATTATTTTTAATTAAACTATTTCCCCCCTAAAACCAAATATTCATCGCTTAGTTAAACAACGGTAGCATTAGATCGTATACGATTGATCCTCAGTCTCTGTGGGTTCGATAATCATTTAAAACTAGAACGAATAAACTGTATACTTGCAGTTAGTATCCCAATAGACTCATAAAGTCCCGATCAAGTTTTTGGCGCCGTTGCCGGGGACTGATTAGTCAATTAAGTACGATTCTTCTGTTGCGCGTTTAGACTAGGCAACATAAACCCTTTTTCGATTTGTATGCCAAGGACTCGCTCACAAGGCGAACCACTTGACAAATCGACGGACGAACCTGAACGCATACTTTCCGTAAGACGTGCAGTCAGGGATTACTGTTTAAATCACGCTATTCCTTTACCCAAACCCGAAATCAAGATTGATTCTGAAACAGATTCTAATTCTTCCTATGAAACCGAAACTAATCCAGAATTAGACATGGCCGAAGAACAAAGGACCCGTCCACTGAAGGAGTACGCAGCTCCATCACAACAAGAACCCCACAACAGCATTGCTGCTCCAGCAATAAATCGAAATGATTTTGAGTTGAAACCGTCATTAATATCAGCTATCCAACAACGCCAATTCTCTGGAGATCCTACCGAGGATCCAAATGAACATCTTGCAAAATTCGTTCAATTTTCCGACACAGTTATAGCAAATGGTGCCAGTAAAGATGCTATAAGATTACGTCTTTTCCCTTTCTCTCTAAGAGATAGAGCTTAGGCTTGGTTGCAATTCATGCCATCAAATTCCGTCACTACGTGGGAAGGACTTAAGATTGTATTTTTAGCACGATACTTTCCCCCAAGCAAGACTGCTGCACTAAGAGCCCAAATCAACGGATTTAGGCAGAAGGATACTGAATCTCTATTTGATGCATGGGAACACTACAAAGATATAATGCGAATGTGCCCACATCACGGACTAGAAAAATGGCTGATCATCCACACATTTTATAATGGACTCTTGTACAACACAAGACTCTCTATAGATGTCGCCGCAGGTGGTACACTGATAGACAAGCCTTACGACGAAGCTAACCAACTCATTGAAAATATGGCTCAAAACCACTATCAGTGGGGAGGAGAAAGAACATCTATGGAGAAAACTCAAACCAAAGGTGGGATGTACGAGATTAGTAGCCTAGATAAAGTTAATGCTAAGGTAGATGCTCTTACCCAAAAGATAGAAAGCTTGACCTTACCTCCTGAGGCCACCGTGGCTGCAGTTACCCCAAACTGCGAAGTTTGTGGAGTCCCTGGTCATGTTGGAACCGAATGTCAAATCTTAGCAGGAATATCAATTGATCAGGTAAATTATGCTCAAGGTAATCCTTATGCCAATACCTATAATCCTGGTTGGAAAAACCATCCTAACTTCTCGTACAAGAGCAATAACGCTTTATATGCACCTGGCCAAGCACCTGCTGTACCTCCAAGTTATCAAAAACCCATTGTTAATGTTCCTAACATTCCTAAGAAATCTAACCTTGAAATCTTAATGGAAAATTTTATTGCTAATCAAGCTCAACAAAACAAAGAATTCCTCAATCAAAATGTTCACACCGGTGAATAATTGAAGCTATTAGCAAATAAGGTAGATGCCCTAGCAACTCACAATAAAATGTTAGAAACCCAGATCTCCCAAGTAGCACAACACCAAGCTAGTTCTGCCGCACCTGCTGGTACATTTCCTAGACAACCACAACCCAATCCTAAAGGACACGCTAATGCTATCACATTACGAAGTGGGACAACCCTCGATGGACTGGTAGATCCTAGACTCCAAAACCCGACCATGTATCAGAAACCTGAAAAGGAAGTAGAGAAGTCGAAAGATCAATCTGAGAATGTAGAGGAAGACGCGAATGAGAACAAAGAGGTTTCAGAAAAACCTTACGTACCTCCACCGCCATATAAACCACCAATTCCATACCCTCAAAGACTTGCAAAATCCAAGAACGAGGGGCAATTCAAGAAATTTGTAGAACTTTTGAAACAATTAAACGTTACTATTCCGTTTACAGAAGCTATAACCCAAATGTCGTCATATGCTAAATTCCTAAAAGAAATATTGTCTAATAAGAAAAAAATCATTGAAAACGAAACCGTTATGCTAACTGCCGAATGTAGCGCCATAATTCAAAATAACATGCCTCCAAAGCTAAAAGATCCTGGTAGTTTCTCCATACCATGTGTAATTGGAAAATCTATCATAGACAAAGCTCTATGAGATTTAGGAGCAAGTGTTAGTCTAATGCCCTTATCTATTTGCGAGAAGCTCAAATTAGGTGACATGAGACCTACCAAGATGTCCCTACAACTAGCTGACAGATCAGTCAAATTCCCTGTTGGTATGCTAGAAAACATTCCTGTCCGAATAAGACAATTTTACATACTGACTGACTTTATAATAATGGACATCAAGGAAGATTCAAACATTCCCATCATACTAGGAAGACCATTTTTAGCTACTGCAGGAGCCATCATTGACGTTAAGAAAGGAAAGCTTACCTTCGAGGTAGGAGAAGAAAAAGTAGAATTCATTCTTTCCAAATTCTTCAAAGCCCCTGCTATAGATGACTCATGCTGTCTCCTATATATTATTGATGAATGTGTCAAAGAACTAGAAAGACAAGAAGACACCTATTCTGGGATGCTGAAAATTCCGACACCAACTATCCTCAAGGATGACGACTGGAAACAAGAACATCTAGATGCCAACCTAAGCGAATGTTTCACCTTAACACCCGATCCTACCCCATCTGATAAGAAAACTGGTATAGAACTTAAAACGTTACTTGAAGATCTTAGGTATGAATTTTTAGATAAAGAACTCGAACGGCCAGTTATAGTCAATGCCAATTTAGGGAAGATCGAAACCGAAAAACTTCTTAGTGTGTTAAGGAAGTATCCAACCGCGTTAGGCTATAATATATCCGATCTAAAAGGAATAAGCCCTTCTCTCTGTATGCACCGCATTATGTTGGAAGAGGACTGCAAGACTTCTAGAGAACATCAGAGACGAATAAATCCTGTCCTAAGTGAAGTCGTTAAGAAAGAAGTGCAGAAACTGCTAGAGGCAGTCATCATATACCCAATATCAGATAGTAACTGAGTCAGTCCAGTTCACGTGGTGCCTAAGAAAGGAGGTGTTACGGTTATAACAAACACGAAAGGCGAATCGGTGGCACAACGTACCCAAATAGGATGGAGAATGTGTATCGATTACAGAAAACTAAACAAAGCTACGCGCAAGGACCATTTCCCATTACCATTCATTGATCAAATGCTCGAGCGTTTAGCCAAACATTCCCATTTCTACTATCTTGACGGATACTCAGGATTCTTCCAAATTCCCATTCATCCTGATGATTAAGAGAAAACCATGTTCACATGCCCCTATGGTACCTTTGCATACCGAAGAATGCCATTTGGACTATGTAACGCACCTGCAACTTTCCAACGATGCATGATGGCGATTTTCGCAGACTTTTTAGACGGAATTATGGAAGTATTCATGGATGATTTCTCTGTCTGTGGAGAAAGTTTTGACGACTGTTTATCAAATCTTGAATTAGTACTGAAACGTTGTGTCAATGTCAACCTAGTGCTCAATTGGGAAAAATGTCACTTCATGGTGAGACAAGGAATTGTGTTGGGTCACATTGTATCAAACAGAGGGATTGAAGTCGACAAAGCAAAAATCGAAATTATCAAAAACCTTCAACCACCCAAAACAGTTAGAGAAATAAGAAGTTTTCTAGGACACACTGGTTTTTACCGACGTTTTATAAAAGATTTCTCTAAAATCACTAAGCCACTAACTGAATTATTAATGAAAGAAGCTGAGTTTATTTTCGACGATAAATGCTTAAACGCATTTGAGACGCTTAAAGAAGCCTTAATTTCAACACCTATTATGCAACCTTCTGATTGGAACCTACCATTTGAAATAATGTGCGATGCAAGCGATTATGCTGTAGGCGCAGTCCTAGGATAACGCAAATATAAAAAGCTTCACGTTATCTACTACGCAAGCAGAATACTCAATCCCGCACAAATGAATTACGCCACTACGGAGAAGGAACTCTTAGATGTTGTATTCACATTGGATAAATTTCGTTCCTACTTAGTGGGTGCCAAAATCATTATTTACACGGATCACGCTGCGATCTGATACTTGCTAAGTAAGAAAGACGCCAAACCGCGACTACTTAGATGGATCTTACTCCTACAAGAGTTTGACTTGGAAATAAAAGACAAAAGAGGGACTGAAAACATGGTAGCAGACCATTTATCAAGATTAGATGGAATCCAAACCGAGAGTGTTCCTATAAACAAAGATTTCCCTTATGAACGCCTTATTGCTAAACTAGAGATAGCTCCTACCGACAGTTTAGATCAACACAACGAACCTTTAACAACTGCGGTAGTAAAATCCATTTGTACCAACACCATATTACCATGGTACGCTGATTTCGTTAACTATTTAGCTGCCGATGTTTTACCACCCGATTTAACATACCAACAGCAAAAGAAATTCTTCCATGATCTTAAACACTACTTTTGGGATGAACCATTACTCTTTAAAAGAGGCGCCGATGGTATCTACCGTCGCTGTGTTCCTAACGATGAAATAGACGACGTCATTTCCCATTGCTATTCCGCCCCTTATGGTGGACACGCTAGTACATCGAAAACTTGTGCAAAAATACTTCAAGCTGGCTTCTTTTGGCCTACCTTATGGAAAGATGTCCACGTAGCAATTATGAACTGCGATATATGTCAACGCACAAGGAATATATCTAGACGCGACAAAATGCCGCAAAAAGGGATTCTCGAAGTAGAAATTTTCGATGTATGGGGAATTGATTTCATGGGACCGTTCCCCGGATCTTTTGGAAATAAGTATATATTGGTAGCTGTTGACTACGTATCAAAATGGATTGAAGCCATCGCTGCACCCACAAGCGATACACCAGTGGTACTTAAACTATTCAAGCATGTTATCTTCCCACGATTCGGTGTACCAAGACTAGTAATCAGTGATGGCGGTTCCCATTTTATCTCTAGAATTTTCGAAAAATTACTTTCAAAATATGGCGTTAAACATCGCATAGCCACACCATACCATCCTCAAACGAGTGGACAAGTGGAAGTGTCAAATAGGGAGATAAAACAAATCCTTGAGAAAACCGTAGCCACATCCAGAAAAGATTGATCCTCCAAGCTAAATGATGCTCTTTGGGCATATAGGACAGCTTTTAAAACCCCTATCGGAACAACGCCGTTTAAATTAGTTTATGGAAAATCTTGTCATTTGCCAGTAGAATTAGAGCATAAAGCTTACTGGGCAATTAAAACCCTTAACTTAAATTACAAGATTGCTGGCGAGAAACGAATATTAGATATCCATGAATTAGAAGAATTGCGTTTAGACGCTTATGAAAATGCTAGAATTTATAAGGAAAGAACAAAAAAATGGCACGATAAGCGTATCTCGCGGAAAGAATTTAAGGAAGGAGACATTGTACTCCTATTCAACTCTAGACTAAAACTTTTCCCGGGAAAATTACGTTCCAGATGGTCAGGACCATTCAAAATTAATAAAGTTTTCCCAAGTGGTGCGATAGAAATTAAAGGAAATTCTATCGAACCATTCATAGTCAATGTCCAGCGCTTAAAGCACTATTTTAACGTCGGAAATCTCAATTATTCGGCTTATCTTCAGTTAAGTGAGCCACCTACTCCGATACCTAACTGAATAGGTATTATCTGTCGATCCATCGACATAAAACAAAGGCGCTTCATGGGAGGCAACCCATGTTTTCTTTTAATTATTTTTATTGTTTTAATATGTTTTTAATTTTCTTTTCTTTTTCTTAATCTTTAAAACTTTCATGTTGCATCTCTTACTCCTTTTTATTTTCTTTTTCTTCTATTTTTATTTTTCCTTTAAACTTTCTTTTTCTTTTTGATTTAACTTCGGCATTTTTGACCTGAAAATACTAACTTAGTTTTTCAAACATTTATTAAATATTTTCAGGGGATAATTCTTTAGCTTTCATATTTAGCTCCATGGCACGAGTAAACTACATGAATATCACCTTGAGAAGCAGGCACCAGAGAAGACGCTTTGAGAATCTGGCTGAGCGTGAAATGTGACCTACAATTTACGCTGATGACCATGCTATGACTGCTCTAGGCATTCGTGAGAGTGTCATGTATCTACTACACCAGATAGGCTGGGACACTGCTCCTATTAGGAGATGGTATTGTACCTACAGGAAGCTGACCCTTGAGTTCCTGAGCACACTGAGCTACCTTCCAAATCATGGGTTAGAGATCAACCGTGGGTTGATCACCTTCAGGATGTTTGACATGGACTACCGCTATAACCTTAGGGAGTTTGCCAACCTGTTAGGATTCCCTTTTGGCCCTGATGTTATTACTATGACCCAGGAGGACCTATTGCTTAATTCTGACCTTGATTTTTTCTGGGGTAGCATTGCTGGTAATAACCATCCAGAGCCGTTTGACCTTTATTCTGAGTCCATCCACAACCTGGCTATCAGATACTTTCATAAGATCATCGCCCATACCCTTTTTGGTAAAGAGCAAAATGTTACATCCGTGTCACGTGATGAGCTCTTCATTATGTACTGTGCCTCTCAGAGCCGTCCAGTAAACGGTACCGCTTATATGCTAGCTAACATGGAACATATAATACAAACTCCGAATGCACCAATCCTGTTAGGTGGTTTGGTCACTATGATCTCTAATGCCATTGGACTCCGAAGGCCTATGCTAGGATCAGCCCCGCATTATGGAATAAAGCCGATGAACATTGAATTTTGCTTCAACACCAGTTTTATAGGGAATCTTGAGCCAAATGAATTCGAGTTGTTAATTAATCATGAGACTGTCCACCAGTTTATGCTCCTGAATCCTATCACTAGTGTCCATAATAGAGTAAATTGGCTTTTTGACCTCCACCATCTTGCTACACCGCCTTCGTCTCCTTCCACTGTTGACATCTACGAAGTACCCAACACCTCTCATGATGCTGAAGACCCTGCAACACCACCAGGATACCACCAGTTTCCCGATCCATGGGAGCAGCAAGTAGCTTCTACTGAGACCACCACCCAGGCTCCAGAGATACCACCACCGCCTCCACCTACTGTTACCCTACACTCTTTGCATGAAGAAATTACTGAAATGCGGGACGAGCTTACATCTCTACGAGTGGATTTCATTGCTTTCATGGATTTGGTGACAAACCAGCTGGATTTCATGCACCAACATATGTTCCCTACTCCCCGTGGCTAGAGATTGCCGTTGTTATCTTGATTTGTTCTTCTCTCACATTTGTACATACAGTGAGGTCACTGTTTAGTTTTAGTGTGGGGGAGGAATCTAGTTTGTTCTAGCATTTTATCATTTTTTATTTAAGTTATTTTTATTTCCAAACAATTCTTATGGATTAATGCAATTTCAATTATTTATCAAGTTTTATTGCCCTACTGCCATTATTTTATTTTCATTCATGTATTTCATTTTCAGTATATTTTTTATTTTTTTAATTTACTGTTTACATTTTCTGCAAATATTATTTCATTAGTGTGTTGGTAAATATTATTTTAAATTATAATATTAGAATATTTTAAATTATAATATTAAGAAAAAAATAAAAATAAAATATAAACATATGTAACGGTCTTGTAACGGTCTTCTCATTAATGACATTGAACGCATGACGCTCGTAACACCCTCGTGACGAGCGTAACACGCGTTTCACCGTGTTACGCCCGTCACACCCTCGTGACGACCGTCACACGCACAATATATCAGAATGGCTATTACAGATTCGTCCCAACCATTGTCTTCAAAACCCACAAAACCTCCATTGCTGCAAAATAATGTAACATACCCACTCCATTTTTTTTCAAACTTCCAACATTCTCAACCCACTACTCCATTCTCATTCCAAACCTTGTTTAATACGTTTTATAAACACCATGGCCAACAATCAACAAGCTCCCGCTCTCACTTTCAGATCCGGCAAACAAGGCGAAACCCAACGGGTCAAATTCCAGAAGTTTCAATGCCGAGGTCTCCAACCTACACGGTATGTTGATCTTGACTGTTTGAGGAGTTTGAGACTACTTGATAGTGTCCGACAATTGTTGTAGAGTGTGGATTTATGGAACCTGTGCCATGAACCGCGACCGATTTATGAAACTCTAACCCTTGAGTTTTTGATTTCCTTTGTATACATCACCCCGCCAGGTGCCACAAACCAACTGTCAGGCCTGGCCAAATTTCGCATGTTTGGCATAGAGCACGAGCTCCCCTAAACCGACATCGTGCGACTTTTAGGCTTCTGTTCTGACGAAGGTGACCATCTCCGGGTGCCGGATAATTTTGGTGAGGAAGCTTTCAACTTATGGCACAGTATGACGAATATCCGTGCCGGATCCTACGATCACCTCAATGCCACCCACATTCATAATCCGGCCATCCGCTATTTCCACCGCATCCTCAGCAACACAATCTTCGCCCGTGACAGCAACCACAAGCTCAACTCCAAGGAGCTCTTCTTTATGCATTGCGCGTTCACCGGGAAAAAGATCAACGCCTCCCCGTTCTTACTGGCTCATATCCACTCTATTTGTGCTAGAGGTGGAAAACCCTTTTATTTCGGAGGGCTGGTCACTTCACTTGCCATAGCTCTGAACTATGGTGCTGCTCTCGCGAATATGCCTTATATGGCACCGACTTTGCTGACTTTGGATCACTGCAAGGCCGCACATCTCATTTATGAGCGGGAGGATGGCAGATTCCACCCTGTGATCAGAAACACTGTTTATCAGAACATCACTTTGCCTTGCAGGGACTGAATTGATCCACGAAACCGAGCTAATTGGTTGTTCGATCCTACAGCTCCCGCGGGGCGTGCTCCCACTCATGAAGACCAGCCTAATGCCCCCGCGGACGAAATGCAAGAAGAGCTGGACAGTGCTCCTCCCGTCCACGACATTCCAGGACCTTCATCTGCACCACCTCCTATTACTCTTGAAGAGGTCCTCCGCGCCATTCATATGCAAAATCAAATGAGCGCAGCGCTTGAAAGAAGACAACATGAGCAGTATGAGTATCTGTGCGCTCAAAACACTCAGATCTTGACTGGACAGCGGAGCATGAATGAGAGGTTGGATGAGGCCCTGTCAGAGCTCAACGCCTTAAGGTTGGACGTCAGCACCCTTGGTTTCCAAGATACTGACACAAAAGCCACTCCTACCAGATGCTCTCGCACCAGGAGTAGAGGACGTGGTCACCAGTAGTTTTCTTTATTTTTCTCTGTAGTTTATTATTTTTTCTGTTTCATTTCCTTTCCGTTTATTTTTGTAATTGTACTTCCTTGCCTATATACCGCAACATTGAGGACAATGTCGGATTTAGTGTGGGAGAGGTACCTTTCCATCTTTTATAAACTAGTAAATTTTTATGATATGTCTCGATTCAAATTCTTTGCTTTATTTAGCCATACCGAAAATTCTTATCTTCGCATTAGCCCGACATACCTATTTTAACGAAATCCCAGTTGAGGAAGCCGAAAACGACATAACAAGATCGATACGGTTATGACACCTGTTGTACCCTAAATTTTGCCCCTAACTTTTTCAGTCGCACTTTCATACCATATTTTATCATTCAGTCACAATCATTAATAAATAGCTTCATTCATCACATTTGCATCCTATCTTTAAGTTTTCTCTTGTGTTGTTGACTAACTTCTACTCAAAATGCAAAAAAAATATTTGTCTTTGTCTTTGCATATTTGTGTTTTGTAGGTACCGAGTCGAAGCATATGGCAAATAAGGTTTTCAGGTATTATTTCCCTAAAATCTCTATTTGCAAAGAAAAAGAATTAAAAAAATTTCATTTTTTTTCACTGTACAATCGATTGCTCCTAGAGTGCAATCGATTGCACAAAGTGAATTTTGCACAATTTTTGGAGAGATACACTGTGCAAATCGATTTGCACTATAATGCAATCGATTGCACAGTGTGAAATTTTTTTTAAAAAAAATCAGCATTTTAAACTTGTCAAATTTTGGCTCCAATTTTCCTTCACTTTTGAAAGATGTATCATTAATTCAAATTTTAGTGCCAATTTTTCATTTTTAAGAAGAATTATCATTAATTCAAATTTTGGCTCTAATATTTAAAAAAATTATCATTAATTCAAATTTTGGCTCCAAGAATCAATTACCAAATTACCACTAATCCCAATCCTAAAACTCTATAAATAGAGCCCTCATTTCATTCAAATTTCAAGCTTTTGATAGCCAAATCCACCTTGCTAAAAAATCTCTCAATTCTCTCCATCTACCAAATTCACTCAAAGCTCCATTTTCAAAAAGTTAGTAAGCTTTGAATTGAAGCTTACTAATCTTTGAGCTAAACCTTCATCCAAACACTTTTTCTCCATCAATTCTCTACATCCAAGCTTGGTCAATTGATTCTTGTGGTTGAATGAAGCAAATTCTTGAAGTTGTTTTGATAATTCTCTAGATCTACCTTTGGTAAGTTGGATAATTCATCTTTCACAATGTGATCTCTTGTTGATATTTGGGTTTGATTCTTTGAGCATTATTTTGTGATTCCATTGGTGTTATTTTCTCATAATTTGATGGAATTTTCGTGCTCAAGTGGATCCATGATCATAAGGTGTTTGATGGAAAGTTTGAACAAGAAATTGCCCTTTTAAAATGCTGTTTTTGCTACTGTTACTGTGTGCAATCGATTTGCACTGTAGTGCAATCGATTGCACAGAAGCAATTTTGCACAATTTTTAGAAAACTGTACTGTGTAAATCGATTTACACAATAGTGCAATCGATTTACACGGGGACAAAATGCATTTTTTTGCCTTGTTTTGGGGCAGCTTTGATCCAAAATGGTTTTCTACTCACTCCTTTTGATTGTTGGTTTGGATTGCAATTTTAAATGTCCAATTTGTCTTTAAACTCAATGGACTTTGTGATGTAGATGAAGTTGGATAAATGTTCATCAATTCAAATCTACCTAAGAGTGAATTATTTAATTCATTTTTGGTGCTTTGGATTAATGATATGTTTAGTGCTTTAATCCATCTAGAGGAGTGGTTGAATTTAAAGATTAAAGAATTTTGAAATGGTGATCCAAATTAGCTTATCATTTCCCTCCCTCTTCATCTTATCCCTTTCTTTTTTAATTGTGCTACATGTTAAGGGATGGTGATCTCTATGTCATTTATCCAAACATGAAGCACATAGATTGCTATTGACCGGCCTCAAAATAGTTGTGACTTCTACATAAGTCCACTTACGATTGCTTAACATAGCGCTAAATTTTGTCCCGATTCGAATAAATGATCATTCGCGGCCCAAACTTATGATTGCAAGCCCAAGTATGTTAATTTGATCTCTTTGATCCAATAACCTTGAGATTCATTGTGTGGAGGCTTTGGTTCTACCAATCCTCTAATGGATCTACAACACCTTTGGTCAACGCGGATCACTTAAACATCGTTGATCATTACATGTTGCCTTGTGAGAATTCCAAAATGGATGATATACTTGACAAAAATCAAATGCAACTTGTTGTGTGGAGGCTTTGGTTCTACCAATCCTCTAATGAGTTCCAAATGCAAGTTTCAATATGGTCATCCAACTAACCAGTAATTACTAACAATTAACTTTACTTTACACTTTTATTTTCATGCTTTATGTACCATTTACTTTTAGCATTTTATATTTCATGCTATTTTCATCTTTGCTCACTTGAGCATTTACTTTTATGTCATTTTTATTTTGCTCACTTGAGCTTTTCTTTCTTTTTAAAGACACCTAATAATCAACATGAACCATAAAAATCATTAATGATACTTGGACTATGTTGTACCCCAAAATTTGCCCTCCCATATTCTTCAAGATTTGCTAAGAGCATGCTTGAAAATCTCCCGAAAGGTTGCACAGTCCAATGGCCTCCTAACAGTCAAAAATTAGGGTTTTGGTTCTGGAAAAGAAATTGAAGTTTCCAAGGGTCCAAACAAGTCCCACATGCCTATAAACATTGTCAAGCATCCTTATGCCAAGTTTCAAGACTTACAGCACAAAATTGCACAGTCAAAACCCTAATTGCTCAACAGTCAACTACAGGGGCAAAATGGTCATTTGACAGTCAAAAGTCAAGATTTTTGGTCAACATCTCATTTTGAAGCCACAAACATCATTTGATCAATTCTTGATCATGGTTCTCAAGGCATGGCTCAAAAAGTCTCAAGATGCAAAAGTTTCTATTTTTGGACAGTTGGAAAAGTCAACTGCAAATTGACCAAGGCATAACTTCCACATGGTTTATCAGAAAAATTCCATCCAAAGCTCATTTTGAAGAGAATGACATTTCCTACAACTCCTCTTCACACTTCAAGTCCAAGAAATGCTCTCACAAAAAGTTATCAATCTCAACATTATAGGTCATTTTCAAAAGTCAACAAAAAGGCACTTTAAGTCAAAGACCATAACTTGAGATTGGTAAATCAAAATGACATGGGACCAAAGGCATTGGTTAGAGGACTTCAAGACCTTTCCAAAATATCCAAGAACATGATTAAAGCTTAAAAATTGAGCAAGATATGCCTTGTGGAAGTTGGGAAATATTTGGGAATTTTGAAAAGTCAACTTTACTTCAAATGCCTCAAAATTGCTAATGGGCCTCAATTTCTTCCAAGAATCATCACCCAAAAGCTACGCACGACCCATTGACCCAAAGGGGAGTTATTTTCTTATTTTTAATTTATTAATTGAATTTCTAAATCTATTAATTCATTTAATTAAAATTAAATATAAGAAAAATACTAAAATATGTTTGCCAAATCTTTTTATGCAGCATATGCCCTCTTTAATCACTCAAGATTTCGTGCACATCCAAAAAGGCAAGATTTCTCATGATTGGCAATGGTTTTATAACAAAAAGATTGAAAAAGATTACATGGAAAATCAAGGATCCAAATCATCAATGCAAAGGTTGTTGGACTTGTTTTGTTAACCTAAATCGTTCACATACATAAGCAGAACACAACCCTAATCACAAGCACAAGAGAGCTGCGCCCAAGATCAAGAACCAAACTTGTTTTTTTTCATAAAAAACTCAAAACTGTTTTCACAGTTCCAGTATGATTCAAAGCCTACAAACGATTCCAAAAGCTTGCTGAGGTCTTCCTGAACATAACTCAATCCTTTTCCAATCCCCACGCACAAAGAAGTGGTAGAATAAAGTCAAACTTTCTCAAACTTTTTTCATATTCGTGTTTCATGATTCATGCAGTGTTTTTGATTTCTAATGCTTGATTTATACTAACTTGACCATTCTAAAGCTAATGGTGCCATCCAATTGAGTTTTCAAGGCCTGTACAGAAATCCACCATGGAAGCATTCTAGGGTTTTAGGAGTTTGAATTTGGGGCTTTCCTCATCTGGAAAAATTAAGCCACGAAACTTATACCATTGAAACCAGGACCTTCACACGAACACAATCATCACATCGCGCCTTTTTTATGATTGCCCAATTTCTATTCGCTATTATTTGTGGTTTCAGGTTGTGGGGGTTTAAAACCCCCGCTATTTAGCTTATATTTTCAGGCAAAAGCGAAGAAGGGAGAAGAAGACGCTGACGTGTTGAATAATGATTGGCCAGTTTGAATAACTGGCGCCTTTTTTTGTTGTCCCACTAACCCTTGCTTTCTCTCTCTTATTATTCATTATCCACTAAACATACAACCAAACGCGCTAGTTCATTTGGTGACAGACGTGTACAACAGGTACTGGGACCTGGGTTCGATTCCCAGGTCCCCCCACTTCCTCTATATTTTTTTTCTTTAATATGCTTCTGTGCAGTATGCTCATGAGGGACCATCATACAACCACACCATCTGGCTTGCCACGCGCCTGGAAAGTCCAATCTGAAGGCTACCAAAGGGGCTCATCATGCACGCCAGTCAATGGGTCCACATGCAATCATTGAAAAGTCAAAAAGGCCTCAATCTGTTGGGCCAAAATGCTCACAATATACCTCCAAAATTGGGACAACCACCCCCCATGTTTGCATTTTTCTTCCTCTCTTTTTTTTCTTTTCTTTTATTATTTTTAATCATGCTAATTGTTTTATTTAATTCCATAAAAATAATTTTATAACACAAAAATATAAAAAAAAATCAGAAAGTCAAAAATAAAATATGTTTATTATTTAATTCACTAATATTTTATTTTGTAAATAAACTTAATGATTAATTTAGTTTTAATTTTAGGTTTAATTTTAATGTATTTTCTTAAATAAACTAAACATGTAGAAATTAGGTTTTTTAATACTTTTATTCTTTTTCATATTAAATAACTTTTTTTCATTATTATTAATAATTAATTATTTTTGTAAATAAAATTGTCATTAAATAATTAGGTTAAATTAGGTCAAACTTAAACATTTTTCTTTAATAAATTAAAAATAATTTAGAACTAGGGTTTTATTCAACTTTTAATTCCAATTAATTTTCTTTAATTTCATAAATACAAAAAACATCAATAAATAAGTTCTTTCCTTTATTTAATTTAATTACTTTATAATTTCGATTTAATTTCTTTAAAGGGTCCAACGCCCTCGCACCTTCGATCATAATTCCATTTCGCGCGTTTGCTTTTTATTTCCTTTTTTTAAATTTCATGTAATTGCCCTAAAGCTTTATAATAGATAATTAGGACATTTATTTTCCGTATTTTATCAAATCGGGTCTTTGTTTAATTTGGCGTTGTAGACCCGCGCCTTGTAATAGCGTAGGACCTTTATTTTCCGCATTTTTATTCCCGCACCCTTAACTGCTAACTATCACATGAAAGAATGCATGCCCAAATAAAATCAAAGCGTAGAACACTCAATGCATGATCAAGACAAATAATAACTGAAAACGACACACAATTCACACACCACTCCTAGGGTACGCCTCACTGTTGCCTTGCCCCTCGAAAAGTGGTCGTCGAGTATAGGACGTTTTAGTAAGTCCTCATGTCCATGAACATGGTATGGGGGTAGCTTCTAAGGTGTCCTACTATTGCTCTGGTGACCATACTGTTGCCTTGTCCCTCGAAACGTGGTCGTCGACTATAGGACGTCTTAGTAAGTCCTTATGTCCCATTGATCTGGTTGCCTCGAAACGGTTGCCTCGAAACAAGTTGCCTCGGAATTAAAAAGGATCAATGGCATAAGGGTAGCTTCTAAGGTGTCTTACTGTTGCTCGGTGACCACACTGTCCCTACAAACGAATTGACCCGAACACCTCCAATGGTGGTGCTACCTACCTCTCAATGGTGGGGTGGCACTATCTTAAGGACATTTACACAGACTAATTCCTTAGGGTAGGTAGATGACTCTTAGATACTTGCTCTAATTCAAAACAAATCAAAAACTTCTTTTCACACCGACACTTTGCAAAAAGCTTTCAAAAACAACTTTTCAAACACTCTTGAGGACTGATACAAGAGCCGATCTGAAACTTTCAAAGAAACTTTTTCAAACCCACTCATCTTGAAAATCAAACAAACATTTTGAAAACACAAATGAGCAAGTATCTAAGAGCCCATGGATAACCATGGATAGAAAGGGTGCTAACACCTTCCCTTTCTATAAATCTACCTCCCGAACCGAGAGCTAATCTCAATAAGGAATTTTTCTGTGCTTTTGTCCTTTCTATATTGGAGAAAATAAAAGACGGTGGCGACTCTTGCTTCCGCGACATTTCGCGAACCCGCGTTAAACAGTCAGTTCCAGATCCACCGATCACAGAACTGGCGACTCTGCTGGGGACAATCTTAAAGTGAGGTGTACCTTATGATAGTTCATAATTGTGTTTTCAATTGTTTTGACTTGTTTGTTTTAAATTGTGGGTTGCATCGGAGTTACATAGATCCTAACCCGGATCTGGGGATACCCTGTTTAGGTAGCATAAGCTGTGAGGGACCTGTCCGGCGTAGACCGACATGGGTGAAACAGTGGCTATGTTGGTGTGGCACCTTGGTCTGTACCGATATCCCTTGTGTTGCAACGAGGAGAATATGGGTCTTCTGAGGAGTCATTAAGCACCAACAGACCTTAGAACCTTAAAAGACACAACTTGGCCAATAGAACAATAGCAGTATGCTACGCCCATTGAGGCTAAACTCTCGTGATGGTTCTGGCCGCAAGAAAAGATTGCGATGCTGGAGTTATGGCCAATTGAGGGTAGTTAATGATATTGGGATCCTCTAAGAACCCGGTTACTTTTGATAGGACAGGTATGAACCAACAAACTGAAAGAGGGTAATACCTAGACCTCATGCTGGCCTAAACTTTAAGGGCCCTCTGTGTGACTTGTGTGCCTTCCAACTTGACTACTTGCATGCTTGTTATCTGACACTTGAGTTTCTTGCAGGTTTTGTTTATAGTCCTTAATTGGGACTCATAACAGGGTTTACGTACATTACCCCATGCATAGCATAACATCATACCATTGCATGCATCCCGCATAAGGACTAACCCATTTCAAGGATCTCAAGGGCTTATGATGCAGGTCATGATGAACCAACAAGTCTGGCAAGGGGCAAAGGGGATTTATTTTCCTCTAGCCAAGGTTGTCAGGGGCTATGACCCACTCGATATGGTGAGCCTTGACTCTTGAAGAAGGACTCTCAAAAACATGAAGTTCCTTCCATCAAGCTACAAAATGCAAACTATAACAAATTTCTTGTTTACCCCGCGAGATCCTTGAAAACATTGCATGCATATCACGCATATTGGTGCATTACAGGTACCCTTGTTGCAGGTCACTTACCTTCTTCGCTGTTTATTTCAGCAGTCATCATGAATCCTGAATCATCCAATGGACAAGCTATAAAGGCCCTCCAGGCCCAGAATGCCCAGTTCCAGGAGTTGATTGTGAGCCTAGCCCAGGGTCAAAAGGAATTGAAGACTCTGATTCAGAAGAAGAAGAAGAAGAGGACTGTTTTGTTCAACCCTAGACGCAAATCTGGGAACACACTGCAGAATGAAGCTGAGAGGACTACTCCATCTGTGGGGGAAGGCAGTCACCCAGGGAGAGAGGTTCCTAGCCCTGTGGTCTCTGACACCGAGACAGACTTCAATGATGAACAATACCCCCCTGCCGAGGACCGGTACAAGCAACTAGAGGATCGTCTGAATGCCATGGAAATTCAACAAGTGCCTGGGTTGGATTTCGGAGACCTGGGTCTATCTTCTGGTGTGGTGATCCCACACAAAGTCAAGGTTCCTTCTTTTGCTAAGTATGATGGGGCATCCTGTCCCAGGCTGCATCTTAGGTCTTATGTGCGGAAGATTCAACCATACACTTTGGACAAGAACTTGTGGATCCATTTCTTCCAGGAGAGTCTTTCAGGGACTCAACTCGAATGGTTCTATCAGCTGGATGGAACCACTATTCGTAACTGGGAGGACTTGGCAACTGCTTTTTATAAGCAGTATCAGTATAATGCCGACCTCGCTCCTACACGTACCCAACTCCAGGGTATGTCGTTAGGATCGGGAGAAGGTTTCAAAGAATATGCGCAGAGATGGAGAGACCTTGCTGG
Organism: Vicia faba; assembly: GCA_948472305.1. NCBI lineage: Eukaryota > Viridiplantae > Streptophyta > Magnoliopsida > Fabales > Fabaceae > Vicia > Vicia faba. Next base: position 1,632,471,201 of record OX451736.1, read on the forward strand.
GAGGGTACAACCACCTTTGACTGACCGGGAACTCGTTGATATGTTCTTGGGGACCCTATCCGGGCCGTTCTTCAATCATCTCATTGGAAATTCATCTGCAGGGTTTACCGACCTCATTCTGACTGGGGAAAGAATTGAAGCTGGTATCAAGAGTGGGAAGATTCAAGAGACCACACCTTCTGATACTCACAAAAAGCCTTACATGGGAAAGAAGGAATCTAATGCTGCATACAGTCAAAAGAGTCGTCGTGACCAACATGCAGGGGCAGTCATGATCTCTGGTTCTGCACCACGCCGCCAACCACAAAAGGGAAATCAGCAAAGGCCGGACGAGCCTAAAAGACAGTTCACCAACATCAACATGCCATGGTCACAAGCATTGCAGCACATGTTGAAGATGAACCTGATTGCGGTGATTAACCCTCCTGCAAATCCCAAGACCTCCTCTCCAAACTACAATCCAGAGGCGAGGTGTGCTTATCATTCTGATAGCCAGGGGCACGATACTGAGGACTGTTGGGCGCTGAAGTATAAGATCCAGAATATGATCGACGCTAAGGAGATCGAATTCGAGCCTGCTGAGACTCCCATTGTGACCACTGCTCCTTTGCCAAAACATGGCTAGGATGGAGAGATTTTTGTTCATTCGAATTCAAGTTGTATTTTTCTTTTCTTGTTCAAACAAACAATTATCATGTTAAACTCTTTTATTTCATGAATGCATTACACATGTCTGTCTTGAATTAATTATGTTTACTGTACTTAAAACTGCTTTCATATTTTTGTGATGATCAACTCTTGATTGAAGAATTCTAAGTCTCTTGAGGGAGGATGACGAAAACAATACCACGATATACAGTATGCTTTTGAATAGACCCCGCTGATGAGGTACAGGCATTGTTTCAATTCCTAAACACTGGAGTTATAAGGCAGATAATCCCTCGTCAACCCCTCCGAGCCAAAGAAGTAGGCGTTTTCCTTTCGAAATAAAAACCCTTAATCATAACTTGGGGCAGGGTAGTCTTCTCAGTTGATCCAGAGTGCACAACGAACGACACCAAAGGAGTCTTTCCAAAACAAAAGACAGTGATGGTTCAGAATAGTCATAACGACAGGCAGTCATTATCTCAAAGAAAAGATAAAAACCCAATAAGTCAAAACCTACGAAGGAGACTTACAAAACTGGGTATCCCGCCGACTGTAATCACAAAAGAAACAGTTCAGGCAAAAAAAGATAGGGATAATAAATTCAAAAAGAAAGAGGTCCAACAAACCCTCAACAAAAAAAGGAATGACTGCCTATTCAAAATAAATTGTCAAACATCCGAACCATCACCGGAATATCAGAGCAAAGACTCACAAGGTCTAACGCACGATCAATTGAGTTTAGGTTTGAAGAACATCACGAAGAGCGGGTGGGTACAAATAAAAATTTGAGCCTTTATCCTTTGTTTCTTAAACCGTGAACCAGGCCATGCCATAACCCTTAAAAGTCCTAGCTGAAGCATGGGTTAGTTCGAAAGCATACTGTTACAAAGGTATCCTGACTCCTTAAGGCTTGCGGTAAAATAACGAGTTGACATCACGATTTACAAAATTCACTTATTTTTTTATGAAAAATGCATTTTCAAAATCTTCAAGACGGACATAAACTTTGCATTTTTGAAATAACATTGCTTGCACATATGACTATTTGTTTGAACGGCAAAGAAATTCGCACGAAGAATATCTTATGAACAAAAGCACTCCCAACCAAGGGGCAGGCCTGATCATAGTCCATTATCTGGGGCAGTTAAGTCAAGATTCAGAGAATCTTTCAAACACCAAACAACTTGGGGCAAATCTCCGTCTGGATCACTTGGGGCATTGGACGATCAAACAAAGATTTTCTGGTAGCATGACAACACAATACTTTTAACAGGGGCATCTCCCTACATCCTGAGAGCATGGACATAGTCGAAAAAAAATACTATGCAAAATCAAAGACCCGCTAGGTTGACACACCTAGGCAAAAATAAGGGCTTCCCGGCGAACCAAAAAGGTTAGGGCAAAAATAAGGGATGAAATGAAAAAATCTGTACACCCGGCAAGTCGAAAACCTGAAAAGGCGGATTGGGCAAAAATGGGTATCCCGGTGGACTGAAAACCCGAAAGGGCGGTCCAGGAAAAAGTCAGGGATCAAAGCGTACGACTATGTCCCGGCATCTCGTCACTTGCCTACCAGAAGAAGAGTTGTCAATCGGCAGTCATCAAGCACCTCCACAAGGTATCTTCTCCCCTCACCTCAGAAACAGGGGCAATAATGAGTCGTCCAGGCGATCCAGTTGCCCTGTCAACCAAAGTACTAAGGAAAGATCAATATAAAGATGATTACCATCTACCTTTACAAATTCCAGATCAACATTGGTAACAAACCAAGAAAAATCAGCGGACGGCTGATCGTGGGTTAATATCCGAAACCAAACAGGACAATCATCCACTTGATCATCATCAGGCAACCCTACACCGGTTCCTTCTCAACTTTCAGACAAAGTCTTACACGGACTCATCATCAGGTAACCTTACCCCGGTTCCTCCAGAAGTCTTACACGGACTTATCATCAAAAGTGACCCTACACCGGTTCCTCCAGAAGTCTTACACGGACTTATCATCAAAAGTGACCCTACACCGGTTCCTCCTAAAGTCTTACACGGATTTATCTCAAGTTTTACACGACCTTACCTCCAGATAACCTTACCCTGGTTCATCAAGAAGTTTTACACAGACTTATCCCGCAGTAACCTTACCCCGGTTCCTCCAGAAGTCTCACACGGACTCATCTCAAGATAACCTTACCCCGGTTCATCAAGAAGTTTTACACGGACTTATCCCGAAGTAACCTTACCCCGGTTCCTCCAGAAGTCTCACACGGACTCATCTCAAGATAACCTTACCCCGGTTCATCAAGAAGTCTCACACGGTCTTATCCCGAAGTAACCTTACCCCGGTTCCTCCAGAAGTCTTATACGGATTCATTATCAGTAAACCCCACACAGGTGTCCTTCAACTCCAGATGAAGTTTTACACAAACTCGTCATCAGTAACCCTACACAGGTGTCCTTCTTTCCAAGATGCGGTTTTACACGAGCTCATCATCAGGCAACCCTACATAGGTTCCCTCTTTCAACTTACAAAAATTACATCTCAAGAATTTCCCCAGGAGAGTCCAGTCCAGAAGTTTCCCCAGGAAAGTTCAATCCATCTCCTCAGCACGAAGCTTACCCCCAGTAGATTCTGGAAGCTTATCCCTGCAAAGAACGAACGCGTCTCCCGGCTTTATTCAAAGGTTATTTCCCTACCAGGATATAACTGGGTTATCCTCAGCCAAAAGCCACGGAAAGATCGTCCTCGACGAAGTCTTCTTATCCCCAGCGGAGTCTATTAACACTTCCAACATAACAACGGTATCCCCAGCGGAGTTATCATCAACATATCTCAATAGAGTACCTTTCCCCCCACAAAGTACTGTTCCTCAGCAAGATCGCTAGAATAATTTTCTCCCCGCAGAGTAACCCATTCGCCAAGTTTCGTCCCCAACGGAGTCATCTTCTCTTACCGGTTCATTCTTGCAATCACTCCCCAGTGGAAACAAAAGCTCTACACCAGCCCAGGATGTGACTTCTCGACACCCGTCAAGGATTTACTTTCCTAAGACGAAAACATACATTCATAAACATCGCACTTCCATACATTATAACATGCATATACGCATCATGATCTTACAATCTCGTTTATGTTGAGAACATCATTGCTTGATCCATATCATGCATTATGACTGACCTTTACTTTTCAGGAAAGATCCAGTTAAGTTCTCAGCTATATTCCAAGGCCTTCTCTAGTTCAGTCAGATCGACCCTAAGATCTCCCTGATTCTTATCCAGTTGAAGATTCCAAGACCTTGTCCGGTTCAGTTAAATCGACTCCTAAAGATTTTTCTGATTCTTATCCAGTCAAAGGCCTTCTCTGGTTCAATCAGATCGACCCTAAGATCTCCCTGATTCTTATCCAGTTGAAAATTCCAAGACCTTGTCCGGTTCAGTTAAATCGACTCCTAAAGATTTTTCTGATTCTTATCCAGTCAAAGGCCTTCTCTGGTTCAGTCAGATCGACCCTAAGATCTCCCTGATTCTTATCCAGTTGAAGATTCCAAGACCTTGTCCAGTTCAGTTAAATCGACTCCTAAAGATTTTTCTAATTCTTATCCAGTCAAAGGCCTTCTCCGGTTCAGTCAGATCGACCCTAAGATCTCCCTGATTCTTATCCAGTTGAAGATTCCAAGACCTTGTCCGGTTCAGTTAAATCGACTCCTAAAGATTTTTCTGATTCTTATCCAGTCAAAGGCCTTCTCTGGTTCAGTCAGATCGACCCTAAGATCTCCCTGATTCTTATCTAGTTGAAGATTCCAAGACCTTGTCCGGTTCAGTTAAATCGACTCCTAAAGATTTTTCTGATTCTTATCCAGTCAAAGGCCTTCTCTGGTTCAGTCAGATCGACCCTAAGATCTCCCTGATTCTTATTCCAGTTGAAGATTTCAAGACCTTGTTCGATTCAGTTAAATCGATTCCTAAAGATTTCTCTGATTCTTACCCAGTCAAAGGCCTTCTCAGGTCCAGTTAAATCGATTCCTAAAGATTTTCCTGATGAAGACTCAGTAGTAATCGCCCCAGGTTCTCTCATCGTTACTGTTGAGGTAGTAATCGCCCCAGGTTCTCTCATCGTTACTGTTGAGGTAGTAATCGCCCCAGGTTCTCTCATCGTTGCTGTTGAGGTAGTAATCGTCCCTGATCCATTCATCAACCAGTCAGGGCACATCTACACAAAGAATTTGAAGACCAACTCCTGTAACAGGTCAGGTAATCATTTTCTTTTTCAGGTACGCAAGTTCTCGCTAAGGAATCTCTTACGCGATCGACACCCAGATGGCATCTATAAGCCCATCCACCTATCCATCACCTCTCAACATGGCATCTGTAAGCCCATCTTCCTATCCATCAATCTCCAAATGGCATCTATAAGCCCATTCCCACCATCACACTACTATGTGAGCGCAAATTTCTGGGCACTCTAGTGTTCAATCATCTTCCACCTTCGGATTACGAAAGGCACGTCAGCCAATCTACATCCTCAGGTCTAAGAAGATTGAACAGGGGCAACTGTTGTACCCCAAAATTTGCCCTCCCATACTCTTCAAGATTTGCTAAGAGCATGCTTCAAAATCTCCCGAAAGGTTGCACAGTCCAATGGCCTCCTAATAGTCAAAAATTAGGGTTTTGGTTTTGGCAAAGAAATTGAAGTTTCCAAGGGTCCAAACAAGTCCCACATGCCTATAAACATTGTCAAGCATCCTTATGCCAAGTTTCAAGACTTACAGCACAAAATTGCACAGTCAAAACCCTAATTGCTCAACAGTCAACTACAGGGGCAAAATGGTCATTTGACAGTCAAAAGTCAAGATTTTTGGTCAACATCTCATTTTGAAGCCACAAACATCATTTGATCAATTCTTGATCATGGTTCTCAAGGCATGGCTCAAAAAGTCTCAAGATGCAAAAGTTTCTATTTTTGGACAGTTGGAAAAGTCAACTGCAAATTGACCAAGGCATAACTTCCACATGGTTTATCAGAAAAATTCCATCCAAAGCTCATTTTGAAGAGAATGACATTTCCTACAACTCCTCTTCACACTTCAAGTCCAAGAAATGCTCTCACAAAAAGTTATCAATCTCAACATTATAGGTCATTTTCAAAAGTCAACAAAAAGGCACTTTAAGTCAAAGACCATAATTTGAGATTGGTAAATCAAAATGACATGGGACCAAAGGAATTGGTTATAGAACTTCAATACCTTTCCAAAATGTCTAAGAACATGATCAAATCTTAAAAATTGAGCAAGATATGCCTTGTGGAAGTTGGGAAAGTTTTGGGAATTTTGAAAAGTCAACTTTGCTTCAAATGCCTCAAAATTGCTAATGGGCCTCAATTTCTTCCAAGAATCATCACCCAAAAGCTATGCACGACCCATTGACCCAAAGGGGAGTTATTTTCTTATTTTTAATTTATTAATTGAATTTCTAAATCTATTAATTCATTTAATTAAAATTAAATATAAGAAAAATACTAAAATATGTTTGCCAAATCTTTTTATGCAGCATATGCCCTCTTTAATCACTCAAGATTTCGTGCACATCCAAAAAGGCAAGATTTCTCATGATTAGCAATGGTTTTATAACAAAAAGATTGAAAAAGATTACATGGAAAATCAAGGATCCAAATCATCAATGCAAAGGTTGTTGGACTTGTTTTGTTAACCTAAATCGTTCACATACATAAGCAGAACACAACCCTAATCACAAGCACAAGAGAGCTGCGCCCAAGATCAAGAACCAAACTTGTTTTTTTTCATAAAAAACTCAAAACTGTTTTCACAGTTCCAGTGTGATTCAAAGCCTACAAACGATTCCAAAAGCTTGCTGAGGTCTTCCTGAACATAACTCAATCCTTTTCCAATCCCCACGCACAAAGAAGTGGTAGAATAAAGTCAAACTTTCTCAAACTTTTTTCATATTCGTGTTTCATGATTCATGCAGTGTTTTTGATTTCTAATGCTTGATTTATACTAACTTGACCATTCTAAAGCTAATGGTGCCATCCAATTGAGTTTTCAAGGCCTGTACAGAAATCCACCATGGAAGCATTCTAGGGTTTTAGGAGTTTGAATTTGGGGCTTTCCTCATCTGGAAAAATTAAGCCACGAAACTTATACCATTGAAACCAGGACCTTCACACGAACACAATCATCACATCGCGCCTTTTTTATGATTGCCCAATTTCTATTCGCTATTATTTGTGGTTTCAGGTTGTGGGGGTTTAAAACCCCCGCTATCTAGCTTATATTTTCAGGCAAAAGCGAAGAAGGGAGAAGAAGACGCTGGCGTGTTGAATAATGATTGGCCAGTTTGAATAACTGGCGCCTTTTTTTGTTGTCCCACTAACCCTTGCTTTCTCTCTCTTATTATTCATTATCCACTAAACATACAACCAAACGCGCTAGTTCAATTGGTGGCAGACGTGTACAACAGGTACTGGGACCTAGGTTCGATTCCCAGGTCCCCCCACTTCCTCTATATTTTTTTTCTTTAATATGCTTCTGTGCAGTATGCTCATGAGGGACCATCATACAACCACACCATCTGGCTTGCCACGCGCCTGGAAAGTCCAATCTGAAGGCTACCAAAGGGGATCATCATACACGCCAGTCAATGGGTCCACATGCAATCATTGAAAAGTCAAAAAGGCCTCAATCTGTTGGGCCAAAATGCTCACAATATACCTCCAAAATTGGGACAACCACCCCTCATGTTTGCATTTTTCTTCCTCTCTTTTTTTTCTTTTCTTTTATTATTTTTAATCATGCTAATTGTTTTATTTAATTCCATAAAAATAATTTTATAACACAAAAATATAAAAAAAAATCAGAAAGTCAAAAATAAAATATGTTTATTATTTAATTCACTAATATTTTATTTTGTAAATAAACTTAATGATTAATTTAGTTTTAATTTTAGGTTTAATTTTAATGTATTTTCTTAAATATACTAAACATGTAGAAATTAGGTTTTTTAATACTTTTATTATTTTTCATATTAAATAACTTTTTTTCATTATTATTAATAATTAATTATTTTTGTAAATAAAATTCTCATTAAATAATTAGGTTAAATTAGGTCAAACTTAAACATTTTTCTTTAATAAATTAAAAATAATTTAGAACTAGGGTTTTATTCAACTTTTAATTCCAATTAATTTTCTTTAATTTCATAAATACAAAAAACATCAATAAATAAGTTCTTTCCTTTATTTAATTTAATTACTTTATAATTTCGATTTAATTTCTTTAAAGGGTCCAACGCCCTCGCACCTTCGATCATAATTCCATTTCGCGCGTTTGCTTTTTATTTCCTTTTTTAAATTTCATGTAATTGCCCCAAAGCTTTGTAATAGATAATTAGGACATTTATTTTCCGTATTTTATCAAATCGGGTCTTTGTTTAATTTGGCGTTGTAGACCCGCGCCTTGTAATAGCGTAGGACCTTTATTTTCCGCATTTTTATTCCCGCACCCTTAACTGCTAACTATCACATGAAAGAATGCATGCCCAAATAAAATCAAAGCGTAGAACACTCAATGCATGATCAAGACAAATAATAACTGAAAACGACACACAATTCACACACCACTCCTAGGGTACGCCTCACTGTTGCCTTGCCCCTCGAAAAGTGGTCGTCGAGTATAGGACGTTTTAGTAAGTCCTCATGTCCATGAACATGGTATGGGGGTAGCTTCTAAGGTGTCCTACTATTGCTCTGGTGACCATACTGTTGCCTTGTCCCTCAAAACGTGGTCGTCGACTATAGGACGTCTTAGTAAGTCCTTATGTCCCATTGATCTGGTTGCCTCGAAACGGTTGCCTCGAAACAAGTTGCCTCGGAATTAAAAAGGATCAATGGCATAAGGGTAGCTTCTAAGGTGTCTTACTGTTGCTCGGTGACCACACTGTCCCTACAAACGAATTGACCCGAACACCTCCAATGGTGGTGCTACCTACCTCTCAATGGTGGGGTGGCACTATCTTAAGGACATTTACACAGACTAATTCCTTAGGGTAGGTAGATGACTCTTAGATACTTGCTCTAATTCAAAACAAATCAAAAACTTCTTTTCACACCTACACTTTGCAAAAAGCTTTCAAAAACAACTTTTCAAACACTCTTGAGGACTGATACAAGAGTCGATCTGAAACTTTCAAAGAAACTTTTTCAAACCCACTCACCTTGAAAAGCAAACAAACATTTTGAAAACACAAATGAGCAAGTATCTAAGAGCCCATGGATAACCATGGATAGAAAGGGTGCTAACACCTTCCCTTTCTATAAATCTACCTCCCGAACCGAGAGCTAATCTCAATAAGGAATTTTTCTGTGCTTTTGTCCTTTCCATATTGGAGAAAATAAAAGACGGTGGCGACTCTTGCTTCCGCGACATTTCACGAACCAGCGTTAAACAGTCAGTTCCAGATCCACCGATCACAGACTACATGGTTACTATCCTTTGTATTATGGAGTGATGGACTTCTTGGACTTAGGATTAGAGACCTTGGCCTATCTTGGAGACTTTGTGACTTTATTTGATATTTTGTCTGGAGTTCTTGAGGTTTACCTCAAGATATTGGGTTGTTTGTTTGTTTTGTGTGCAGGTTATTGAGATTACGATCTTTGTTTGTAATCTGGAATTCACCCGTATATAGCCGTTACTCTGCCCAATTTTTTCAAAGACTTGATACACTTAAAGCATGGTTCTCTCAAGAGGTCTAGTATCTTTTCTTGCTTGGTTCCAATCCAAAGAATGGGAATTCTACATTGGCTTATAATGTCAAGTATCGGCTTCATGTTGGTTAGACGGTTCTCTTCCTTAGCTTTTACCTTATTCTTTAGGATAGTCCCTTCATCTCCTCCCATCTTCTTTAATTTTCAAAACCTTCTCATCTTCTTTCAAAATCTTCTTTGTTTTTAAACTCAAACTGCTTTCATAATAAACCTCGGTTTTGTCGAGTGCCTTTTCTTTTAAAACTTCTTTTCTTTAAACAAACTTCAATTCACTTAATCATACTTTGACATCTTTCAAAATTAACAAAACAATTCAACACATTCAAACTCTTTTGTGCGCCCGAGCACCTTTTACATTCAAAACTTTTTTCAAGGTGAGACATGATTCATTGATAGTCGAGCAACATTCTCCTATCCCTATGGTTATAAAGGTGTCGACTTTTCCACTTGAGTACTAGAGGCATTCTTAAACCCTCACTCTTGTTGACGCATGGTCCATCTTTCTCATACCTTGTTGGCGTTAGTCGAGATTTCTCTCCTAACAATGACGACTTGTCTCCTTGTTTAAAAACAATCAACAAACAAGTCTTTTCTAGAGGAACTACGTGTACCCTGATCCCCTATTGCACGAAAGGTGGTATGTAGGCACCAAAGGTTCGCAATTGCGGCGGGTACAAAAATCATAAAAATATTTCTTTTCTCACCTCCACCATCCATTTTATATACAACACATTTTTATAGCCAAAATATACAGATTTTTCAAAGAGGTTCCTGCGGAGTACCGTAGATGTTTAGGATATTAATACCTTCCCTTTGCATAACCAACCCCCTTACCTTGAATCTTTCCCCCTCTTTTTGGGTTATTCTCTCTTTTCCCATTCCTTTGGAAACAATAAAGCGCGGTGGCGATTTTGATTTTGATTTGTATAAAGTCTAGTCAATCCAATGGCTTAGTCTTGCACATTTCTACCGCTACAGAAAAAAATGGCGACTTCACTGGGGAAAGATTGACCTCTTGCTGGTCCATCCTTAAGTGGGTTGAGCCTATCTTTGTTTATATCTGTATACGTGCTATTGTGTTTATGTGTTATATTTTGTATATGAGTTTGTTTGGATTTTCCTGGTTTACCGGGTGCTTGGTGATTTCTTATAAGTCTTCTACCCGGACTTTGGGCAAACTTAAGATAGGACGGGCGGTATAGTCATGTTAACTTTGAGGGAGTAATCCCAAAAAAGGAGACATGAGATCCCCCACTCAGTGGAGGCCCCTTTGACTGTAGTATCGTTTACCGAGTAATTAGGAAGACGTACTGCTTTCGACCTGGGAGCCTGCTGAAGCTGAGGACCATAGATTACCTAACCCATCTTGGCCTTTTAGGTGTAGTGCGTAAGCTATGACGGAGTAATCCGGAAATAGTTGTCACGCGATACTACGCTCAGACGAGTCTTTCTTTAGAATATTACTAATTACCGAGTTAATCAGGACATTAGTAATATCCGAAGGAAGGATGTAGACTCTGGGAACCTCTTAGAACCTTGTTCGACAGGTGATAACCATTAGTCCATACCTTATGGGTTGTACCTTTGAGTCCAGGCTCGTGACTCTGAACCATGTGATCCTGTTACTGTACAGTGCATTGCATAACATTGCATATCATTTGCATCCTCTGCATCATTCTGCATACATCCAGGTTGTTCAGGATCTTATTCCCAGTTGCTTCTTTCTTCTAGTTAGTCGTCTACCGTCAAGCTGATTCCTCAACACAACTATGGGACTAGAGCTGCTGTCAGATTGAGAATGGAAAACCAAGAACAACACAACATGGAAGTCAGAATGGAAAACGATGAGTTAAAGTCAGGCATGGCCAAGCTTACTGAGATGATGCAAATCCTGATTACCAGAGGAGAGCCACCTCAAAGGACTGTGATATCTGAAATCCCAACTGCTGCTGTTGACACTCAACCTATCCAACATACATCTACTACATGGCCAGAGTTTGGGTTACCTCAAAATTACTCCCCGCCTGTTGCCATTACTTCAATGGTTGGTCAGTCTTCCCGACCAGTCTTTCAAGCTCCAGTTTTCACTGAACCTCAGCCAATTATTCATACTGCTTTTCGTCAACCTGCTGCACAAGCTGCTCTTGGGAATCCTCTCTTTGAGCACCATGCTGTCAGTCCTCGAAGTGTGAGTCAAGGAGACTTTGGTGAGTTTGAAGAATTCAAAGAACAATATCAGACTTTGAAGAAGAGACTCAGAGCTATGGAAGGAAATGAGTTCTTCAGTGTTGATGCTAACAACATGTGCCTAGTTTCTGATCTGGTCATGCCTGCAAAGTTCAAGACTCCTGAGTTTGAGAAATATAAGGGGCATACTTGTCCAAGAAGTCATTTGGTGATGTACTTTCGAAAGATGTCTGCTTACACCAAGAATGACAAGCTGCTTATCCATTGTTTCCAAGACAGTCTGAGTGGAGCTTCATTGAAATGGTATATGGGACTTGAGAAAGGTCGTATACAATGCTTCCAAGATCTTGTTGATGCCTTCATAAAGCAATACAAATACAACCTTGACATGGCACCTGATTGTCGCCAACTACAAAATATGTTTCAGAATGAGAAAGAATCTTTCAAGGAGTATGCTCAACGATGGAGAGAACTGGAATCTCAAGTTGAACCACCTCTGGCAGAGAAAGAGATAACTGGTTTGTTCATGGATACTTTGTCCCCTTTCTTTTGGGAGAAGATGATTGGTAGTGTGTCTTCCAGCTTCACAGACGTGGTGACTATTGGCCAGAGATTAGAAGAAGGAATCAAGAATGGTAAAGTGTCTAAAGCTGCTGAATCTTCTAATGGTGCAAAGAAATACCTTGGGAACTTTCAGAAGAAGAAAGAGGTAGAAGCCAATGCTGTCTCGACTGAGAGAAGAGGACCTCGTCGTAGGCCTCAATACACTGATCAACCATAAGTAGCGGTTGTTACTCATGCGGTCAATGCTCAACTAGTTCATGTCCCTCAACGACAGAATATTGCACAAAATCAGAATCGGAATAGGGCTCAATTTGATCCCATCCCTATGACATACACTGAATTATATCCTGCATTGGTACAGAAGGGCTTAATTACGACTAGGCCTCTGATTCCTCGAAATCCTCCTCCAGCTGGGTTCAGATCTGACCTTCACTGTGAGTTTCATCAAGGAGCTACCGATCATGATTTAGAAAGTTGTTATGCTTTGAAAACCAGAATGCAAGAATTAGTGAAAACCAATTTTCTTACTTTCAAATAGGCAGGTCCTAATATCATCAACAATCCTTTACCAAAACAAAGTGGCTGAAGACTGAGTCGGGATACCCTCAAGTCACCTCCTAAAGCCAGTGTTTCAGACGGGACAACTCATCCTTGTTACTGATTAGTCACTAGGCCATGTTTCTTTCCGTTTGCATTTGTCCCTTGTTTATGTTAAAATTGTTGCTTTCAAATTCTGTTTGTACTTTCATGATTAATTCTAATGAAATGAGCATTGCAATATTTTGATTCAAATCATTTTTCATTTACTGCTTTCAAATACATTTCTCTTGTTTACTCCCTTTATCAAGATTTTGTTTATGCAAAGATTTGAGGGAGGATAATGAAAACGAAATACCCATAATTGTTGCTGGTATGCTTTCGAATAAAACTTTGCTGAGGATATACAAGCATTGTTTCAACTCCCAAACACTGGAAAAATAAGGAAGTTAATCCCTCGTTCACCCCTTTGAGCCTAGAAGTTGGAGTTTCTTTCTATACAGAAAAACCCGCAATCTTAACCCGGGGATGGGTAGTTCTCAGTTAATTTGGTTGTGCATTCAATTACAAGAGAAATCGTGTGAGACGCCTTTCAACAAAGGTCGCGATCAAGCTTTCCTTCGCACACAGAAAGAAGTGTCAAAGATGCTTTCAAACAAAAAAATGACAAAGATGGTTTCCCGTAATCATTGAGCAAGGCAGTCATTATCTTTCAGAAAAGAAAATGAAATGAAAAGAAAAATCAAAATAAAAGTCCCGCTAAGTCAAAACCTCTGAAGGAGACTTAGGCAAAAAAACGGGGGCATCCCGCTGACTGTAATCTCAAATGAAACAGTTCAGGCAAAAATTGGGAATAATAAATTCAATCAGAAGAGGTCTTCAAATCCTCAAAATTCTCCACCAGAGTTGACAAAAGTCCTCAAAACAGCAAAAAAATATGTAAGAAGAAATGACTGTTATTCTCAAGAATCCTTTAGCTTCTGAGCCATCGTCATTGCTGCCATCAGTGCAATTCCAAAATCTCTTGGAACCTCAATGCATATTTTGAATTAACTGAACGTAGGGCTGAAGAACATCACGAAGATTGGGTTGGGTACAAATAAACTTTGAGCCTTTATCCTTTATTTCTTAAACCGTGAACCCGACCACATTACAACCCTCAAAAGACCTAATTGAAGCCAGGTTTCTTTTGAAAGCATACTACAACAAGGTTGCATAAACTGACTCCTATGATCTTTTGTGAATCATTTGTTTTGGTATCATACCTTTGCTTTCACTTTAAAAGTATAAACCACTGTGTTTTAACCAGTGATGCATTTTCTATACACCAATAACATCATTTCAAAAATGATTTTGGATTCAAAACTTTTTCATGAACTTTGCATTAAAAATACCATGTTTGAATAAACAATTTTGCTTGCAAACAAGCTTTCCTCATCAAGGAATTCCAAACAGCTGAGAAACTTGGTCAGTGACCCTATCAGGGGCAAGTATCTTCCAGATCCTGTTGTGAATCAGTTCAAGATTTACTGCTCAATGCAAGTTTTCTCAGAATTGGCCAGCCAGGAAATCATTTTCAAGACTCATACAGGGGCATTTATTTACAACAATTATCTCAAGAACTGAAGCCATGATCAGTTTATCTCCAACAAACATTTCAGAAGCTGAAGCCATGATCAGTTTATTCCCAACAAACATTTCAGAAGCTGAAGCCATGATCAGTTTATCTCCAATAGTCATTTCGGAGCTGAAGCCGTGATCAGCTCATTTCCAGTAAGTTTCGGCTGAAGCCATGATCAATTTATCTTCAACAGTCAGCTAATCTGGGACAAATCCCCAAGCAGCTCTCCAGTCTTTCATCAGAAGATCATCAGTTTAATACAGTTTGCAAGTGTGACAAATTTGGGCTCAAGACATTTTTTCTTCCCAAACAATTTGGCAGAGTTCTCCGTGTTGAGGAATCAAACTTCCAAACTATTCTCCACAAAAGAGTCAAACTCCGTTGTCGTAAACGTCAGCATTACCTGCATAGATCATTCACATATCATGCATAACAAAATTCATACATAATGCATAACAAGAGTGTTTCATCCTCATTTTCATTTTCCAAGGTCTTATTGCAGTTGACATGTCACCTTGAGATCAAAGTCCAACTTACTTGGCACCTACCAAAGCAAACATCAGTTTGAGTTGTTTCTCTTTTTTCATCCAAAGCCAGTATTGGATGTTGTTACCTTTTTCTTCTTTCAAAACCAATATTAAATGTCTAGATCCCTTTCACTCATTCAAAGCCAGTATTGGATGTTGTGATCGTTTCTCTCGTCTAAATCCATTATTAGACGTTGAGCTTTTCTTTCATTCAAAGCCAGTATTGAATGTCAATATCTCTTTCACTCATTCAAAGCCAGTATTGGATGTTGTGATCTTTTCTCTCGTCTAAAGCCAGTATTAGACGTTGAGCTTTTCTTTCATTCAAAGCCAGTATTGAATGTCAGGATCTTTTGTTTCCATCCAAAGCCAGTATTGGATATTGTGATTGTTTCTCTCGTCTAAAGCCATTATTAGACGTTGATTTTTCCCTTCATTCAAAGCCAGTATGGGATGTCATGTTTCTTTTCCGTTCAGCGTCTTTCCTGGACGACTCTGATGTAGCTTCAGATTTGGTCTCATCCCACATCTAATGTTCTTCTAGATGCTTCTGATTGCCTTTTCCAGAGAGTTTCTCGCCTCATTCAATGCCATTCTTGGATGTCGCTGCTTGCCTTCTCGAGTTTTATCTTTTTTTCTCCAAGTATTGATGGTTACTCTTTGTCACCCTGACAGATATCCAGAAGTATCTTGTTGTTCCCCGGCGTGTCTTTCCACGTCATTTCATCTGAACTACCACAAATTTCCAGTTTCGAGTCTTTCCATGTTCCCACAGAGTCTGTCTCATCTCATACATCATTCAAAAAATATATATGTCAAAAAAAAAAGAGTCCATGCATTCATTCATAACATATGCTATCATCTCATCACATCAGGGACAAAATTCAGGTCTGTTTGTATTTAATTACTTTCCGCCTATCTGGCTAAAAGATAATTAAATAGGGGCAACTGTTGTACCCTAAATTTTGCCCCTAACTTTTTCAGTCGCAGTTTCATACCATATTTTATCATTCAGTCACAATCATTAATAAATAGCTTCATTCATCACATTTGCATCCTATCTTTAAGTTTTCTCTTGTGTTGTTGACTAACTTCTACTCAAAATGCAAAAAAAATATTTGTCTTTGTCTTTGCATATTTGTGTTTTGTAGGTACCGAGTCGAAGCATATGGAAAATAAGGTTTTCCGGTATTATTTCCCTAAAATCTCTATTTGCAAAGAAAAAGAATTAAAAATTTTTCATTTTTTTCACTGTACAATCGATTGCTCCTAGAGTGCAATCGATTGCACAAAGTGAATTTTGCACAATTTTTAGAAAGATACATTGTGCAAATCCATTTGCACTATAGTGCAATCGATTGCACAGCGTGAAATTTTTTTTAAAAAAATCAGCATTTTAAACTTGTCAAATTTTGGCTCCAATTTTCCTTCACTTTTGAAAGATGTATCATTAATTCAAATTTTAGTGCCAATTTTTCATTTTTAAGAAGAATTATCATTAATTCAAATTTTGGCTCTAATATTTGAAAGAATTATCATTAATTCAAATTTTGGCTCCAAGAATCAATTACCAAATTACCACTAATCCCAATCCTAAAACTCTATAAATAGAGCCCTCATTTCATTCAAATTTTAAGCTTTTGATAGCCAAATCCACCTTGCTAAAAAATCTCTCAATTCTCTCCATCTACCAAATTCACTCAAAGCTCCATTTTCAAAAAGTTAGTAAGCTTTGCATTGAAGCTTACTAATCTTTGAGCTAAACCTTCATCCAAACACTTTTTCTCCATCAATTCTCTACATCCAAGCTTGGTCAATTGATTCTTGTGGTTGAATTGAAGCAAATTCTTGAAGTTGTTTTGATAATTCTCTAGATCTACCTTTGGTAAGTTGGATAATTCATCTTTCACAATGTGATCTCTTGTTGATCTTTGGGTTTGATTCTTTGAGCATTATTTTGTGATTCCATTGGTGTTATTTTCTCATGATTTGATGGAATTTTCGTGCTCAAGTGGATCCATGATCATAAGGTGTTTGATGGAAAGTTTGAACAAGAAATTGCCCTTTTAAAATGCTGTTTTTGCTACTGTTACTGTGTGCAATCGATTTGCACTGTAGTGCAATCGATTGCACAGAAGCAATTTTGCACAATTTTTAGAAAATTGTACTGTGTAAATCGATTTACACAATAGTGCAATCGATTTACACGGGGACAGAATGCATTTTTTTGCCTTGTTTTGGGGAAGCTTTGATCCAAAATGTTTTTCTACTCACTCCTTTTGATTGTTGGTTTGGATTGCAATTTTAAATGTCCAATTTGTCTTTAAACTCAATGGACTTTGTGATGTAGATGAAGTTGGATAAATGTTCATCAATTCAAATCTACCTAAGAGTGAATTATTTAATTCATTTTTGGTGCTTTGGATTAATGATATGTTTAGTGCTTTAATCCATCTAGAGGAGTGGTTGAATTTAAAGATGAAAGAATTTTGAAATGGTGATCCAAATTAGCTTATCATTTCCCTCCCTCTTCATCTTATCCCTTTCTTTTTTAATTGTGCTACATGTTAAGGGATGGTGATCTCTATATCATTTATCCAAACATGAAGTACATAGATTTCTATTGACTGACCTCAAAATAGGTGTGACTTCTACATAAGTCCACTTACAATTGCTTAACATAGCGCTAAATTTTGTCCCGATTCGAATAAATGATCATTCGTGGCCCAAACATATGATTGCAAGCCCAAGTATGTTAATTTGATCTCTTTGATCCAATAACCTTGAGATTCATTATGTGGAGGCTTTGGTTCTACCAATCCTCACTACGCCAAAAATAAGCTTTAGCAGCACACATACGAAAGCGCTTTTAGGAAAAAGCACTGCTGTAGGTTTTAAAAAAAATTCGCTTAAAAAAAGCGCTTTCAAAGGGTTCCTTAAGAAAGCGCTTTTCAAAAGCGCTGCTAAAGGTCACCCTTAGAAAGCGCTTTTTGAGAAGCGCTGCTAAAGGGTGCCTTTCAGAGGGTACCTTAAGAAAGCGCTTTTCAAAAGCGCTGCTAAAGGTCAGCCTTAGAAAGCGCTTTTCCAAAGCGCTGCTAAATCTGGCCTTTAGAAAGCGCTTTTAAAAGCGCTGCTATAGGGTATGCTACGAAAGCGCTTTTTTATGTAAAAGCGCTGTTATACATGACCATTAGAAAGCGCTTTTAAAAGCGCTTTCGTAGGTTGTTTTATAATAAATTTTATTGATTTTGATTAAAGGTGTGTTTGTATTGTGGCTGTTTTGTTTCCTTTCTTCCAACCCAACCCCCAAATTCGTTCCTTCTTCGTCCTCTCACGGTAGCCTCTTTCCGTTCAATCGCCACCATCATCAACTCTCATCGCCGCCGCACGACTCGTCCCTCTCTTCACAAGGTTCAATCTCTCTCGAACTGCACCGATTATTTAATTTATGTATTCTGAAATCAGTTTAGGTTTTCGTTGATTATTATTTTCTTCATCATTCACAGTGTATTGGTTGTTGTTGTTGTTTGATGATTTTTGAATGTTTCCTAAAACCCTTTGATGATTTTTTTGTTACCTTTTTTTTGGAGCAATGGACGGTTTAGTGTTAGGTGATTATGTTTTAAAAGTTATTGAGGGTTTATTGAATAATCGGGCACGGAATATTTTCTTGGAAGCCATAGTGACATACAAAATTCTTGTTTCATTGATTAGCAAGCACAGTTAGTGTTTCTCACTCACACTAGTTGGACGGAAGGTTGTGATTCCCGATTATGGCTCTCTGTCTTTTGATGTTTGTTTAATGTGTTTTGGAAATTAATCAGTTTCTTTAACTTCTTCAGGACTTTCCGATTCAGAGCAACATATCTCACCGGAGAACTCAAACGTGTCAAATCGTCAGAAAACAAGAGCCATATATCTCACCGGAGAACCTCTTGCCACAGGAGAACCGTCAGGTGATTGTTTCTTCTTTTCAATCTATACAAAATATTTTGTCCTTTTTGTTTATTACAAAATTTCGTAGCAGAAAACATATCTTAGACTAAAATGAGGCCATGCCATATATAAGAAACAGATGAAGTTTGGTATAGGGTAGCCCTTGAGTTTGATGAAACAAGGGTGTACTAGTATATAAGAAACGGACATGTAGAGGGTTGTGCTAATGATGTTGTCTTGTGTTAGTGAATGGTGGTGGAAATTATGATTCATTAACAATCGGGGTTCCCCATTTCACATTACCATTCATTATTATGTATCTATATATCTATATCTATATGTATATTTAATTAGAGATAATGTAAAGTGATTAATTAACTTGTTAATGAGATGGATAAAGAAACAAAAACCACTTTTTAAGGTAACAGAATGCATGCTTATATAAAATTGTGAGAGTTAAGAATTGTGATTAGTGATGTAATCATAAAATGTGATTAGTTGATAGAATAAAATGAATTTAGTGAAAAGTATTGAGTATTGGTTTTGTTATATGGTTGTGCAAGAGCAAGTGAAAGTTTTGAGTATTGGTTTTGTTTTCTAATTTATCATTTAGCTCAGATTGACTCAGAAACCGTAAACCATGGATAAGACATGGATGTATTCCAATCGATTGTCGAAAGAGTACGAGAACGGGGTATCGGAATTCGTTAAGTTTGCTGTTGCGCACGCCGAAGACCCCGGTCGAATGCCATGTCCTTGTTTGTGTTGCTGTTATGGGAACCGGGTTGACGCAGTTCAGTTGGCATCGCATCTAATACGGTATGGAATTGATAGAAGTTATACATGTTGGAATATGCACGGTGAGAAAAGTGACGGGAATGATGAATCGGGGGATTATAGGACCTATGCTTCAAACGACAATGGCACAGATACATACGATTATGATCGAGTTGAAGAGATTGCAGAAGCGCTTGAAGAAGATCTTAATGATTGTCCCAAAATGTTCGAGAGGTTGGTAAGCGATGCAGAGAAACTGTTGTATAATGGTTGTACAAAATTCACAAGATTGTCTGTGGTATTAAAGTTGTACAACTTAAAGGCGGGCAATGGATGGTCGGATAAAAGTTTCACAGAGTTATCAGCCCTTATGAAAGATATGCTACCAGAGGATAATGTTCTCCCCAATCGAACGTATGAGGCCAAAAAGATGTTGTACTCTATTGGCATGAGCTATGACAAGATACATGCCTGTCCAAAAGATTGCGTTTTGTTTCGAAACGAGTATGCATCGTTAAATGAGTGTCCTAAATGCGGTGCCCCTCGATATAAGAAAAAGTTGTCTCCGACAAAAGTCTTATGGTATTTTCCTATAATTCCGAGATTTAGACGGATGTATCGTAGTGAAACCGATTCAAGACACTTAACTTGGCATGCAGATGAAAGAATTGTTGATGGAGAGTTTCGACATCCGGCAGATTCACCACAGTGGATGAAAATTGATAATGATTATCCTGAATTTGGAAAAGACGCAAGAAACCTTCGCTTGGCATTGTCTACTGATGGAATGAACCCACACGGTATTCAAAGTATCTCGCATAGCACATGGCCTGTAATTCTTATGATTTATAACCTACCTCCGTGGCTATGTATGAAGCGTAAGTACATGATGTTATATATGTTAATTTTTGTGCCTAAACAACCAGGAAATGACATAGACGTATATTTGGAACCTTTAATCGAAGATTTGAAGATTTTGTGGGAGAACGGTGAGGAGGTTTATGATGGGTATAGGAAAGAAAGTTTCAACTTGAGGGCGATGTTGTTTGGAACAATTAACGATTTTCCAGCCTACGGAAATCTATCCGGGTATAGCATTAAAGGTGAAAAAGCGTGTCCTATCTGTGAAGATGGAACCGATACGATGCGATTGAAACTTTGTCAGAAGAATGTCTTTCTCGGTCATCGTAGATTCTTAAATTCTAAACATCAATATCGTGGATGGAGAAAAGCGTTCAACGGAGATACCGAACAACGTAGAGCTCCGCCTAGATTGACAAGTGATCAATTATTTGAAAAGGTGAAAGATGTGAGTATTCAGTTTGGCAAGCCTTTTGCACATAAAGTTGTTACAGGTGGGTGGAAGAAGAGGTCGATTTTTTTTTAATTGCCATATTGGAAATCTTTGTACGTAAGACATTTTCTTGATGTTATGCATATTGAAAAAAATGTATTTGACAGTGTTATTGGTACGTTACTCAATATAAAAGGGAAGTCTAAGGATGGTCTTAAAGCAAGGGAGGACATGGTAGAGATGGGAATAAGAACTGAATTAGGACCCGTGAAAAAAGGAACACGAACATATCTACCACCTGCTGTTTACACTCTATCCAGAAAGGAGAAAAAAATATTGTGTAAGTTCCTAAGTGAGGTTAAAGTTCCAGAAGGCTACTCATCAGATATTAGAAGACTTGTGTCTATGCAAGACCTCAAGTTAAAGAGTTTAAAGACGCATGATTGCCATGTTATAATGGAACATTTTCTACCGATAGGTATACGTTCTATTCTTCCAGAAAAAGTAAGAAGCGCAATAACTAAACTGTGTTTTTTCTTCAAGTCAATTTGCAGCAAGGTGATCGATCCTGAGATCTTACCAACATTGCAAAAAGAAATAGTTGTTACTTTGTGTGATCTTGAAATGTATTTCCCTCCCTCGTTTTTTGACATAATGGTTCATCTTGTCGTTCATCTTGTCAAAGAGACACAACTGTGCGGACCAGCTTATATGAGATGGATGTACCCTACTAAACGTTATATGAAAATATTAAAAGGGTATGTGAAAAACCGAAGTCGACCAGAGGGTTGTATTGCTGAACAATATATTGTTGAAGAAGCGATTGAGTTTTGTACTGAATATCTGTCAAATGTTCAATCAATTGGACTCCCCAAATCTCACATTGTTGAAAAAAAGAAGGTAAGAAGCTAATTGGAAATAAAGTTGTGACAGTATCAATGGTCGAACGGGATCAAGTGCATTTGTATGTTCTGCATAATGAGCTTGAAGTTGAGCCGTATGTTGAAATTCACAAGGGTGTTCTTCGAGGTTTAAATCCGAATAGAAATGAGAATTGGATTGTACGAGAGCATAATCGAAGTTTCATACCATGGTTTAAGGAACATATTTATTCAAAGTATCGTTCAGATCATGCTTCAGTAACAGAAAGATTGAGATGTTTAGCATACGGTCCAAGTTTAGTTGTGTTTTCTTATAGCGCATATGCAATTAATGGATACACATTTTATACCAAAGAACGGGATGACAAAAGTACTATGCAAAATAGTGGTGTCACCTTGATCGCTGAAGCAATGCATATATCAAGTGTGAAGGACTTAAACCCAAAATTTGCAAACCTGTCATATTTTGGGGTTATCGAGCGCATTTGGATGTTTGATTACGAGAAGTTTCAGATTCCTATATTTGGTTGCAAGTGGGTTGAAAATAATAATGGCATACGAATGGATAAGTCAGGTTCTTTGCAAGTGGATCTTAATAGGGTGGGGTACAAAGATGAGCCTTTCATTCTAGCCTCTCAAGCTAAACAAGTGTTCTATGTCAATGATCCAACAAGTATGAAATGGTCTATAGTGCTATTATCTAACAAAGTAATTGATGAAAGCATTGGAGATCAAAGTGATATTGGTGTTGACATTGAATCTTTAACCATAACTGATCAAAATGATAATGAATCATGTATTAGAAACGATCATAATGAGGGTATTTGGATCAATCCAACTGTCCGCGTTGTTAAGAGACGAGTAGAACACATTCCTACCAAGAAAAGAAAGAGACCTTAGTGAAAAGGGTAATAGTATATATAATTATAGCCTATATCATTCAATAAAATTTAATTTGTCATTTCATTTTTATTTGTCACTTCATTTTTATTTGTCATTTCATTTTTATATTTGTCATTTCATTTTAATTTGCCATTTCATTTTTATTTGTCATTTCATTTTTATATTTGTCATTTCATTTTTATTTGCCATTTCATTTATATTTGTCATTTCATTTTAATTTGCCATTTCATTTTTATTTGTCATTTCATTTTTATATTTTTCATTTCATTTTTATTTGCCATTTCATTTTTATTTTTTTCATTATTACATGTCAAATGGCTAGTAATCAAGAAAACTCAAAAGATGCAAATGCTCCTGAAAATGCTCCTGAAAATACTCAAGAAAATACTTCAGAAAAGACTTCAGAAAAAGATATTACACGAGGTATAACTATTATGAGGGGAATCATCCGTGATAGAGATAGAGGAGTAACATATAATGTAGAATGGAATGATAATGACCAATTAATTGGGTCTAATGATGCAAAGTTGACAAGCTACATTGGTACGCTTGTTCGTATACACATTCCGATCACCACTCCTAGATGGAAAAGAGGAGAGTTGGATGAGGCTAAGGAGAAAGTTTGGACTGAGATAAAGGTACATATATGGTTTTTGTTATTTGCTTTATCTTGACGATAATATGTGTTTAAATTTCTTTTACTAACACACTTTATGCGTATGTTTTTTTGTAGAGGTCTTTTAACATTGAAGATACCCGTAAAAAGTATATAATGGGTTTGGCTGGAAAAAGACACAGAGGGTGGAGAACATTTTTAACAAACAAGTATCTTAAAGATGATGAAGGAAATTTTCTTGAAGAGGATCCGGAACGTCCAAAGAAATATGAGAACTTCATTACACCTGAAGAATGGGTTGGTTTTGTAGGCCAAAGAAGAGACGAGAATTTCAAGAAAGTGAGTGCTATCAATCGCGAGAGAGCGTCAAAACCCGCATATCCATACAAAAAAGGGCATTTGGGATATGCTCGCTTAGAGGAAAAAATTGTAAGTAAATATAAACTCTAAGATCTTATTAATTCTCTCAATGTGTTATAGTTGATGATCTTAAGACTTCCGTCATTGCGTAGTTAGAAGAGACGAAAAGTGACGCAACATCACTACCGACACATTTGTTGTGGAAGGAAGCCCGTGTGGGCAAGGATCAAGCTGTTAATCCCGATATTCAACATGTGTATGATGAATGTGTAAGTATAAGATTGTGTCTTTAGTTAAATCAATTAATGTTTATTAATATTTAAGTAATTTTTTATCTCCACTAATAATTTTTTATATGTAATTGAATTACAGGAGACCTTGTCGCAATCGGTATCTCCAGGTGAGGATCATCAGGATACCAGGAGCGTACTTAGTCGAGCACTAAATATTGCTGAGTATCCGGGTCGGGTGAGGGGTAAAGGTCATGGTGTGACTCCAACCTCTTTGTATAAGCATCCAAGGAGAAGAAATCCTAGCAATGCAGAAGTGATGCAAACATTGCAGGATTTACAAGCTCAAGTTCGTGAATTGCAGAAGGATAAAGAGAGATATATGGCGGAAAAGAGCAGTTCACAATTGAAATAAACTAGTGATAAAGCTAGTATCAACTGTCAGCATAAATTTCCTGAGGTAATTTTCAATATATATCCGTTATTATTATAGAATATTTTTAGTCACTTCTAACAGTTATTATTGGTTTAGGGCATTTCATCTTGCCAGCTATACCTATCGTCACCGACTTATCGACTAGTTGGCAAGGAAAAAGTCCATAACAGTTCGGGAGATTTACTTCATAATAGACCGCTTCTGGATGGACACGTGAAAGTATCGGTTGACATTGCTTTAGATATGGATGCATTGCTGTCGGTACCTGACATTGTTGCTGAGACCACATTGCTGCGAGATGCAATAGGATCTTTTGTTGCATGGCCATCAGACCTCATTTTCATAGATGATCAGGTATGTTGAAAACAATTATGAATCTTTAAGTCTTCAACTGTCAGTTCTGACCTCAGTTAATTTCCACGGTAATTATAGACTCCTACAACACCCGCATCTAAGGGTAAAGGGATTTTGCGGCACGACGAGTCTGACGTATCACCAAAAGAGGTACGTTTAAAGTGTTAATTATATGATCCGAATAAAAAACTACATAATTTTATAATTTAACCGAGTTTATATGATTTTTAGGTACCTTTTCATGGGTCACAACAAGTGAGCCAGAAAATCGTTGGCGTACCACCCAAGAAAAGGGTGCCTACTAGATTTTTCCCTCGATACCGGCAGTGTCTTTAAACAATAGTGGGAACAAAAAATTTGATGGATGGTGGTATTCGTCAAATGGATATGGATCAAGGTATCTTTGGTTTTCCTTGCACCGAAATAATTGGACATGAGGACGTGGAACAGATTTTCCGTCATAAAGAATTGGGCGTCAGTATTATGCACGCATACATCCGGTAACCCCATCTTTATATTATGTAATTAGCTGAAATCTTTTTTAAACATTTTCAATGAATATACTCTAATATTAATTATGTTTTTATTTAAGGCTGTTATATGACAAATTGATGCGCGGGAATCAATTGTCAAACAGATTCCATTTTGTGTCTTCCTCCCGTGTCAGCGGAGCGACAATTGGTAGGGAACCGGATTCAGTAAGAGAGCACTTAGTCGAAAGATTCATGGCAACTGGCAGTACAGAAAGCTTATATCTTTGGGCGTATAATACTATTCCTACAGGGTTAGATTTTCATTCTAAGTTCATTTTAATATTTGTAATTTTTGCGTAGAAAAATTTCTTCTAAACTGTTGTTTTAATTTATAGACGTCACTGGTTGTTGGTTGCTATCGATCCTATAAAAGAAGTGGTCTATTATCTGAATTAGGTTGATGGTGATTGGACAAATTATCCGGATATGAAGTTAATGATTGATACGTAAGTGAGATTATTCTAAATATTTGTGTGTATTTATGTATTTAATTATTTCTGTGACATTGTTCTAAATATATATTTTTATTTTGTTAGAGCGATACAAGTATTCCGGTGTCAAAGAGAAGCTCGGGTACGACGGTCTAAATCAAACAACATTAATTGGATCAAAGTGCAGGTATATTAATTTCCACTATTTTGCTTATAATATTTACGCTATTTGATAAAATAATACAACTATATATTCTTATTTGTTTTTCTATGTAGTGTCCTCAACAGCAAAACGGTATAGATTGCGGATACTTCGTTATGCGGTTTATCAAAGAAATCATTCAACTGAATCAAATAGAGATTCCAGTCACGGTATGAATTTATAACTTAGGATTTGTTTTATTATTTCTCGAATATTTCATATAATTTTTTAATTTTAACTAAATCATGCATATTATGTTTTATTATGTAGTACTTCGATGAGTACAAATGTGCATATTACACGAAACTTCAGTTGGAAGAAACCAAAGAGGAGTTGTGTCAATATTTTATTGAGCAGAGAATAATATAAGGACTGGTTTAGTTGTTGTTAGGGTTGATTTTGTAAGACTGATTTTGAGTTACAATACTGATAACAATGGTTTATATATAATGAGATACAAAAATGGTGTATATAAATTTTGGTATATGAATTTGGTATACAAAAATGCATTACCGCTATTTATGAATTACAGGTTATGGCAACTGGTTTATATAAATAATATGCTGCAAACAATGTAGGTATATGAATTATATAAATTATACCTCTAAAAAAAAACACCCTATGAAAGCGCTTTTTGGAGAAAAGCGCTTTCATAGATAGACCTATGACAGCGCTTTTTCACATAAAGCGCTGTCTAAGGTAAACATATGACAGCGCTTTTCCAAGAAAAAGCGCTGCTAAAAGACAACCTATGAAAGCTTTTTTCCAAAAAAGCGCCACCAATGAAAGCGCTTTTTCATAAAGAAGCGCTGCCAAAAGCCTACTTAAGAGAGCACTTTTTAGAAAAAGCGCTGCCAAAATCCTACTTAAGAGAGCGCTTTTTAGAAAAAGCGCTGCCATAAGGGTACTTAAGAGAGCGCTTTTTAAAAAAAGCGCTGCCATAAGGGTACTTAAGAGAGCGCTTTTTAGGAAAAGTGCTGTCATAAGTAGACCTACGAAAGCGCTTTTCATTAAACAAAAAGCGCTGCTAAAACCTATAGCAGCGCCACCTTAGAAAGCGCTTTTAAGCGCTTTTAAAGGCCAAAAAAAGCGCTTTCATAGGTCTTTTTGGCGTAGTGCCTCTAATGGATCTACAACATCTTTGGTCAACGTGGATCACTTAAACATCGTTGATCATTACATGTTGCCTTGTGAGAATTCCAAAATGGATGATATACTTGACAAAAAGAAAATGCAACTTGTTGTGTGGAGGCTTTGGTTCTACCAATCCTCTAATGAGTTCCAAATGCAAGTTTCAAGATGGTCATCCAACTAACCACTAATTACTAACAATTAACTTTACTTTACGCTTTTATTTTCATGCTTTATGTACCATTTACTTTTAGCATTTTACATTTCATGCTATTTTCATCTTTGCTCACTTGAGCATTTACTTTTATGTCATTTTTATTTTGCTCATTTGAGCTTTTCTTTCTTTTTAAAGACACCTAATAATCAACATGAACCATAAAAATCATTAATGATACTTGGACTACATGGTTACTATCCTTTGCATTATGGAGTGATGGACTTCTTGGACTTAGGATTAGAGACCTTGGCCTATCTTGGAGACTTTGTGACTTTATTTGATATTTTGTCTGGAGTTCTTGAGGTTTACCTCAAGACATTGGGTTGTTTTTTTGTCTTGTGTGTAGGTTATTGAGATTACGATCTTTGTTTGTAATCTGGAATTCACCCGTATACAGCCGTTACTCTGCCCAATTTTTTCAAAGACTTGATACACTTAAAGCATGGTTCTCTCAAGAGGTCTAGTATCTTTTCTTGCTTGGTTCCAATCCAAAGAATGGGAATTCTACATTTGCTTATAATGTCAAGTATCGGCTTCATGTTTGTTAGACGGTTCTCTTCCTTAGCTTTTACCTTATGCTTTAGGATAGTCCCTTCATCTCCTCCCATCTTCTTTAATTTTTAAAACCTTCTCATCTTCTTTCAAAATCTTCTTTGTTTTTAAACTCAAACTGCTTTCATAATAAACCTCGGTTTTGTCGAGTGCCTTTTCTTTTAAAACTTCTTTTCTTTAAACAAACTTCAATTCACTTAATCATACTTTGACATCTTTCAAAATTAACAAAATAATTCAACACATTCAAACTCTTTTGTGCGCCCGAGCACCTTTTACATTCAAATTTTTTTTCAAGGTGAGACATGATTCATTGATAGTCGAGCAACATTCTCCTATCCCTATGGTTATAAAGGTGTCGACTTTTCCACTTGAGTACTAGAGGCATTCTTAAACCCTCACTCTTGTTGACGCATAGTCCATCTTTCTCATACCTTGTGGGCGTTAGTCGAGATTTCTCTCCTAACAATGACGACTTGTCTCCTTGTTTAAAAACAATCAACAAACAAGTCTTTTCTAGAGGAACTACGTGTACCCTGATCCCCTATTACATGAAAGGTGGTACGTAGGCACTAAAGGTTCGCAACCGCGGCGGGTGCAAAAATCATAAAAATATTTCTTTTCTCACCTCCACCATCCATTTTATATACAACACATTTTTATAGCCAAAATATACAGATTTTTCAAAGAGGTTCCTGTGGAGTACCGTAGATGTTTAGGGTGCTAATACCTTCCCTTTGCATAACCAACCCCCTTACCTTGAATCTTTCCCCCTCTTTTTGGGTTATTCGCTCTTTTCCCATTCCTTTGGAAACAATAAAGCACAGTGGCAATTTTTGTTTTGATTTGTATAAAGTCTAGTCAATCGAATGGCTTAGTCTTGCACATTTCTACCGCTACAACACCGTAGACTTCCTTCTTACGCGATCCGTTTCAATAACCATTATACCGATATCTAGAGTTTTTAGTTCTACAGTAACCCCTAGTAGTTTATACTAGCAGTCAGCACCGTCTTGACACAAACCACGTGGAGAATCGATGAATATAAGTGTTTGATGCCTGATCATTAAAATATCCTTCCTATCTCGCTACTAAAAGAAAAGAAATTTTGTGCACCAAAATAAACGGTCACATATAAGAGTTGAGAAAATAACGAAGGAATCCAGTGTTGGTTGGTTCAAAGGTATATGGTTCTGAACTCGGTAGGGCGTGCTACGACCCGATCCCCCACAACCTCCAACTTAGATAACATATGTAGGGTTGCCACATTCGTGTACCAAACCCCGTGCTAAAAGGATCAAAGTCACTAACCGGTTACTCCACTACGTGCATGCTAAGACAAAGGGCTTAATGTGATTGCGCCAGAACGAAACCAGGTGAAATAGATATAAGGAACTCTGGGCAGAATTATAACGGAACTGTTGGATAGCTCGTTTGAAATGGAAGCCTACGACTAAGCTTATTGCTTGTGTCATTAGCGTATCTTTAGTGTTTCACTCAAGTATTGGCCGAACCGACGAGGATTTCCCGAAATTGCTTTAAAAATCCAAGGTATGTCATGCATATGCGCTTGACAAAACTTGTCCGACCTTTCGAATGACTATTTGCTTGAGGACAAGCAAAGGTTTAAGTATGGGGGAAATTGATAACGAGAAATCGTACCATATAATTACTACGATTTTTACCAATTTTATAATACATTGAGTCGTCTAACTCCCGATTATTCCGAGTTTTTGTGTCTTTTCACAGGTACAACATTTGTCAACTCAAACCAATGAGAAAGGACCACATGAAGGAAGCTAGACAAGAAACAGAAGAGAAAAGAACCAAATCTGCAAAATCTGCAGATTTTGTAACGGTGACGACCGTCACACCCTGTGACGACCGTAACGCATCCCCAACTAGAAAGAACACTCGTCACACATCATTGACGAGCGTAATGTGCTATTTAAGCACATTACGATCGTCACCCACCTGTGACAACCGTCACACGCGTAAAGATGAACGTTATGAATTAGTGGAGACGTGGGCAACGTGAGGGTAGAAGTGTTCTCCTATATTTCCTCCACTCAGTAACCATGCATCCTGGTCTTACTCCACTCAAGCCTTTTCCAAGATTTTCTCAACTGCAATATTTTCTCCTATATATATGTGGTAATGCAATGGATGAGGGTCGAAGAAATTTTCCCATAACCAAATTTCTATTTTCCTGCAATTATTCTATTTTCTTGTTTTTGAGCTTTTTCTACACTACTGTAATTTCTATTTCCAGCATTAGTTTTAGAGTGTTAATTCTTCATTTAAGAATTAACACAATTTATTGATTTCGATTGAGCTGCAAGGAATTTGTAACATCCAAGATTACCATAGCAACATTATTTCCAGGTTTTTATTGCAATTAATATTTATTCATTCTTGTGATATGTCATTTATTTTTATGAATATTATTTTAAATTGCATAGTTATTAAATATATCATGTCCGGCTAAATTAATTGTACCAGTATGTGACTCCTAAGTACCGAAAGAATTCAGTGATACCTTGGCTAAAAACATTTATAAAACAATTTCTGGTTTCCAATTTTCATGTTTAATTTAACTACCCTTGTCACGAGAGTGAGAGGATAATTAACACGATTTTTCCACAAGAGTGGGAAATTAATTAAGGCAAGAACCTGCATGCGAGAGCTGGGGTTCAACCCAGATAGTGGTAACGAAACATTAATTTTTAAATTCACGAGAGTGTTTTAATAAATTAATTAAACTCAAATTGTTTTCAAAAAGTGTTATTAAATTTAAAGTGCATCCACTAGGTTTAGTAGCATGACTTATTTCATGAACACGAGAGTGTATGTCTCAGGTTTTTAAACAATTCGTTTTTACCGAAATACTCTATATGCCAAGCGATTCACCGAATTCCCGAAGTCCGACTATCACATACCGGTATAACTATTATTATTATTTTTAATTAAACAATTTCCCCCCTAAAACCAAATATTCATCGCTTAGTTAAACAACTGTAGCATTAGATCGTATGCGATTGATCCTCAGTCTCTGTGGGTTCGATAATCATTTAAAACTAGAACAACTAAACTGTATACTTGCAGTTAGTATCCCAATAGACTCATAAAGTCCCGATCATTGGACCCCATAGATGTTTCCCTCTTTCATTTCCTTCTTGTGTAAAAATTAAAGGACATTAATACATATAATGAATAAATAGGGCGAAAAGGGGTCTCCTTGACGGAGTCCCCATTGAGGAATGATACAATAACTAGGTTGTCCATTTGTTTAAGAGCTTCTATTTGTTTTTTAGTTTCTAAAACTTTAACTTCTAAGTATGAAAATATTCTTTATTTGAAGCTAACCTTTTAAAAGCATCTACGACTTCACCATGTAAATTTTCAAAAGCAACTTGTAATTCAGAATAAAACATTTTATCAATATGAATGACTTATATTCTTTTTATATTTATGGGCCACAAGGAAAAAGTTTCCCATTTCAGCACTATCACTTGATCTATTTTCACTTGAGTATTCACTACCACTTTCCCAAGCAATGTATGCTCTTCTAGGCTTTCTAGACTTCTTGTGTTGATAACTATAACATGAATCTTTAGATTTATCTTTCTTATTCTAATATTTCCTTAAGGAATATGATTGTCTTCTATAGTTGGTGATATTTTTGTCGGAATGCTTCACTCCATTCCTCTTGATATATTTATTGTATCTTCTAACAAACAATCTAATTTCTTCATCATCCGAACAATCATCATCACTAGTTCCACTATCATTTTTCTCTTTAGTTAAGGACTTAGAGCTAAAAGTCAAAAGAGTAATTGACTTCTTATTTATATCTTTTTCCTTATTCTTATCTTTCTCAATCTTCTTTGCATGGTTCTCTAAGAAAATGAGCCCTTGCTCATGTTCTTTAAGCTTTCCAAACAACATAGTAATATACAATTTCAATAGATCGTTAGCTTCCTTGATTGGAGTAACCTTTGGTTGCCACTCCCTATTAAGACATATCAAAACTTTGTTAGTAGAAATTTCAGTGGAAACATGCTTACCAAGTGCATTCAAACGATTAACAAGATAAGTGAACCTCTTTTGCATACCGGCAATGGTTTCACCATGCTTCATATGAAAGAGTTCAAACTCTTGGTTCAAAGTATTGATTCTAGCTTGTTTGACCTCATTTGTGCCCTCATGGGAAACTTGTAATGAGTCCCACATAGCCTTAGCAGTTGTGCAATTGGAAAAACAATAATATTCATCAAATTCTAAAGAGGATATGAAATCATTCCTTGCTTTCTAATCATAGGACCATAATTTCTCATCATTCGTGTTCCATTGTGCTTCCGATTTAGGTAAAACAACACTTTTCACATCGGTCATGGTAATTTGAAAAGGACCATTTTGGACGACGCTCCATACTTTCCTATCAACTGCATTAAGATAGATATGCATGCAATCCTTCCAATAACCATAGTTCTCACCGTTGAAAATAAGCCCTCTATTATACGCCCCTTTAGGTTTAGAATCCATAATCTAATAAGCAATTTTTAAGCACAAAATAAACGATGCTCGTGATGCCACTTGTTAGAATATAGGTCGCGATCTAGAGGGGATGGATAGATCACTAATGAAATTATCTTGTTTAAAAAATTGTTTAACTATGGCAAAGCAAAAGCAATTTGGGATCGATAATCGTCTATCCCGAACCGTTATCAAAAAGATCTAATATACATTAAACCATAACAAATGTATTCGATTAATGAGAAAATTAATCAATATAATTTCAAGTATAACACTTGACCAAAATCACACAATGATAATCGATTTTCAATGAAATATTACTTGTCGAACACTTTGTGTACAATCAATTCTAGTCAAATTTTTCTTATTTGATTTTGTTGATATGAAAAACTAATTGAAATTTTATAGATTACAATCAACTCAACAAAAACATTTTGAGATGTTATTAATCAAAGATATTATCTCAATTTATTGATTGCACAAACAATGAATTCATAATTTGGAATTAAATTGAGAGAGAGAGAGAGATAAGAATTTGTTTAGGCAGTTCCAATGGAATTGAGATAGTGAAAATTAACCTTTGCAAACTTTGTTTACAAGAGAAAAGTAGAAATCCAACCTTCCAAACTATATGTTTGATTATATATTAATTTTAAGCTCGATCAAGTAACCAAATACTTCCAATTTGATCCTCTAGTTACTGTTACTCTTTTGACAAAAACTTCGTTCTTTAAAACTTTCACTCGGCTGAATCTAAATTGCAAACTATTGTGACCCAAGATTACCAAAATTATAATTCGGTTAATGTTACTCCTTTAACAAAAATGTCCTTTCTCAAAGCTCTCACTCGGCTGAATCCAATGTGCAATATCTTGTGAAAAACTCTCAAATCAACCTTGATCTTGAAAAAAACCCAAATAGATTTATCTTGAAACCCACAAAGAATTTTCAATCCAATTAATTACACCCAACCTAATTGGACCTTATCAAACTATCTCAAGATCACACAACAAAAATGATTATGTATAGTTTTTATATGTATGCAAGAGGATGGAGATGATGAAAAATTATGTGTATATTTTTGGTTTCAATCAGTTTAAAATGATTCATGAATGCCTATATATATATATATATATATATATATATATGTGTATGTGTGTGTGTGTGTGTGTGTGTGTGTGTGTGTGTGTGTGTGTGTGTGTGTGTGTGTGTGTGTGTGAAAGAAATAATAGAAAAATCAGCTTTACAAAATTATAAATTTAGACAATTTTAAGTCAGAATGTATTAACTCATTCACAAAGGGATTCGACCCATGTTGTCTGGGAGTTGACCCATGTTGCATGGGATTCAACTCTAAGAGGATATGGAATTTTTTATGAAAAAATAAAATCATGAGGAGTCGACCCACATCTCGAGTGAGTCGACCCATTTGTGTCGTGTGTCGACTCATAAGCCTAGTGTATCGACTCATCTTGGACAAGGATTTGTATGTTTTAAGTACGCCTAAGAGGGGTTGAATTAGGACTTCAAAAATTATCAAGTTTTTAGAATAAGTTGTTCTTATTTTTCTGGTTTGGTGAGAGAGTTTAGAAATGCGTTTCTTTCTTCTCTGGTTACATTTTAAGATAAAAGTAGTAAATGCTGAAAAGTAAAGAGCACAAGGATGCATCCTGGTTCCCCTTACAGTACGAAGGTACATCCAGTCCCCTTTCAACATGAAAGAGATTTCATTATTGTTAGATCTTTGTACAAGTCTTATACCAAGACCTATCCTACAATTTTCTAACAACAAAGCCACCAATAAAAATCATCTTGAATCAACCAAGTTGAAATGAGAACAATCCTCTCACTTTCAAGCTCTTGTTTCCAACAATCCGGGACAGCAAGGAACAACCAAACAAGTAGAACAAGAAAACAATCATTTCCTTTCTACTCTCTTATTTCCAACAATCCCCAAAACAAAGAATACACATCACACAATCTTAATTCCAATAATCCTGGAAAAATTAGATGTGAAACAATAAGAGTTTTTTAATAAGTAAGTTTGTAGTATATAAATCTTATAAATGACTCCTTCTCTTTCAAATATGAAACTCAAGAATAATATACTCTCTTAAATACTTAATATACTTTTATGAATATGATATGAAAATTTTACTCAAAAAATATTACTGTATGAAAATTCTGTTAAAGAAATAAAGCAGAGAGTTTTTTTGATAACTTTGAAAGAGGTAGCCGTAAAATGAAATTTAAAAATCAATTTATAGAGTGAAAACAACTCTTCATAATCATGACAATGGTTGGTAAAAAAATTGGCTGAAAAAGAATGCATTTAAAATTAAATATTTCCATGAAGTGGTTTGGTGAAAAGGTGTTTATGATTCAACATTTTTCAAAAATAACTCAGGTGCAATCGATTGCACCAAAATTACAATCTATTGCATGGAACACTATTGCAATTGATTAAACATGTATTGCAATCAATACTTTTTAGTTCCTTAACACATGCCTTTAAACTAATTGAGCTAATTCATCATTCATTGAAATTATGCATAACATATATGTAATGGTAACTGTAATACGGTGGGAGAACTGAATTTAGGGTTTTGTGTTTTATCCAAATGTTGTAGATAGCAAGAGTCGTCACCAACTTTTCTTTTATCCAATAAAGGAAAGGGTGAAAAGAACAGGAAATACCTTTTGAGAATTTTCTTGAGTTAGGGGGATAGATTATGAAAAGAGAAGGTGTTAGCATCCATTTCATCCGTAGTTATCTACTGGCTCTTAATCGCTTGATCACTTTTTTGAAATAATGCTTCGTGTTTGTGAATGTTTATAAATATTTTGAAAATACTTAAGTGCGGCAATTTTGTAATGATTCTCGCATAGTTGAGAACGTATACAAAATATTTGTTTTGAAAATATTTATTGGATGAAAGTGTTTGTTTTAGAAAGATGTTTTGAAAATGCCAATGTAATCCCGTTTACTCTATAATAACCCTTGTATCAGTCCTCAAGAGTGTTTATAAAGAGTTTTGAAAGTGTTTGTTTTGAAAGTATGAAGTGTGGAAATTGTTTTAGTTTGTGAGCAAACGATTACGAGCTATCTACCTACTCAAAAAACTTTGTTCTTTTCCTCCTCCTTTAGATAATGTTAGCCTACCATTAGTTAGTAGGAAGCCCCATCATTGGATGTGAGGGATAAGCATGGGTCATCATACAGTCATAGAAGGAAACTTGTAAGACATTTTAGCAATTTTCGTAAGGGACTAAGATCGTTTACCAACGGCAATATTGAAGGGTCATCGAGGGACTACAATCTTTTAACCAATGGTCTTTACTAAAGCATCTCACCTTTGAGGGATGTGACTGTTTTTATCTGAGGCAACAAGTGAGGTTTACCCTAGAGGTGCATGTGTGCAAAGTATGCTTGATTCAATTATTTGTCTTGGATTAAGGTTTTGCTATAATTGATTTTAATCTTGCCATACAAACCCTAATTACTAACAAAAATAAGGAAAAGGATAAATTGCGGAAATTAAATGTCCTACGTTATTACAACGCTTCGGGAATGGGGGGTGGTACAAATTTGTGAATGGGGAGGAGATCAATAAATCATAATTATCTATTACAGGCCATGATAATGCAAAATAATAAAATACGCAAAAATGTGAAATAGAGAAAAAGGAAAAAGAAATTGTTTTGGTGATTTTTGATAGAAAAAAGGTTTGATGATTAACCTAGCTATTTAATTGTTTCTTTATTAAAAAGGAAGTTAATTAATTAATCAAACAAAACCTAAAAAAACATATGTTAATTTTAATTACTTAAAAGGGAAGTTAAATAAAAAACATAAGTCTAATTTATTTTTTAATTTTGAAAGAGAAACTAATTTCTTTAGAAAATATTTTGATGTTAAATAACAAAACCTAATTCTAAATTTTTATGTTTTTATGATTTAAATAAAATTAAACTAAAAAATAAAAACAAATAAAAAAAAAGAAAATTAAAAGGGTCAGTGGTGTAAAAGAAATCAGGGAGGTGAAAAGATAAAATGATGTTAGGCCCAAAACAATTTGTTTAAATCAGGAAAAAAAAGAATGGGCATGTGGTGTGAAGTAAAAAGGGGGTATGGAAATAAATATACAAGGCCCAAAACCAGAAGGTCAAGGCGCTTGTTGTGGTTCAGTGTGGAATGTTCCTTGAAGTGTACCGTGGGGAAGTAATGTTGGGTGCTGGATAATGGCCTTGTGATGATCAGAGGATGATGGAGAGAGGTACACCATGCGCTTGTTGAACTTACTTGTATTAAATCTGAAACAAGAAAATATGAAACAAATAAAAGGGTACCGCTGGGGCTCGAACACAGGTCCCTATAGTCATACACACGCTTCTTTTACCACTGGGGTGACTGTTTCATCCGTTCATAAAATAACAACTATTAAATATATTACAAACTCATTTCTAAATGTAACTTCATCTTCTTCCTCGCGCCAGTAGCCATGAACATATTTTTGAAAATTTTAAAATGCTCATTTCTCAACCAAATCATAAAATATAAACATCAAACTTTCTTGAAATTTAACCACAAGTATAACCATATAAATTTCAAAATCTATAGATCAATGGTTAGGACGAATTTTGTTTGGTACCAAACTGAAACCTAATTTTTCAGAAACTTCAGTTCCAAAATTCTCATCACACAGACAATATAAATGAAAAGTAAGGACATGGTTAGCTTCATAGACATGATATCTACATTTTATCTTTTGAAATCGAAGACAAATGATGTATGAATAAGAATATCACAATTTAGAAAACTTACCTCTGAAGTGAGAATCGAGTTTGAAGTTAGAGCACTCCTGGAGATGTTGTGATGATCTGGATAACTTCACTGAACTCCCAGGAAGCTGTTGCAATGCTTACTTTGGATTGAGAGTGCCTCAATTTTTCCGGACAAGTCAAGTTGCAGAGCTCTATTTTTGAAAATGGAGGAATGAGGAAGATGATGTTACAGTGATGAAATAAGAATTTGGACAAGTTCTATATGAGTTATAGAAGCTTTGTGAATGATTTAGAATGAAAAAACATGAGTGGTTTGGGTGTTTGGAGTTCAAGGTAAGAAATTGCAACAAATGGAGTTTTGAATGCAAATTCTGATTTGAGAGAGTATGAGGGTGTTTTAGGGCTTATGAAATCATGTCCTAGCTTGAAAATGGACCTCTCTATTTATAGAAAAGGGTTGGAGGGAAGGAGTTGATAAGATTGTCAAGATCACAAGTTATGGTTTGGTTAGATTGTAAATGAAGCAAACTTTGAAACACATGGTTTCAATGTGAAGTACAGGGCAATCTAAAGTGGTTAGGCACTTTAAACATGTTGCTTCTTGATTTTGTGTTGAGTGTGTGTAGAGGGAGCAAGTGAGAGGCTCAAGAAGAGTTGACAAAGTGATTAAAGAAAACTTTTCCAAAA
The DNA here is from genome assembly GCA_948472305.1 of Vicia faba. Taxonomy (NCBI): domain Eukaryota; kingdom Viridiplantae; phylum Streptophyta; class Magnoliopsida; order Fabales; family Fabaceae; genus Vicia; species Vicia faba. The sequence goes on from OX451736.1 coordinate 1,632,508,922, forward strand.
TGGAAGTGTGAACTTCGTGCCATTAATGGAAAATTGTTTTGGACAAAGCTTGAATCAAGTGGATAATGGATCAAAAGTTTATTTAATCTTATGATTAGAGGTAGATTCACAATTTAAGAGGCCTACAAAGCAAAATTATGCAGCATGGCATGAGGATTTGGTTATGTATTCTTCAAAAATGTGACATATAACTCAAGAATGGATGTCCAACTTCATCTCTTCGAATCTCCTAGCTCAAGCATGATAAAATTGTGTTCTTGGACATTTTGGAAAGCTTGAAACATTGTATACAACTTTTATGTTGACCACTTTGGATAAATCAATTTGGAACTTGGTGAAAATTTTCCAAGAAGTTGGGATAAAAATCTAACCAAACTTGTTGAATTTCTTTCTAAGTGTAGAGTAAAAATGTCACAATTTCATGGGCTTATATCTCTCAAATTAAACATTTTTTGAAGATCATCCATCAAAGACAAAGTTGTATAATTCATCAATCCCTACAACTTTCATGTTGAAAGTTTTCCTTGAATCATCTTGCATCTTAGTGAAAAATGGTCATGAAGTAGTGAATTTATTAAGAACAAAAACACTTGGGAATTTTTCGAAGTGTTGGAAAATTTTCCAATTTTTGAATTTCGGTGACTTTTCTTGATTCTTGATGATAAAATTTGATATTTTTGAATTTTTTGATGATTCTTGATCTTTGAAGTTCAATGTTGACCAAAAAGTCAAAGTTTGACTTTTTGTGTGCCTGTTACCTTTTATCAATTGATTCAAATTTCAACTATCAATCACTTGATCTTTAGAAATTTTTTGAACCATGTAATTAGGTCAAGATATTATATTTTAGCCCTTGAGATCATACTTCAAGTCATTAGGTTATGTACTAGGTCAAAAGTCAATGATCAGTCATTCTCAGTCAAAACCCTAATTTTGACAATTTTGCCTCTTTGGTGATCTGAGGGCTTTTCTTGAGGAATTATGATAAACCCTTGATAAAATGATGAATATGACTTTAAAATGCTGATGTTGACCAAAAATATTAAAGTTTGACTGTATGTTGACCACAGTTGACTTTTTTATCCAATACAACTGATTTTTAGTCATTTGAGCAATTGACTGAGCAAATTTGTGATGCAAGACTTGAAACTTGGTATCGGCATTCTTGGAGACCTATGATGAACCATGAAAGCCAATTGAGGCATTAGAAGTCCAATTTTCCTTTAGATAACCAAAACCCTAGTTGTGGATCATTGCTTATGAGGAGGTTTGACCAGTCAACTCTTGAGAATCCTTGAGTATTTGAGAATCCTAGAAGAAGGTCTTAAAGAAAATTGGAGGGAAAATTTTGGGGTACAATGGCTGCCCCTATTCAATATTTTTAAACCTGAAGAGTTAGATTGGTATGTCTGCCATTCGTGACTTGAAGGTAGCAGATGATTGAACACATAAGTGCCCAGAAATTTGCACTCGCTTGTGCGGGAAGTAACACTATTGGTTTATTATATCGGGAATGGGCTTAAAGATACAAGTTGGAGAAGTGATCGAGAATTTTCGAATATGGGCTTATAGATGCCATCCATAGTAATTGTTGAAAGAAATTAGACTAAGTCTATGCTCGACTTTAACTGGGAGAAGTATCAGAATAAATCTTTGGTCGAATTAATCTGAGCCAGAAAATGTCTACTGGAAGAAGTATCAAAATAAATATTTAGTCGATTTAATCTGAGCCAGAAGATGTCTACGTCTGTCTTTAATTGGAAGAAGTATCATAATAAATCTTTGGTAGATTTAACCTGATCCATAAGATATTTGAAGGAAGTGTTCGACATGTAGATAGTTGCCCCGTCCTGTTTCGGGATTTGATATACAATTTGTTTTTGTTGGTAAACCCGTCCTATTTTAGGAGTTCATACCAATGGTGATAAAGATATTCACCGTGTCCTGTTTTGGGAATTGATCTTTATCAGACCATAAAGGAAGAAAGATAGTTTCCTCGTCCTGTTTCGGGTATTAATCTTCAACCTGTTCATGTAGATAGTTGCCCCGTCCTGTTTTAGGAATTGATCTACAATCTGTTTTTGTTAGTAAACTTGTCCTGTTTCGGGAGTTCATACCAATGGTGATAAAGATATTCGTCTCGTCCTGTTTCGGGAATTGTTCTTTATCTGACCATAAAGGAAGAAAGATAGTTTCCCCATCTTGTTTCGGGTATTAATCTTTAACCTGTTCATGTAGATAGTTGCCCCGTTCTGTTTCGGGAATTGATCTATAATCAGTTTTTCACAGATAGTTTCCATGTCTTGTTTCAGGAATTAATCTGTGGCTGGTCATCCAGATAGTTGCCCCGTCTTGTTTCAGGAATTAATCTGGAACCTGCTTTTTGTTGGCCGTAGAGATAGTTGCCCTGTCTTGTTTCAAGAATTAATCTTGGACCTATTTGAGAATTTGTTAATGATATTCGTCTGTTGATTAATCTTTCCTGAAAAGGTAAAGAGTTAGCTGTATGCAATGTCATGATGTATGTAATGCACTACGTAATGATGTTCTCAAAATAAACGAGGTTGTGCTATGTGCGTTTCGTATGCATATGCTATGATGTTTGTAAATGGTGTATGAATGTGAAATGTTATTGAAATGTAATTGTAAACCCGTGCGGTATCTTTGTCTGGGAAAATAAATACATGGTTTTTGTTGGGGATGAAGAGTATGTGTATCTTTTATCTTATCCAGAATACTTCTACTAGGGATTCCTGCTTGCTTTTTGAGGAAACTCCTTCGGGGGATGTTGACTTCTGATTTGGGGAGAAGAGTTTAGGAACATTGGTCGTTCATTGCTCTACTAGGGAGTTTAATTCTTATATACCCCGACTGGGGATAAAAGAGACTGATAACCTTCCGACACGTCTAGGGAGTTTAATTCTTATGTACCCTGACAAGGGATAAAAGAGATGGGTAATCTTTCGACTCGTATGGGGAGGATAAAGTTGACTGATATCCGGTCTGGTTTTCGTGGCAACTCTTTGGGGATAGTGGTGACTTCACTGGGGAGAGGAATTTTTCCGGTGATTCATAGCAATCTGAGGAATAAAATCAAGCTAAGGAGGCTATAATCTGTTGGGGAAATAAACCCTGTTGTCAGAGAAATATTCTGCTGAGGAAATAAACTCTCTTGGGGAAATTGAATTTTTCTAAAGAGAAGAAATCTCTAGGGGGTTTACAGTTTTCAAACTTAGTCGGGGAAGAGAATTTCCATGAACTATTCTGATTGGAACTCTGTAGGTGGGTGATATTACTGGGAAAAAGATTATACTCTTTTATCTACTGGAGCAATCTACTGGGGAAATTATGGGGAATGTATCTTCGTTGAAGATTACTCTGTGGGGATAATCTCATGGAAGTGGCTCTGTGGGAATTTGTGGGTGGCTTAGACGTCATCCAAACTCCTAGTGTCTTGAGTAAATGCTTATTCCTGTTCTTATGCATATATTTTTTAACAGTCAATCATGTTCACGTGCATATGTTCATTCAATTTTAGTCATTGGACATTTTTGCAAACAAAACAGAAAAATTAAAAACAAAGTTTGAATTTTAGGGTGTTATTTGTATTGATATTTTGCCTATAAACAAGAGATTTTGTACAAAGAGACATAAATCCTAGTAAGAGGAAATTTTCGTGAAACTAAAAGAGTATAAGGTGAAAACAAGTTATATATCTATATGGAAATGATCTCGTTGGGTTCCAACTCTGCTACTGCTCCTATGTCTTCGAACATCTCATCCCTTGCTGTCAGAAGAAGTTGATTGATCTTGTACTATTTTAACTTTTGATCTTGGTAATGAAGCTTGTGGTAAGTGATCCAATGGGACATAATCGTGTGCTTTTAATCCCTAATTTTTTCCTGGGCCGTCCTTTCGGGTTTTCAGTCCACCGGGATATCCTTTTTTGCCCAAGCCTCCTTTTCAGGTTTTCGACTTGCCGGATGTATAATCTTTTATATATATCCCTAATTTTTGCCGAACCTTTTTGGCTCGCCGGGATGCCCTTATTTTTGCCTAGGACAGACAACCTAGCGGGTTGTTTTCATGCGTAGTATATTTTGACTATGTCCGCATTCACAGGGTGCGGGAAATCTTCACCGTCCATGGTGGTTAGTATCATGGCACCGCCCGAAAATACTTTCTTGACAACAAATGGCTCTTTGTAGGTGGGAGTCCATTTTCCCTTGATATCACCTTACGGTAGAATGATGCGCTTTATTACCAAGTCACCAACCTGATATACATGAAGCTTAATCTTTTTGTTAAATGCCTTGATCATACATTTTTGATACATCTGACCGTGACAGGCAGCCGCAAGCCTTTTCTCGTCAATCAGATTCAACTGATCTAGCCTGGCCTGAATCCATTCATCTTCATCTAAGTCTGCATCTTTCATGATTCTTAGAGAAGGAATTTGAATCGACAGGTAGGACAACTTCCATGCCATAGACCATAGAGAATGGGGTTTCCCTAGTTGATGGTCGCGCTGAAGTACGATAGCCATGTATAGCAAATGGCAACATCTCATGCCAATCTTTGTAAGTCACAACCATCTTCTGTATGATCTTCTTTATGTTCTTGTTGGAAGCTTCCATAGCGCCATTCATCTTTGGTCTATATGGAGAAGAGTTATGGTGCTTGATCTTAAATTGTATGCAGAGTTTGGTGATCATAGTGTTGTTAAGATTGGTACTGTTGTCCGTGATGATTCTCTCAGGGATACCATACCGACATATGAGGTTATGTTTGATGAATCGGGCAACCATATTATTGGTAACAGAGGCGAACGAGGTTGCTTCCATCCATAACGACGAGAATGAAGCGATGTCTGTTAGAAGCAACAGGCTTGATTTCTCCGATCATATCAATGCCCCACATTGAAAATGGCCAAGGATCAGTCATGATGTTCAAAGGTACTGGAGGCACATGAACTTTATCAGCATAAATCTGGCACTTATGACAAGTTCTCGAGTGGTGGTAACAATCGATTTCCATAGCCAACCAATAGTAGCATGCTCTCAAGATTTTCTTAGCCATAGTATGTCCATTGGAATGAGTACCAAAGATGCCTTCGTGCATATCCTCCACAATTTTCTCCGCTTCCTTCTTGTCTACACAACGAAGCAGAATTGAATCATGATTACGCTTGTACAAAATTCCATTGCTCAAGAAGAACTTAGCCAAGAACCTCCATAGGAACTTCTTGTCATTGATTGATGCCCCTTCAGGGTATTCTTGAGCTTCAAGGTTCCTTTTTACTTCATGAAACTAAGGGTTTTCTTCTACTCCATCAGTATCAATTTCATAGCAGTATGCTGGTTCGTCGAATTTTTCAATGGTAATTCTGGGAGCCTCGTTGTCCCATCTAAGTTTGAACATGGATGACATAGTAGCTAAGGCGCCCGCCAATTGATTTTATTCCCTTGGGATATGCTCAAAAGCAATCTCTTCGAAGTATAGAATCAAAGTTAGTACATGCTCTCGGTAAGGGATAAGATTTGGATGCTTCATATCCCATTCTCCCTTGACTTGACTGATTACCAAGGTTGAATCCCCATATATGCTTAGGTATTTAATTCTTAGGTCAATATCAGCTTTAATACCCAAGATGCACGCTTCATATTTAACCATGTTATTGGTGAAGTCAAAGAAAAGTATGGCAGTGAAGGGTATATGAAAACCTTGAGGAGAGATAATTACATCACCAATTCATTTCCAAGTGCGTTAGAAGCTCCATCAAAAACCATAGTCCATCGGGATCCTAACTCAGGTCCTTCATACAGTCCAAACTCTTCAGAATCTGTAACTAGAATGATGTTCTCGTCCGGGAATTCGAAGTTCAAAGATTGGTAGTCGTCTACTGCTTGATGTGCCAAATGATATACCAATATACTTCCTTTGATTACTTTTTGAGTGGTTTACTGAATGTCGTATTCTGTTAAGATCATTTTCCATCGGGCTACTCTTTCGGAGAGAGCTGGCTTCTCGAATATGTACTTGATGAGATCCATTTTAGAAATCAATAGAGTAGTATGAGTCAACATATACTGTCTTAGTCAGCGAGCAGCCCATGCCAAAGCGCAACAATTTTTCTTGAGCAATGAATATCTTGTTTCACAGTCTATAATTTTTTTGCTAAGGTAGTATATTGCATGCTCTTTTCGACCAGACTCGTCATGTTTCCCCTGCACACACCTCATTAAATTCTCTAGTATTGTTAGGTACATGATTAAAGGTCTTCCTTCAACTGGTGGCATCAGAATCAGAGGTTCTTATAAGTACTCTTTAATCTTATCAAAGGCTATTTGATAATCGTCGTTCCATTTTACTACTTGATCTTTCTTCAGTAGCTTGAAGATTAGCTCACAGGTAGCAGTCAAATGAGAAATGCATCGGGCAATGTAATTCAGTCGTCCTAAGAAACCTATGAATTCCTTCTCGATGCGTGGAACCAGAATTTCTTGAATGGCTTTGACTTTTGCAGGATCAACTTCAATACCTTTACCACTAACAACGAAACCTATGAGTTTTCCAGACCTCACCCCAAAGGTGCATTTGTTTGGATTCAACCTTAGTTTGTACTTCTTCAGCCTTTCAAATAACTTGTGTAGATGATCAAGATGCTCTTTTTCAGTTTGTGACCTGGCTATTATATCATCGACATAGACTCCTATCTCATGATGAATCAAGTCATGGAATAAAGCTACCATGGCTCGCTGATAAGTTGCCCATAGGTTCTTCAACCCAAAAGGCATAACCTTGTAACAAAATATGCCCCACTGTGTGACGAAGGTAGTTTTCTCCATGTCTTCAGGAGCCATCTTGATATGATTATAACCAGAAAAACCATCCATGAAAGAGAATACCTTGTGTTGAACAGTGTTGTCGACCAGGACATCAATATGTGGAAGTGGGAAATCTCCTTTGGGGATTTCCCTATTTAGATCCCTGTAATCTATACACATACGTACCTTGCCATCTTTTTTTGATACTGGAACAACATTAGCAACCCATTGAGGATATGACTTCACTTCTAAGAAACCTCCATTGAATTGTTTCATAACCTCGGCCTTGATCTTTTCTGACATCTCAGGATGCACTACTCTTGCTCATGTATTAGTGGATACTGGTTCCTCATTGAACGTTTTGCCTAAGAAAGCTCTAGACCGGTTGGACTGTGAAGGGTTAGAGTTGAAACCAAGTAACATTGTTGTTAGGGCCTTTGATGGGTCTAAGAGGATGGTGCATGGAGAAGTGGATATTCCGATTAAGGTTGGTTCTCAGGTTTTCAACTCTACATTCTATGTGATGGACATTCGGCCATCTTATTCCTGTTTGTTGGGTCGTCCATGGATCCACAAAGCTGGAGCAGTAACCTCAACGCTCCACCAGAAGCTAAAGTACCCAGTGAAAGGGAAGATTGTGACAGTGCAAGGAGAGGAAGAGTACACGGTGAGCCACCTTAACTCTTTTCGATATGTAGAGATGGATGGGGATTTCATTGAGACCCCATTTCAACATTTTGAAGAGGTTCCCCAGACGCTGGCATCAACTGAGACTGTTGTTGAAGATTCTCCTATGAAGATGGCTTCCCTCAAGGATGCCTGGGCTGTTATCGAGAAAGGTGGGAGTGCAAATTGGGGTCGACTCCCTGATTTTACACAGAAGACTCAAAGGGCTGTTCGGAATGCACGGATCGGAAGATCTCCCTTGTTCATCATCAATTTAGGAGTAAATGCCATTGAAGAAGATGTTGAAGAGTCTGAGTTCGACAGTTGGATCTATCCTTCGACCGACGGTGGACCAAGCAACTGGACAGCAAAGGACTTCATCCCTATTTCTTTTGTTACCCAGTAATGAAACTTTTTGTTTTGAATTTGTAACAGACAATGTTTTAAAACTTTACGGCCCGGTGTCTTACCCGGGGCACTGTGGCTTCATTTGTGAGGGCTTTATGTGTGTCATTTTCATATATCATTAATAAAAGCATTGGACGTTTCTTGCATTTCAAATTTTGTGCTCCTTGTTTTTATTTTATTATATTGCAAAACAGCTATTTTACACACACTCACATATACAGGTCTACATCCACTCTGGATCTCACTGGTAACGATTCTGCTACTGTCAGTTATGACTTCGAAAATCCGATCAACTTAGCCAAAGACGGAGGTGAAGATGATTGCAAAGTGCCAGGTGAACTTGCAAGACTGTTACTTCAAGAAGAGAGGGCCATTCAGCCGCATGAAGAGCCGGTGGAGTCAGTAAATCTGGGTACAGAGATAGACAAGAAAGAGGTCAGGATCGGTGCAAATCTGGAGCTTAGTGTGAAGCAACGATTGATTCAGATGCTGCGTGACTATGTTGAGATCTTCGCCTGGTCTTATGAAGACATGCCTGGGTTGGATACTGATATTGTGGTTCATCGCCTGCCTACCAAGGAAGACTGTCCTCCAGTGAAATAGAAGGTCCGCCGAATGCGCCCAGAGATGTCTGAGAAAATCAAGGCTGAAGTTATGAAACAGTTTGACGCCGGTTTTCTAGCAGTTACTTCTTACCCTCAGTGGGTGGCCAATGTGGTTCCTGTACCTAAGAAGGATGGTAAGGTTCGAATGTGTGTTGACTACAGGGATTTGAACAGGGCGAGCCCCAAGGATGACTTTCCTCTACCTCATATCGACGTTCTGGTTGACAACACCGCTCAGCATAAAGTCTTCTCCTTCATGGATGGTTTCTCCGGTTATAATCAGATTAAAATGGCTCCCGAAGACATGGAGAAGACAACCTTTGTTACTCAATGGGGTACCTTTTGCTACAAGGTCATGCCTTTTGAATTGAAAAATGCTGGGGCAACGTATCAGCGTGCCATGGTTGCTTTGTTTCATGACATGATCCATCATGAGATTGAGGTATACATCGACAACATGATTGCAAGATCTCAAACTGAGGAAGAACACCTTGACCACCTTTAGAAGTTATTTGAAAGGTTGAAGTTGTACAAGCTGAGGTTAAACCCGAACAAGTGCACCTTCGAGGTGAGATCTGGTAAGCTACTGGGTTTCATCGTAAGTGACAAAGGTATTCAAGTGGATCCGGCAAAAGTGAAGGCCATACAGGAGATGCCAACTCCCAGAACAGAGAAAGAAGTCAGAGGCTTTCTGGGACGACTAAACTATATTGCCCGATTCATCTCACACCTGACCACCACTTGTGAGCCAATCTTCAAGTTACTAAAGAAAGATCAAGCGGTACGTTGGAACGATGAATGCCAGGTCGCTTTCGAAAAGATCAAAGAGTATCTCCAAGATCCACCCATTCTGACGCCTCCAATTGAAGGGAGACCTTTGATCTTATACTTGACAGTACTCGACAACTCAATGGGGTGTGTTTTGGGGCAGCATGACGAGTCTGGCCGAAAAGAGCATGCTATTTATCACCTTAGCAAAAAGTTTACCGACTGTGAGACCCGATACTCACTGCTCGAGAAAACTTGTTGCGCTTTGGCATGGGTTGCTTGCCGGCTGAGACAGTATATGTTGACTCACACTACTCTGTTGATATCAAAGATGGATCCAATCAAGTATATCTTCGAGAAGCCTGCCTTGTCCAAAAGAATAGCAAGATGGCAGATGATCTTGACTGAGTATGACATCCAATACACGACCCAAAAGGAAATCAAGGGAAGTGTGTTGGCAGACCATTTGGCACATCAGGCAGTGGATGATTACCAGTCTATGAACTTTGAATTCCCGGACGAGAATATCATGTTGGTAACTGATTGTGAGACACCTGGACCGGATAAAGGACCTGAGGAAGGATCCCGATGGTCTATGTACTTTGATGGAGCTTCAAACGCTTTGGGCAATGGCATTGGCGCCATGATCATATCTCCTAAAGGCTCTCATACTCCGTTTATCGCCCGATTATGCTTCAACTGCACCAACAACATGGTGGAGTATGAGGCGTGCATTATGGGTCTTCGAGCAGCAATTGACCTAAGGATTAAGTTCTTGAGTGTCTTCGGAGATTCCGCTCTCGTGATCAGTCAGATCAAAGGCGAGTGGGATACGAAACACCCAAATCTGATTCCTTACAAGGAGTATGTATTGACGTTGCTTCCCCATTTTGAGGAGATAACCTTTGAACACTTCCCTAGAGAGGAGAATCAGTTGGCGGACGCGCTAGCTATGATGTCTTCTATGTTCAAGTAAATTGGGACAACGAAGCTCCCCGGATTATCATTGAAAGATTGGACGAACCTGCATATTGCTGTGATATTGAGACTGAAGAGGTAGCGGATAAACCCTGGTTTCATGAGGTGAAGAGGTATCTTGAAGCTCAAGAATACCCCGAGGGTGCATCTGTTAATGACAAAAATTTTCTGAGGAGGTTCGCAGCAAAGTTCTTCATTAGCAATGGCATCCTTTACAAGCGTAACCATGATTCGACCTTACTACATTGTATGGATAAGAAGGAAGCAGAAAAGATCATGGCGGAGTTACATGAAGGTACTTTCGGAACTCATTCCAGTGGACACACCATGGCAAAGAAAATCCTTCGGGCAGGATACTATTGGTCCACAATGGAAGCCGACTGTTATCAGCATTCTCGGACATGTCATAAGAGCCAAGTCTATTCTGATAAGGTGCACATACCTCCAGTTCCTCTAAACGTCTTGATGGCACCTTGGCCCTTTGCAATGTGGGGAATTGATATGATCGGCGAGATCAGACCTACCGCGTCCAACGGGCATCGTTTCATCCTGGTAGCAATTGTTTACTTTACGAAATGGGTTGAAGCAGATTCCTTTGCTACTGTAACCAAGAACGTCGTGGCACGGTTCATTTGGAATAATCTGATCTGTCGATATGGTGTACCAGAGAGGATCATTACAGACAATGGTACCAATCTCAACAACAAGATGATCACCGAACTCTGCGAGCAATTCAAGATACAACATCATAAGTCTTCTCCCTACCGGCCGAAGATGAATGGGGCTGTTGAAGCGGCTAATAAGAACATTAAGAAGATTGTGCAGAAGATGACAGTGACATACAAAGACTGGCACGAGATGTTATCATTTGCTCTTCACGGATATTGTACCTCGGCGCAGACGTCAATAGGGGCAACACCCTACTCCTTGGTATATGGCATGGAGGCAGTCTTGCCCATTGAAGTTCAGATACCCTCTCTTCGGATTATGAAGGATGAAGGTTTGAGCGAAGATGACTGGATTCAGACTCAGCTTGATCAACTAAACTTAATTGACGAGAAGAGACTTACTGCTATTTGTCATGGTCAGACGTACCAAAAACGGATGATCAAGGCATTTAACAAGAAAGTTAGACGACAAGAGTATCAAGTTGGGGACCTGGTTATCAAACTCATTATCTTACCTCAAGGTGATCCCAGGGGAAAATGGACCCCTACTTACGAAGGGCCATTTGTGGTTAAGAACATTTTCTCAGGAGGAGCTATGATTCTAACCACCATGGATAATGACGACCTTCCTCACCCCGTCAATGCAGACATAGTGAAAAGATACTACGCATAATCAAAGACTCGCTAGGTTGACTGGCCTAGGCAAAAATAAGGGCTTCCCGGCGAACCAAAAGGGTTCGGGCAAAAATAAGGGATGAAAATGAAAAAATTTGTACACCCGGCAAGTCGAAAACTTGAAAAGGCGGCTTGGGCAAAAAGGGTATCCCGGTGGACTGAAAACCCGAAAGGGCGGTCCAGGCAAAAATTAGGGATCAAAGCGTAACACTATGTATCATTGGATCACCTTGCATCCAGACTTCGGTATCGACTATTATGCTCGGACGACACTAATCAATCTGATCTACCTTCAACCAAGTAGCAAAGTGATGAGATGCTTGAGGACATAAAGGCAATAGCAGAGTTGTAACCTAGTGGGATTGTTCACATAGCTGTTTTGTTTAGTTTTTCACAATTTGTGTAATTTCTATCTGCTCGGCGGCGTTCTCTTACTAGGACGTCAGCCTCTTGTACAAAAACGCCTATTTACAGGCCAAACTTCAAAATCAATACAAATTCATTTTCAGACAAATTTCAAACTGTTTCTCCTTTATCTGTTTTGTTTTGCAAAGAACGTCCAATGTTCATTTTTGATATATGCATTTGAGATTAATTGTTGCTCATGAATGTTTACATGCGAAACAAAAATATGATTACGGGTAATATCAGAAACAGGGGCAATAAGAATTGTCCGAACTATACAGTTGCTCTGTCCACCAGGTACCAAGGTAGATTCAGTTGAAGAATATGGCTAAGATACCTTCACTCCCCCGTAGAGTAAGACAATAATGATAGCTTTCCCCAGCTGAGACTTGCAACTATGAATGAATCAGCAATGCTCTCCCCAAGCAGAGTTGATCTACCACCAGCACTAAAAAGGCTCGATATCCCCGATAGTCTTAATATTCCCTAGCGGAATATAAGAATGCTTCCCGGCAGAATACAAGATACCCCCAGTGGAGTTAAAATTTTCCCAACACAGTCTGAAAAAGCTTCCCCAACGGAGTTGAAGCATCACCCCCAGTAGACTCTAGACGTTTATCCCCAGCGGAGTACAAAAATAAATCTCCCCAGCCAAGTTCAAAGGAATCATTCCCAGCAGAATTCAGAGGATTATCCTCACAAAAGTCTAACAGATTATCCCCAGTGAAGTCGCTACTGAGAGATCATCCCCAGTAAAGTCGCCACTGAGAGATCATCCCCAGCGAAGTTCCTTCCTTTCACAAACAGGAATTCAAAACCCAACAGGATTCAATATCACCAGTAACGATAATTTCTCCTAATGGAATTTATCAGTGGAATCCTCAGCAGAGCATCTCTTCCCCACAGAGTAATCTCCTCATCAGGTTATTTCCCCAACGGAGTCATCCTCTCTTGCAGGTTTATTCTCTTTGTTCGCCATCCCCAGCGGAAACAAAGAATCCAGCTCTATTCTTCAGCAGCTATCCTGGATTTATTTTCCCCATCTAGAAACATTACATTTCCATACATCATGATACATGCATATACGCATCATGCCATACAATCTCATTTATGTTGAGAGCATCATTGCTTGATATATATCATGCATTTCATACATCATGACATTGCATATGACTGACTCTTTACCGTTTCAGGGAAAGACGAATCAGTAAACACCGCTGACTACTCATATGACCTAGTAGTCCCCTCAAAAGAAAAACTACATCTATGGAAGACCTTCTCTGGTTCAGTCAGATCGACCCTAAGATCTCCCTGATTCGTATTCTAGTTGAAGATATTCCAAGACTTTCATCTGGTTCAGTTAAATCGACCCTAAGATTTTTCTGATTCTTATCCAGTCAAAGTTAATCCAAGACCTTCTCTGGTTCAGTCAGATCGACCCTAAGATCTCCCTGATTCGTATTCCAGTTGAAGATATTCCAAGACTTTCGTCTGGTTCAGTTAAATCGACCCTAAGATTTTTCAAATTCTTATCCAGTCAAAGTTAATCTAAGACCTTCTCTGGTTTAGTCAGATCGACCCTAAGATCTCCCTGATTCGTATTCCAGTTGAAGATATTCCAAGACTTTTGTCTGGTTCAGTTAAATCGACCCTAAGATTTTTCTGATTCTTATCCAGTCAAAGTTAATCCAAGACCTTCTCTGGTTCAATCAGATCGACCCTAAGATCTCCCTGATTCATATTCCAGTTGAAGATATTCCAAGACTTTTGTCTAGTTCAGTTAAATCGATCTTAAGATTTTTCTGATTCCGATCCAGTCAAAGTTAATCCAAGACCTTCTCTGGTTCAGTTAGATCAACGATAAGATCTCCCTGATTCGTATTCCAGTTGAAGATATTCCAAGACTTTCGTCTGGTTCAGTTAAATCGACCCTAAGATTTTTCTGATTCTTATCCAGTCAAAGTTCATCCAAGACCTTCTTTGGTTCAGTCAGATCGACCCTAAGATCTCCTTGATTCATATTCCAGTTGAAGATATTCCAAGACTTTCGCCTGGTTCAGTTAAATCGACCCTAAGATTTTTCTGATTCTTATCCAGTCAAAGTTAATCCAAGACCTTCTCTGGTTCAGTCAGATCGACCCTAAGATCTCCCTGATTCGTATTCCAGTTGAAGATATTCCAAGACTTTCTCCTAGTTCAGTTAAATCGACCCTAAGATTTTTCTGATTCTTATCCAGTCGAAGTTAATCCAAGACCTTCTTTGGTTCAGTCAGATCGACGATAAGATCTCCCTAATTCGTATTCCAGCCTAAGTCCGGACCACCTATCAGCAATCTCCAAATGGCATCTGTAAGCCCATTCCCGATATCACCAGGCTGATACCACTTCATGCGAGTGCAAATTTCTGGGCACTCTAGTGTCCAATCATCTTCCACCTTCGGATCATGAAATGCCCGAAAGCCAATTTATATCCTCAGGTTTAAGAAGATTTAACAGGGGCAGCTGTTGTACCCCAAAATTTTCCCTCCCATATTTCTCAAAACATTGCAAGAAAAATCTCCAAGTGGCTCAAGATTGCTCAAGAGTTGGACAATCAAGCTATCTCCTAAGGCAGTCAACCCCAAATTAGGGTTTTGTGTTGCATCAATATCCTTGCATCCAAATGACCTCAAGGGATCCCCAATGTCCTAATATGCTCTCAAGATCATCCATGCCAAATTTCAAGCCTTGCAGAGGAAGTTTGCTCAGTCAATTGCTCAAAGGGTCCAAAAATCGACTGTGCTAGGGCAAAAGTCAACTGTGGCCCAAATACAGTCAAACCTCAAGATTTTTTGTCAACATTCTCATTTTGAAGGATATTTCATAATTTTATCAAGGGTTGATCATGATTCATCAAGGATTGCTCAAAATTCATCAAGACTCAAAAGTTGCTAAATTAGGGTTTTGCAGGAAACGTCAACCCTTTGACCAAGCATAACTTTCTCATACTTTATGAGAAATGACCCATCCAAAGCTCATTTTGAATAGGACGAAATTTACTACAATCCATATTCATGCTCAAAGATCAAGAAATGCACTCACAAAAAGTTACAAATTTGGACATTATAGGTCATTTTTGAAAGTTAACAAAAACACCTTTTTTTCCAAAGCTTATAACTTGAACATGGAATATCAAAATGAGATGAGACCAAAAGGTTTGGTTATAGGACATCTCAAGCTTTCTAAAAAGTACCATAACACTTTCAAAAGTTCAAAATTGAAGAAGTTATGCATTGTTGAAGTTGGGCATTTTTGCAAAATTGCCAAAAGTCAACTATCCCCAAAACTTCAAATTTTATCAAATGGGCCCATTCTTTTCCACTTGATTTGATCTTGTCACACTACACACGTGTCCTATCTTCAGCCTTGTGTCCATTTATCAATTTTATTATTTTATTTGATTTTTTATTGAATTATTTCATTTTAAATCAATTTAAATCAAATAAAATCACAAAACTTGATTACATGAGATCTTTTTCTATTTTCAGGACCTAATCACCATCAATATCATGATGAAATTCGTATCAAGCATTCCATGTGCAAAAAGATTGGATTTTTGGCAAATTAAGCAAGTTTTCAATGGAGGATCAAATCCAATCTCAAGGCATTAATGTACAAGGATTCAAGACCAATTTGTTGACCTAATACATTGCAGCATACATATACAATCCAAGGCACGCGAATTTGAGACCTAGAGACTGCAAGAACACCAAGAACCAAACTTGAAAATTGACAAAAAAAGTGTGAAACTGAAATCATTCTTAGAGGCAAATTCAGGAGCAAAACTCAATACAAATCACTTGCTGGACAATCACTGAAGCAAAACCAACCCAAAGCCAGTCTCCATACACGCGCAAAAGCTCTGTAAGTGTCTCAAAAAAATGCTTTTCGTTTGAATTCATAGATCCTTATTCTTGCACTTTTCTTACAAACTCTTTGCATATTCATGATTATCGTCAAATTTATAAGCATTATGCATTAGCCAATTGTGTTTTGCTGGCCTAGATGAAGAACCCCCATATCTAGGGTTCTTCGTTCGTGTTTTGGGGTTTTTCTTTTTCAGGGAAATCAAGACTCAAGAAGGATATAGGTTTGTTCAGGAGGCCTAGACAAATTCAACCATGTGCTTGGAATCAATTTCCATGGACTGGAATGGATTTTAGGATGCACATACGAATTTAGCTGCGGATATAAATTCGCAGGTAAATTTACAGGGTTGAAGGAAGAAGATGATGACGCGTCTCCCCCTGGTTGGACGGTTCAAACTTGGCGCGTTTTGTTTTATATTTTCTGGCATCTGACTTGTTTTCCCATATTATTATTATTGTCCAATATAATAACAGATGAAGCGTGATAGTTGAGTGGCAAAGGCGTGTATCCAATATCCAACAGGACCTGGGTTCGAATCCCAGGTCCCCCCATATGCTTTGTATTATTTTTCTACAGGTTATCCAATGCAATACCAAGCGTGCAGCATATCATACTCCCTCACCCAATCACTTGCCAGATGGCCCCAGGCCAGATCTGGCAATCCAGGAATGATGGCCTATGGTGGGATCTAGTCAACCAGTGCACACAGAATCAGGAAAGTCAAACGAGGCCAGCTTGTGTTGGGTCTCTGAATTGCCATTCCAACCTCCAAATTGGGCCCAAACCCCCCTAAGTCTTTCTATTTCATTCTTTTATTTATTTTATTTAATTATTTGTTTAATTATTTATTTTCATAATCTAACTAACCAATCAAAACTTTTTCTTAATAAAATTAAAACCAAAAAACATTTTTTTATTTAAATTAAAATTCAGAATTTTATTTTTGTTAACAAAATTAATTTAATTAATTTAGTTTTAATTAGGAATAACTTTTAATATATTTTGCAATAATTAAAATTAACTTAGACAATTAGGTTTTTATTAACATTGATCAAATTTATTTTTATTTCTTTAAATACCAAAAACCCAAAAATATTTTTATTAATTAATTAATTTATTAACTTAATAATTAACTTAGTTTAATTCCTTCTTAATTCAAAATAACCAAACAAATCTTTTCTTTAACAAAAAGGGTCAAAACCCTAGAACTCGCCGGATTTAATTTCCCGCACGCGATCCATTTTATTTCAATATTGTATTTGTTTCCGGAATGTAATAGCTTAATAGGACTTTAAATATTTTTATCGCTTTATTTATTTTCCGCATTTTAATTTCAAGGGTTGCTTTTGGCGATGTAAATACCCGACGCCTTGTAATAGTTAGTTTAATTTCTGCAATTTAATTTCCGCAACTTATAAACTGTTAGATGTTTGATAATAGGGAATGCATGACAAGATTGAATGTTTAACTTAAAATCAACATAGATAACCATTGACATGTACAAAGACAAAATTAACTGAAAATAACACACTCGCACATGCGCACTCTTAGGGTACACCTCACTTGGTTGCCTTCGAATGCGGTCATTGAGTATAAGAACTTTTAGAGGTCGCCCTCTTGTCCAAAGATCATAGTTGCCTCGAAACGGTTGCCTCGGAAAAATGATCTAAGACATTAGGGTTACCGCTAAGGCATCCTAACATTGCTTTAGTGACCGTAAGTCCCTAAAATCGAATTGACCCTTAAACTCCAACGACGATGTTACCTACTCATTCATAGTGGGATAGCATTGTCTAAAGGAAAATAGCATAGAACGATTCTTTTTCGAGCAGGTAGATGGTTCTTAAGTACTTGCTCATTCAAAAAAACAAAAATACTTTTCACACTTACACTTTTCGAACAAACCTTTCAAACAAAAACTTCTTCAAACCCACAAACACAAAGAAAAAGCAATTTTTGAAAACACTTTGAGCAAGTACCTAAGAGCCCGTGGATAACCACGGATAGAAAGGGTGCTAACACCTTCCCTTTCTATAATCTACCCCCCGAACCCGAGAAACATCTCGAAAAAGGAATTTTTCTGTGCTTTTTTCCTTTCCTTGTTGGATAAAATAAAAGACGGTGACGACTCTTGCTTACCGCGACATTTCCCGAAAACAAACGCAAAACGCAAACCAACATTCCAAAAAACAGTCATTCTCTCCCACCGTATCACACTTACTATGGCTCCTCTAGACATAAACATCATTGGTTTCCTTCTTACCACTGAACAACTTCTTCACAACATTGAAAGTTACAGCCATTGGAATCTTTCCGCTCTTGATACCATTTTCAACTCGTTCACCGGTCAAAATCAGCTCAGTAAATCCTAATGAAGAACTCCCAATCATCAAATTAAAGAATGGACCTGTTAGAATGCCCATGAACATATCCACCAACTCTCGGTCAGTCAAAGGAGGTTTCACCCTTCCAGCCAGGTCCCTCTATTTTTGAGAATACTCCTTGAACCCTTCATTCGAGCCCATGGACATGCTTTGCAATTGTACACGAGTTGGCACTAGGTCAACATTATATTGATACTTCTTGTAGAAAGCACCAGCCAAGTCTTCCCATGTGTTGATGTTGGTTCCTTCTAGTTAGTAGAACCATTCAAGTTGAGCATCAGACAAACATTCTTGAAAGAAATGGACCCATAACTTCCGGACAGTAGTATGGGGTTAGATTTTTCGAGCATACGACCTCAGATGGAGTTTGGGATAAGAGAACCCATCATATTTAGCAATGATAGGGACCTTGAATTTGTGAGGGATGACCACCCCTGATATTAGACCCAAATCTCCAAACTCCAACCCAGGCACTTTCTGGATTTCCACAGTCTTGAGTCTGTCTTAGTTGCTTGCTCACAATCAATCTTCAAAACATCTTTCAAAAACACACCAACACTTTCAAACATGAAATATTTTAAAAAGTCAACACTTTGTATACATTCTTATAGAGACGAGAATCATTACAAAGTTCGCCTAAATGATGGAACTTTTCAAAAATACTTTCAAAACAAATCACATACACATTTCAAGCAAAGCATTTCAAAGTGAGCTAGCAACTAAGAGCCCGTAGATAACTACGGATGAAAAGGGTGCTAACACCTTCCCTTTTCATAACCTACCCCCGACACAAGAAAATATCTCAAAAGGTCTTTCTTGTTCTTTCCACCCTTTCTTTTATTGGATGAAAGAAAAGTCGATGACGACTCTTGCTATCCGCAACAATTGCGATAAAATGCAAAAAAACCAAGTCAGTTCTCCCACCATATTATAGATGCAAATGACTAACTGAAAGTATTACCTCTTGCTTCATCCCTTTATTTCCCTTCTATTCTTCATGAACCATACTTGTGATACGGTGGGAGAACTGACTTGGGTGTTTTGCATTTGATCACAAATTTTGCAGTTAGCAAGAGTCGCCACCGACCTTTCTTTTATCCAAAAGGAAAGGTGAAAAAGCACAGGAAAGACCTTTGAGATTATTTCTTGAGTTCGGGGGTAGATTACGAAAAGGGAAGGTATTAGCATCCTTTTCATCCATGGTTTTCCATGTGCTCTTAAATACTTGTTAGATCACTTACTTTTTTTGTTTGAAATTGTGCTTGGTGTGCTTTTTAAAAGTATTTTGTAAAGAGGCCATTGTTTAGGCAATCTTTGTAATGATTCTTGTTTGTAAGAATGTATACAAAGATGTTTGATATTTTGAAAATGTTTTCAAGTTTGCAAGATGTTTGAAAGTGTAGGTGTTTGTTTTGAAAATAGCAAGGATGTTTGTTTGAAATTGAGAAAGTAATTAGGAGCATTCTACCTACTCATAACTCTTTCTTGTTCATTTTCCTTTTCCTTTGACATTGTTATCTTACCATTGATTTGGTAAGTAACCCTATCTTTGGATGTAAACAGGATGGGCGTGGGTCATCGTATAACCATGATTAGCAATATTTCAAGGTATCTTAGCATTCTTTTTTAGGGACTAAGATCATTTGAAAGGCAACTCAGATAGCGTCATCGAGGGACTATGATCTCGCATTTGCTTGTTCTTGCTAAGATACCTTACATGCGTAATATGGCTATTTTGTATAAGGCAACCAAGTGAAATAACCCTAGGGGTGCTTGTGTGCAAGTGTATTGTTTTCATGCTTGTTTTTGTCTTGAATTAGGATTTTCTAAGTATTTGTTTTAGTCTTTTCATACAAACCCTAATTACTAGCATTTGTATATAAAAACGATAAATTATGGAATTTAAAGTTACTACGCTATTACAACATTTGTGGGAGGGGTGTACAAATTGAATGGGGATTGCAAGAATGTAAACCTAGTTAGTCTATTACAACCATATTGAATTGGTATCAATGTACAAGGAATTAAATGAATATAAGGTACAAAGATGAATAAATGTACAAAAATGCAAAATGTGAAGTAAAGGGATATTTGTTTGATTTTTTAGAGAAAAGGGATTTTGTCTTACTATAATTAATTAAAGAAAATAATTAATTAAACTTAAAAGTAAACCTTAATTCACTAAGAAAAGAAATTGATAAAAACCTAATTCATTAATTGATTAAAGAAAGTAAGTTTAGAAAAAGTATTTTTTGGTATTTTTGTCTTGAAAATATTTATAGCATTATGAAATATTTTTAGCCCTTTTTTATGTTAAAATAATATATTTAAATAGGTGTAAAAGAAAGTAAATAAATACCTAGTTTTAATTTAATTTAAAAGATTAGTTAGTAAACATAAATAAAGTATAGTTAAATAAAATATTTTTTGTGAGAAAAATAAAATAAACTAAGCCAAAAATATAAATCTATCATTTTTGTATTTTTATGATTTTTTCAGTATTTAGAAAATATATTAAGAAAATAAAAATGAAATAAAAAAGAAAATAAGTAAACTTGGGCCAGGGTGCCAATAGCCTGCATGGGGGTTAGTAAGCAAAAATAAAAAAAACAATACAAGCCCAACAAGGCCCAAGCGCCTGCAAAAAAGTCAGAATGGTGCAAAAAAATATGAAAAACACAAAAGGGTACCACTAGGGCTCGATCCCAGGTCCCAAAGGTTACAGACGTGCGCTTCTACCACTGGGGTTGCTATACATCCGTTAACATAAGCAAAAAAATAAATATATGAGGCAAAACGCGCCCTGATGATTTCATCTTCAACCTCCAGCCAGACCAACTGTAACTTGCTCATTTATAAAAAAAAAATGAAATCTGTAAACATGAAACTTGTAGCAAATTTCCTCACGGTTTCAAAATTCTCTAAGCTCAAGCAAAATCAATGGAAACTATGGACATGGTTAGCTTTAGGGCAATGATATCTACATGTTTTGTTCACAAATAAATCATTGATGATGCCTGTATGAAGAGTTCCAAAGTTAGAAAACTTACCTCAAAACAGGAATTCGTGTTTTGAGTTTGAGCTTGTTTCAAGTGATGGTGATGATCAGGTTAGCTTCCTTGAGGTCCCAGGAAGCTGATGCAATGATTAGCTTGAGCAATGGATGGTTGAAATGATCTGGAGAAGTCAATATGCAGAGCTCTGTTTTTGAAAATGGAGGATGGTGTTAATGGTATTAAAGTTCTGTAACAGGGTGTGGGATCACTTCTAGATGATGTTTAGAAACTTTAGAAACCAAAAGGCCAAAAAACGCATGAGTAGATTATGAGTTTCAAGTTTTTGGTCAGTTTATGTGAAAATGGAAGTATAAGATGTGTTTCTGGGTTTTAGGTCTTTTCAGGGCATGAGCATTCGTGTATTTGGTGCAAATAGTTTATGTATCTATAAGCAAAAATATTGGAGTGCATTGGCAAGTCAGAAGTACAACTTCTTAGCTTTTGGCTAGGTTACTTGATTTTGAAGAAAAGAGGGAAACAAGTTTCAAGAGGAGGTACAAGCATGGGATGGGTGATTGTAAGTGTCTAAACTATTTTTCATGAGTTATAGGACTTGTTTGATCAGAAGAGAACAAGTGCAAGGCTCAAGAACAAGTTTTACACAAAAAGTCACTTTATCAAAATGGCAATGTAACCTTTCTTCCAAAAATGGATATAAAGCATGTCCATGCATTGAATGCTTGAAGTGAGACCTCTAACAGCTGTGTAAACAATTAATTATGGAGTGCCTAACAAGTTTGAGGCCTGCAAAGTAGAGTTAATGCAACACAACTTTGAATTTGAATTGTGTTCATCACTAAAATGACTTGTAATTAAAGTGATAAAATCCTAACTTCATATCTTCGATTCTCCCTACTCAAGAATGATCTCAAGGAGTTATTGGATATTTTGGAAAGCTTGAAATGTGCTTTACAATGCATATTTGAATTTCTTTTGAATATTCTCCTTGGAACTATATGAAAAAGTGCCATGAAATTGGGTCAAAATCCTGACCAAATTAGGGCAAAATTTCACTAAGTGTTTAGTTTCATGACCACATATTCATAAAATTATAACTTGAGATCCAAGCATTTTTGGAAGGAGTTGTGTAAAGAAAAGTTGTATATTTCATGGATATCTACAACTTTCATGTTGGAAGTTTCTCTTGAATCATCTTGCATCATGGTGAAAATTTTGCTCAAAGTTATGAAAAAAACATGAAATTTCCAACTCTTAGAAAAATTTCTAAGTTTAGAAATTTTGACTTTTCAAAATGAAATCTTGACTTTTTGATTTCTTGATGAATAAGTTTCATATTTTGCCATGTTTTGATGAATTATGATCTTTGGCACTTGAATTTGACTAAAAAGTCAAAGTTTGACTTTTTAGTATACAATTGACTTTTGATCAGTTGACTGAAAAATTCATCTGTCAATCCAATGGACTTGCAATGTTTTGAACCATGTCATTAGGTCAAAAGTATGCAATTGAACTCTTGAGATCATTCCTTAAACCAATTGATCATTTGTTAGGTCAAAAATCAGCAATTGCCCTTTTCTAGTCAAAACCCTAATTTTGACCATTTTGCCCTTTTGGAGATTAGATCAAATTTCTTGGGGAGTTGTGGTCCAAACTTGATTAAATGATTCATATGAGTTTAAAATGTTGATGTGGATCCAAAATTATGAAGTTTGACTGTAAATTGGCCATGGTTGACTTTTTCCCCAATACAGTTGATTTTTAGGTCAACTGCTCAATTGACTGAGCAAAACTGTGATCCAAGGCTTGAAACTTGACATGAGTAATCTTGGGGGTCCATAATGATCCATGAAATTCATACGGGACATTGGAAGTTCAAAAATCCTTGTGCAAACTCAAACTCTAATTTTGGTCATCAATGCTTAAGGAGGTGTCTTGAGCTGATCAAACCCTAGTGCAGTCTTGAGCCCAAGGAGATCTTTTGAGAAAATTCTTGATAAGTGAGAGGGAAGATTTTTGGGTACAACATATGCCCATGTTCAATCTTATTAAGCCTGAGGAGTTAGATTGGCAAGTTTTTCCATTCGTGACTCGAAGGTGGAAGATGATTGGACACTAGAGTGCCCAGAAATTTGCACTAAATGATGTAATGGTCGATGGTAGGGGGAATGGGCTTAAAGATGCCATTTGGAGAGATGATGGAAAGTTGTTGGAGATGGGCTTGTAGATGCCATCCAGAAATGATTGTTGAACCGTAAGCTGAAACTGAATGAGTATCAGAATGGGTCCAAGTCTGGAGCGTATCTGAACTGTATCTGAAAGAACCTATGAATGAGTATCAGAATGAAGTTCATGTCTAGAGCGTATCTGAACTATATCTGAAAGAAACTCTGAATGAGTATCAGAATAGCGTCCATGTCTGGAGCGTATCTGAACTGTATCTGAAAGTTGAATCTGAAATGAGTATCAGAATGACACCGTGTCTGGAGCGTATCTGAACTGTATCTGAAAGTTGAATCTGAATGAGTATCAGAATGGCATCCGCGTCTGGAGCGTATCTGAAAACTTTGAACATTGTTAATGGTAGATGTTAACCTTATCCTGAAAAAGGTAAAATGTTAGCTAATATGCAATGTTATGTTGTATGAAATGCATGGTATAATGCATTCATGTTATCAATGTTTATAATATATGGATGCGATGTATGCGCATGCGAGCTAATCTGCTATACTACTATTGTATTGGGGAAAATAAATCCATGACCACTGCTGAGGATATAGAGTGTAAGTCTTCATGTTGTGAAGTTGAAGTGTTGATGAATTTCCGCTTAGAGAAATAAACTCTGTTGTAAGGGAAATGTCGTGTACTGTTTGTAAAAATCCTGTTGAGGAATCCGGAGAAATTGAGCGACTTCTACTGGGGAATGATAACTGGAAGCTTTGTTTCGCTGGGGATTAAACTGCACACTGTGGGGATTTATGGAAATAGCATAGAGAGATTTCCCTACCTCTTAAAGCCATCAGTGATTGTCTTTCTATTTTGTTTATTTGTAAACAATAATTATGTTCAAATGCATATGTTCAAAAATAAATCATTGGACGTTTTTGTAAACAAAACACAAGAGTAAAGAAAAAACAGGTACTTTTTCACTTTCAAAGGGATATCTTTGTATTGACTTTGAGTACGTATTTTTGTACAAAGAGACAAACATTCCAGTAAGAGAATGCGGTCGTAAAAGATGAAAATTTTGATACAAAGAAAAGATAGCCATGTGCTATAATCCCATGGGGTTCCCATTCTGCTATAACCTTCATGTCTCTGAGCATCTTGTCTATTTGTTGCCTTGTCCGAAGCTGATTGAATTGATCAGAACCGTCGAGTTTGTAGGTTGTCCGTAAGGTGATCCAATGGGACATAGTCACACTCTTTAATTCCCTAACTTTTGCCTGGATCGCCCTTTCAAGTTTTCAGTCCACCGGGATACTCTTTTTTGCCCAAGCCTCCCTTTCGGGTTTTCAGCTTGCCGGGTGTACAGATTTTTTGTTTTATCCCTAATTTTTGTTTTATCCCTAATTTTTTCAGCTTGCCTAGGTGTGTCAACCTAGTGGGTCTCTTATGCGTAGTATCTTTTGACTATGTCTGCATTCGCAGGGTGCGAAAGCTCGTTGCCATCCATGGTGGTCAAGATCATTGCTCCACCAGAGAATATTCTTTTTATTACAAATGGTCCTTCGTATGTAGGAGTCTATTTTCCCATGGGATCACCTTGCGGTGGTATGATACGTTTGATCACCAGATCCCCAACTTGATACACTTGGCGTCTGAACTTTTTGTTGAAAGCCTTGATCATCCGTTTTTGATACATTTGACCATGGCAAACAGCAATAAGCCTTTTCTCATCAATTAAGTTCAGTTGATCAAGTCGAGTCTAGATCCAATCTTCTTCATTCAACCCTGCATCCTTCATAATTCTTAGAGAGGGGATCTGGACCTCAATAGGTAAGACAACTTCCATGCCGTATACCAGAGAGTAGGGTGTTGCCCCGGTTGATGTGCGAGCTGTGGTACAATACCCGTGGAGAGAGAATGGTAGCATCTCATGCCAGTCTTTGTATGTGACTGTCATTTTCTGTATGATCTTTTTAATGTTCTTATTTGCGGCTTTGACAACACCATTCATCTTCGGTCGGTAAGGGGAAGAATTGTGATGATGTATCTTGAATTGCTCGCACAGGGCGGTGAGCATAGTATTATTTAGATTCGTACCATTGTCTGTAATGATCCTCTCTGGGATACCGTAACGACATATGAGATTTTGCTTGATGAACCGGGCGACAACATTCTTGGTAATTGAAGCAAAAGAAGTTGCCTCCACCCACTTTGTAAAATAGTCAATGGCCACTAAGATGAAGCGGTGTCCATTGGAGGCTGTTGGCTTGATTTCCCCAATCATATCAATCCCCCATATAGCAAAGGGCCAAGGAGCCGTCAAGACATTCAGAGGAACCAGAGGTACGTGCACCTTGTCATCATAAATCTGACACTTGTGGCAGGTTCGAGAGTGTTGATAGCAATCTGCTTCCATGGTAGACCAGTAATAGCCTTCCCGTAGGATTTTCTTTGCCATCGTATGCCCACTGGAATGGGTGCCAAAAGTGCCTTCATGTAATTCAGCCATGATCCTTTCAACTTCAACCTTGTCTACGCACCAAAGTAACAGAGTCATGGTTACGTTTGTAAAGAATGCCATTATTAAGGAAGAATTTAGCAGAGAAACTCCTTAAGCACTTCTTATCGTTTATTGAAGCTCCTTCTGGGTATTCTTGGGTTTCGAGACACCTCTTGACTTCGTGAAACCAAGGCTGGTCTACTACATCTTCAGTATTAATCTCGTGACAGTGAGTTGGTTCATCCCTTCGTTCAATGGTGATTTGGAGAGCCTCGTTATCCCATTTAAGTTTAAACATAGATGACATTGTGGCTAGTGCATCTGCTAGCTGATTTTCTTCTCGCGGGAAATGCTCGAAGGTAATCTTCTCAAAATGTGGGAGCAATGTCAACACATGTTCTTTGTAGGGGATAAGGTTAGGGTGTTTTGTGTCCCATTCCCCTCCGATCTGGATGATAACCAAAGCTGAATTTCCAAATACATTCAAGGATTTGATCCCCCAAATCTATGGCAGCTTTGAGATCGAAAATGCACGCTTCGCATTCCGCCATGTTATTTGTACAACTGAAGCAGAGTCTTACCATAAAGGGAGTATGACACCCTTAAGGAGATATGAGTACGATACCAATACCATTGTCGAGTACCTTAGATGCCCCATCAAAAACCAGGGTCCATCAGGATCCTTGTTTAGGTCCGTCATATGGCCTGAATTCTTCATAGTCGTTTACCATCATGACGTCTTCATCCAGAAATTCGAACTTCATGGACTGGTAGTCTTCCACAGTTTGGTGAGCAAGGTGATCAGCTAGTACACTGCCCGTTATTGCTTTCTGGGTAGTATACTGTATGTCATATTCCGTCAGGATCATCTGTCATCTCGCTATTCTCCCAGAGAGAGTAGGTTTCTCGAAGATGTATTTTATTGGATCAATTTTAGATATCAATAAGGTAGTATGGGTCAGCATATACTGTCTTAGCCGGTGAGCAGACCATGCTAGAGTGCAACAAGTTTTCTCGAGCAGTGAATATCTGGTTTTACAGTCGGTAAACTTTTTGCTCAGGTAATAAATAGCGTGCTCTTTTCGGCCAGACTCGTCATGCTTCCCCAGCACACACACCATAGAGTTTTCCAAAATGGTCAGATACATGATCAATGGTCTTCCCTCGACTGGTGACATCAAAACAGGAGGCTCTTGCAGGTACTCTTTGATCTTGTCGAAAGCAGTTTGGCACTAGTCATTCCATTTGACTACTTTATCTTTCTTCAGTAATTTGAAGATTGGCTCACAAGTAGCTATCAGGTGAGAAATGAATCTGGCAATGTAGTTTAAACGTCCCAAGAATCCTCTGACTTCCTTCTCAGTATGAGGAGCAGACATCTCTTGTATCACTTTCACCTTGGCGGGATCCACTTCGATACCTTTATTACTAACGACAAAGCCTAGTTGTTTACTAGACCTCACTCCAAATGTGCATTTATTTGGGTTCAACCTTAGCTTGTATTTCTTTAGTCTCTCAAACAGTTTCTATAAATGATCAAGATGCTCTTCTTTTGTTTGAGATCTAGCTATCATGTCGTCTACATAGACCTCTATTTCGTGATGTATCATGTCATGAAATAGAGCTACCATGGCACGCTGATAGGTTGCCCCAGCATTCTTCAGCCCGAATGGCATAACCTTGTAGCATAATGTGCCCCACTAGGTGACAAAGGTTATTTTCTCCATGTCCTCAGGCGCCATTTTAATTTGGTTGTAACCTGAGAAACCGCCCATGAAGGAAAACACTTTGTGTTGTGCCGTATTGTCAACTAGCATGTCAATGTGGGGAAGTGGGAAATCATCCTTAGGGCTTGCCCTATTCAAATCTCTGTAGTCCACATACATTCGTACCTTGCCGTACTTTTTAGGAACGGGAACAACATTGGAAACCCATTGCGGATAGGAGGTGACGGCCAAGAATCCAGCATTGAATTGTTTCATGACTTAAGCTTTAATCTTCTCTGACATGTCTGGTCGCATTCGTCGGACCTTTTGTTTTACTGGTGGACAGTCCTCTTTTGTAGGTAGATGATATACCACAATATTTGCATCAAGTCTTAGCATGTCTTTATACGACCAGGCAAATACCTCAACATACTCGTGTAGCAATTGAATCAGACGTTTCTTGACACTGGATTCCAGATTGGCACCCACCTTGACCTCTCTTTTGTCTTCTTTAGTACCTAAGTTGATTGTGTCCACTGGTTCTTCGTGGGGCTGAATGGTTCTCTCTTCTTGTTGTAGTAATCTGGGAAGTTCCCCTGGTACTTCACAATCTTCCTCACTTTCGTCTTCGACTTGGTAGATTAGATTTTCAGATTCACAAAAGGCCATAGCAGAACTGTTACCCATGGGATCCCGAATGGATGTAGACCTGCATTGTGAGTGTGAGTGTGTGTAAGAGTATAGCTATCTTTGAAAGAAATGAAAATGTAAAAAGAAACACAATGAGCACAAAGTTTGTATGCAAAAACGTCCATGATTCATTGATGTTATATGGAAATGAGATAATAACCCTTACAAAAAGACCATTGTGCCTCGGGTAAGACACAAGGTTTTAAGAGTCTGAATTGTTTTAATATTACAGATCCAACAAAATGTAAAAACATATTACTGTGGGATAAAAGTGTTCGGGACAAAATCTCTAGCCTCCCAGTTGCTGAGCCCTCCACTGATAGTCAGGAAAATCAATCTTCCAGGTTGTAGCTGTCTTCATCATCTTCCACCGCATTGACTTCGTGGTTGCTGATCTTCAAGGGCGATCCTTCGGCACGAGCGAGGCGTACAGCCTTCTGGGCACCTGAAGTGAAACCCAAACCAAACTTATCAGATTTGTATGGGATATCTGGGAGTTGACCCCAAATAGTGCACCCACCTTCTTCTATCACTGCCTTGGCATTCTTTAAAGATGACATCCTGAATGGAGGTCTTGTGATCTTGTGAACTTGAGACGCAGTCTTGGTCGCTACTACATCTTACTGGACTTCTTCAAAATGTTGGAATGGTGTTTCAATAAATTCACCATCTAATTCCACATATCTGAAGGAATTAAGATGGCTGATCATATACTCTTCTTCTCCATTAACGGTGATGATTTTCCCTTGAATTGGATATTTCAGCATTTGGTGCAACGTAGAAGTTACAGCGCTGGCATTGTGAATCCATGGTCGGCCTAGCAAGCAGGAGTATGAAGGGCGAATATCCATTACATAAAAAGTTGAATTAAATGTTTGGGTTCCAACCTTTATGGGGATGTCCACTTCCCCATGCACCATCCTTTTTGAGCCGTCAAAGACCCTCACTACTATGTTGCTCGGTTTCAATATCAATCCCTCACAGTCAAGCCTATCAAGAGCCTTTTTAGGCAACACATTCAGAGACGAACCGGTGTCAACCAAGACATGAGCCAGAGTCGTGCCCCTACATTCCACTGAGACACATAATGCCTCATTATGCTTCCTCCCTCTTGGCATTAAATCAACATCTGAAAAACCTAAACAATTATCTACAGTCAAGATGGCTACGCAGTATTGGAACTGATTGACAAATGTTTCTTGGGGTACATGGGCAGTTTTCAAGAATTTTACCAAGGCTTTTGCATGAGCCTCGGAACATAGTAATAAAGCCAGCATGGAAATTTTTGATGGAGTTTTCACCAGTTGCTCAACTACATTGTAGTCGCTTCTTTTTATGATCTTTAGAATTTCCTCCATCTCTTTCCGAGAGGTCTCAGGGATAGCCAATGATTGTGACTTCGTCCGGACAGGCTCAATCAGAATACTTTTACCTCGAGTCTTAGTTGACTCAGCAACAGGAATGTCAGTAGGAGTGATAACAGGGGTTGTATCAGCTTTGTCAGTTGGAGTATTAGTAGAGATGATTGTAGGACTGGGAACAGCCTTTGGAGGAGTAATAACAACAAGAATGATTACGGGTCCAGAAACAAACTTTGGGGGAGCAATTTCTGGAGAGAATATCCTTCCGCTTCGGGTAATCTTGCAAGTCCGTGCAATATTACTGATATTGGAGTCAACCTTCTCAGAAATTGAATCTTCGGCAGCTGGCCAATCTTTCTTGATACCGTGGTAGTAGACATCCCCTCTATAATTCCATGGTACGGTTTTGTCTGACGAATACGGGATTGGTCCAGGCATTGTAATTATCAAAGGAGCTACTTTTGGAACTGATGTAATTCTAACGGGTCTTTTGGTGGAGACCCTGGAAGATTTGTCGGAAATGGTTACAATGGAAACATCATTATAAGAAATAGTTGGAATAGAAGTCTTCTCGAACAAAATTTATTTGTTATCTATTAGGCATTGAACACCTGCTTTCAACAAAGGACAACTGGTTGGTGAGGACAAACAGAAATGACAGCTTTCATCACAGCCTGGGAAAACACTAACATCTAACAAGTTCTTTTTGATAGTTAGAAGTGGGGTCACAAGTTCATCAACTGAAGTAACAAACATATCCTCTTCAATGGCGTTGGCATTATGGTCGTGCTTGGGCATATGGGCAAAAATGACATTGGGCTTTTCTAGCGCATTGAATTCAATCTCTTTGGCTTCAAGGAGGTCTTGTAATTTGTTCTTTAGAGCCCAACAATTATTAGTGTCATGGCCGGGACTCTCAGAATGGTATGCACAATGGGCATTAGGATGATAATGAGGAGAGGTTGTGTTAGGGTTCTTTGGAGCTTCTTTCAAAGTCACTAGGTTGGATCTTAACAAATGTGGCAATACTTGAGATAGTGTCATATTAATTCGGGTGAATTGTCTGACTGGTCTTTCCATTATTGGTTGGTTATTTCTTTGTTGATCAGGCGTAGGTTTAGGAATCATAATAGCCCCCACCATTGGATGGTGTTCGACCCTATCCTGATTTCTCTGAGGATATACATCAACAACTTCTTTCTTTCCGATGAATGGTTTCCTTACAGCAGCAGAGGAGGAATCTTTTTGAATCTTTCCATTCTTTATCCCGACTTGCACCCTTTCTCCAGTTAATATCAATTCAGTAAAACCTGTCGATGAACTCCCAATTAAGTGATTGAAGAAGGGACCAGACAAGGTGCCTAAAAACATGTCTACCAACTCTCTTTCAGATAGGGGAGGATGGACTCTTCCTGCTAAGTCCCTCCACTTTTGCGCATAGTCCTTAAAGCCTTCACTTGAAACCATGGCCATACTCTGGAGTTGAGTACGGGTGGGTGTAAGATCAGCATTGTATTGGTATTGTTTGTAAAAGGCAGCAGCCAGATCTTCCCAGTTATGAACATTAGCTCTTTCTGACTGATAAAACCAATCAATTTGAGTTCCAGACAAACTGTCTTGGTAGAAATGTACCC
The DNA here is from genome assembly GCA_948472305.1 of Vicia faba. Classification (NCBI taxonomy): domain Eukaryota; kingdom Viridiplantae; phylum Streptophyta; class Magnoliopsida; order Fabales; family Fabaceae; genus Vicia; species Vicia faba. The sequence continues at coordinate 1,632,540,289 of OX451736.1, forward strand.
ATAAATCCTTGTCAGCGGTATGGGGCTGGATTTTCTTCACATAGGACCGGAGATGCATTTTGGGGCATGAAACTCCATCATATTTGGCGAACACAGGTGCTTTGAATTTTGGAGGAATGACAATCCCCGATACTAACCCCAACTCCTCAAAGTCCAAGCCAGGAACTTTTTGGATTTCCATTGTGCTCAACCACTCTTCTAGATGCTTATACTTCTCTTCGGATGGAGGATATTGTTCTTCAGAATAATCTTCGTCTTCCTCCTCCTCTTCTGACTCTGAATGGACAACTGTTTCTTTGTCTTTCCCATCTTGATTGTCTTTCTCACTAGATGTCGTTGCAAATTCTAAGGCCCTTCTTGTTTTCCCTTGGAATCTTCTTCCCATGTTTAGAACTTCGATTATTTTCTTTGTCTTCTTTTTCTTCTCCTCAACCAGCAAGGTCTTCAACTCTTCTTGTCCTTTGGCTAGATTTAAGAACAACTGTTAAAAATGTGCATTCTAAGCTTTGAGGTCCTTCACCGTTTGCTCGAGATCCATCTTACTGAAATAAACAGTAGAGAGATGAGGAGACTTGTTGCAAGAAACCTGCTTATGTTATGATGAATGGTAAATGCGTATGCAATGATTTCAAGGATCTTAAAGATTCAAATTCGTTTTAGACAAAAAAGAAACACACGTTATATTAATAAATTAAAGCTTTGAGTACATCAATGCCTTCTTGGGAAAATAATACAAAAACTCTAAGATAAAAAGGTAGTACGCATCCTCTTCGGTGCAATGTAGGCATTTAGGTTCCGCTCCTCATGAAGTAGCCTAGTGAGTTCTAAAACCTTCTTCTCGCTTGCGTAGAATTGGGCTTTGAAGGTATCTCTCTCTCCCCTGAGTTGTATCCAATCTCTTTGTAGGTCTTCCAGAGAGATGGGCATGTCAGGATGTAGGATAGTGTAGGGAACATCCCCTTCCATGACAGGCTCAATGGTTACTGGGAGAATGGAGGGGTAAGGCATCATAAGAATTTGAGCGCGAGTTCGTACCCATTTGAGGTAAGGCTCAAGAGATATGGAATTCTTATGCCCCGATGTCTTGCTATCTACCTTGTTCAACATCCTCCAAGCTCGGATAAATCTCCGGCGAAGACCCTGAGCGTCGTTCTCGTAGTCAAATACCAAACCTTGAATCAGCATCTCGTGCGGGCCATCCCTTTGGGCGTAACCAAATTGTCTTAAGGCTAAGCAAGGGTTGTAGGTGATACCTCCCATAATGCCAAGTAAAGGGACATTAGGAAATTCTCCATAACAATCGACAATAGTAACATTCTCTATGGATCGGGAACACCAATAGATGTCTGAATGTTTGAGCGTCATAAACCTTTGTGACCACCTTGAACCTTGCTCGTTCTTTAATACAGATTGGGGAAGATGAGAAATAAACCATCTTTCCAAGAGAGGAGTGCAACACATAAGGACACCTCTTTTCCTCATTGTGCGAGTGTGAAAAGAATGTAGGATGTCCCCTAGCAATGTAGGTACCGGGTTGCGGGATATGAAGATTTTGACGGCGTTCACATCTATGAGTTGGTCAGGATTTGGGAACAAAACCATCCCATAGATGAGGAGAGCCACAATTTCCTCAAAGGCTTGTAGGTATAAAGAATTCCAACATTTTTGGGCTTTCTCGAACAAGAACTTTTTTAGGAAACCCTTGACACCACTCCTTGTTTCCCAATGAGTTATGACATCAGATGAGTGCAAGTGTAGAGCTTGAGAAATCTCTTATGGCTTTGGGTCTCTTTCCGTACCGTTGAAAGGTAGTTGATTGAGAATGGGAATTCTCAAGAGTCAGGAGAATTCTTCCAAAGTAGGCACAAGTTGATAGTCGGGAAATTTGAAGCAATGGTGTAAGGGATCAAAGAACTGAAAGAGCACCTTCATCATGTCCTCATCTGTGTTGGAAGTGACCAAGTTGAGTAGGCGACCATGTCTCTCGGTGAATGGAGAGTTCTCTAGAATCCTTGAAGCTAGTTCCTTATGTTGTGGAGGGATCCTTACAAGATTGACTTGAATAGTTTTCCTGCGAAGAGAATCCATATCCTACAAAACAAGAACAAAGATGAACCCCAAAATCCTTGAAATGGTTAGTGAATATGTATGATGTTATGATGTTCATGATGTTATGTACTGGTATGTATATACGAACAAAGCAAACAAGTCCTTAGGTTTAGGCTTGCATTGAGTCTCATAGGTAAGTACCCTTTTGAGTTTAGTTGGCTCAACCTGTCCTAGTAATAGTAATCGGGTTCTAAGGAGCTCAATATCACTGGTTTGTTTCCTTGGTCATTGTTTTAGCACAAGCCTCTTTAATGGTGTTCGAAATATCCCAAGAAACCAAACCTCAATAAGTGTAGTATCGAGTATCTACCAACTTCGGACTGTACCAAAGTTGGTCATCTCACTACATCCTAAAGGCCAAGTTGGTCAAGTAAAGGTTCTAAAAGTTCATTAGTGCTTCATGACATCACTCAGCGGCCCCACATTATCTTTGATTAACTCAAAGGCTACTGATACCCACAAATAGGTCGCACTAACGTAGCTATTGCTTAGACCATGTCGGTATACCCCGCACAGTCTCCACAATGTATTGCTACTTACCTATAAGGTATCCCAAATCCGGGTAGAGGATTCAAACCCAAACAAAGAACCATAATGTAAAGCAAAAAAGTCAAACAATGAAAGCAAGTAAATGTAATCTAACCCTAAGGTAATCCCACTTTTAGAAAAGTCCCCAGTAGAGTCGCCAGTTCTGTGATACGGTGGGAGAACTGACTTGGGTGTTTTGTGTTTGATCATAAATGTTGCGGTTAGCAAGAGTCGCCACCGACTTTTCTTTTATCCAAAAAGAAATGTGAAAAAGCACTGGAAAGACCTTTGAGATTATTTCTTGAGTTCGGGGGGTAGATTATGAAAAGGGAAGGTATTAGCACCCTTTTCATCCATGATTTTTTCTTGGGCTCTTAGTTACTTGCTAGATCACTTGCTTTTTTGTTTTAAATTGTGCTTGGTGTGGTTTTTGAAAGTATTTTGTAAAGAGGCCATTGTTTAGGCAATCTTTGTAATGATTATTGTTTGTAAGAATGTATACAAAGATGTTTGATCTTCTGAAAATGTTTTCAAGTTTGCAAGATGTTTGAAAGTGTAGGTGTTTGTTTTGAAAATAGAAAGGATGTTTGTTTGAAATTGAGCAAGTAATTAGGAGTATTCTACCTACTGATAAGTCTTTCTTGTTCATTTTCCTTTTCCTTTGACATTGTTATCTTACCATTGATTTGGTAAGTAACCCTATCTTTGGATGTAAACGGGATGGGCGTGGTTCATCGTATAACCATGATTAAAAATGTTGCAAGGTATCTTAGCGTTCTTTTTTAGGGACTAAGATCATTTGAAAGGCAACTTAGATAGCGTCATTGAGGGACTATGATCTCGCATTTTCTTGTTCTTGCTAAGATACCTTACATGTGTAATATGGCTATTTTGTATAAGGAAACCAAGTGGAATAACCCTAGGGGTGCTAGTGTGCAAGTGTATTATTTTCATGCTTGTTTTTGTCTTGAATTAGGGTTTTCTAAGTATTGGTTTTAGTCTTTCCATACAAACCCTAATTACTAGCATTTGTATATAAAAACGATAAATTGTGGAATTTAAAGTTACTACGCTATTACAACATTTGTGGGAGGGGTGTACAAATTGAATGGGGATTGCTAGATTGTAAACCTAGTTAGTCTATTACAACCATATTGAATTGGTATCAATGTACAAGAAATTAAATGAATATAAGGTACAAAAATGAATTAATATACAAAAATGCAAAATGTGAAGTAAAGGGATATTTGTTTGATTTTTTAGAAAAAAGGGATTTTGTCTTAATGTAATTAATTAAAGAAAATAATTAATTAAACTTAAAAGTAAACCCTAATTCACTAATAAAATAAATTGATAAACACCTAATTCATTAATTGATTAAAGAAAGTAAGTTTAGAAAAAGTATTTTTTGGTATTTTTGTCTTGAAAATATTTATAGCATTATGAAATATTTTTAGCCCTTTTTTATGTTAAAATAATATATTTAAATAGGTGTAAAAGAAAGTAAATAAATACCTAGTTTTAATTTAATTTAAAAGATTAGTTAGTAAAAATAAATAAAGTATAGTTAAATAAAATATTTTTTGTGAGAAAAATAAAATAAACTAAGCCAAAAATATAAATCTATCATTTTTGTATTTTTATGATTTTTTCAGTATTTAGAAAATATATTAAGAAAATAAAAATGAAATAAAAAAGAAAATAAATAAACTTGGGCCAGGGTGCCAATAGCCTGCAGGGGGGTTAGTAAGCAAAAATAAAAAAAAAACAATACAAGCCCAACAAGGGCCAAGCGCCTGCCAAAAGTCAGAATGATGCAAAAAAATATGAAATACACAAAAGGGTACCACTGAGGCTCGAATCCAGGTCCCAAAGGTTACATGAGTGCGCTTCTACCACTGAGGTGGCTATACGTCCGTTAACATAAGCAAAACAATAAATATATGAGGCAAAACGCGCCCTGATGACTTCACCTTCAACCTCCAGCCAGACCAACTGTAACTTGCTCATTTCTCATCAAAAAAGAAAACTGTAAACATGAAACTTATAGCAAATTTCCTCACGGTTTCATAAATGTAAGGCATTAAAACTATAGATTAAAGATAAGCATGAATTTTAATGGCCCTAATATGAACCCTAAAAATCTCAGAAATTTCAGTTTTAAAATTCTCTAAGCTCAAGAAAAATCAATGGAAACTATGGACATGGTTAGCTTTAGGGCAATGACATCTACATGTTTTATTCACAAATAAATCATTGATGATGCCTGTATGAAGAGTTCCAAAGTTAGAAAACTAACCTCAAAACTGGAAATCATGTTTTGAGTTTGAGCTTGTTTCAAGTGATGGTGATGATCAGGTTAGCTTTCTTGAGGTCCCAGGAAGCTAATGCAATGATTAGCTTGAGCAATGGAAGGCTAAAACGGTCTGGAGAAGTCAGTGTGCAGAGCTCTATTTTTGAAAATGGAGGATGGTGTTACAGTTCTCTAACAGGGTGTGGGATCACTTATATATTGTGTTTAGAAACTTTAGAAACCAAAAGGCCAAGAAACGCACAAGTAGATTATGAGTTTCAAGTTTTTGGTCAGTATGTGTGAAAATGGAATTATGAGACGTATTTCTGAGTTCTAGGTCTTTTCAGGGCATGAGCATTCATGTATTTGGTGCAAATAGTTTGTGTATCTATAAGCAAAAAGATTGGAGTGCATTGGCAAGTCAGAAGTACAAGTTCTTATCTTTTGGCTAGGTTACTTGATTTTGAAGAAAAGAGGGAAACGAGTTTCAAGAGGAGGTACAAGCATGGGATGGGTGATTGTAAGTGTCTAAACCATTTCTCATGAGTTATAGGACTTGTTTGATCAGAAGAGAACAAGTGCAAGGCTTAAGAACAAGTTTTGTAGAAAAAGTCACTTTATCAAAATGGCAATGTAACCTTTCTTCCAAAAATGGATATAAAGCATGTCCATGCATTAAATGCTTGAAGTGAGACCTCTAACATATGTGTAAACCATTAATTATGGAGTGCCTAACAAGTTTGAGGCCTGCAAAGTAGAGTTAATGCAGCACAACTTTGAATTTGAATTTTGTTCATCACTAAAATGACTTGTAATTAAAGTGATGAAACCCTAACTTCATCTCTTTGATTCTCCCTACTCAAGATTGATCATAAGGAGTTATTGGACATTTTGGAAAGCTTGCAATGTACTCTAAAACCCATCTTTGAATTGCTTTTGAAGATTCCCCTTGGAACTATATGAAAAATTTCCATGAAGTTGGGTCAAAATCCTGACCAAATTAGGGCAAAATTTCACTAAGTGTTTAGTTTCATGACCATATATTCATAAAATTATAACTTGAGATCCAAGAATTTTTGGAAGGATTTGTGTAAAGAAAAGTTGTAGATTTCATGGAGATCTACAACTTTCATGTTGGAAGTTTCTCTCAAATCATCTTGCATCATGGTGAAAATTATGCTCAAAGTTATGAAAAAAACATGAAATTTTCAACACTTAGAAATATTTCTAAGTTTAGAAATTTTGACTTTTCAAAATGAAATCTTGACTTTTTTATTTCTTGATGAATAAGTTTCATATTTTGCCAAGTTTTGATGAATTATGATCTTTGGCACTTGAATTTGACCAAAAAGTCAAAGTTTGACTTTTCAGTATACAATTGACTTTTGATCAGTTGACTGAAAAATTCATCTGTCAATCCAATTGACTTGCAATGTTTTGAACCATGTCATTAGTTCAAAATATTGCGACTGAACTCTTGAGATCATGCCTTAAACCAAATGATCTTTTTTTAGGTCAAAAATCAGCAATTGCCCTTTCCCAATCAAAACCCTAATTTTGACCATTTTGCCCTTTTGGAGATTTGGTCAAATTTCTTGGGGAGTTGTGGTCCAAACTTGATCAAATGATTCATATGAGTTTAAACTGTTGATGTGGATCCAAAATTATGAAGTTTGATTGTAAATTGGCCATGGTTGACTTTTTCCCCAATACAGCTGATTTTTAGGTCAACTGCTCAATTGACTGAGCAAAAATGTGATCCAAGGCTTAAAACTTGACATGAGCAATCTTGGGGGTCCATAATGATCCATGAAAGTCATATGGGACATTGGAAGTTCAAAAATCCTTGTGCAAACTCAAACCCTAATTTTGGTCATCAGTGCTTAAGGAGGTGTCTTGAGCTGATCAAACCCTAGTGCAGTCTTGAGCCCAAGGAGATCTTCTGATAAAATTCTTGATAAGTGAGAGGGAAAATTTTGGGGTACAACAATACCCAACAACCCATTACAACATAACCTCCTGCTTCTATCTCTGACGCATACCCTTCCATCAACCTTCAATTTCTGCCATCACTCTCAGCATCCGGTCATCCCGACCATCTCCAACATTTGCTACCAGCTTCTCATAACAACCCTTAATCTTTGAACTAATATTACCAGCCATCTCCGGCCATTTTCATCATCACCGAATCACAACAAAACCCCTATAACATCCGTTAACCCATATGTTTTCCCCTGCTACCATCTACTCCCCCACCGTAAAACATGAACTCCAAACCTTCAGCATCTCCTCACGGAATCATCCTCACCTACATCACAATTTCCACAGATACAACATTCTCTTCACCTAATCACTATCTCCCTCCTCCCAGCCGCTGTTCTCCATCAATTGGTTCACACAACCATCACTAAATCACCTTCAACAACTGACTGCCTTATCCCTTCAAACTTTCGTTACCCAAACTTTAACGTACTCCCTCTGTGTTTATTATTTTAATTTTTGAGGTAATTATTTGCAACAACAAAGCTGGTGGCACAGTGGTTGGATTTTTGATGAATGAGGGAAGGTTCCCAAGTTCAAATCCTTGGAGATGAAATTTTTTGAGATTTTTTCATATGAATTTCAAAGAATATGACACAGTTAGCAATTTTAGCCCAGTCAGCAAACAGATCATGGTCACGTCTGCATTTCAAATGGAATCTTAGGCTAAAAGGTTTTTGGTTATGGAATCTATGTTTGTTAAGGGGCGAAAAGATTTATTTTTAAAAGGGGAGTAAATCAAATCTCGATACTATTGCAGGGGGTAGAAGGAATTTAACCCTACTTTAAATGAATGATGAATTAGATCAATTAATTGAAAGGCATGTGTTAAGGAACTAAAAGGTATGGGGTTCAAGTCTTGTGTATGACATTTTTATTATAAATATTTTAAAAATGTTTAAGCATGCATTACGATGCAATTTTCTTTCAATCCATTGAATGGTCCTTGAAAAGGCAGAGTAAAGTGTATTTGTTTCATACAATAGATTGTAATTTTGGTGCAATCGATTACACCAGAGATCATAAACACCTTTTCACCAAACCACTTTGTTGTACCCCAAAATTTGCCCTCCCTTTTTCACAAGAAATCACAACCCTAGAGTTTTCTCTGATTTTTTAAGATTGCCTCAGGAATCGATCAAACAGACTTTTCTTTAGCAGTCAATCCAGAATTAGGGTTTTCTCTCGCATTTCTCAGAAGAAATTGAATCCTCATAAATTCAGTTTCATGTTACATTGTTTTCACGCTTTTTTAAGCCTACTGAAAGATTGTTGTTTGTCCTTAAGTTTTGTTTGTTTGGGATAAGAGATAGGAGCTGAAACTGTCTAATCCAGATTATGTGAAATCAAGCTTCTCAAATAAGATTTTTTTTTATGAAGTCAAACCATGGCTAACGAAGAAGGCAAAGACTTTGGTCAAGCATCTAAGGATAATATCTTCAATCAAAGCTCTCAACATCTTTTGAAGGTACAATAATATTATCTACTTTGATCTTAAGATATAGATGCTCAAAAATGAAAAAAGAAATGTTTAAAAATCATTATCAAGCCTTTCAAAGATTAATTTTCATTTTTCATATGCATGCAATCGATTACATAGTTTGTGCAATCGATTGCACACTTAAAATTTTCAAAACAATTGATTCTGTCTTAGCATGCAATCGATTACATAGTTGGTGCAATCGATTGCACTCAGTTAAATATTGCTACTAACTTTGTATGCAATCGATTACATTGTTAATGCAATCGATTGCACTCTTAAAATTTTGAAAATATAGCTGTTGAAAACCTTGTCTTTCCAAGTTGTTGGATACAAGTGTAGTTACATTGAGAGGATTGTTCTCATAAGTAACTTAGTGAAAATCCAAGAGGATTGTTCTTGGTCCAAGAGGATTGTTCTTGGTTTGGTTGGTAGTTCTTATGTAAGTTTTCCATAATAAGGAAATCTCTTTCATGTTTAAAGGGGACTGGAGTACTCTCGGACTGTGAGGGGAACCAGGATATATTGTCCGTGTCTCTTTATTTTTCTGCATTTTTAAGCTTTCCTAAAATCTCTTATAACCAGAAAAATAAGAACCATCGTCACTAAAAACCAGAATTTTTAAAAGTACCTAATTCACCCCCCCCCCCTCTTAGGCGCACTTCGTACTTACAATTGGTATCAGAGCAGGTTATAGGTAACCTGCTCCTAAAAGATCCAGAATGGCTTCCGCAAATCATAATCCCGTTTTCAGAGATGGTGGTAGTAACAAAAAACCTCCTCTATTCTGTGGTGAATATTTTGACTTCTGGAAAATACGCATGAAGGTGCATCTAGAAGCACAAGGAGAAGAAATTTGGGATGCCGTCGAAAATGGTCCATTTATCCCGGTTACGGTAATCAATGGTGTTGGCTCTTCAAAGCCTAAAACTGCATGGGATGATGATGATAAAAAGAAAGTTCTCTATGACAAAAAGGCAATAAACCTTCTTCAAGGTGCACTTAGTATGGACGAATTCTTCTGTGTCTCGACATGCAAAATAGAAAAGGAAATATGGGATACCTTGGTACAAACTCATGAAGGAACGGCTGAAGTAAAAAGATCAAGGATAAATACCCTAAGTCAAGAATACGAACTATTTCGAATGCAGCCCGGAGAATCCATTTTTGACTTACAAAAGAGATTTGTGCACTTGACAAATCATCTAAGTGCTCTTGGTAAAACTTTGACAAATGATGAATTGAATCTGAAAGTACTTAGGTCCTTAACAAGGGAATGGCAACCAAAGGTAACCGCAATTTCAGAAAAGAAAAGTCTCTCCAACATGACATCCGCAACTCTATTTGGAAAACTTCAAGAATACGAAACGGAACTCGGAATACTCGAAAAGCATGAAAATCAAGAGAAGAAATCCAAGAATATTGCTTTGAAGATAGACTCCAAGGAAGTTGAAAAGGAAAACAATCCAGAAGAAGATGAAAACTTCATGCTTCTTGTTAAAAGGCTTGGTATGTTCTTCGGTAGAAATGACAAACCTTTTTCTCATTCAAAAGGAAAGAAACATTTTCAGAAAAAGGAAGGCTCCACATCAACACAAGAAATCCCATGTTATGAATGTGGTAAGCAAGGTCATATCAAGCCAGATTGTCCAAAACTCTCCAAGAAAGGTGGCTTCAAAAGAAAGAAGGGATTCAAGAACAAAAAGGCTTATGTAGCATGGGAGGACAATGAAATAAGTTCCTCATTCGGTTCCAATAGTGATGAAAGTGCAAATCTAGCATTGATGGCCTCACACCATTCCGATGATGAAGACAATGAGGTTAGTCATGAATTTTCTCTTTTTGATAGTCATGCACAAGGTGCTATAGATGAACTATTGAATGAATGCAAAATTCTGTATAAAACCATTTCATCACAAAAGAAACAAATTTCATCTCTAGAAGAAAAATATGTTTCAATGGAAAAAGATTTCAAAGAAGAAAAACAAAAATCAAGTGATGAACAAAAACAGAATTTTGTATGCAAAAATTGTGATTCACTCTCTTTCCAAATTGTCCAATTAAAAAGAGTCATTGAAAGATATGAAAAAGGGAAAATTGGATTGGAAGGTGTTCTTAGCCAACAAAGATACTCCAATGATAAAAGTGGACTTGGATATTCAAAGTTCTCAAAAGCAAGTTCTAACAAAACTATCTTTGTTAAGGAAAGTGATCAATCTTCCAAAGAGAAAGTGAACAAACCTAAAATAGTTCGTCACTATCCGAAAAAGAAAACATTTCCTAAGAAGAAATCTTATCCTTCTAGATATAGAAGTAAATTTGAACCTACTTGTTTTTATTGTGGTATTAAAGGCCATACACCTAATGCTCGCTATGTTAGAAACTTCAGTTTGGCAAGTGGGAATTATGTATGGGTAAAGAAAGACACTAATTATGAAGGACCCAGAGCAACTTGGGTACCTAACAAAACCTAATTTGTTTTGCAGGTATGCTTGAAGACCACATGCAATATTTGGTATCTTGATAGTGGTTGTTCAAAGCATATGACAGGAGACATAAACCAATTTTCACATCTAGCACTAAAGGCCAAGGGTTTTGTCACTTATGGAGACAATAATAAGGGAAGAATCCTAGGGAAAGGCAAATTTGGTGCTCCACCTTTCACATCCATTGAAGATGTTCTTTATGTTGAAGGACTAAAGCACAATCTTCTAAGTATTAGCCAACTTTGTGACAAAGGCTTCAAAATCAAGTTCACCAAGGATGAATGTTTGATAGAAGACGAAGTCACTCATGAGGTTATACTTAAAGGTAAAAGAATAAATAATATATTTATGATTTCCCTTGATGATCCATCTTTGAAGGTTAAATGTCTCATGGCGTACAACGATGATTCATGGCTTTGGCACAAAAGAATTGCTCATATTCATATGGAACACTTGAATAAATTAATCAAGCATGATCTTGTCATTGGATTGCCTAAGAGAAATTTCATCAAAGATAGACTATGCGATGCTTGTCAAAAAGGGAAACAAACTAGATCAACTTTCAAATCTAAGAACGTGGTGTCCACTACAAGGCCACTACAATTGTTACATATGGATCTATTTGGTCCATCGAGAACAAGGAGTTTCGGAGGTAATGTATATGCTTTGGTTATTGTTGACGATTTCTCTAGATATACTTGGACATTCTTTTTAGTGCAGAAAAGTGATGCATTCAAGGCGTTCAAGAAGTATGCTAAACAAATTCAGAATGAGAAGTCTTTAACAATTGCCTCAATAAGAAGTGACCATGGCGGAGAATTCCAAAATGCTCTATTTGAAGAATTCTGTGGAGAACATGGAATATCTCACAACTTCTCGGCACCAAGGACCCCACAACAAAATGGAGTGGTTGAAAGAAAGAATAGGTCTCTTGTGGAACTTTCTAGAACCATGCTTAGCGACTCAAATCTTCTAAAATACTTTTGGGTGGATGCGGTGAGCACGGCATGTTTTGTTAGCAATAGAGTTAACATTAGGCCAATCTTAAAGAAAACTCCATATGAACTTTTCAAAGGGAGAAAACCAAATATTGCTTTCTTTCATATCTTTGGGTGTAAATGCTTTGTCCTTAACAATGACAAAGATAATTTGGGTAAGTTTGATGAGAAATCCGATGAAGGTATATTCCTTGGTTACTCACTTTGTAGTAAAGCATATAGAATTTACAACAAAAGAACTTTGACTATTGAAGAATCTATGCATGTTTTGTTTGATGAAACTAACCCCTCCAAGGAGGATAATATTGTTTGTGATAATGATGATGAAATTTTAGAAGGTCCTCAAGAAAATTCTTCCAAGGATCAATCCATTCAACTAGAAAAATCACCTCAACAAGAATAGAATCTCAATGATATACCAAAAGAATGGAGAACTCATAGAGATCATCCTATTGATAAAGTAATTGGTGATATAAGTCAAGGCGTGTCTACAAGATTAAATCTCAAGGATGCTTGCCTAAACATGGTGTTTGTCTCTCAAATTGAACCCTCCAAAGTTGATGAAGCTTTAGGCGATGACCAATGGATCATAGCTATGCAAGAAGAATTGAATCAATTTGAAAGGAATCAAGTTTTGGAACTCGTTCCTAGGCCAAGCAACAAACACATTATAGGAACAAGATGGGTGTTTAAAAACAAACTTGACGAGAATAGAATAATTGTTCGCAACAAAGCAAGATTGGTAGCACAAGGCTATAATCAAGAAGAAGGAATAGACTTTGAAGAAACTTGTGCTCCAGTTGCAAGGTTAGAAGCTATTCGTCTCTTACTTGCCTATGCTTGTTCATTAAATTTTCAGCTTTTCCAAATGGACGTCAAAAGCGCATTCTTGAATGGATATATCATTGAAGAAGTATTCGTCAAGCAACCCCCGGGTTTCGAAGACTTCAAGAATCCATCTCATGTATTTAAATTAAGAAAAGCTCTCTAAGGACTGAAACAAGCACCAAGGGCATGGTACGACCGTTTAAGCAACTTCTTATGCAAAAAGGGTTTCGAAAAAGGCAAAGTTGACAAGACTCTATTTATCAAGAAAATCAAAGGCGACACTTTGCTAGCACAAGTCTACATTGATGACATCATCTTCGGTTATTCAAATCAATAAATGTGTGAAGAGTTCTCATCAATGATGCAAGGAGAATTTGAAATGTCCATGATGGGAAAAATGAACTATTTTCTTGGACTTCAAATCAAACAACTTAAAGATGGCATCTTCATTAACCAATCCAAATATTGCAAAGAACTCTTGAAAAGGTTTGACATGGATAGTTGCAAAGAAATGTCAACACCTATGGGTTCTGGTTCTTATGTTGATCCAGATGAATCAGGCGTTTCCATCGACATCACTAAATATCGAGGTATGATTGGCTCCTTATTATATTTGACGACAAGCCGTCCTGACATAATGTTCAGTGTTTGTCTCTGTGCCCGCTTTCAAGCTAACCCAAAGGAATCTCATCTCACGGCGGTAAAGAGGATCATGAAGTATCTCAAAGGGACAACAAATGTCGGATTATGGTATCCAAAAGGTAGTATCTGCAACTTAATTGGTTATTCTGATGCGGATTATACAGGATGTAAAACAGATAGAAAGAGCACAAGTGGAACTTGTCGCATTCTTGGTAATGCATTAGTATCTTGGGCCTGCAAGAAACAAGCATGTGTTGCTCTAAGCACGGCCGAAGCTGAATATATTGCAGCGGGTAGTAGCTGCGCTCAAACTTTGTGGCTAAAACAACAACTTCGTGACTACGGACTCGATCTAGGGTGCATTCCTCTAAGATGCGACAACACAAGTGCAATCAACATCACAAAGAATCCCGTCATGCATTCAAGGACTAAACATATAGACATTCGACATCATTTTCTCTGTGACCATGTTCTTTAAGGAGATGTCGAGGTAACCTTTGTAGATACTCATAATCAACTTGCCGATATCTTCACCAAACCTTTGGCAAAAGAACCATTCTATAAAATTCAGCGAGAGCTCGGCATTCTTGACGAACGCGACGTATAAGGTGCATTCTACCCTTGATATTTCTCTTATATATGCTTTTATATTTTCCATATATGTTTTTATGCTATGTGATACTTATATTTTCAAGAAAATTTTGGTTTTGGACAATTTTTGTTGGTGCAAATCGATTGCACAAAGAGTGTAATCGACTGCACAAAGAAATTTTTCAGTTCTGTCCATTCTGTTTCATGTGCAAATCGATTGCACCTTTACTGCAATCGATTGCATTATGTGATTTTTGCTTTAATTTTTGGTTATGTTTGTGTGCAAATCGATTGCACAAGGTAATGCAATCGATTGCACGCACTGAAAGTTGATTTTATGACAGAAAATTTATATTGGTTAGAATTTATCTCTCATCTTCCCAAGAAAAATACACCTCAATTCTAATAACTCATCTCATACCTACCAAAATCACAAAAGCTTTCTCTTTCCCAAAACCTTCTCTCTCTCACTAAACCCTAAAAACACAAAATCTAAAACACCATTTTCATGGCTTCAAGAACCAAGAGAACGACATCAGCTTTAGATAAAGGGAAAAAGAAGATTGACTCATCATCCAATCCACTGCTGTTAACTCTCACTGAGCAACAAGAAGTCATATTTGTCAAAGACTTCCAAAGGAAAATTGTTTCCAACCCTAAGTATGGTATTCTCTCCTCCTTCCCTGAAGAATGTTTTTCATTTCAAAACGATCTAGTTGCTTATGGTTTGGAACCATTGATTTCTTCGTATGGTCCATACTACCCGGATCTGGTAAGAATGTTTTTCAGTAATCTAACCCCCTACAAGGAAAATATTGTCACATATGTGTTGGGCACTCGTATCTCTCTAACTCCTCAGGTTGTTGATGAGATCTTGCATATTCCTTTCACCGGAAGCTTCCTATATGATCCTGAAGACGAGATATGGGATGGCTATACGAAAAAGGGATTCTTTTACAGCATTGGGCGGTTAAGTGAAGCTGAATTTCGCGCCAAACAGATATGTGGTCTTGGAGGAGTAATTCCTTCCAGAGATTCTTGGAGTGCAGGTAACCTCTATATAGACAATCGTTTATTTCATTATTTCTTGGTCTATATACTTTTCCCAAGGGCTGGAAACCATTGTACGGTTACCGACTTCGAAATGCATCTTATATATGCAAGGAAGAAAGGACTTAATGTCAACTGGGCAAGAATGATGATGATGCATATGCTAAGAGTGGATGAAAAATCAAAATTCCTTCCTTATGCTTATTTTGTCACCTTAATTATGGAGGATTTTGGTGTAGATTTTCGCGGTTTTGAAAAGGTGGATATGGACCCTATTTCAAGTAGAATTTCAATTAAGAATGTTGATTCAAGGATGGGCGCATACTTTAATCCGGAGACAAAGACCATCACCTATATTGGTGAAGATGATGTTGGCAATGAAGATAATGACCAAGAAGTTGAAGGCGGTGAAGCTATGCCTCCTCCTCCTACTGCTCCCTCTGGTCCAAGCAACCAATAACTCATGGACTACATGGCTCAACAGTTTGCTTATATGAACACCAACATCAACAGTCAATGGAGTGCAATAAATGACTCCACTACAACCCGGATAAATGATTTTCGCTCGGATGTGAACCAACAATTCTCATACCTTTATTCTCACCTGCATATCCCACCATATGACCCAAACAACCCAGCTGCACCTCCTCCTCATTACACAGAACCTCCACTGCAACAACAATTTCCTAACCAGGGCTCATGGCCTAACAACCATCCAGACATTCATCACCCCTAATGTTCTGGATGCTATTGTTTTTTCTGTTATGTTGTTATCTTTCAGTGTTTCATTCGTTCAACTTTTATGTGTAACTCTTAAACAATGTTAGTTAATGTTTTTTCTCTATAATTTTTTTTTTGTTTTTGTCAAAATATTACTCGATTATTATTTGCTTGACGCATCTTTCCCTTCTTTTTGATAATGTCAAAGGGGGAGAAAGATGTATGGTATTTTATGCTTGTATTTTCCTTGTCTTATCTTTTCAAGGTACTCTCCATTCAAGATGAAGAATTGCAAAGGATTTCAACCCTCTCCTACATAGGGGGAGTTTTGCTTCTCAGGGGGAGAAGCTCTTCCGGAAAGTACATCGCATAAAGAAAGATTGTTTGTCATCATCAAAAATGGGGAGAATGTGAAATCAAGCTTCTCAAATAAGCTTTTGTTTTGATGAAGACAAACCATGCCTAACAAAGAAGGCAAAGACTTTGGTCAAGCATCTAAGCATCTAAGGATAATATCTTCAATCAAAGCTCTCAACATCTTTTGAAGGTACAATAATATTATCTACTTTGATCTTAAGATATAGATGCTCAAAAATGAAAAAAGAAATGTTTAAAAATCATTCTCAAGCCTTTCAAATATTAATTTTCATTTTTCATATGCATGCAATCGATTACATAGTTTGTGCAATCGATTGCACACTTAAAATTTTCAAAATAATTGATTTTGTCTTAGCATGCAATCGATTACATAGTTGGTGCAATCGATTGCACTCAGTTAAATATTGCTACTGACTTTGTATGCAATCGATTACATTGTTAATGCAATCGATTGCACTCTTAAAATTTTGAAAATATAGCTGTTGAAAACCTTGTGCAATCGATTACACTAAAGGTGCAATCAATTACACACTGCACGAATTTGAAAAATTACAGCTTTGTTCATGCCTTTTGATCATGCCTTTTCATTACATCTTTTCACTCAAACTTGGCATTTGTTCATGATACATTTCCAGATCTTCATGATGTTTCAAAAGGGTGTTACTAACATATAAATATTCAATTTCAAATTCATATCTAACACCTTCTTTCATAATATTTTTCTGAACTTTAAAAATACAAACTCAAGCATTCTTCACTTTCATACATACGTTTTCTGCATTTATTTTCATACTTTAAACAGAAAACTTTGAGCAAATATATCTTGAGTCTTTGTACAATATTATTATTGAAAGAAGAAGATTATACATTGTCAAATCACTCTTAGTGATCAATATTACTCTACTCACTCAAACTCACAAATTGATATTTACTTACTTAATTTCCAGGATTGTTGGAATTAAGTTTAAGTGTTTTTGTTGAAATCTTGTCTTTCCAAGTTGTTGGATACAAGTGTAGTTACATTGAGAGGATTGTTCTCATAAGTAACTTAGTGAAAATCCAAGAGGATTGTTCTTGGTCCAAGAGGATTGTTCTTGGTTTGGTTGGTAGTTCTTATGTAAGTTTGCCACAATAAGGAAATCTCTTTCATGTTGAAAGGGGACTGAAGTACTCTCGGACTGTAAGGGGAACCAGGATATATTGCCCGTGTCTCTTTATTTTTCTACATTTTTAAGCTTTCCTAAAATCTCTTATAACCAGAAAAATAAGAACCATCATCACTAAAAACCAGAATTTTTAAAAGTACCTAATTCACCCCCCCCCCCCCTCTTAGGCGCACTTCGTACTTACAGATTAACCAGATGATGTGTGTCTATGAAAATTTCTACTGGTTAATGGAATAAAATGTTTGCCAGTTAATGGAAATGCTTGTTTGTTTGGAATGCACAACGCATATGTTGATTGGAATATTGGTGCAAAGAGATTACAGAGTTTTATGGATTACTTGGATTTTAAGTTATCTGTATTGGAAATGGTCGAATGCAATTTCAGTCATTTTTTAATCAGGAATCTTAAAGTGAAGAGGCAAAGAAAAAAATTGAAAGATATCTGACAGTTGAAATAATTCTTTTGGATAAAGATTTTTATTCATTTCAAATTTTGTTACAAAATTATTTGAAAATTGTAAGTTTACAACTTATAATATTTACAATAATAATTGTTTACAACAAATGAAAAAGTCTATCTATTTCTAAGCCTAAATCTCCTAAGCTTCAAGTTCTCCCATGCTCAAGACCTTTGGCTTCTACTGCTTCCTCTATCGTCCAAGTTGCATTCATCTGAAAAAAGAAGAAAGAAAAGAAATTAGCACAGTTAATTGAAAAAAGAATTTTCAAATGAAAAGAAAGAAAAGAAAATTCATCATTAAAGTTTGTCGGCCGGAATCAGAATGCTATTTGTTCATCATGTTTTTATTTTTCTCTTTGAAAATCACAAGAAGATTGCTCTTCTTGGTTCACAAAGAGAAAATTAAAAAATACAAATTGAAAAAATGCAAGCATACAATTGGTTCAAATGCAAAAACATGGGCCATGCTATACAAGGCTGCATCACTAAGCAAACTGTACTGCAAACTGAATACCAACTGCAGTGACCAAACTGAAGGCAAAACCAAGGCGCCAAAATCCAAAATAAGTTGCAAAACAAGTCAAGAAGCATAGCAACTAGCAAAAGCATACAAGTACAGAAAGTACACAATGCAGAATGTATAACAACAATAGCAGGTAATACAATGCAGAGGAAAACCAAATTACAAGCCAAAGAGGCTTGTAATAGCCATCATCATTTTCCAGCCTAGACAAACTTTTCAGAAAAATATAATAAACAAAGCAAAAGTGATTATTGGAGAGAGAGAGAGAGAGAGAGAGAGAAAGAGAGAGGACCTTTAGTGAAAAGTTTTGCAGTTTGGCTAAAAGCAGGTTGTCTCAAGTTAACAAAGAAACAAAAAGATATAACAATCTAGCATCAGACACAGGGAGGAGAGGAGAAAAATACTTTGTAAAAAGAAAACCACAAAGCCCTTCAAAGTTAAAAACTCCCCAACCTGCAACACAGCCAAGCTTACCCAAAATAAATTCAACAGAACAAGCTTGCTCAAACAACAAGCTCAAAACCTGCTTGCCAAACTTGTCATCAAAACTACAAACTACAAAAAGCCTACAGCAAGTACCACAAACCTGCATCAAAAAACCATAAACAAACTGCTCCAAGCCAGCCAAGCTTACCCAAAACAAATTCAACAGAACAAGCTTGCTCAAACAACAAGCCCAAAACCTGCTTGCCAAACCTGTCATCAAAACTACAAACTACAAAAAGCCTATAGCAAGTACCACAAACCTGCTTGCCAAGCCTGCAGTTCAGGCTGCAAACCTAAACAACCAATAAGAAACCAGTTGGTACAAAAATCTGCACAACCTGTGCAACTAACCAAAACATTAATCTTCAAAAAACAACAAAGAACAAGCCAACAATAGAGTTTCAGAATCAAAATCATCATTAACACAAAAACAACCACAAATCAACAAACTCAAATCAAGCCAACAAAAGTCTATTTCAGAAGTGATTTCATCACTCATCATCAACATCATTCCAAGAGAAAATAAGAGAATTTCAGAAGCTAACCCAACAAGTTTCAGAAATCAAGTTCATCAACAACAAAGAACAAACAGTTCTCAGAAAATCATCATCATCAAACATCACATTCAAAATACAAACAAGCAGTTTCAGAATCGTGTCCACCATCATCAACCATCAAACATTAACATTCAGAAAAAGAAGGAAGAGAGGTCCAAAATCAACGAAAACACAGTTCTCAGAAAATCATCATCAAACAACATTCAAATCATAAGAACAACAAAAAGATACCAGAAGCGTGTTCGTCATTACATTTCTCCTCCACCCCTAGCCTCCAAGGAGCGCCTCCAACTCCCATCTCTCTCCCTCCATCGTTTTTTTCAGAAACAAAAACTCAAGGTAAGCTTTTTCCTCAAACTTTCGCTGCATCTCACACATAAACATCAAAGGATTAAAACGAAGTAACATGAAGCAAACAATCAAACCATGAATTTGTAAAAAACCCTAAAAAACAAGAAGTAAATCGTACCGTTTCTCTAAAACTCTGGACCGCAGTGAAGAGAACGAGAAGTGGGAGGCGACGCTCTGGTGGCTAGGGCTCGTGGAAGGAGTATCAATGCTTTTTTGTTTGAGGAAGATGAAGAAACGGAGAAGAAGAGCAAGAGCGGTGCCGCTGGTGTAAACGAGCAAACCCTAATCTTCCAAATGAGTGAACCCCAAAACAAAAAAATGTTGTACAACTCTGCTTTGGGCCTGACCCGCCCCAACCTTAAGCCCACAACATAACTCTAAGCGCGCCCCCCCTTTTTCACTCTGACTTGCTAATTGTTCTTCTTCATTTATTCATTATGGGCCAAAGCACATAAATCCCAAGGCCCATCATCTTTTTAATTTCTTCAAACTAATATCTTTTATTAATTAATGTCATTTTAAACAATTTATTTTTCTTTTCTTTGATACCAATAATAAAAACAAATAATGTATTAAAATTTTGTTATGATTTTCTTAATATAATTTTCTTTTTTTAATAATTGTTACATTTAATACAAATACAAAAATAATAGAAACATTAATTTAAGTGGTTTTTTTTCTTTAAAACTTTTCCTTTTCATAATTCATAAAACAAAAAAATAATAATAACAAAAATAATAATAATACTTTAAATAATATTTAAAATAATTTGTTTTTTCTTATTTGTTTTAAACCATTTTCTCATAACTTACTGATTCTCCTTATTTTATAGTTCGTTATAATTTTTTGTTGAATTGCGACAGTTCGATTTGGTTGTAACACATATTTGGACATTATTATTCTTACGAGACTCATCCCCATTTGTAAATAATTGTACCCCTCATCCCCGGATACTCTTTTGTAATAACTTAGACTTTTAATTCCCGCAATTTATTGCTTTCAATATACGGTATAGTAATTAGGGTTTGTATGCGAAGATCTAAAATCAATCGTTAGATGACCTAATACAAGACAAATACATGAAAATCAATACACAATTCACACTTGCACCTCTAGGGTAACCTCGCTTGCTGCCTCGGAAAATGCAATCATGTCCCTCGAATATGAGACACTCTAGCAGATGCCCCTTCGATAAACAAAGATCGTAGTCCCTCGATGACCCTCGACGTTGCCTTCGATAAAACGATCTCGTCCCTTACAAAATTGCTAGAGCGTCTCACAAGTTGCTTTCAATGATTGTATACGATGACCCGCGCCTGTCCCGTTTAACATCCTAACACAAGGTTATTTACCAAATGCAATGGTGAAATAACACTGTCAAAAGGGTTAAAAACATAAGAATGATCTTTGAGTAAAATAGGGTTGACAACTCTTAGTTACTTGATCAAAATCTTGCAAAACATCCTTGCTATTTTCAAACACACTTCACAATACAACTTCAAAACATTTTCCCAAAACGACTTTCAAACATTGAAATATCTTTCAAAAAGACACACACATTTGTATATATTCAAACAAGAATCATTACAAAGGTTGCCTAGACAAGGCTTCTCTTTCAAAGCATATTCAAAACCACACACACAAAGCACCATTTCAAATAATTGAAAAGTAAAGCTAGTGATCTAAACAAGTAACTAAGAGCCCATGGAAAACCATGGATGAAAAGGGTGCTAGCACCTTCCCTTTTCATAATCTACCCCCCGAACCCAAGAAAACATCTCAAAGGTCTTTCCTGTGCTTTTTGACCTTTCCTTAGGATAAAATAAAAAGTCGGTGGTGACTCTTTCTAAGCCGAAACATTTGCGAATACAAAACGCAAAATCCCAAGTCAGTTCTCCCACCGTATCACAGAACTGGCGACTCTGTTGGGGACGTTTCTAAAAGTGGGGTTACCTTAGGGTTTCAGATCACCTTTGCATACTTATCTTGTTTGCCTTGATTGCTTTACATGTTAGGTTCCTTGTTTGGGTTTGTTTTAAATCCTACACCCAGATTTGGGGACACCTTTTAGGTAAGTAGCAATAAACTGTGAGGGAACTGTGTGGGGTATACCGACATGGTTGAAGCAGTGGCTACGTTAGTGCGACATATTTGTGGGTACCGGTAGCCTTTGAGTCAATCAAAGAGAATACGGGGCCACTGAGTGATGTCATGAAGCACTAACGAACTCTTAGAACCTTACTTGACCATCTTGGCCTTATTAGGGGTAGTAGATGACCGGCTTTGGTACAGTCCGAAGTTGGTAGATACTCGATACTACAGTCATTGAGGATTGTTTTCTTGGAATATTTTGGTCGCCAATTAAGTGGCTAAACCAAAACAATGAACACAGAAAATAATCCAGTGATATTGAGCTCCTTAGAACCCGGTTACTATTTATAGGACAGGTTGAGCCAACTAACTTCAAGAGGGTACTTACCCACGAACCCCATAAAAGCCTAAACCTAAGGACTTGTCTGCTTTGTGTGAATGTGATTATTTGTATATACCCTTGCTTACTTTTGAATACTTGTACATAACATCATACCATAGCATTTTCAATAACCATTTCAAGGATCTCGAGGGTCCTTTATGCAGGGTCACGTGGAACCAGACGTCTACCAAAGGGAAAGAGGATTCATTTTCCTCTAAACAAACACCGTCAAAGATCAAGTACAACAACTTGAATCAAGGGCTATGACCCACTTGACATGGTGAGCTTGATTCTCGTGGAAAGACATCCACCGATACAAAGTTCTCCAGTCAAAGATGTTGATCGAAGTTCACCCTCTAACATTTTCTTGTGTTTACCCCGCAAGATCCTTGAAAACATGCATCCACATATCATGCATTATATCATGACAGGTTTTCCCTTTCAGGTTTCCTTATTCTCCTACTGTTTATTTCAGTAGAGATGGCTCTAGAGAGGACTGTCGAAGATATCCAGGCTCAAAACGCTCAACTTCAAGAATTGTTCTTGAACCTGTCCCAGGGGCAAGAAGAAGTGAAAGCTCTCCTCACAAGGGGCATGGTCCTAGGAAATCCAGGGGGCATCAGGAATGATCAATTGGAAGGGCTACAAATTGAGTTGGCAACAATGAAGATCCAAATGATGGGACAACTGGTGGGACAGATGGCCCTCATTCAAGACCTGGCTCAAAGACAAGAGGAGCTCAGGGTCCTCATCAACAAACTGCTTCAAGATAACCAAGTGGGGAAAACAACTAGGGTTGAAGATCAAGCCACCATTCAGCCTCCTTTGAGACAAGAAGACAAGGGAAAGGGTCTCCAACTTGCTTCAGGGTCACAAGCCCAACAACAACCTCGCTAGCATCAATGGGGTAATCAGCGTAAGCAAAATACATCTGGAAGACATTTCACTGAGACTGACATACCATTATCTCTAATACTGGAACGCTTGTTGGAGGTCAATCTGACTGCTTTAAAGGATCCTCTTCGGAATCCCAATACCTCTGCTCCTAGCTATCACCCCGATGCATTTTGTGTATACCACTCCTATAGTCCTGGACATGACACCGATGACTGTTGGGCTTTGAAAAACAAAATCCAAGATTTGATTGACAGAGGAGTGCTGAAATTCATGCCGGATGGCGAGATAAAAATCTTTCGCTGAGGGTTCTCCACCTGAAGTGACAAGTTCGAACTAAGAGACTTTTGTTTCATTTGAATTTTTAAGTTGTAATTTCTTTTGTTATTCAAACAATTATCTGTTAATGTCAAACTCTGTTTCATTAATGCATTGCATATGTTTGTCTTGAATTCATCCATTCGTTTTCACTATTCTTGAATTATGCTTTCTACTTTCTTTATGACATTTAACTCTTGCTAAAAGTTACAAGTCTTTAGAGGGAGGATGACGAAAACAATGCCATAATCTCATACAATATGCTTTTGGACAGACCTTGCTGACGATGTACAGGCGTTTCTTTCACATCCTAAACATTGGAGTTATAAGGAAGATAATCCTTATTCAACCCCTTAGAGCCAAAGAAGTAGAAGTTTTCTGTTTTAAACACAAAATTGAAACCTTTAATTAAAACCTGGGGCAGGGTAGTCTTTCAGTTAATTCAAAATGCACATTGAAGTCACAAACTCTCAGTTCGTAATACAACGAACGACATCAAAAACATTCCCTTTGGAAGCAAAAGACAGTGATGGTTCCTTATCGCATAGGCAGTCATTATCTATCAAAAAAAATCCCACTGAGCCAAAACCTACAAAGGAGGCTTAAGAAAGTCGGGGCATCCCGCTGATTGTAATCTCGAAAACAGGAGCAGTCAGGCAAAAATTAGGGATAACAAATCAAAATAAAGAGGTCATTACAAAATCCTCAACAACATGAAAAATGTTGCAAAAAATGATGATGACTGTCTTCCAACAAATTCAACTTGTGTGAACCATCACCAAAACGTCGTTCCAGGCTCATTTGGAGTTCAGATGCACAATTAACTGAGTTTAGGATTGAAGAACATCATGAAGAGCGGGTGGGTACAAATATACTTTGAGCCTTTATCCTTTGTTTCTTAAACCGTGAACCAAGCCACGTTACAACCCTTCAAAAGTCCTAATTGAAGCATGGGTTAGTTCGAAAGCATACTGTTACAAAAGGTATCCTGACTCCTGTAAGGCTTTGCTCTAAATCTTGAGCTGAATTTTTCCTATAAAAAGCTTTCTGCTAAAAAACGAATTTTTCAAAAATTTCAAGACAATCATAAACTTTGTATTATTTGAATATCGTTGTTTGCACATGGTTATTTGTTTGACAGCGAAGAAATTCACACAGTGAATGTTCGAATGAATGAAAGCTCTCTCAGTGAACAAAATCACTTCAGGTGGGATGACACTCCCATTGCAAAAATCTCCTATTAACAAAAGGGGACTTGGTTTGGTATTGCCCAGTAAACCTGGGGCAGTCTAGTCAAGATTTCAACAAATCTTTCGAAGCCCAGTAAACCTGGGGCAGTCCAGTCAAGATTTCAAGAAATCTCTCAATTGCAGATAAACCTGGGGCAAGTCTCCAACACCATCACTTGGGGCATTAAAACGTCAATCTCATCAAAAGGTTATGTACCGTCCAAGTTTCCTGGCAGTGTCACAACCACCTGACACTAGGGGCAATGACGAATCTCTCCAAAGTCCTTCTGAAAATAAATTCAAGAATCCTCGAGAAGTTCATCACCTCTCTAGCAGACTAGCAGTCATGGGTTTATTTCCCCAACACTTGTCAAGGATTTATTCTCTAAAACAAAATTACATTTCAACAACAATCATAACATACGCAGATTGATCGGCAGGTAAAGATTCCTTCATCACCTGTTGGAAGTTACGATCGTCGAAGATTCCTTCATCACCTGTTGGAGTTACGATCATCAAAAATTCCTCCATCATTCAGTTGAGTCAAAGTTAATCCAAGACCCTCTCTGTTTTGGTCAGATTGACACTAAGATCTCCCTGATTCTTATTCCAGTGGAAGATATTCTGGGCTTTGTTGTCTCAGATAAATCTCTCAGCGATTTATTCTAATTCATTCACAAATTTTTCATTATCAGAGAGGAAGAATCCAACTCTTTTCTCCTTCATCAGTTCAGGATTTATTTTCCCCAGCGAAAGGTCGTCTTGAAAAAACATTATACCTCCGTGCATCAGGACATCATGCAACGCAATCTCATTTATTTTGAGAATATCATTGTTTGATTTATGCCACTAACCTTTACCTTTCATGAAAGGTACAATCAAATTCAAGCGACAAAGCTTTTCTTCAGTTGAATTACGGACAAGTTCCTAAATCTCAATAGAAATAACCCACCAGTAGAATAACGGACAACTGAAGCTCCTAAAAATCTGTTTCTCTCAAGAATGAAGATTCTTATCCTCGAAACCTCAGAAGATTGGTATACTCCCAAGCTCCTGATACCGTTAACAGAATGAAGATTATCATCCTTGAAACCTCAGAAGATTGGTATACTCCCAAGCTCTTGATACCGTTAACAGAATGAAGATTCTCATCCTTGAAACCTCAAAAGATTGGTATACTCCCAAGCTCCTGATACCGTTAACAGAATGAAGATTCTCATCCTTGAAACCTTAGAAGATTGACATACACCCAACCTTCTGACCCAAACGCCTGAATGAAGATTCTCATTCTTGCTTCCCCAGTAGATTGGCATACACCCAACCTTCTGACCCAAACGCCTGAATGAAGATTCTCATTCTTGCTTCCCCAGTAGATTGGCATACACCCAACCTTCTGATCCAAACGCCTGAATGAAGATTCTCATTCTTTCTTCCCCAGTAGATTGGCATACACCCAACCTCCTGACCCGAACGCCTGAATGAAGATTCTCATTCTTGCTTCCCCAGTAGATTGGCATACTCCCAACCTCCTGATATTCCCGACAGAATGAAGATTCTCATTCTCAAAGTGGCGTATAACATGAATTCTTGATATTCCCGACAGAATGAAGATTCTCACTCTCAAAGTGGCATATTATCTGAGTTACTGATATTCCCGACAGAATGAAGATTCTCATTCTCAAAGTGGCATATTAGCTGAATTACTGATATTCCCGACAGAATGAAGATTCTCACTCTCAAAGTGGCATATTATCTGAGTTACTGGTATTCCTGACAGAATGAAGATTCGCATTCTCAAAGTGGCATATTACCTGAATTACTGATATTCCCGACAGAATGAAGATTCTCATTCTCAAAGTGACATATTACCCGAGTTCCCGATATTCCCGACAGAATGAAGATTCTCATTCTCAAAGTGGCGTACAACTTTAACTCCTGAACTTCTTCCAAACAAGAATAAGCTTTTCCCAGTATCCTGAGTTTTACTCTCCAATATGATAGCTACTCTTGAGCAGTACAGCTACTCCCCACAGAGTTCTTACTCCCCAACAAAATCAAGATTCTCATCCTTGATTCCCCAGTAAAGTTTCCAGAACCTTCTTTACTCTCAGCATAAGTTTGACAAAGTTTTTTAATCCCCTGCAGAATGAAGATTCTCATTCTCAGTTCCCCAGCAAAGTTCTCCTTAAAACAGGAATCCCCAGTAGATTGGCATACAACCCAAACTCCTGACTTTCCCCGGTAGTATAACTTCTCCCCGCAGAAGTTGTCAAAAGAGCTTGAAGACACACATACTCTTCAACTGTGGTCCCAGGACTTCTCATTCTCAAACGATCAAAGGATTTTCAATCCCCAGCAGCAGTCAAGGATTTATTTTCCCTGACAGCGGTCAAAGATTTTATTATCTCCAGCTATCCAAGATTTATCTTCCTCAGCAAGACCGCTAATCAGCTTACATGCGCATTCATTGCATTCATATAATCATAAGAATTGATATAACACATACATTGCATCATACATACAACATAACTTTGTGTTTCAGCTAATATTTTACCCGTCGCAGGATAAGTTTAGCAAGTTTCAAACTTCAAGGATTTTTGAAAACAGTTTACGGATGCTTCCCAACATGGATGTTAATCTATCGCTTGTTCAGCTCCAGACTTCTGAAAACAGTTTACGGATGCTTCCCAACACGGATGCTAATTTATTGCTTATTCAGACCCTTAACTCAGAGACGTCCCAAACATGGATACCTTTCTAATACTCAACATACAGTTCAATAAATATTCTTGGATGGCATCTTTAAGCCCATCTCCGACAAGGTTCTGTCACATCTCCAAATGGCATCTTTAAGCCCATTCCCTCAATTATGCTTTAACGAGTGCAAATTTAGGGGCACTCTAGTGTCCAATCATCTTTTACCTTAGAGTCGCGAACGGCGAACTCGCCAATCTACCTCTTCAGGTTCAAGAAGATTGAACAGGGGCAACTGTTGTACCCCAAAATTTGCCCTCCCTTTTTCACAAGAAATCACAACCCTAGGGTTTTCTCTGATTTTTTAAGATTGGCTCAGGAATCGATCAAACAGACTTTTCTTTAGCAGTCAATCCAGAATTAGGGTTTTCTCTCGCATTTCTCAAAATAAATTGAATCCTCATAAATTCAGTTTCATGTTACATTGTTTTCACGCTTTTTTAAGCCTATTGAAAGATTGTTGTTTGTCCTCAAGTTTTGTTTGTCTGGAATAAGAGATAGGAGCTGAAACTGTCTAATCTAGATTAACCAGATGATGTGTGTCTATGAACATTTCTGCTGGTTAATGGAATAAAATGTTTGCAAATTAATGGAAATGCTTGTTTGTTTGGAATGCACAACGCGTATGTTGATTGGAATACTGGTGCAAAGAGATTGCAGAGTTTTATGGATTACTTGGATTTTAAGTTATTTGTATTGGAAATGGTCGAATGTAATTTCAGTCATTTTTTAATCAGGAATCTTAAAGTGAAGAGGCAAAGAAAAAAAATTGAAAGATATCTGACAGTAGAAATAATTCTTTTGGATAAAGATTTTTATTCATTTCAAATGTTGTAACAAAATTATTTGAAAATTGTAAGTTTACAACTTATAATATTTACAATAATAATTGTTTACAACAAATGAAAAAGTATATCTATTTCTAAGCCTAAATCTCCTAAGCTTTAAGTGCTCCCATGCTCAAGACCTTTGGCTTCTACTGCTTCCTCTATCGTTCAAGTTGCATTCATCTGAAAAAAGAAGAAAGAAAAGAAATTAGCACAGTTAATTGAAAAAAGAATTTTCAAATGAAAAGAAAGAAAAGAAAATTCATCATTAAAGTTTTCCGGCCGGAATCAGAATGCTATTTGTTCATCATGTTTTTATTTTTCTCTTTGCAAATCACAAGAAGATTGCTCTGCTTGGTTCACAAAGAGAAAATTAAAAAATACAAATTGAAAAAATGCAAGCATACAATTGGTTCAAATGCAAAAACATGGGCCATGCTATACAAAGCTTCATCACTAAGCAAACTGTACTGCAAACTGAATACCAACTGCAGTGACCAAACTGAAGGCAAAACCAAGGCACCAAAATCCAAACTAAGTTGCAAAACAAGTCAAGAAGCATAGCAATTGTGATACGGTGGGAGAGAACTGACTATTTTTTGGAATGCTGGTTTGCGTTTTACGTTTGTTTTTGCAAAATGTCGCGGTAAGCAAGAGTCGCCACCGTCTTTTATTTTATCCAACAAGGAAAGGAAAAAAGCATAGAAAAATTCCTTTTTCGAGATGTTTCTCGGGTTCGGGGGGTAGATTATAGAGAGGGAAGGTGTTAGCACCATTTCTATTCGTGGTTATCCACGGGCTCTTAGGTACTTGCTCATATTGTTTTCAAAATTGATTTTTATTTGTGTTTGTGGGTTTGAAAAGAGTTTTTTGTTTGAAAAGGAGTGTAAGTGCGAAAATTTGTTTTGTTTTGAAGGAGCAAGTACTTAAGAACCATCTACCTACTCGAAAAAGGAATCAATATGTGCTAATGTCCTTTAGACAATGCTATCCCACTATGGATGAGTAGGTAGCATTGTCGTTGGAGTTTTAAGGGTCAATTCGATTAAGGGACGTGTGGTCACTAAAGCAATGTTAGGACGCCTTAGCGGTAACCCTAATGTCTTAGATCATTTTTCTGAGGCAACCGTTTCGAGGCAACTATGATCTTTGGACAAGAGGGAGACCTTTAAAACTTCCTATACTCAATGACCACGTCCGAAGGCAACCAAGTGAGGTGTACCCTAAGAGTGCGCATGTGCGAGTGTGTTGTTTTCAGTTAATTTGTCTTTGTACATGTCAATGGTTATCTATGTTGATTTTAGGTTAAACATTCGATCTTGTCATACATTCCCTATTACCAAACATCTAACAGTTTATAAGTTGCGGAGATTAAATTGCGGAAATTAAAACTAACTATTACAAGGCGTCGGGTATTTACATCGCCAAAAACAACCCTTGAAATTAAAATGCGGAAAATAAATAAAGCGATAAAAATATTTAAAGTCCTATTAAACTATTACATTCCGGGAAACAGATACAATATTGAATAAAAATGGATCGCGTGCGAGAAATTAAATCAGGCGAGTTCTAGGGTTTTGACCCTTTAGTTATTAAAGAAAGGTTTTTTTTGGTATTTTGAATTTATGGAAGGAATTAAATTATGCATTAAATTAATAAACAAATTAATTAATTAATGAAAATAATATTTTTGGATTTTTTGATATTTAAAGAAATAAAAATAAATTAATCAAAGTTAATAAAACCTAATTATCTAAATTAATTTTAATTATTACAAAAAATATTAAAGTTATTCCTAATTAAACTAAATTAATTAATTGATTTTATTAACAAAAATAAATTACTGAAAATTAATTTAATAAAGAAAATATTTTTGGTTTTTTTATTTTATGAGGAAAAGTTTTAATTGGTTAGTGATTAATCAAACAAATAAATAAAATAAATAAAATAAATAAATAAAAGAAAGAAATAGAAAAAGAACTCAGGGGTGTTCTGAGCCCAAATTGGAGGTTTGAATGGCAATCCAAAGGCCCAACAGGCGCTGGCCTTGGCTGACTTTCCCTGATTCCCTATGGCACGTTGACTTGGGAGTATGATGCACGCTCCATCTGGACCACCAAATCTGGCCTGGGGCCATCTGGCAAGCATTTGAGTGAGGGCGTATCATGTACTGCGCGCTTGAGTTCACACTGAATTACCTATTGAAAAATAATACAAAGCAATATCGTGGACCTGGGATTCGAACCCAGGTCCTGTGAGTCACAGCATACACTCCACTACCACTCAACCAGCGTGTTTTAATTGTTAATACAATGGATAATAATTATAATATGGGGAAAAACAATAATATGCCAGAAATAAAAAAAACACGCGCGAAGTTTAAACCGGCCAACCAGGGGGAGACGCGTCATCGTCTTCCTTGTTCATCCCTGTAATATTTCCTGTGAATTCATATCCGCAGCTGAATCTCTAGGTCAACCCTAAAACCCATTATAGGCCATGGAAATTGATTCCAAGCACATGGTCATGCTCGTCTAGGCTTCCTGATCACGCCTATGTCCATCAATGGCATTAATTTCACCTGCAAAAGAAACGCCAAAAAAACACGAACCAAGAACCCTAGATTCGGCTAGAGGATTATAGGCCAGATAAATGCAATTGGCTAATGCAGAATGCTTAGAAATTGCATGAGCATCATGAATATACCAAAGATTTGTCAAAAAGTGCAAGAATATGGGGTTATGATTTCAAACGAAAGGTGATTTTTTGAGACACTTACAAAGCTTCTGGGCGCGTATGGGGACTGATTTTGGATTGGTTTCGCTTCAAGGATGGTCCAGCAATGGATTAGTGTTGAGATTTGACCTTGAAAACACCTCTATGCACGATTTCAGTTTCGCACTTTTTTGCCAAATTTACAAGTTTGCTTTTGATGATTCTGCAGCCTCTAACCTCTGATCTCGTGTCCTTTGCCTTGTATATGTATAATGCAATGTATTAGGTCAAGTTTTGTGGACTGGATCCTTGTACATTATGGCTATAGGATTTGATTTGATCCTCCATTGATAACTTTCCAATTTGGTCCAAAATCCAATCTTTTTGCACATGGAATGTATGATACGAATTTGATTCACTTGATGATGATGATTAGGTCCTGAAATAGCCAAAAAGAGATCAAATAATCAATGTTTAGATTTTATTTGATGAATTTTGAGCAATCCTTGATGAATCATGATCAACCCTTGATAAAATGATGAAATATCCTTCAAAATGAGAATGTTGACAAAAAATCTTGAAGTTTGACTGTATTTGGGTCACAGTTGACTTTTGCCCTAGCACAGTCGATTTTTGGACCCTTTGAGCAATTGACTGAGCAAACTTCCTCTGCAAGGCTTTAAATTTGGCATGGATGAACTTGCAAACATATTAGGACATTGGGGAGCACTTGAGGTCATTTGGATGCAAGGACCTTGATGCAACACAAAACCCTAATTTGGGGTTGACTACCTTAGGAGATAGCTTGACTGTCCAACTCTTGAGCAATCTTGAGCCACTTGGAGATTTTTCTTGCAATGTTTTGAGAAATATGGGAGGGAAAATTTTGGGGTACAACAACAACTAGCAAAAGCATACAAGTACGGAAAGTACACAATGCAGAATGTATAACAGCAATAGCAGGTAATACAATGCAGAGGAAAACCAAATTACAAGCCAAAGAGGCTTGTAATAGCCATCATCATTTTCCAGCCTAGACAAACTTTTCAGAAAAATATAATAAACAAAGCAAAAGTGCTTATTGGAGAGAGAGAGAGAGAGAGAGAGAGAGAGAGAGAGAGAGAGAGAGAGAGAGAGAGAGAGAGAGAGAAAGAGAGGACCTTTAGTGAAAATTTTTACAGTTTGGCTAAAAGCAGGTTGTCTCAAGTTAACAAAGAAACAAAAAGATATAACAGTCTAGCATCAGACACAGGGAGGAGAGGAGAAAAATACTTTGTAAAAAGAAAACCACAAAGCCCTTCAAAGTTGCAAACTCCCCAACCTGCAACGCAACCAAGCTTACCCAAAACAAATTCAACAGAACAAGCTTGCTCAAACAACAAGCTCAAAACCTGCTTGCCAAACCTGTCATCAAAACTACAAACTACAAAAAGCCTACAGCAAGTACCACAAACCTGCATCAAAAAACCATAAACAAACTGCTCCAAGCCAGCCAAGCTTATCCAAAACAAATTAAACAGAACAAGCTTGCTCAAACAACAAGCTCAAAACCTGCTTGCCAAACCTGTCATCAAAACTACAAACTACAAAAAGCCTACAGCAAGTACCACAAACCTGCTTGCCAAGGCTGCAGTTCAGACTGCAAACCTAAACAACCAATAAGAAACCAGTTGGTACAAAAATCTGTACAACCTGTCCAACTAACCAAAACATTAATCTTCAAAAAACAACAAAGAACAAGCCAACAATAGAGTTTCAGAATCAAAATCATCATTAACATAAAAACAACAACAAATCAACAAACTCAAATCAAGCCAACAAAAGTCTGTTTCAGAAGTGATTTCATCACTCATCATCAACATCATTCCAAGAGAAAAGAAGAGAATTTCAGAAGCTAACCCAACAAGTTTCAGAAATCAAGTTCATCAACAACAAATAACAAACAGTTCTCAGAAAATCATCATCATCAAACATCACATTCAAAATACAAACAAGCAGTTTCAGAATCGTGTCCACCATCATCAACCATCAAACATTAACATTCAGAAAAAGAAGGAAGAGAGGTCCAAAATCAACGAAAACACAGTTCTCAGAAAATCATCATCAAACAACATTCAAATCAAAAGAACAACAAAAAGATACCAAAAGCGTGTTCGTCATCACATTTCTCCTCCACCCCTAGCCTCCAAGGAGCGCCTCCAACTCCCATCTCTCTCCCTCCATCGTTTTTTTCAGAAACAAAAACTCAAGGTAAGCTTTTTCCTCAAACTTTCGTTGCATCTCACACATAAACATCAAAGGATTAAAACAAAGTAACATGAAGCAAACAATCAAACCATGAATTTGTAAAAAACCCTAAAAAACAAGAAGTAAATCGTACTGTTTCTCTGAAACTCGGGACCGCGGTGAAGAGAACGAGAAGTGGGAGGCGACGCTCTGGTGGCTAGGGCTCATGGAAGGAGTATCAACGCTTTTTTTTTTAGGAAGATGAAGAAACGGAGAATAAGAGAAAGAGCGGCGCCGCTGGTGTAAACGAGCAAACCCTAATCTGCCAAATGAGTGAACCCCAAAACAAAACAAAAATGTTGTACAACTCTGCTTTGGGCCTGACCCGTCCCAACCTTAAGCCCACAACATAAATCTAAGCGCGCCCTCCCTTTTTCACTCTGACTTGCTAATTGTTCTTCTTCATTTATTCATTATGGGCCAAAGCACATAAATCCCAAGGCCCATCATCTTTTTAATTTCTTCAAACTAATATCTTTTATTAATTAATGTCATTTTAAACAATTTATTTTTCTTTTCTTTGATACCAATAATAAAAACAAATAATGTATTAAAATTTTGTTATGATTTTCTTAATATAATTTTCTTTTTTTAATAATTGTTACATTTAATACAAATACAAAAATAATAGAAACATTAATTTAAGTGGTTTTTTTTCTTTAAAACTTTTCCTTTTCATAATTCATAAAACACAAAAAAAAATAATAACAAAAATAATAATAATACTTTAAATAATATTTAAAATAATTTGTTTTTTCTTATTTGTTCTAAACCATTTACTTTTTATTATCACATAATGAAAGTATCAAAGGAAGGGTTTTTTTTGTTAATTATTAAGATACATACAAATAATAACATAATTTTTAATCTTTCTTTCTTTTAGAATAGATCTTTATTTGTAAATAAATCCATGCATCTCATAACTTACTGATTCTCCTTATTTTATAGTTCGATATAATTTTTTGTTGAATTGCGACAGTTCGATTTGGTTGTAACACATATTTGGACATTATTATTCTTACGAGACTCATCCCCATTTGTAAATAATTGTACCCCCCATCCCCGGATACTCTTTTGTAATAACTTAGACTTTTAATTCCCGCAATTTATTGCTTTCAATATACTGTATAGTAATTAGGGTTTGTATGCAAAGATCTAAAATCAATCGCTAGATGACCTAATACAAGACAAATGCATGAAAATCAATACACAATTCACACTTTCACCTCTAGGGTAACCTCGCTTGCTGCCTCGGAAAATGCAATTTTGTCCCTCGAATATGAGACACTCTAGCAGATGCCCCTTTGATAAACAAAGATCGTAGTCCCTCGATGATCCTCGATGTTGCCTTCGATAAAACAATCTCGTCCCTTACAAAATTGCTAGAGCGTCTCACAAGTTGCTTTCAATGATTATATACGATGACCCGCGTCTGTCCCGTTTAACATCCTAACACAAGGTTATTCACCAAATGTAATGGTGAAATAACACTGTCAAAAGGGTTAAAAACATAAGAAAGATCTTTGAGTAAAATAGGGTAGACAACTCTTAGTTACTTGATCAAAAGCTTGCAAAACATCCTTGCTATTTTCAAACACACTTCACAACATAACTTCAAAACATTTTCCCAAAACGACTTTCAAACATTGAAATATCTTTAAAAAAAGACACACACCTTTGTATATATTCAAACAAGAATCATTACAAAGGTTGCCTAGACAAGGCTTCTCTTTTAAAGCATTTTCAGAACCACACACACAAAGCACCATTTCAAATAATTGAAAAGCAAAGCAAGTGATCTAAACAAGTAACTAAGAGCCCATGG
Organism: Vicia faba; assembly: GCA_948472305.1. Lineage (NCBI taxonomy): Eukaryota > Viridiplantae > Streptophyta > Magnoliopsida > Fabales > Fabaceae > Vicia > Vicia faba. The sequence continues at coordinate 1,632,575,296 of OX451736.1, forward strand.
AAAACCATGGATGAAAAGGGTGCTAGCACCTTCCCTTTTCATAATCTACCCCCCGAACCCAAGAAAACATCTCAAAGGTCTTTCCTGTGCTTTTTGACCTTTCCTTAGGATAAAATAAAAAGTCGGTGGCGACTCTTGCTAAACCGAAACATTTGCGAATACAAAATGCAAAATCCCAAGTCAGTTCTCCCACCGTATCACACACTTCATGGAAACATTTCATTTTAAATGCATTCTTTTTCAACCAATTTTTTACCAATCATTGTCATGATTATGAAGAGTTGTTTTCACTCTATAAATTTATGTTCAAATTTTATTTTACTATTACCTCTTTCAAAATTATCAAAAAACTCTCTGCATTATTTCTTTAACAGAATTTTCATACAGTAATACTTTTTGAGTAAAATTTTCATATCATATTCATAAAAGTATATTGAGCATTTAAGAGAGTATATTGTTCTTGAGTTTCATATTTGAAAGAGAATGAGTCCTTTATAGGATTTATATACTACAAACTTACTTATTCAAAAACTCTTGTTGTATCACGTCTTATTTTTCATGGATTATTGGAATTAAGATTGAGTGAAGTGTATTCCTTATTCTCAATATTGTTGGAAACAAGAGAGTAGAAAGGAAATGATTGTTTTTATATTCTACTTGTTTGGTTGTTCCTTGTTGTCCAGGATTGTTGTAAGCAAGAGGTTGAAAGTGAGAGGATTGTTCTCATTTCAACTTGGTTGATCCAATAGGATTGTTCTTGGTGGTTTTTTGTTAAAAGATTGTAGGAGAAGTCTTGGTATAAGGCTTGTACAAAGATCTAACAATAGTGAAATCTATTTCATGTTGAAAGAAGACTGGACGTACCTTCAGATTGTGAGGGGAACCATGATACATCCTTATGCTCTTTACTTTTCCGCATTTACTGCTTTCTTCTTAAAACATAACCATAAAATAAAGAAACATACTTTTAAACTCTTTCATTAAACCAAAAAAATAAGAACAACTTGTTTCTAAAATCCGGATAATTTTTAAAGTCCTTAATCACCCCCCCCCCCCCCTCTTAGGCGCACTAAAAACTTACAATTGGTCTCAGAGCAGGTTATAGGTAACTTGTTCCTAAAAGATCCATAATGGCTTCCGCAATAACAAGCCTCCATTATTTTGTGGTGACTACTTTGATTTCTGGAAAATTTGCTTGAAGGCTCACTTAGAAGCACAAGGATAAGAAATATGGGATGCTGTCCAAAATGGTCTATATGTTCCTACATGTGTTGTCAAGAGTGTTGGAACATCAAATCCTAAAAGTTCATGGGATGACGAAGATAAGAAAAAGGTTCTCTATCACAAGAAGGCAATCAATCTTCTTCAAGGCGCTCTTACCATGGATGAATTCTTTTGAATCTCGGTATTCAAAAAGACAAAGGAAATATGGGATGCTCTATTAGAAACTCATGAAGGAGGGACTGAATTTAAAAAATCGAGATTGAATACTTTAAGTCAAGAGTACGAGTTATTCAGAATGTAGCCACGAGAATTAATCCTCGACTTGAAAAAAAGATTTGTGCACTTGACAAATCATTTGAAAGAACTCGGTAAGACTTTAACTAATGATGAAATTAATCTTAGAGTGCTTAGATCTTTATCCAAGGAATGACAACCAAAAGTGACCGTAATATCTGAGAAGAAAAATCTATCCAAAATTACTCCAGCAACATTATTCAGAAGACTTCAAGAATATTATACGGAAATTGGATGACTTGAAAAGCATGAAATTCAAGTGAAAGATTCAAAATACATTATCTTAAAGACAAGAGTTAAACATCATGATAGCAATCAAGAGAATGAATCCACCAGTGAAGAAGATGATGATCTTATCAAGAAGTTTGAAAAGTTTCTAAGAAAAGAAAGAAAAAGGAGATCATTAAAAGAGAAGCACCAACAAAAATGTTACATGATTTGAATATGGAGAAAAATGTCATGTTAAAAGTGAATGCCCAAAACTTGAAAATAAGAATAAATACTTCAAAGGAAAAAATGACAAAAGTCTAAACAAAACATATGTAGCATGGAATGACAATGAAATACATTTATCTTCAGACGAAGAACATGCAAATCATGCATTGATAGCAAAACACCATTCTGATAATGAATATGAAGAGATTAGTAATGAATTATCTATTTTTGATAATGATATTCAAGGTGTTATAAATGAAATTCTCAATGAATGTAAGATTTTGTATAAAACAGTGTCAACTCAAAAGAAACAAATTATATCTCTTTAAGAAAATATTGACACCATGGAAAATAATTTTGAAATTGAAAAACAAATTTTTCTTGAAAAACAAAAACAAAAGCTTACATGCAAAGAGTGTGAATCACTTTCTTTCCAAATTGCTCAATTAAAAAGAGTTATTGAAAGATATTAAAAAAGGACAAGTTTGATTGGAAAATATCCTTAGTCAACAAAGACACTCAAATGATAAAAGTGATATTGGTTATTCTAAATATAACAAACCAAGTACTGGTAAAACTATATTTGTTAAGGCAAATGACCAATCCAACAAGGAAAAAGTGAATAAAGAACAAAAGGTTCCTCATCATCCTAAGAAGAGATTTCCTAAAAAGAAATCTTATGTTCCTATATATAAAAGTAATTTTGTTCCTACATGTTTTTATTATTGTATAAGTGGCCATATACCCAATGCTTACTATGTTAGAAGCTTTAGTGTGGCAAGTGAGCATTATGTGTGGGTTAAGAAGGGAACTAACTATGATGGATCCAAAGAACATTGGGTACCAATCAAACTTAATTTGTTTTGTAGTTTTACTTAAGGACCACTTAAAATCTATGGTGTTTTTGATAAATGGTAGTTCTAAGCATTTGATGGAAGACATAAACTAACTTTCAAATCTAGTTCTAAAGTCCAAGGGTTATTTCACATATGAGGAATACCTTAAAGAAATAATTTTTTTTGCATTGGCGAAGTTGGAGCACTTACTTTCACATCTATTGAATATGTACTTTATGTTTAAGGACTAAAGAAAAATATTCTAAACAAATGCCAACTTTGTGACTAAGGCTTCAAAATCATGTTCACCAAGGATGAATGTGTGATAAAGTAACTCATGAGGAAAAACTCATAGGTAAAAAATGTTTTTATTTTCATAATTTATTTATATACTTCAAGTCTTTTCCCATCCTTTTTTCTAAGGTTTTGGATTCTGTATGGACAACAGTTTGTATCGATAAATAATGGTTTGCATCGACACATTCTTATTTTGCATTGACTCATACACATTTTGTCTCTCTGTAATATGTCTTGATAACAATATGTATTGATACATAATGCATTGTATCGACTCATCCCAAGTTTTATAACTAACATGAGTTGACTCATATGAGATATGCATCGACTCATACTGTGGTTTTACTTCTAACATTTTTCTGTTACATATATAAGTCAGTTTTACAGTTCAGTAACACAGTGAGGTGTCACAAATTCAGTTAGTGTGCATCTAATTTTCTGAGCATTAGAAACCTGAAAGAGACTTCATCTTCATCATATTCTCAATCATCTTGGTTTAATAACATTGAAACATAATCATATTTTTTCATTGGATCAAGGGATCATAGAGATAACGTTTAGCGGTACAATCAGTGATCTTAGCTGAGTTGAAGATTCAGAAGGGAGTTTTGAGGAAAAGCCAAAGGTTTTGTCCTTCAAGAGCGGGTGTGTTCTTGCGGGCTTGTCAGTCACGATTGCACAGGTCAGACTCAGTCGTAGTATAGGGTTTAGAAATCGGGGCAATTTCTCAAACATGTCGTGGAGTAGAGGATTGACTGTGGATCTTGCAGGTGATATCTTGATAAGCTCATATCAAGTGAAGGTTCATACAAGAAGAAGAATATCTTAGTGATTAGGTTATATCTTTGTATTGTAACCTTGTAAACAACATTCATCACATTGAAATAACAAGTCTCAATTTTAGTTTGGAATTGAGAGGGAGGCGTACCCACACGCGAGGACGGCAGTGGGGAACTTCCTTACCAAACTGCTCGTGTAACATTTTCTTTCTCTCTTTCTCTTTACGTTTTATGCACATTTGTGATTCAATTGGTCTGCTGGTTTTTCTTTTCAATGATACAATAGTGGTACAAACTCTCTTGCTAAACCATCATTATTGTTGATCATCAAACAAGCATACACCAATTGTTCGACAAAAGTGCTTGTAAGTTTTTGTTCATTGGAAATAGCGTTCTTGTGATAAGCGAATTGAAACGTACATTGATTTGTGTTAAATTTCATCTATTTCATCTTAATAAGAATCCAACAAGTTTATCGTATGTCTGGTTATCTAGTAGTCAGTTTAAAATAGACGGAGTCTATTCGGGACCGTGTTTTTCCGCTGTTTTTTAATCAACTTTGATAAAAGATTTTAAATACTTGAATAATAAGGAGCTGATCTATTCACCCCCTCTCGATCACTTTCTGCACCATCTAACAAGTGGTATCAGAGCGCCGGTTCACTGGTGTTTTGTGTCTACTAGTATCGTTATGGCTTTTGAACCAAAGGGGGCGTATAATAGAGCTCCTGTTTTCAATGGTGAGAACTATGGCTACTGGAAAGACTGCATGCGAGTACACATAAATTCCATTGATAGGAATGTATGGACTTCCATTCAAAATGGTCCTTTTCAAATTACCATGAGGAATGATGCAGGTGCTTTGGTACCTAAACCTGGGGAACAATGGGATGAAAAAGATGAAAAGAAGTGGTTGAGCGATTGGAGAGGCCGAAATATGATAAATTCAGCACTTGGTGTTGATGAGTATTATCAGGTGTCTTGTATTATGGTGGGATAACTGACTTGGGTGTTTTGTGTTTTATCGCAATTGTTGCGGATAGCAAGAGTCACCACCGACTTTTCTTTTATCCAATAAAGGAAAGGGTGAAAAGAACATGAAATGCCTTTTGAGATATTTTCTTGAATTAGGGGGGTACGTTATGAAAAGGGAAGGTGTTAGCACCCTTTTCATCCATAATTATCTATGGGCTCTTAGTTGCTAGCTCACTTTGAAATGCTTTGTTTGAAATGTGTTTGTGATTGTTTTTGAAAGTATTTTTGAAAATTGCCTTTGTTTACCGAAGGCAACATCGAAGGGTCATCAAGGGACTACGATCTTGTATTTGAGGGTCTTTGCTAAAGTATCTCACATTCGAGGGACATGACTATTTTATTCGAGGAAACAAGTGAGGTTAACCCTATAGGTGAAAGTGTGCAAAGTGTTTGTTTTCATGCATTTTTCTTGAGATTAGGGTTCTCTATTGTTTGATTTTTAGTCTTGTCATACACACCCTAATTACTAGCAATTATATTGAAAGCAATAAATTGCGGGAATTTAAAGTTCTACGCTATTACATATTTTTTTGGGGATGGGGATACAAGTTTATGAATGGGGAATGAAAGAAATAAAGTTTATAATTATACTATTACAATCATATTGAATATTGAATGACAATAAAAATATAAAAAATATAAAGATAATGTAAAAAAAGAAGAAAAAAAATTGTTTTAAGAAAACTTTTATGTATTGACATGAAAATTTTATGTATTGACGCATGCACTTATGTATTGATACGAAAACTGTAAGTATAAGAGTGCGCCTAAGAGGGGGGGGGGGGGGTGAATTAGGTACTTTAAAATTTATCTGGTTTTAGTGATGATGGATATTATTTTTCTGGTTTTAGTGATGATGGATATTATTTTTCTGGTTTAGTGCATGAGTTTACAAATGTTTTTCTTTCTTTTCTGGTTTATGACTAGTGATGAAAGCGGTAAATACGGAAAAGTAAAGAACACAAAGATGTATCCTGGTTCCCCTCACAGTCCAAGAGTACTCCAGTCCCCTTTCAACATGAAAGAGATTTCCTTATTGTTAGATCTCTAGACAAGACACCCTAGTCCTTCTATACAAGACTCTAACCAATAAAACCACCAAGAACAATCCTCTTGGACCAAGAACAATCCTCTTGGATTTTCACTATGTCAACAGTGAGAACAATCCTCTCAAAGTGACTTTACTTGTATCCAACAATCCTGGAAAAACAATATTTCAAAATCACTTGAACTTATTTTCAATAATCCTGAAAAATAAGCAAGTATAGCAATATTTGATTTGAGTGAGCTTGTGTAGCAATGATCACTTTGAGTGATTTTATCAATAAATTGATCTTCTCTTCCAATAACAATAGTATACAATGACTCAAGATATATAATGCTCAAAGTTTTCTGGTTGATAATATGTGAAAGTATGCAGAAAACTTGTGTATGAAAGTGTATAAAAGCTCGAGTTTGATTTTTTTTGAAAATTCAGAAAATATGATTGAAAGAGGTTTTTAAAATGATTTTAAAAATGAGTATTTATATGTTCATAGCACCATTTTGAAACAACATATAATTCTTCAAATGAATCATGAATAATTTCCAAGATTCAATGAAAATTTTCCATGAAATGGTGTTATGAAAAGGTATGTTCAAAGCTGCTGATTTTCAAAAAACGTTCAGCATGCAATCGATTGCACGGGTTTTAACAGCTAAAAAATTCAAATATTTTCAGTGAGAAATCGATTGCACATTGTGTAAATCGATTTCACTTTAAAATAGTAGCAAAATTTGATAGAGAGCAATCGATTGCACAAACATGAAAATCGATTGCACTTAGAAACAATAGCTAGTACTTTGAAAATGTGAAGCATGCAATTGATTGCACATAAGTAAAAATTTATTTTTTGCTTAGAAAACTTGAGAAAAATTTTGGACAAGATAAAAACACTTATTTTGATCATTGAGCATCTAAGACTTAAGTTCGTAGCAATAATTGTTATTATACCTTATGAAATTTTCCAAGAGCTTGAACCAAAGACTTTTATCCATTAATGCTTTTAGCTTGATCAACATCTTTGCCTTCTACCCAATATAGTTTGTCTTCATCAAAACAAAATGCATTGAGAATCATTTGAGAAGCTTGATATTACATTCTCCACCTTTTTGATGATGACAAACAATCTTTCTTGAAGATTTGTTATTTCCGTAAAGAGACTTCTCCCCGTAAGATGTATAACTCCCCCCTTGTATGAGAAGCTTTGAAATCATTTGGATTTGCTCATCTTGAAGGACTATTTGTACCTTAAAAGTTTAATACAAGGAAATACACAAGCATAAAGTGTAACATCCTTCTCTCCCTTTGATATTATCAAAAAGAAGGGAAAGATGCATAAAAATATACATACATACATACATATACTAAACCTTCTCCCCCTTTGTCAGTAAAAAAAAGGAATAGGGAAAGACTTAAAATATATAATGAAATTATAAACATAAAAACAATTTTTACCTATGAGTTTTACCTCAAGAGTGACTGCATAAGCCATTCATCCTTGATGAATTTGAATCCTTTTCAACAAAGTTGGCTTTTACTTAGAAGTTGTCTTTTGTTCTTTAATATAATGTACATATTCGATGGATATGAAAGTTAGTGTATGAACTTTGCCAATGCCAAGAATTCTTCCTTTAAGGTATTTCCCATATGTGAAATAATCCTTGGACTTGAACTAGATTTGAAAGTTGGTTTACATCTTCCATCAAATGCTTCAAGCCACCACTTATCAAAACATCATAGATTTAAAGTGGTCCTCAAGCAAACCTACAAAACATATTAAGTTTGATTTGGTGCCCAATGTGCTTTGGGTCCATCATAATTAGTACCTTTATTTACCCTCACATAATGCCCACTTGCCACACTAAAGTTTCTAACATAGCAAGCATTAGGTGTGTGGCCTTTAATACCATAATAAAAACAAGTAGGTTCAAAGTTACTTCTATATCTATGAGGATAAGATTTATTCTTAACAAATCTTTTCTTTTTAGGATATTGATGAACTACTTTAGGTTTGTTAACTTTCTCTTTGGATGATTGATCACTAACCTTAACAAAGATAGTTTTATTAGAACTTGGTTTTGAAAATTTTGAATATCCAAGTCCACTTTTATCATTGGAATATCTTTGTTGGCTAAGAACACCTTCCAATCCAATTTGACCTTTTTCATATCTTTCAATAACTATTTTTAATTGGACAATTTGGAAAGAGAGTGATTCACAATTTTTGCATACAAAATTCTGTTTTTGTTCATCACTTAAATTTTGTTTTTTATCTTTGAAATCTTTTTCTATAGTTTCACATTTTTCTTCTAAAGATGAAATTTGTTTCTTTTGAGATGAAATAGTTTTGTATAAAAATTTTCATTCATTTAAGAGTTCATCTATTGAACCTTGTACATCATTATCATAAAGAGAAAATTCATTACTAACCTCTTCATCTTCACTATCGGAATGGTGTGAGGCCATCAATGCAAGATTAACACGTTGATTGCTTTTGGAATCAGAAGATGAACTTTCCCATGCTATATATGCTTTCTTTGACTTCTTATATTCATTTCTCTTGAAATATTTCTTCTTCTTTTCAAGTGTAGGACATTCACTTTTAACATGTACCTTTTCTCCATTCTCAAAGCATATAACCTTCCTTGTTGGTGCTTCCCTTTTTCTTTCTTTTCTTAGAACCTTTTCAATCTTCCTGATGAGATCATCATCTTCACTACTAGTGGATTCATCCTCTTGATTGCTATCATGATTTTTTATCCTTGTATTTAAATAAATGTCTTTTTAATCTTTTACTTGGATTTCATTCTTTTCCCGTCTTGCAAGTTTCATCTCATATTCTTGAAGTTTTCCGAACAAAGTTGCAGAAGCCATTGAAGAAAGACTTTTCTCTTCCGAAATTTCCGTTACTTTTGGTTGCCATTCCTTGGATAAAGATCTAATCACTTTAAAATTAAGTTCATCATTAGTTAAAGTCTTACCGAGTGTGTTGTACCCCAAAACTTTCCCTCTCATTTATCAAGTAATCTCTCACAAGATCTCCTTTGGTTCAAGACTGCACTAGGGTTGATCAGCTCAAGACACCTCCTTAAGCACTGATGACTGAAAATTAGGGTTTGAAATTGCACAAGGACAACTGGACTTTTAATGCCCCATATGACTTTCATGGATCATTTTGGACTCTCAAGATTGCTCATGTCAAGTTTCAAGTCTTGGATCACATTTTTGCTCAGTCAATTGATCAGTTGACCTAAAAATCAATTGTATTGGGGAAAAAGTCAATTGTGGACAATTTACAGTCAAACTTCATAATTTTTTATCCATATCAACATTATGGACTCATATATTTCATTTGATCAATTTTGGACTACAATTCCTCAAGAAATTTGATCAGATCATCAAAAGGGCAAAAAGGTCAAAATTAGGGTTTTGACTGAGAAAGGGCAATTTCTGATTTTTGACCTTGCAAATGATTAATTGGTTTGAGACATGATCTAAAGGGTTCAATTACATCATTTTAACCTAATGTCATGATTCAAAACTTCCGTCAAGATCAATTGATTGATAGTTGATTTTCAGTCAACTAATCAAAAGTCAATTATACTGAAAAGTCAAACTTTGACTTTTTGGTCAAAATCAAGTGTCAAAGATCATATAATTCATCAAAGCATGTAAAAATATGAAACTTTTTCATAAAGAAATCAAAAAGTCAAGATTTCATTTTGAAAAGTCAAAATTTCTAAACTTAGAAATTTTTCTAAGTGTTGGAAACTTCATATTTTTTCACAATTTTGAGCCAATTTTTGACCATGATGAAGGATGATTCAAAGGAAACTTCCAACATGAAAGTTGTAGATCTCAATTATATCTAAAATATTGTAGAACACAACTTCTCCTATAAATTCATGGATTTCAAGTTATGATTTTGTGAATACATGTTCATGAAACTTGGAAACTTAGTGAAATTTTGCCCTAGTTTAGGCAGGATTTTGACCTAACTTCATGGCAATTTTCACATAGTTCCAAGAGGAATTTTCAAAAATGTTCAACATAGAGGTTGTAAAGTATGTTAAAAGCTTTCCAAAATGTCTAAGAACTCATTGAGATCATGCTTGAGCTAAGAGAATCGAATAAATGAAGTTAGGGTTTCATTCTTGATTTAAAAGGCAGAATTTCTGATGAACACTTGAACAATTCATAGATAGGCTGCATAATATTTACTTTACAGGCCTCAAACTTATTTGTCACTCCATAATTAAATGTTTACACAGATGTTAGAGCTTTGATCCAAGCACTTGAGCCATTATCCAAGTTGTATTTCCATTTATGGCACAAAGTTACCATTCCATTCTTGTAAAGAGGCTTTAATCACAAAGTCAATGCATAGAGATTTGCACTTATTTCCTCCTGATCATAAGCAATGTCAAAGGCAAAAGCAACATGTCTAGAGCCTCCCATAAACTCATGCCATGCTTGTACTATGCCTTGAAACCATATTTCCACTTTTCTTCAAAATCAAGTAACATAGCCATAAGTCTATATCTTGTGTTTCTGATCCTCTCAAGTGCACCAACCTTTTACATATGATTATACAAGTTATTTGTAAGCTAACACACAAATACACAAGCTCTAAAATTTCCCCAAACTCAGATCTGCATCACAAACCACCATTATTGCACATTCTGACCAAGAACTTCAAACTTCCATTTCCCCCGTGCGTTTCTTGGCCTTTTAGTTTCAAAAGCTTCCTCACATCAAATACAAACCATCCATGTCCCTGTTCGAAGACTGTAACCCCATCTTCATAAACTTCCAAGTTCAAAAATAGAGCATTGCAGTTGGACTTCTCCAGACCATTCCAGCCACTCTCAGTTCAAGCCAGCCATTACATTAGCTTCCTAGAGGTTCAAGGAAGCTAACTTGATCATCACTATCACTTGAAACAAGCTCAAACTCATTTCACGATTTCCAGTTTTGAGGTATTTTTCTTGAACTTCTATCTCATTATTTAGGCATTGTTAGGCTTGCATTTGTGAAGATAGAATGTAGACATCATTGCCCTGAAACTATACATGTCCATAGATTTCATTTATGTTGCTTGAGCATGGAGAATTTTGAGTTTGAACTTGCTGAAACATTTAGGTCAGAATTTGGTACTTTCATAAATTCATCCTTATCTTTGAATGTTAGCTTAAATTAGTTACATGGTTGGCTTCATGGTGGAAAAATGCACAAGTTTCATGTTTACACTTTTCAAAATGGTTGAGAAATGAACAAGTTACAGATCCTTTGGCTGGAGGTTAAAGATGGAGTACAGTCAGAGAAAATCTTGTATCATACTGTTGTGCCCCAAAAGTTTCCCTCTCATTTCTCAATTAATATCTCACAAGATCTCCTTTGGATTCAAGACTGCACTAAGGTTGATCAGCTCAAGACATCTCCTCAAGCACTGATGACTGAAAATTAAGGTTTGAGTTTGCACAAGGACAAATGGACTTTTAATGCCCCATTTGACTTTCATGGATCATATTAGACTCTCAAGATTGCTCATGTCAATTTTAAGGTCTTGGATCGCATTTTTGCTCAGTCAATTGATCAGATGACCTAAAATCAGCCGTATTGGTGAAAAAGTCAACTATAACACCAAAAGTCAAACTTTGACTTTTTGGTCAACATTAAGTTTCAAATATCACAATTCATCAACACATTTAAAAATATTAACTTGATCATCAAGAAGTTAAGAAAGTCAAAAGTCAACTTGAAAAGTCAAAATTTCCAAGACTTAGAAATTTTCTAAGTGTTTTTACACATGATAATTTCACCACTTCATGCCAATTTTTCACCATGATGCAAGATATTTCAAGGAAAACCTCCAACATAAAAGTTGTAGATATCAATGAGATCTAAAACATTATAGAGCAGGACTTTTTCTAGAAATGTGTGGATTCTGAGTTATAAATTCATGAAGTCATGGCATTTTTTAATAAACACTTAGAGAATTTTTCAGCAGGTTTGGACAGGTTTTTATCCTAACTTCTTGGCCAATTTCCATCAAGTTCCAGTTTGATTTAACAAAATTGTTCAACATGAAAGTTATAGAGGATGTTTCAATCTTTCCAAAACATCCAAGAGCATGAATTTATCATAATTGAGCTAGGAGATTCAAGGGCTTGGAGTTGGGCATCCACCCTTGATTTGCAAGTCATTCTATTGAAGAACACACAACAAAACCCTTATGCTATGCTGCATAATCTTATGTTGCAGGCATTCTTGCTTGCAAATCTCTACATAATTTAATGTTTACACCCACTTTTGAACTATTACCCAAGTGTTTAAGCCATTGTCCAAAGGACCTTCCCATTTATGGCATAAAGGCACCATTGCTATTCTTGAAAAGCAAGCTTTTTGTACAAAACTTGTCTTGAGCCCATACTTTGTTTATTTCTGATTTTACTCCACCATAAAACATGGAAATCAACCCCTCTAAACCAGCAACTTTGGTACTTCATCTTGGAACCATGGAGTACTTGACATAGTTTGATACTTACATCCCAACCAAACCATAACATGTTGTCTTGTAAACCTATTCAGCCTTTGTTCACAAGTCCTTTGCCTATAAATAGAAGGAGCATTTGCAAAGACAAAAAAGGAGGGAGAGAGAGGGAAAAAGGGAGAAAGAAACCCAGAAGTTTTGTTGACAAACTCTCAAAAAATCTCATAACTGAAAAAGGTCATAACAGCCCACAAGGCAACACCTCAAGCTCAAAACATACATTCTAGCTGCAAGGTAAGTCTCCTTAACTTTAAACTCTTCATTTCAATCATCATCATTTGGTTCATTTTTGAGGCTAAAATGCAGTGACCTTTGAAGAAAAGGTTTGTAAAAAATCATGAACAATTGCCAAGATTGAGTGAAAAGTTTTTCCATGAAATAGTATCATGAACAAGCAGGTGTAAGGCAGCTGTTTTTCAAAACCATACAATAGGAAATCAATTGCACAACCATGCAAATCGATTGCACAGGGTTCCAGTATCTAGATTTCCAAATATTTTAAGTGTGCAATCGATTGCACTGGAAGTCAGTAGCCAATGTTTTGAAAAATTGAAGCATGCAATCGATTGCACTAACATGCAAATCGATTGCACTCAAATAAAAATTGAATTTTTGAAAAAACTTGAATAAAGAGTTGGACAATATAAAATGTTTCTTTTGACCATTGAGCATCTATATCTTAAGTTCAAGGTAAGTATTATCACTATACCTTGAAATTTGCTAAGGGCTTGAACCAAAGACTTCATCCAAAAAGGATTTTAGCTTGATCAATAATCTTTTCCTTCTTTATCAATCATGATTTTCCTTCATCAAAACAAAGGTGCATTCGAGAAGCTTGATTTTACGGCATGTGTCGACACATAATGATCCAAATTTTTTTCTTTTCCTTTCATTTTTCTTTATTTTTACATGCTTCATATATTTTCTTCACGGCTATTCAATATGGTTGTAATAGATAATTAACACTTTAATTTCTTGCAATCCCCATTTGTAAATTTATACACCCCATCCCCAAATGATTGTAATAGCGTAGGATATTTACTTTCCGCAATTTATCGCTTTATATATATCATGTTAATAATTAGGTTTTGTATGGCAAGATAAAACCAATCAAATAGAAAACCCTAATTCAAGATAAAATCAAGCATGAAAATGACACACTTGCACACAAACACCCCTAGGGTTACTCCACTTGGTTGCCTTGAACAAAATGGCCATATTACGCATGTAAGGTATCTTAGCAAAACAAACAAAAAAAACAAGACCATAGTCCCTCGATGACACTATTCAAAGTTGCCTTACAAAAATGATCTTAGTCCCTCAAAATGCTAAGATACTTTGCAACATTGCTAATCATGGTCATACGATGACCCACGCCCGTCCCTTCACATCCAACGATGGGGCTTCTTACCAAATCAATGGTAAGATAGCAACATCTAAAGGAGGAGGAAAAGAACATCTAAGACCTTTTGAGTAGGTAGGTTCGCTCTTAGTTACTCGCTTGCTCACAACAAAAACATTTTATACACCAACACTCTCATTTTGAAACATTTTTGAAAAAACACTTTATACGCATTCTTATAGAGACGAGAGTCATTACAAAGACACCTTTTCAAAATCACTTTCAAAAAACACATCTCACAGACACTTTATTTGGAAACATTTTCGAAACAAACACTTTGTATGCGTTCTTATAGAGACGAGAACTATTACGAAGTTCCATTTTCAAAATACTTTCAAAAATCACCACCACAGGCACACATTTAAACAAAAGCAAGTGATCTAGCAAGTAACTAAGAGCCCATGGAAAACCATGGATGAAAAGGGTGCTAATACCTTCCCTTTTCATAATCTGCCCCCCGAACTCAAGAAAACATCTCTAAAGGTCTTTCCTGTGCTTTTTCACCTTTCCTTATTGGATAAAATAAAAGTCGGTGGCGACTCTTGCTAACCACAACATTTGCGATAAAATGCAAAACCTTCAAGTCAGTTCTCACACCGCATCACAGACTTGGCGACTCTGCTGGGGAAAATTCTAAAAGTGGGGTTACCTTAGGGGTTAAATCACATTTACTTGCTTACATTGATTGACTTGTATGCTTTACATTATGGTTCTTTGTTTGGGTTTGAATCCTCTACCCGGATTTGGGGTACATTATAAGTAAGTAGCAATACATTGTGGAAACTGTGCGGGGTATACCGACATGGTCTAAGCAATAGCTACGTTAGTGCAACATATTTGTGGGTACCGGTAGCCTTTGAGTTAATCAAAGAGAATACGGGGCCGCTGAGTGATGTCATGAAGTACTAATGAACTTCTAGAACCTTTACTTGACCAACTTGGCCTTTTAGGATGTAGTGAGATGACCGGCTTTGGTGCAGTCCGAAGTTGGTAGATACTCGATACTACACTCATTGAGGGTTGGTTTCTTGGGATATTTCGGTCGCCATTAAAGAGGCTTTAGCTGAAACAATTACCAAGGAAACAATCCAGTGATATTGAGCTCCTTGGAACCCGATTACTATTACTAGGACAGGTTTAAGCCAACTAAACTTCAAGAGGGTACTTACCTATAAAACTCCATGCAAGCCTAAACCTAGGATTTGTTTGCTTTGTTTGTATATGCATACTTGTACATAACATCATGGACATCATGAACATCATATACATCCACTAACCATTTCAAGGATTTTCGGATTCATCTTTGTTCTTGTTTTGTAGGATATGGGTTCACTTCGCAGGAAAACTATTCAAGTCAATCTTATGAGAGTCCCTTCATAACTTAAGGAACTAGTTTCAAGGATCCCTGAAAACTCTCCATTCATCGAGAGACATGGTCGCCTAATCAACTTGGTCACCTCCAACACAGATGAGGACATGATGAAGGTGCTCTTTCAGTTCTTTGATCCTTTGCACCATTGCTTCACATTTCCCGACTATCAACTTGTGCCTACTTTGGAGGAATTCTCCCAACTCTTGAGGATTCCCATTCTCAATCAACTACCTTTCAACGATACGGAAAGAGATCCAAAGCCAGAAGAGATTGCTCAAGCTCCACACTTGCACTCATCTGATATCACAACTCATTGGGAAACAAGAAGTGGTGTCAAAGGCTTCCTAGCAAAGTTCCTGTTTGAGAAAGCCCAAAGCTGTTGGAATTCCTTAGACTTGCAAGCCTTTGAGGAAATTGTGGCTCTCCTCATCTATGGGATGGTTTTGTTTCCAAATCTTGATCAACTCATAGATGTTAACGCCGTCAAAATCTTCATATCACGCAACCCAGTGCCTACATTGCTAGGGGATATCCTACACTCTTTTCACACTCGTACAATGAGGAAAAGAGGTGTCCTTATGTGTTGCACTCCTCTATTAGCAAGATGGTTTACTTCTCATCTTCCCCAATCAGTCTTAAAGAATGAGCAAGTTTCTAGGTGGTCACAAAGGTTGATGGCGCTCAAGCATTCAGACATTCATTGATGCTCCCGTTCCAAAGAGAATGTTATCATTGTCGACCATTGTGGATAATTCCATAATGTCCCTTTACTTAGCATTAAGGGAGGCATCATCTACAACCCATTCTTAGCCTTAAGACAGTTTGGTTACGCCCGAAGGGATGGCCTGCACGAGATGCTGATTCTAGGTTTGGTATTCGACTACGACAACGACGATCAAGGTCTTCGCCAGAAATTTATCCGAGCTTGGAGAATGCTAAAAAAGGTGGAAAGCAAGACTTTGGGGCTTAATAATTCCATCCCTCTCGAGCCTTACCTAAAATGGATATGAACTCGGGCTCAGAGTCTTATGATGCCTTATCCCTCCATTCTCTCGATAATCATTGAGCCTGTCATGGAGGGAGATATTCCATACACTATCCTACATCCTGACATGCCCACATCTCTTGAAGACCTACAAGGGGATTAGATACGACTCAAAGGAGAGCGAGATATGTTCTAAGCTCAATATTACGCAAGCGAGAAGAAGGTTTTGGAACTTACTAGGCTACTTTATGAGGAGCAGACTTTGAATGCCTACATTGCACCAAAGAGGATGCACACTACTTTTCTATCTTAGAGTTTTGTATTATTTTTCCCAAGGGGCATTGATGTAATCAAACTTTATCTTATTGATATAACCTGTGTTTCTTTTTTGTCCAAAACAAAGTTGAATTTTTGAAATCCTTGAAAACATTGCATATGCATATATCATGCATCATAACATAAGCAGGTCTTTTGCAACAAGTCTCCTCATCTCTCTACTGTTTATTTCAGTAAGATGGATCTTGAGCAAATAGTGAAGGATCTTCAAGCTCAGAATACACAGTTTCAACAGTTGCTCATGACCCTAGCCAAGGGGCAAGAAGAAGTGAAAGCTCACCTCACAAGGGGCATGGTCATAGGGAATCCAGAGGGCACCAAGGATGATCAGTTGGAACGACTATAAACTGAGATAGCCATAATGAAGGTCCAAATGATGGGACAACTGGTGGGCCAGATGGCTCTTATCCAAAATCTAGCTCAAGGACAAGAAGAGCTGAAAGTTCTTGTCTACCAACTTCGTCAAGACAGTTGCAACCGTATAGGGCAAACAACCAGAATTGGAAATCAAGTCACTGCTCAGCCTCCCATAAGACAAGAAGCTAGAAGACCTTCCCAATCTGCTGCCAAGTCCCGAGCCCAACAACGACTTCGTCAACATCAACCAGAAAATCATCAAAGGCAAAGTGATCCCAAAAGACAGTTTACCAACATCAACATACCATTGTCTCAAGCTTTACAGCACATGCTGAGGGTGAACCTGATTACACCAATAAGACCTCATCCAAATCCCAAAACCTTTTCTCCCAGCTACGATCCTGATGCCAGGTGTGTCTATCATTCTGATAGTCCTGGGCATAATACAAATGATTGTTGGGAGCTGAAATACAAAATTCAAAACCTGATCGACGGAGGAATGCTGGAGTTCACACAAGATGGCCATACTGAATTCTTCTGCCATCCCTCAAAGGCTTACCACCTAAAGTGACAAGTTCAGACAAAGAGGCTTCTGTTCATTTGAATCTTCAATTGTAATTTCTTTAGTTATTCAAACAATTATCTATTAATGTCAAACTTTGTTTCATTAATGCATTAAATATGTTTGTCTTGAATTAATCCATTCATTTTTATTCTATTTAAATTATGTTGTTTATGACGTTCAACTCTTGCTAAAAGTTACAAGCCTTTAGAGGGAGGATGACGAAAACAATGCCATAAATCTCATACAGTATGCTTTTGAATAGACCTTGCTGACGATGTACAGGAATTCCTTCAAATCCTAAACACTGGAGCTATAAGGAAGATAATCCCTAGTCAACCCCTTTAAGCCAAAGAAGTAGAAGTTTTCTTTTTTACACAAATTGAAACCTTTAATCAAAACCTGGGGCAGGGTAGTCTCTCAGTTGATTCAAACGCGGGTTTAGCCGCAAACTCTCATTTCGTAATACAACGAATGATATCAAAACTTTTTTCTGGAATAAAAAGACGGTGATGGTTCCCTACCAAATAGGCAGTCATCATCCCTCAAAAGGAAAAGCCCACTAAGTCAAAACCTACAAAGGAGGTTAAAGAAAAAATGGGGGCATCCCGCTGACCGTAATCTCAAAACAAGAACAGTCAAAAAAAAAATTAGGGATAACAAATTAAAAAAGGAGGCCACTACAAATCCTCAACAACATGAAAAAATGTTGCAAAAATGAATGCCTTCCGACAAACTTAACTTGTCTGAACCATTACCAAAAATGTCTTTCCATACTAAACTGGAGTTCAAACGCACAATTAGCTGAGTTTAGGACTGGAGAACATCACGAAGAGAGGGTGGGTACAAATACATTTTGAGCCTTTATCCTTTGTTTCTTAAACCGTGAACCAAACCACGCTACAAACTTTCAAAAGTCCTAATTGAAGCATGGGTTAGTTCGAAAGCATACTGTTACAAAAGGTATCCTGACTCCTGTAAGGCTTTACTCTAAATCCTGAGTTGAATTTTTTTTACAAAATTTCTTTACTTGCTAAAATGCATTTTTAAAATTTCAAGACAAGCATAAACTTCACATTATTTGAATATCGCTGTTTGCATATGGCTATTTGTTTGACAGTGGAGAAATTCATACAACGAATATCCGATAAACGGAAACTCTCTCGGTGAACAAAATCACTTCAATTGGGATGACATTTCCAAGGGAAAATCTCCTGACAAACAAGGGGGCATGACATGTCACTATCCAGCACACCTGGGGCAGTCAAGTCAAGATTCAAAGAATCTCTCAAAGAATCTCTCAAAGAATTGTTTAAATAACCAGGGGCAGGTTGTAACACCCCTTCTAAATAACCCGCGAATATATTAATTAAATCAGAGTAACATGGAAAACAGGGATGTCACAATTCAGGATAAACATAAAAACCTCAAATCTACAGTTATCGTGCTTTACTGAAGGAATTATTAAGATAAATATTCAAATCAACATCATGTTCTACACAGCGGAAATGTCTCAAAACCAGAATAACTTCACTTCATAAGTATTCCCAACATAAATTAAACAATAGAGTATAAAATAAAACTCATCATTCAAACGTTTCCCCCAGTGTTACAACCTATCAGAGCACGACACTGACACGCGGACTTAAAGTAACATAGCTCTAGAGCCATCCTCACCAACTCCTGAGCTGCTAACTTTAATCTGAAATCATTAAAGTAAGGGTGAGATTTCTCATAATTAACATGCATTATAAGCTTCTCAATCAACATTATATCACAAGCATATTATTTCATCCATTTTAGCATAAATTCATATTCAACACGCAGATCCAATCATACAAGTCATTATGCACCAATCAATAATCAACCAAAGAATTGTAACACTGGAAGTCATCCTAACATGTTACAATTCCATGCAAACACAAATGCAGACTCAATGCATGTGGTACCAATCACGTGACCAAGTCACCCAACACTGATCCATCATCAATCGGATACAGCAACCATCGATTCGTCCATAAACACCGGACACGAATCCAGCTGATCCATCATCAATCGGATACAGCAACCATCAATTCGTCCATAAACACCAGGACATGAATCCAGCTGATCCATCATCAATCGGATACAGCAATCCATCGATTCGTCCATAAACACCGGACACGGATCCAGTTGATCCATCATCAATCGGATACAGCAATCCATCGATTCGTCCATAAACACCGGACACGAATCCAGCCTAACCACCCATCATCACCCGGGTATAGGTTAACGGCAATACAAGTCAAATTCCACACAATGGGAATTAACTTCACCAAAACAATGCATATGCATGCACATCACCAGCATGCAACATCAAATCAGTCTATGAAATACATCAATTTATCATAACTGAACCAAAACCGAAAGAAACATGATATCATTATTTATCATACACACATCAAACAACATAAACATGCACTTCATCCACAAGGACCTGATACAATCAATTATCATGGATACCCCATTGCATATACACCAAATATGCACATAATAACAAACCGCATAATCGGAAAGTCAACATCAAATCAACGGAATATGATCACAACATAATTCCAAATAATGACAAAACCAATATATCACATGATCACATCTCAATCATAATGGATAGCAGGCACAACACATAAGTATCAGTTCTCATTCACCAAATCAGAATAATTTACAAACAATTCTACATCATTCTCAAAATACCAAGGTTTACAAAAATCGGGAATTCGACTCTTTTTAAAATAATTTTCATAAAATAATATTTTTCTTATTTTATAAGATAGTATTTTTATTTAAGAAATACTTCCGAAAATGGCACTCAAATCGGACTTACGGTTTGAAAGTTATGAATTTTCAAAGTTTAATATTTTTCAAAAAGTTACGTTTCTGGAAAATGTACTGGAACCCGGTTCCTACCTATACAGGAACCGGTTCCTACGTGCAATTTTGCAAGTTTTTGTACGTTCACACAGTGGAACCCGGTTCCTCCCCACTGGGAACCGGTTCCCACGACCTGCAGAGTCAAAATCTGCTATTTTGACAGCATTATTCATTCCAATCCCATCCAATTCATACCCATACGAATTATAACATTTGGAACACCAAAATGCAACCAATACACATCAATACAACATCATAAATCATGTTTCCATCACTCCTATTAATTATCCATCACATTAATGGTTCCAATTCCTATACTCTGACACAATTAGGGATAATCCCACAAACCTAGAATTCCAAAATCGAGATTCCTAACATGCTTAATCAATTCTATTGATCTCAAAATCTATAAGGCATATTAAATAATTGAAATCACCCCTTACCTCGCGAAGATCCTTCGAATTCACGGCGTTTGGCTTTTTCCTCTCTTCTCTTCTCTTCTCCAATTTCACGTACAATGAGTTTTCCAAATAACCTCTTTTTCTTTTCCTTTTATTATTTTCCAAATAATAGAAATAAATTAGTAATTATTTAGTAGAGCTTTTTACTTCACACACCTCTAATTCAACCTTACACCCCCCGGTCTTCCTTTTTAATTCCATAATTAATTCATCCATTTAATCCAAAATATTATTAATTAAGCCTTTAATTAATTTAATAATTAAATTCCTAATTATTTAACACTTGAATAAATTTGGGGTGTCACACAGGTATCCATCACTTGGGGCATTGAACACAAATCCCGACAGAGGTTTAGTTACAATCAAATAAGTTCCTACTAGTGCCAAAATCACTTGCTACTAGGGGAAGTGACAAATCTCCCCAAAATCCTTCTCATAGGATGATTCCCCAGCCAGATTTTCAATCTCTGAAAAACCTCTTCCCAACTGAGTCGACTTCAAGAATCCTCGAGGGTTTCTGCCAGTGAAGTCGCCGCCTCTCCAACAGAGTAAGCAACAGGATTTATTCCACCAACAAACGGAAGGATTCCCCATCTCAAGGTGGCCTCTCCGACTACTACAAATCAAAGGACCGCAACTCCTCTTCCCCAGTAGACTACTCTACAATCCCCAGCAAGTTACTGTGAAACTTGGACCCGACCAGATATCAATTCAACTTTGACTCCCCAATAGAGCAACTGACGACTAAGACTCCTGAACTCTTTTCCCCAAGCAAGAATCAACACTCTATACGAAGCTGTCAACATCCCCCAGTGGAGTTCTCCTCAAATAATAAAACAGGAATCCTTAGTGGAAATATTCTAAGCAAAGTTTGAAGAACCACCTACAACAGCAATCCGGGATTTAATAACTCCCCAACACTTGTCAAGGATTTATTCTCCAAGACAAAATTACATTTCAACAACATTCATAGCACATGCATACAAAATACATATAAAATAAATCTCATTTATTTTGAGAACATCATTACGCAATGCATACATCATACAACTAACTCTTTACCTTTTCAGGAAAGATCAATCAACAGATTCCTTCATCATCCTGCTGAGGTAGTAATCGTCCAAGATTCCTTCATCATCCTGCTGAGGTAGTAATCGTCCAAGATTCCTTCATCATCCTGCTGAGGTAGTAATCGTCTAAGATTCCTTCATCACCCTGCTGAGGTAGTAATCGTCCAAGATTCCTTCATCATCCTGCTGAGGTAGTAATCGTCCAAGATTCCTTCATCATCCTGCTGAGGTAGTAATCGTCCAAGATTCCTTCATCATCCTGTTGAGGTAGTAATCGTCCAAGATTCCTTCATCATCCTGCTGAGGTAGTAATTGTCCAAGATTCCTTCATCATCCTGCTGAGGTAGTAATCGTCCAAGATTCCTTCATCATCCTGCTAAGGTAGTAATCATCTAAGATTCCTTCATCATCCTGTTGAGGTAGTAATCGTCCAAGATTTCTTCATCATCCTGCTGAGGTAAAAATCATCCAAGATTCCTTCATCATCCTGCTGAGCTTTCAGATACAGTTCAGATACGCACCAGATACAGATGCCATCCTGATACTCATTCAGATTCAGCTTTCAGATATAGTTTAGATACGCACCGGATACGGATGCCATCCTGATACTCATTCAGATTCAGCTTTCAGATATAGTTCAGATACGCACCAGATACGAATGCCATCCTGATACTCATTCATAGACAGCTTTCAGATACAGTTTAGATACGCACCAGATACGGATGCCATCCTGATACTCATTCAAAGACAGCTTTCATATACACTTCAGATACGCTCCAGATACAAATGTCATTCTGATACTCATTGTTTCAGCTTACAAATTACAAAATCAATAATCACTCTTGGATGGCATCTGCAAGCGCACCTCCAACAACTATCCATC
This sequence comes from Vicia faba, assembly GCA_948472305.1. Lineage (NCBI taxonomy): Eukaryota > Viridiplantae > Streptophyta > Magnoliopsida > Fabales > Fabaceae > Vicia > Vicia faba. Next base: position 1,632,598,126 of record OX451736.1, read on the forward strand.
ATATCTCCAAATGGCAAATCCGCCAACCCTGCTATCCAAGCTTTCATCTCAAAGTAACCCTACTATCCAGGTTCCTTCTCCCTTATCTCCAGACAGCAATTTACAACACTGAAAGGGCCAGACCCGACCAGATACGGTATGTTTCATACTTCCCCAGTAGGTCGCTGTACAACCTAGACCCTAACTAGATATACATTCTACTTTCACTCCCTCAATCGAGAGTTAATTACCCAATAGAGTAATGGACAACCAAAGCTCCTAGATCTTACTTCCCAGGGCATAAATCAACATTCCTCGGCAGAGTCCTCCTCAACAGCAGATACATGAATTCTCACCAAGGAATCTTTTATGCAACCGATCCTTTCCAGATGGCATCTTTAAGCCCATCTCTGAAGATTCCCTGTCGACTTCCAAATGGAATTTGTAAGCCCATTCCCTACACAATCACCCATAATATCACCGAGTGCAAATTTTTGGGCACTCTAGTGTTCAATCATCTTCCACCTTCAGATCACGAAAGGCAGACCAGCCAATCTACATCCTCAAGCTTAAGAAGATTGAACAGGGGCAGCTGTTGTACCCCAAAATTTTCCCTCTCATTTCTCAATTAATATCTTACAAGATCTCCTTTGGATTCAAGACTGCACTAAGGTTGATCAGCTCAAGACATCTCCTCAAGCACTGATGACTGAAAATTAAGGTTTGAGTTTGCACAAGGAAAAATGGACTTTTAATGCCCCATTTGACTTTCAGGGATCGAGTTGGACTCTCAAGATTATTCATGTCAAGTTTCAGGTCTTGGATCGCATTTTTGCTCAGTTAATTTATCAGATGACCTAAAATCAGCCATATTGGTGAAAAAGTCAACTATAGCACCGAAAGTCAAACTTTGACTTTTTGGTCAACATTAAGTTTCAAATATCACAATTCATCAAGACATTCAAAAATATAAAACTTGATCATCAAGAAGTTAAGAAAGTCAAAAGTCAACTTGAAAAGTCAAAATTTCCAAGACTTAGAAATTTTCTAAGTGTTTTTACACATGATAATTTCACCACTTCATGCCAATTTTTCACCATGATGCAAGATGATTCAAGGAAAACCTCCAATATAAAAGTTGTAGATCTCAATGAGATCTAAAACATTGTACAGAGAGACTTTTTCTAGAAATGTATGGATTTTGAGTTATAAATTCATGAAGTCATGGCATTTTTTAATAAACACTTAGAGAATTTTTCAGCAGGTTTGGACAGGTTTTTATCCTAACTTCTTGGCCAATTTCCATCAAGTTCTAGTTTGATTTAACAAAAGTGGTCAACATGAAAGTTATAGAGGATGTTTCAAGCTTTCCAAAACATACAAGAGCATGAATTTATCATACTTGAGTTAGGAGATTCAAGGGCGTGAAGTTGGGCATCCACCCTTGATTTGTAAGTCATTCTATTGAAGAACACACAACAAAACCCTTATGCTATGCTGCATAATCTTATGTTGCAGGCCTTCTTACTTGCAAATCTCTACATAATTTGATGTTTACACCCACTTTTGAGCTATTACCTAAGTGTTTAAGCCATTGTCCAAAGGACCTTCCCATTTATGGCATAAAGGCACCATTGCTATTATTGAAAAGCAAGCTTTTTGTACAAAACTTGTCTTGAGCCCATACTTTGTTTGTTTCTGATTTTACTCCACCATAAAACATGGAAATCAACCCCTCTAAACCAGCAACTTTGGTACTTCATCTTGGAACCATGGAGTACTTGACATAGTTTGATACTTACAACCCAACCAAACCATAATATGTTGTCTTGTAAACCTATTCAGCCTTTGTTCACAAGTCCTTTGCCTATAAATAGAAGGAGCATTTGCAAAGAAAAAAAAAAGAGGGAAAGAGAGGGAAAAAGGGAGAAAGAAAACCAGAAGTTTTGTTGACAAACTCTCAAAAAATCTCATAACTGAAAATGGTCATATCAGTCCACAAGGCAACACCTCAAGCTCAAAACATAAATTCTAGCTGCAAGGTAAGTCTCCTTAACTTTAAAATCTTCATTTCAATCATCATCATTTGGTTCATTTTTGAGGCTAAAATGCAGTGACCTTTGAAGAAAAGGTTTGTAAAATATCATGAACAATTGCCAAGATTGAGTGAAATTTTTTTCCATGAAATAGTATCATGAACAGGAAGGTGTAAGGCAGCTATTTTTTGAAACCATACAGCAGGCAATCGATTGCACAACCATGCAAATCGATTGCACAGGGTTCCAGTATCCAGATTTCCAAATATTTTGAGTGTGCAATCGATTGCACAACCATGCAAATCAATTGCACGAGGTTCCAGTAGCCAAATTTCCAAATATTTTGAGTGTGCAATCGATTGCACAACCATGCAAATCGATTGCACTGGAAGTCAGTAGCCAATGTTTTGAAAAAATGAAGCATGCAATCGATTGCACTAACATGCAAATCGATTGCACTCAAATAAAAATTGATTTTTTAAAAAAACTTGAATAAAGAGTTGGACAATATAAAATGTTTCTTTTGACCATTGAGCATCTATATCTTAAGTTCAAGGTAAGTATTATCATTATACCTTGAAATTTGCTAAGGGCTTGAACCAAAGACTTCATCCAAAGAGGCTTTTAGCTTGATCAATAATTTTTTCCTTCTTTATCAATCATGATTTGCCTTCATCAAAACAAAGGTGCATTCGAGAAGCTTGATTTTACGGCATGTGTCGACACATAATGATCCAAAATGTTTTCTTTTCCTTTCATTTTTCTTTATTTTTACACGCTTCATATATTTTCTTCACGGCTATTCAATATGGTTGTAATAGATAATTAGGACTTTAATTTCTTGCAATCCCCATTTGTAAATTTGTACACCCCGTCCCCAAATGATTGTAATAGCGTAGGATATTTACTTTCCTCAATTTATCGCTTTATATATAACATGTTAATAATTAGGTTTTGTATGGCAAGATAAAACCAATCAAATAGAAAACCCTAATTCAAGACAAAATCAAGCATGAAAATGACACACTTGCACACAAACACCCCTAGGGTTACTCCACTTGGTTGCCTTGAACAAAATGGCCATATTACGCATGTAAGGTATCTTAGCAAAACAAAAAAAGAAAAAACAAGATCATAGTCCCTCGATGACACTATTCAAAGTTGCCTTACAAAAATGATCTTAGTCCCTCAAAATGCTAAGATACTTTGCAACATTGCTAATCATGGTCATACGATGACCCACGCCCGTCCCTTCACATCCAACAACGGGACTTCTTACCAAATCAATGGTAAGATAACAACATCTAAAGGAGGAGGAAAAGAACATCTAAGACCTTTTGAGTTGGTAGGTTCGCTCTTAGTTACTTGCTTGCTCACAACAAAAACATTTTATACACCAACACTCTCATTTTGAAACATTTTTGAAAAAACACTTTATACGCATTCTTATAGAGACGAGAATCATTACAAAGACACCTTTTCAAAATCACTTTGAAAAAACACATCTCACAAACACTTTTTTTTTTGGAAACATTTTCGAAACAAACACTTTGTATGCATTCTTATAGAAACGAGAACTATTACGAAGTTCCATTTTCAAAATACTTTCAAAAATCACCACCACAAGCACACATTCAAACAAAAGCAAATGATCTAGCAAGTAACTAAGAGCCCATGGAAAAATATGGATGTAAAGGGTTCTAATACCTTTCCTTTTCATAATCTACCCCCCAAACTCAAGAAAACATCTCTAAAGGTCTTTCCTGTGATTTTTCACCTTTCCTTATTGGATAAAAGAATAGTCGGTGGCGACTCTTGCTAACCGCAACATTTGCGATAAAATGCAAAACCTTCAAGTCAATTCTCCCACCGCATCACACATATATTTATTGTTTTGTTTAAGTTAACGGATGTATCACCATCCCAGTGGTTAAAGTGCGTGTCTGTTACCTTAGGGACATGTGTTTGAGCCCCAGTGGTACCCTTTTACCTGTTTTTCATATTTTTCACCTTTTTTTTATATTTGTTTACAGCGCTGGGCCTCCAATTTGGGCCTGGCTATTTATTTGATGACTTTCTCCCCTGAATATGTTTACACCCCTGACCTTTTTATTATTTCTATTTCTTTTTTTCTTTATTTTATTTTTATTATTCATATTACTTTTATTTTTATTATTATTATTATCATTTTTATTAATAAAAATCCAAAAAATATATTTTTATTTATTTATTTACATATTTAAAAAATATTCATTAATATTTTATTTTTCTTCATAAAAGAAAATACCAAAATATTTTCTTTTAACAAATCAATTCCTTTTTTAACAATAATTAATGATTAGACTTAGGTTAATTATTACATTATTTTCTTGTAAATTAAAAATTAATTTAGAACTTAGGTTTCTTTTTAATTAATCAATTCTCATATTATTTTCATTATTTAAAACCCTTTTCATGAAGAAAAAAAGCCTAAAAAATCATTTTAACTTATTTTTCTTTGTTAATTAATTTAGGTTTTAGTTTTAGCTAATGTTAATTAATCATTTTCTTAATTAGGGTTAGGTTAAAATCCTTTCCTAAAAATCCAAACAAAAATCATTTCTTTTTCCATTTTGCATTCTTGCATTTTATCTTCAAATTTGTACATTAATTCAATATGGTTGTAATAGTTAATTAGGTTTAATTTCCTTGCAAAAATCCCCATTTATAAATTTGTATACCCCTTCCCCTAATGATGTGATAGCTTAGTATTTTTATTTTCCGCAATTTATCGCTTTATATAAATGCTAGTAAATTAGGGTTTGTATGGAAAGATTAAAATCAACAAGTTAGCAAACCCTAATTCAAGACAAAACAATACATGTAAATCAACACACGTGCACACTTGCACCCTTAGGGTAATTCCACTTTGTTGCCTTACAAAAATGGCCATGTTATGCATGTGGGATATCTTAGCAAAAAGCAGTCAAAAATACAAGCTCATAGTCCCTCGATGACACTATCAAATGTTGCCTTTTAAAATGATATTAGTCCCTCAAAGAAAATTGCTAAGATATTTCACAACATTGCTATCATGGTTATACGATGACCCATGCTCGTCCCTTCACATTCAAAGATAAGGCTTCTTACCAAATCAATGGTAAGATAGCAATATCCAAGGAAAGAAAGAAGTGAACTAAGACTTTTGAGTAGGTAGATTGTTCCTATTTGCTTGCTCAATTTCAAATAAAACACTCTTTCTTATCTTCAAAACAAACACCAATATTTTCAAAAAACACTTTCAAAACATTTTCCAAACATGAAACATTTACAAAATATCAACACTTTGTATACGTTCTTACGAACGAGAACTATTACAAAGTTTGCCTAAACGATTGAGCCTTTTCAAAATACTTTCAAAAACCACACAAAACACATTTTCAAACAAAAGCAAGTGATCTAGCAAGAAACTAAGAGTCCATAGATAACTATGGATGAAAAGGGTGCTAACACCTTCCCTTTTTCATAATCTACCCCCGAACTCAAGAAATAATCTCAAAGGTCTTTCCTATTCTTTTCAGCCTTTCCTTTTGGATAAAAGAAAATTCGGTGGAGACTCTTGTTAACCGCAACACTTGCAATAAAACGCAAAACACCCAAGTCAGTTCTCCCATGGTATCACAAAACTAGCGACTCTGTTGGGGAAAACTTAAAAAAGTGGGGTTACCTTAGGGCTAGATCACCTTTATTTGATTTCTTTGTTTGATTTGTTTGTTTTATATTTTGGTTCTTTGTTTGGGCTTAAATCCTCTACCCGGATTTGGGATACCTTATAGGTAAGTAGCAATACATTGTGGAAACTGTGCAGGGTATACCGACATGGTCTAAGCAATAGCTACGTTAGTGTGATATGTTTATGGGTACCGGTAGCCCTTGAGTAGTCAAGGAGAATATGGGGCCGCTGAGTGATGTCATGAAGCACTAACTGACATTAGAACCTTCACTTGACCAACTTGGCCATTAGGACGTAGTGAGATGATCGGCTTTGGTGCAGTCCGAAGTTGGTAGATACTCGATACTACACTCATTGAGGTTTGGCTTTTTAGGATATTTCGGTCGCCATGAAAGAGGCTTGCACTGAAACAATGCCCGAGAAGACAGACCAGTGATACTGAGATCCTTTAGAACCCGATTACTATTTCTAGGACAGGGTTGAGCCAACTAAACTTCAAGAGGGTACTTACCTATGAGACTCCATGCAAGCCTAAACCTAAGGACTTGTTTGTTTTGTTTGTATATATTTACTTGTACATAACATCATAAACATCATAACATCATACTCATACTCACTAACCATTTCAAGGATTTTTGGGATTTATCTTTGTTTTGTTTTGTAGGACATGGCTTCTATTCGCAGGAAAACCATTCAAGTCAATCTCGTAAGTATTCCTCGTCAATTCAAAGAGTTATCATCAAGGGTTCCTAAGAATTCTCCATTCACCGAAAGACATGGTCTCCTCCTAGACTTGGTTACCTCCAATACTGATAAAGATATGATGAAGGTGCTTTTCCAATTCTTTGATCCCCTACACCATTGCTTCACTTTTCCCGATTATCAACTTGTTCCAACTTTAGAAGAATTTTCCCAACTCTTGAGGATTCCCATTATCAATCAACTACCCTTCAATGGTACGAAAAGAGATCTAAAACCTGAAGAGATTGCCCAAGCCCTACACTTGTAACAATCTGATGTCACAACTAATTGGGAAACAAGGAGTGGTGTCAAAGGTTTCTTGGCCAAGTTCCTGTTTGAGAAAGATCAAGATTGTTGGAAATCCTTGGATTTACAAGCTTTTGAGGAAATTGTGGCCCTTCTCATCTATGGGATGGTTTTGTTTCCAAATCCTGACCAACTCATAGATGTAAACGCTGTTAAAATCTTCATGTCTCGTAACCCAGTTGTTAGGAGACATCCTACATTCTTTTCACTCTCGCACTATGAGGAAGAGATGTACCCTCATGTGTTGCACTCCTCTCTTGTCAAGATGGTTTATTTCGCATCTTCCCCAATCCGTGTGGAAATATGAGCAAGGTTCAAGGTGGTCTCATAGGTCGATGATGCTCAAACATTCAGATATTCATTGGTGTTCCCGATCTTTGGAGAATGTTACTATCGTTAACTGTTGTGGATAATTCCCTAATGTCCCCTTGCTTGGCATTAGAGGAGGTATCACTTATAACCCCTGCTTAGCCTTACGACATCTTGGTTACGCCTGAAGGGATGGTCCACATGAGATGCTTATCCAAGGAATGGTATTCGACTACTAGAATGACGATCAAGGTTACCGTCAGAGGTTTATCCGAGCTTGGAGGATGTTGAACAAGGTTGATAGAAAGACGTTGGGACACAAGAATTTCATTCCCCTTGATCTTTACCTTAAGTGGGTACAAGCTCGTGCTCATAAACTTGTGATGCCTTATCCCTCCATCTTACCAGTCATCATGGAGCCTGTGGTTGAAGGAGATATTCCCTACACTGTCCTCCATCCCGACATGCCTACCTCTCTCGAAGACTTGCAAAAATGTTGGATTCAGCTTAAGGAAGAACGAGATACTTTTGAGGCTCAATTCTATGCTAGTGAGAAGAGGGTCTTGGAACTTACAAAGTAGCTACAAGAAGAGCAAAGGGTGAATTCCTACCTTGCGTCGAAGAGGATGCGTTCAGTCTTTTTATCTTAGAAAGTTATTTTGTAAGCCCAAGAGGCATGATGTAATCTTTCTTGAATTGTTTAATGAAAATTGAAGTTTGTTCATTCTTTTGTCTATATAAATTTAAATCTCATTAATCCTTGAAATCATTTGCATATACACATTCCATGCATCATAACATGCCAGGTTTTCGCATAACAGGTTTCCTTATCTTTCTGCTATTTATTTCAGTAAGATGGATCTAGAGAAAACTGTGAAGGATCTCCATGCACAAAAATTTCAATTCCAAGAGACTCTACTGGACCTAGACAAGGGGAAGTAAGATATGATGGCATTGCTGGTCGTCAAGAAGAAGCCCAAGAAGAAAGCTCTACTCAACATGGGTAGAAGGTTCAAGGAGACAGTCCGTTAGATCCCAGTAGGAGAAGACTTATATGAATAGGAAGAGAACCAGATTGGTGAGGTCAAGAGTACTCAGGTTGGCTGTGTTAATGATCAAGTATCTGATGATGATTATTTTGATGAGCAGTATCCACCTGCCGATATCAAGTATAAGAAGTTAGAAGACAGATTGAAAGCTGTTGAAATCCAAGACGTCCCCGGTTTAGATTTTTATGATTTGGGTTTGATCTCTGGGGTAGTCATTCCCCACAAATTAAAAATTCCAATCTTTGCAAAGTACGATGGGGTTTCTTGTCCAAAACTCCATTTGAAATCTTATCTGCGCAAGATACAGCCGCACACTGCTGATAAGAAGCTCTGGGTTCATTTTTTCCAAGAGAGCTTGGCTGGAATGCAACTTGAATGGTTTTATCAATTAGATGGTTCTCATATAAATACTTGGGAGGATTTAGCTATTGCTTTCTACCATCAGTATCAGTACAACGCCGACTTGGCACCAACGAGGGCTCAGTTGCAAGATATGACCATGGGAAAGAATGAAGGATTTAAGGAATATGCGCAAAAGTGGAGAGACCTCTCCAGTAGGGTTCAACCACCCTTTACTGATATGGAGCACATTGACATGTTCATGGGCACTTTATCTGGTCCTTTCTTTAATCTGTTGGTTGGCTGCTCTTCTTCTGGTTTCACCGAATTAATCTTAATCGGTGAAAGAGTTGAAAGCGGCATCAAAAGTGGGAAGATCTCTGTGGCATCTACCTCCACTTCCAATCCTATCAAGAAACCTTTTGCTGCAAAAAAGGAAGTCAATGTTGTGTTCGGGGCAAGGGCCCGTACCAAGAAGAATGATCATTCGTATGTCAATGTCGTCCGAATCTCCAATCCAACTCCTACTCCTAGACCATCTTTAAATCATCAACATTTTGAAACTCCAAGAAGACAATTTACGAGGTTAGGCATGTCATTGTCTCAATCCTTAAAACATTTGCTCAAGGATAATTTAGTGACATTGCGCGACCCTCTTGGCAACTCTGATATCTCGTCACCAAAGTATAATCCGAATGCTAAATATGATTACCACTCAAGCAGCCCCGGGCACGAGACAGACCAGTGTTGGGCCTTGAAGAACAAAATCCAGGATTTGATCGATAACAAAACTATTGAGTTTGATCCTCCTCCAATTCTGAATGTAATCACCGCTCCTATGCCGAAGCATGACAAGGGTGTTAATGTCGTTGAAGATACAATTTTTGTTGCCTCTGTTGAAGAATTGACTACTCTGCTGAAAATAATCAAAAACAATTTGTTGAAAGCTGGGATCTTCCCGGGCTATGTAAAAGACTGTGTGTGCTATACAAGACAACTCAATAGATGTGAAGGGTTGAAGAAAGGCATTCAACACCTGATGGATAGCCACAAAATTCTATTTGAGAAGACTCCACTTGCCAAAAGTTTGACTAACAAATGTGAAGACCTCTCCATTATTACCATCTCAAACAAACCTCTTAGGATCACCTCCAAAGGTCCTGTTAGGATTTCAAATGAACCCACTGTTGCTCCCTTAATAATTACCAATCTCGGACCAATTCCCTACTCCTCAAACAAGGCGGTACCATGGAATTATGGTACTGAAGTGTTCTATCATGGGATTAAACAAGACGCTTGGATCGAAGAAGAAAAAGATGGCAATGTTGGTAATATAGTTGGCTCAAGCAAAGTAACTAGAACTGGGAGAATATTTTCACCCAATATCTCAACACCAGTTGTTACAAAGATGCCCATCCGCATTACTGCTGCCAAGCCAAGTACCGATACAAGAGGGAAGGAAAAAGTTGTTGAACCGATTGTAACTGAAATACCCTCCAAGGACGTTGCTGATGGATAACCCTCCGCTCGTGAGATGGACGAGATCTTGAAGATAATAAAAAGAAGTGACTTTAAGATTGTGGAACAGTTGGGACAAACCCCTTCTAAAATTTCAATGTTGTCATTGCTGCTTTGTTCTGATTCCCATGCTCAGACATTAATCAAATTCCTGAAAAAGGCTCATGTCCCCCATGAGACAACAACAGACCAATTTGAGAATTGTGTGGCTAGGCTGACAACTGATAATGGCTTGGGTTTTTCAGATGATGACTTAACACCTCTTGGGAGGAATCACAATAAAGCTCTACATGTTTTTGTCGAGTGCAAAGGGACTACCTTAGCACATGTGTTAGTCGACACTGGTTCTTCTCTGAATGTATTACCCAAGGGGGTGTTAGACTGTCTTGACTGTGAATATTTAGTCTTGAAGCCAAGTGATATCATTGTAAGGGCGTTCGATGGATCAAAGAGGACAATTCATGGGGAAGTAGATCTTCCAATCAAAGTGGGCTCCCAAATCTTCAACTCCACCTTCTACATTATGGATATTCGTCCTGCCTATTCTTGTCTGTTAGGTCTCCCGTGGATCCATAAAGCTGGGGCAGTAACCTTAACTCTCCATCAGAAACTCAAATATCCAGTCAAGGGAAGAATAGTCACCGTCTGTGGAGAAAAAGAGTTTATGGTAAGTCACCTTAACTCTTTCAAGTACGTAAAGATGGATGGATAATTCAATGAGACCCCGTGTCAAGCCTTTGAAGTCATGCCACCAATGATTGCTGCTACCAAATGTTCCTCTGATGAATCTGAAGCTGTTAAAGCTGTGCCGAGGATGGTTTCGGTCAAAGATGCTCGCGCGGAAATTGAAGAAGGAAACTGTGATACTTAGGGGCAACTCCTCGATATCCCATTTAAAGCATACAAGTTTGGTTTGGGATTCACCGTCAAAGCTCAGAAGGAAGTGAGGCGTGTTCGTGCTGGAAAGCCACCTCTCCGCATTGGAAGCCATGAAGTCAACGCTGTGGGTGATTCTGATGAAGAAGCTGCATTTGAAGATTGGGTGTATCCGACTACAACGAAGCTGAAGAATTGGAATGCGAAGGACTTTGTGCCCATCTCCTTCATTGAGGAGTAATTTACTTGTTATTGCTTTTATTTCAATTCAAGAACATGTTGTCTATAATATTTTAACAATGACTTTTAAGCCATGTGCCTGGCCCGGGGAAATTTGGTCCATTTGTCAAGGGTTTTATTTATGTTCATCTAATCATATGATAATTCAGTACATTGGACTCTTTTGCATTAAAATATTTATGTTCATTGTCTTTCCTTTCTTTCAAATACATTTTTCAAAAAAATAGCCATGTATCTTACATGCACACACACACACACACACACACATTCTTGCAGGTCCTCATCCATTCTAAATCCTATTTCCAATGACTCTACTATTTCCGACTATGACCGAATGTCCAATCAACCAAGCTGAAGACAAAGGCGAGGAAGATTGTGACATACCGGGAGAACTAGCCAGACTTCTATTACAAGAGGAAAAATCTATTCAGCTGCACGAAGAGTCACTTGAAGTCATCAATCTGGGTACTGAGTCAGATAAGAAGGAAATCAAGATCGGCACTAATTTGGAAGGCAGTGTCAAGAGCAGGTTGGTTCAGATGTTGCATGATTATGTGGAAGTATTTGCTTGGTTTTATGAAGATATGCCTGGGTTGGATACCGACATCATAGTTCATCGTCTACAGATAAAAGAAGACTGCTCTCTTGTCAATCAAAAGGTTCATCTCATGAGGCTTGACATGCCCGAAAAGATCAAAGCTGAAGTGATGAAACAATTTGATGCAGGGTTCCTAGCTGTGACATCCTATCCCTAATGTGTTTCCAATATGGTGCCAGTGTCGAAGAAAAACGAAAAGGTTAGCATGTGCGTAGACTATAGGGATATGAATAGGGCAAGCCCTAAGGATGACTTCCCTCTACCATACATTGACGTCTTAGTTGATAACACTGCTCAGCATAAAGTCTTCTCTTTTATGGACGGTTTCTCCAGCTATAATCAGATAAGGATGGCTCCCGAAGATATGGAGAAGACTACTTTCATTACGCAATGGGGAACCTTCTTCTATAAGGTCATGCCGTTCGGATTAAAGAATGTAGGGGCGACATATCAAAGGGCTATGGTAGCTTTATTTCATGACATGATTCATCATGAGATAGAGGTATATGTGGACGATTTCCAGATCACAAACTGAAGAAGAACATCTAGATCACCTGTACAAACTATTCGAAAGGCTGAAAAAGTACAAGTTGAGGTTAAACCCTAACAAGTGCACGTTCGGAGTATGATCTGGAAAACTTCTAGGTTTTGTTGTCAGGAATAAAGGTATTGAAGTTGATCCTGCCAAGGTAAAGGCCATCCAAAAAATTCCAGTACCTCATTCTGAAAAGGAAGTTAGAGGATTCTTGGGTTGTCTCAATTACATTTCCCGTTTCATATCTCACTTGACTGCTACTTGTGAGCCAATATTCAAGCTCTTGAAGAAAGATCAGGTAGTCAGATGGAACGATGAATGCCAAGCTGCCTCCGACAAAATCAAAGAATATCTACAAGAACCTCCTATTCTCATGCCTCCAATTGAAGGAAGACCCTTGATCATGTACTTGACAGTACTAGAGAATTCTATGGGGTGTGTTTTGGGCCAACATGACGAGTCTGGCCGAAAATAGCATGCTATTTATTACCTGAGCAAAATTTTTACCGACTGTGAAACCAGATATTCACTGCTCGAGAAAACTTGTTGTGCTCTGGCATGGGCTGCTCCCCGGCTAAGACAGTATATGTTAACTCATACAACTCTGTTGATTTCTAAAATGGACCCAATCAAGTACATCTTCGAGAAACCTGCCCTTTCCAGACGGATAGCCAGATGGAAAATGATCTTGACTAAGTATGACATTCAATACACTATGAAAAAGGCCATCAAAGGAAGCGTATTAGCAAATCATTTGGCCCATAAAGTTATGGATGATTATCAGTCAATGAACTTCGACTTCCCCGATGAGAACATCATGTTGGTAATCGATTGCGCGAAACCTGGACCGTATGAAGGACCTGAACAAGGATCCCGATGGACTATGGTCTTCGATGGGGCTTCCAACGCCTTAGGTAACGGAATTGGTGTTGTGATCATCTCTCCTGAAGGTTGCCACACCCCATTCACTTCCAGACTATGCTTCGATTGCACGAACAATATGGTTGAGTACGAAGCATGCATTTTGGGTCTGAAAGCTGCCATTGACTTGAGGATCAAGCAATTGAATGTGTTTGGGGATTCCACTCCAGTGATCAACCAAGTAAAAGGAGATTGGGACACTAAACATCCTAACCTCATCTCTTACAATGAACTTGTGCTATCCTTGATTCCCTACTTCGAAGAGATCACCTTTGAACACTTCCCTAGGGAGGAAAATTAGTTGGCTGACGCTTTGGCAACCATGTCTTCAATGTTCAAGGTCAGATGGGACAACGAAGCCCCTATGATTACAATTGAAAGATTCGACGAACATGCACATTGTTGTGATCTTGACACTGACGCGGAAAAGTTGTGGTACCATGAGGTGATGAGATATCTCGAAGCATAAGAGTATCCCGAGGGAGCATCCATCAATGACAGAAAATTCTTACGAAGATTTACAGCCAAATTCTTCCTAAGCAACAAGATATTGTACAAGCACAACCATGATTCAACTCTACTCCGATGTGTGGACAAGAAGGAGGCAGAGGAAATCATGGAAGACATGCACAATGGTCTCTTCGGTACTTACTCAAGTGGACATATGATGGCTAAGAAAATCTTGAGAGCGGGCTACTATTGGTCAACATTGGAGACTGATTACCCTAAACATTCAAGAACTTGTCACAAATGCCAAGTCTATGCTGACAAGGTCCATGTGCCTCCTATCCCTCTGAACATCATGACCGCTCCGTGGTCGTTTGCAATGTGGGGCATTGACATGATCAGGAAAATCAAGCCAACCGCTTCCAATGGACATCACTTCATTCTTGTTGTTATCGTATTTCACCAAGTAGGTCAAAGCCGCTTCTTTTGCCTCAGTCACAAAGAATGTGGTAGCCAGATTCATCAGACACAATCTTATCTGCCGCTGTGGTATCCCTAAAAGGATTATCACCGACAATGGGACTAACCACAACAATGCTATTATTACTAAGCTTTATACTCAGTTTAAGATCAAGCATCACAATTTTTCTCCATATAGACTCGAAATGAATGGCACGGTCGAAGCGGCCAACAAAAATATCAAGAAGATTGTGCAGAAAATGGTAGTAACCTATAAGGATTGGCATGAGATTTTGTAGTTTGCTCTACATGGCTACCGCACTTCATCTAAAACATCAACTAGGGCAACTCCATTTTCTCTAGTCTATGGCATGGAAGTTGTCTTGCCAGTGGAAGTTAAGATTCCCTTACTGAGGATTATGAATGAGGCAGGCCTAGGCGAAAACGAGTGGATTCAAACGAGATTGGATCAGCTGAACTTGATCGGAAAAAAACGATTAGAGGTTGTTTGTCATGGTCAGACGTACCAAAAACGGATGATCAAGGCTTTCAACAAAAAGATCAAGCCTCGAGTATATCAAGCTGGTGACTTGGTGATAAAATGCATCATTCTACCACAAGGCGACCCCAGAGGCAAATGGACTCCCACCTATGAAGGGCCATTTGTTGTCAAGAGAGTTTTTCTGGCGGTGCCATGATGCTGACTGTGATACAGTGGCAGAACCGACTATTTTGAAAAATGCCGGTTTACATTTTGTGTTTTTTGTTCGAAAATGTCGCGGTAAGCAAGAGTCGCCACCGACTTTTATTTTATCCAACCGGAAAGGAAAAAAGCACAGAAAAAATTCCCTTTTTGAGATATTCTGAGTACGGGGGTAGATTATAGAAAGGGAAGGTATTATCACCCTTTCTATCCATGGTTTTCCAGGGGCTCTTAGGTACTTTCTCATCTTTAAAATTGCTTGTGTGTTTGTGTTTTGAAAAGTTTTGTTTTACTTCGTTTTAACCCTTGTTTCTGTCCTCAAGAGTGTTACGAAGTTGTTTTGAAAACTTTGTTTGAAAAGTGTTTGGTGTGAAAAAGTTTCTTTTGAGCAAGTACCTATTAGCATCTACCTACTTGAAAAAAAGATTGCTTATGTTCTTGTTTCCTTCAGACAACATTATCCTACTATTGAGAAATAGGTAGCATCATCGTTGGAGTTTGTAAGGGTCAATTCGTAAGGGACGTACGATCACTAAAGCAATGTTAGGACGTCTTAGTAATAACCCTAGAGTCTTAAGATCATATTCGAGGCAACATTTCTGAGGCAACCTTTCTGAGGCAACATTTTCGAACGAGACTTTTGATCTTTGTTAGACTGGAGGGCAACCACTAAGACGCCTTATACTTAATGACTGTTTACCGAAGGCAACCGAAGTGAGAGTATACCCTAAGAATGCGCATGTGCGAGTGATTTGATTTCAGTTATTATCTTTGCACATTAAGGTTTTCTAGCCGTTTTAAATTATCATGCAATCTTGTCATACAATCCTATTAACATACATCTAAACAGTTAATATTTGCGAGAATTAAAATGCGAGAAATAAAACCTACGCTATTACAAGGCTTCGGGGTAGGGATTAATTACATAGCCAAAAAAACCCGTAAAAGACGATAAATAAAGAAAATCCTAATAAAACTATTACATACCGTGAGAATTTATATTAATATTGCAAAAATATTAAATGCGCGCGATGAATCGAAAACGAGAGAATTAGGGTTTTGACCCCAGCTACCTAATTGTAATTTGAAAGAAAAAACATTTTTTTTGTGGTTTTTGTGCTATTTTGAGAAAATAAAGTTTAATTGAATAAATAAATAAAAACTAATTACTAATTAATTTAAATTTGAGAAAAATAATTAAATTAACCTATTTTTTGTATTTTTTGTTTTGAGAAAAGAAATAAAAATTAAACCAAGTGTTAACCCTAATTTTTCTAATTGATTTTAATTATATATAAAAAGTTAGAATTACCCTAAATTAAATTTAAACTAGTATTAAATTAAATTTGATAAAATAAAAAAAACCTAATTCTAAATTTTGTGAAACTTGATTTTATGATTTTTTTGTGAAAAAAGAAATTAATTTTGTTAAAAAAACAATTAAGTAAATTAAATTAAATAAAAAGAAGAAAAAAAAAGAAAAGAGAAAGAATGGGCCTGGTATTAGCAAAAGGAGAGGGGTGTTATTTTCAAATCTAAACCCAACAATTCCTGGCCCCATTGACTTTGCTAGATCCTGTGGGCATGTTTCACTCCAGCGCATGCTGGACCCTCATGTGAGAAGCCTTGGATCTGGCATGTTGATCATCTGATGGTTGGATACTGATGATGTATGGTAGACTCGTGGGATACTAGCACGCCTGATTATACAAAGAAAAACAATATAAAGCAAATGTTGGGACCTGGATATCGAACCCAGGTCCTTGAGCATTATTCCCTTGCCACGCTGCCAGCTGAGCCAGAATGTTTAGTTGTACAAATAATAACAAACAATTATTATATAATATAAACAAAAAGCTAATCTAAAAACACGCGAATTTCAAGTTGGCCATTCACCACCTGCCACACCATTGTCTTCTCCGTTGCCTCCGTCGTTTTAGATCAAAGACTTTTACCTACGGACACTGAGTGTAGGTATAACCCTGTGCATTTCCAAAATCTCATACAAGCATGATAAATGAAAACCAATGGTACCAATCAACTCGTTGCAAGCCCACGAGCATCATGGTACCATTATTAATTGCCAATTGTTCCTGTATGAAAAATTCCTAAAAACGAACCACGAACCCTAGCCATTGCACCTTGGTGTACAGTCAATAAAAATGCAATTAAATACAACCATTAGTTTCAAACATCTCAAGGATTATGAATATATCAATTAATCATGCTAAATATGCCAGAATTATTATATTCGATTTCAAGAAAATATGCAAACCGTGTGACTCTTACAGTATGATTATAAGCGTGGGGAAGCTTGCTAACAGTTGCAACACGATCCAGGGATGTCCAACAAACGATTGGGATGACTAGAATGCCTTGAAGTGATCTGAAACGTGGAAATTGGTCTACAACTTTTTCTTGAATTTTTGAAACTTTTTTTATCTCTTGCACGCCTCCAGCCTCCTCTTTTTTGATCTGCCCTTGTCCCTTATGTATCCAAGAATGTATTAGGGTTACCATTTGTTTCAAATCTTCTCTAATTATGAATATTGATTCATGATTTGATCCTTGTGTAACATCTTTCCAAAACAAGAAAATTCAATCTTTTTGTGTCCATTTTGAACCTTGCATGATTTGGTCTTGTTTCTAGCTGTGTAATGAACCTAAACATGCTCAAAATCTCAAGATTTAATTAGATTTTGATATTTTTATTATTTTATTTTGATTTTATTTGATTTAAATGAAATAAAATCAAAATAAATGACAAAAATAAAATAATGACAAGTGGAAGGGCTCATGGGTCGTGGTCACATTACAAACTCAGTGCAATCATAAAAAGTTGGGCCCATTTGACAAAAAATGCATTTTTAGACACTTTTGACTTTTGGCAATTTTGCAAAAAGGGTCAACTTGACCAATGCATAACTCCCTCAATTTTGACCCTAGAGAGGTGTTATTGGACTTTTTAGAAAGATTAAAATGTCCTCTAAGCAACCCTTTTGGTCTCATCTAAATTGAGTCTTCCATGTTCATGTATGAAGCTTTGACCCAAAAGGTACTTTTGTTGACTTTTCAAAATGACCTATAATGTCCAAATTCATATCTTCTTGTGGGTGCATATTTTGAACTTGGGAGATGAAGATGAATTTCAGGGAATTACATCCTCTTCAAAATGAGCTTTGGATGGGTCATTTTTGATAAAGTATGAGAAAGTTATGCTTGGTCAAAGCTGAGTTGACTTTTCCTACCAAAACCCTAATTTAGCAACTTTTGGGTTTTGATGAATTGTGAGCAATCCTTGAGGAATCATGATCAACCCTTGATAAAATGATGAATAATGCTTCAAAATGAGAATGTTGACCAAAAATATTGAAGTTTGACTGTATGTGGGCCACCGTTGACTTTTGTCGTAGCTTAGTCGATTTTCAGGATTTTGACCAATTGACTGAGCAAACTTCCTCTGCAAGGCTTGAAACTTGACATGGATGATATTGAGAACATATTAGGACAATGGTAAGCATTTGGGATCCTTTGGACTCAAACATCTTGATGCAAAATGAAACCCTAATTTGAGGTAGACTGCCTTAGGAGAGAGTTTGTCTGGTCAACCCTTGAACTTCCTTGAGCAATTTGAAGACCTTACTTGACATGTATTGAGAAATATGGGAGGAAAAATTTTGGGGTACAACAGCTTCCCCTGTTCAATCTTCTTAAACTTGAGGATGTAGATTGACTTGTCTGCCTTTCGTAATCTGAAGGTGGAAGATGATTGAACACTAGAGTGCCCATAAATTTGCACTCGCATGAAGTGGTACTTGTCTTGTGACATCGAGAATGGGCTTATAGATGCCATTTGGAAGTCAACGACAAAATATGGGCTTAAAGATGCCATCAGAAGAAGTGTCGATCGCATAAGAGATTCCTTTGCGAGAACCCGTATACCTGTTGTTTGAGGAGGACTACGCTGGGGAATGTTATTCTCTGTCTTGAGAGAAGTAGAATTTTACTAACTTCAGTTGTCCGTTACTCTATTGAGGAATCATCTCTTAATCGAGGAGGTGATAATGAACTGCTATCTGGTCGTGCTCCAGGCTTTGCAATTATTTGTCGAGGAAAATAAGACCGGTTGTTATCTGGTCGTGCTCCAGGTTTTACAGTGACTTACTGGGGATATGAGATTAGGCTTGCTATCTGGTCGTCTTCCAGGCTTTGAAATTTCTCAATTCTTATTTGGTCGTGCTCCAGGCTTCAGAAGGAATTAGGTGGTTATCTGGTCGCATCCGGGTTTCAACTTGAATTTAAGGCATACTAATATCCGGTCGATTTTCGGGCTTCATAGTAATTGGCCGAGTAAACTGCTATTTGGTCGAATTCCAAGCTTCGCAGTACCTCATACTGTTATCTGGTCGTGTCCTAAGCTTCAGTGTCCTTTTTCGTTATCTGGTCGTGATCCAGTCTTCACAACGTCTTATACCATTATCTGGTCGATTCTAGGCTTCATGGTATCTTATATTGCTATCTGGTTGATTTCCAGGCTTCAAAATAACTTGCTGAGGGTTAAGTTGTTTTCCGGTTGATTTCCGGGCTTCGAAGCTCGTGTTTAAGATATACCACTATCCGGTTGATTCCAGGCTTCGTAGTATTTTGGAGAAATCAAGATATTATCCGGTCGATTTCCGGGCTTCATAGCTTGAATTGGAATAGAAATCTTAGTATCGATTTCACTAAACCAGAGAAAACTTGTGAGAATTTGATTGCATCTTTCCCTGAAAGGTAAAGAGTTAGTCGTATGTAATGTCATGATATATGAAATGTATTGAGTAATGATGCTCTCAAAATAAATGAGATTGTGTTGTATGATGCATATGCGCATGCTACGATGTATGGATATGCGATGTTCTTGTGATGTTCTCCGACTGGAGAGAATAAATCCCGGACTACTATTGGAGAGTACAAGGAGTTGAGTTCTTCGTTCTCGCTGGGTATAGTGACCGAAGATGATTAGCTGGAGACTTGCGACCGTTCTGCTTGAGAATATTCCGCTGGGATAGACTTTGTTTGAGAATAATCCTATGGGAGAATGACTTTGTGGGAAAGAGAGATGCTCTATTGGACGATCTGCTGACTTGGAGAAATAAACTCCACTGGTGGTGAACTTCTCTTGCTGGTGATAGATAAAATCTTCTTGGGAAGAATTTTGCCGACTCATTCACGATTATGAACCTTGGCTGGGGAGAGCTAACACCACTCTCCTTGAATACTTCCTACTCTGCGGGGAGTGTATGTATATTTTAGTTATATTCTAAAGCTGGCTCTATCCCTGTACCTAGTGGGTAGAGCAACTGTAAGGTTTGGACACTTCTTGTTTTCCCCTGTTCCTGGAATTACGAGTAAT
This sequence comes from Vicia faba, assembly GCA_948472305.1. Classification (NCBI taxonomy): domain Eukaryota; kingdom Viridiplantae; phylum Streptophyta; class Magnoliopsida; order Fabales; family Fabaceae; genus Vicia; species Vicia faba. Next base: position 1,632,618,289 of record OX451736.1, read on the forward strand.
GGTCTTTTGTTTCTTATGTAAATATTTATGAGCAACAATTATTTTCAAATGCATATATCAAAAATGAATCATTGGACGTTCTTGCAAAATAAAACAGAAAAAGAAAAAAAATTGGAATTTCTTGGGGAAATGAATTGTATTGATTTTGAAGTTGGCCTGTAACAGGCGTTTTTTACAAGAGGCTGACATCCTAGTAAGAGAATGCCGCCGAAAGACAGAAATTATACAGTTTGTGAAAAAGAAAGAAAAACAGCTATATGAACAATCCCACTGGGTTCCAACTCTGCTATTGCCTTTATATCCTCAAGCGTCTCATCACTTTGCTACTTGGTCGAAGGTAGATCAGATTTATTGGCGTCGTCCGAGCTTGATAGTCGATACCGAAGTCTGGTTGCAAGATGATCCAATGAGACATAGTGTCACGCTTTGATCCCTAATTTTTGCCTGGACCGCCCTTTCGGGTTTTCAGTCCACCGGGATACCCTTTTTTGCCCAAGCCTCCTTTTCAGGTTTTCGACTTGCCGGGTGTACAGTTTTTTCATTTTCATCCCTTACTTTTGCCCAAACCCTTTTGGTTCGCCGGAAAGCCCTTATTTTTTCCTAGGCCAGTCAACCTAGCGGGTCTTTGATTATGCGTAGTATCTTTTCACTATGTCTGCATTGACGGGGTGAGGAAGGTCGTCACCATCCATGGTGGTTAGAATCATAGCTCCTCCCAAGAAAATGTTCTTAACCACAAATGTCCCTTCTATGTGGGGGTCCATTTTCCCCTGGGATCACCTTGCGGAAGTATGATGCGTTTGATCACCAGATCCCCGACTTAATACTCTTGGCGTCTGACTTTCTTGTTAAAAGCCTTGATCATTTTCTTTTGATACGTCTGACCATGACAGATAGAAGTAAGCCTCTTTTCATCAATTAGATTCAGTTGGTCAAGTCGGGTCTGGATCCAATCATCTTTGCTCAAACCCGCATCCTTCATAATCTGGAGAGAGGGTATCTGGATTTCGATGGGTAGGACTGCCTCTATGCCATACACCAGAGAGTAGGGTGTTGCCCCTGTTGACGTCCGTGCTGAGGTACGGTACCCATGAAGAGCGAATGGTAACATCTCATGCCAGTCTTTGTACGTCACCGTCATCTTCTACACAATCTTCTTGATGTTCTTGTTAGCCACTTCAACGGCCCCATTCATCTTCGGCCGGTAGGGAGAAGAGTTATGATGCTGAATCTTAAACTGCTTGCAGAGCTCGGTGATCATCGTATTGTTGAGATTTATACTATTGTCTGTAATTATCCTCTCTGGTACACCATATCGACAGATCAGATTGTGTCGGATAAACCGCGCCACGACGTTCTTGGTTACTGTAGCAAAGGAAGATGCCTCAACCCACTTCGTAAAGTAATCAATAGCCACCAAAATGAAACGATGCCCGTTAGACGCAGTACGTCTGATCTCACCTATCATATTGATTCCCCACATTGCGAAAGGCCAATGAGCTGTCAAAACATTCAGTGGAACTAGAGGTACATGCATCTTATCATCATAGACTTGGCACTTATGACAGGTTCGAGAGTGCTGATAACAATCGGCTTCCATAGTGGACTAATTATATCATGCCCATAGGATTTTCTTTGCCATGGTATGTCCACTGGAATGAGTTCCAAAGGTACCTTCATGTAACTCCGTCATGATCCTTTCTGCCTCGCTTTTGTCCATACATCGTAGTAAGGTTGAATCATGGTTACGCTTATAGAGGATCCCATTACTGATGAAGAACTTTGCAGCGAACCTTCTCAGAAACTTCTTATCATTAACAGAATCACCCTCGGTGTACTCTTGAGCCTCAAGATACCTCTTTACCTCGTGGAACCAGGGTTTATCTACTACCTCTTCCATCTCAATGTCACAGCAATGTGCGGGTTCATCCAACCTCTCAATGGTAATCTGGGGAGCTTCATTGTCCCACCTGACTTTGAACATAGAAGACATGGTAGCTAGCGCGTCCGCTAACTGGTTCTCTTCTCTCGGGAAGTGTTCAAAGGTTATCTCCTCAAAGTGTGGGAGCAACGTCAATACATACTCTTTGTAAGGAATGAGATTTGGGTGCTTCGTATCTCACTCGCCTTTGATCTGACTGATCACTAGAGCAGAATCCCCGAATACACTTAAGAACTTAATCCTCAGGCCAATAGCCGCTCGAAGGCCAAGGATACATGCTTCATACTCCGCCATATTATTGGTGCAGTTAAAACATAATCGGGCAGTGAACGGAGTATGACATCCCTCAGGAGATATAATCACAGCACCAATGCCATTACCTAACACGTTTGATGCTCCATCAAAATACATAGACCATCGGGATCCCTCCTTGGGTCCTTCATCCAGTCCAGGTTCTTCACAGTCGGTCACCAATATGATATTCTTATTCGGGAACTCGAAATTCATGGATTGGTAGTCATCCACGGCCTGATGCGCCAAATGATCCGCCAATACACTCCCCTTGATTGCTTTTTGGGTTGTGTATTGGATGTCATACTCAGTTAGGATCATCTGCCATCTTGCTATTCTTCTGGACAAGGCAGGCTTTTCAAAGATATACTTGATTGGATCCATTTTTGATACCAATAGGGTAGTGTGAGTCAGCATATACTGTCTCAGTCGGCGAGCAGCCCATGCCAAAGCGCAGCAAGTTTTCTCGAGCAATGAGTATCGGGTCTCACAGTCAGTAAACTTTTTGCTAAGGTAGTAAATAGCGTTCTCTTTTTGGCCAGACTCGTCATGTTGCCCCAGCACACACCCCATTGAATTATCCAGTACTGTCAAGTATAAGATCAAAGGTCTTCCTTCAACTGGAGGCATCAGAATCGGTGGCTCTTGGAGGTATTCCTTGATTCTTTCGAAAGCGGTCTGACATTCATCGTTCCATTCTACCACTTGATCTTTCTTCAGAAGCTTGAAGATTGGCTCACAAGTAGCGGTCAGGTGTGAAATGAACCTAGCGATGTAATTCAGACGTCCCAAAAAGCCTCTAACTTCCTTTTCTGTGCGGGGAGCCGACATTTCCTGTATGGCCTTTACCTTGGCATGGTCCACCTGAATACCCTTATCACTGACGACGAAACCCAACAGCTTACCATACCTTACCCCGAAGGTGCACTTGTTCGGGTTTAACCTCAGCTTGTACATCTTCAATCTGTCAAATAGTTTCTGGAGATGGTCAAGGTACTCTTCCTCAGTATGGGACCTTGCGATCATGTCATCAACATAAACCTCAATCTCATGGTGAATCATGTCGTGGAACAAAGCGACCATGGCGCGCTGATAAGTTGCCCCAACATTCTTTAACTCGAAAGGCATTACCTTGTAACAGAAGGTGCCCCACTGTGTAACGAAGGTTGTCTTCTCCATGTCTTCAGGAGCCATCTTGATCTGATTGTAACCAGAAAAAGCATCCATAAAGGAGAAGATCTTATGTTGTGCGGTGTTGTCGACCAGAACATTGATGTGAGGAAATGGGAAATCATTCTTGGGGCTTGCCCTGTTCAGATCTCTATAGTCCACACACATCTGTACCTTACCATCCTTCTTAGGAACCGAAACAACGTTGGCAACCCACTGCGGATAAGAAGTAACAGCTAAGAATCCTGTATCGAACTGTTTCATGACCTCAACTTTGATTTTCTCAAACATCTCAGGGCACATACGGCGAACCTTCTACTTTACTGGAGGACAGTCTTCTTTAGTCGTCAGGCGGTGTACCACAATATCAGTGTCTAAACCAGGAATGTCTTCATAAGACCAAGCGAAGATCTCAACACAGTCACGTAGCATTTGTATCAACCGTTGTTTGACACTAGGCTCCAGATCCGCACCTATCTTAACTTCTTTCAAGTCTTCCTTTGTACCCAAATTTACTGACTCAACCGGCTCTTCATGAGGCTGTATGGCCCTTTCTTCCTGCTGTAATAGTCTAGCAAGTTCTCCAGGCACCTCACAATCATCCTCACCTTCGTCCTCGGCTTATTTGATCGGATTTTCGAAGTCATAACGGGCAGTAGCAGAGTTGTTATCAATGGGATCCAAAGTGGATATGGATCTGCTTTATGATACGTGAGTGTGTGTAAGAGAATAGCTGTTTTTGATAAAGCGAGAGACATAAGAAAGAAAAATAAGGAGCGCAAAATTTGTTATGCAAGAAACGTCCAATGCTTTATTAATGATATATGAAATGACAAATAATAAGCCCTCACAAGCAAAGCCAAGGTTCCTCGGGCAAGGCACCGGGCCGTAAAGTCTCAAACTGTTTATTACAACTCTTAAAACAAAAGTCAATTACTGTGGAATAAAAGAAACAGGTATGAAGTCCCTCGTCGTCCAGTTGTTCAATCCACCATTGGTTGTTGGGTAGATCCAGTTGTCAACATCCGGGTTCTCATTATCGGCATCTTCCGTGGCAGAGACAACCTCAATAGCATTGATTCCCGAGCCATGCTTGGGCATGGGTGCAATTATGACGTTGGGCTTCTCCGGAGTGTCAAACTCAATCTCTTTGGCTTCGATCAAGTCTTGCACCTTGTTTTTCAAGGCCCAACAGTTGTTTGTATCATGACCTGGACTTTCGGAGTGATAGGCGCAGCGGGCATTCGGGTTATAGTGAGGAGATGTGGTGTTGGGATTCTTCGGGGCTTCCCTCAGAGTTACCATATTGGTCTTCAATAATTGTGGTAGAATTTGAGTCAGGGTCATATTGAGCCAGGTGAACTGCCTATGTGGTCTTTCCACCCCTTGTTGATTATTGCGTTGTGGAGCAATTGTAGATCTTGATATCACTACCGCATTTACCGCTTGACGGTGTTCAGGTCTGCTTTGGCCCCTCGGGCCGTAGACTGCACTAGCTTCTTTTTTACCGGTGAAAGGCTTCTTTACTGAGCTTGATGAAGTATCCTTCTGTATCTTACCACTTCAGATACCAGCTTCTACTCTCTCTCCCGTCAAAATCAACTCAGTAAACCCAGATGACGAACTGCCGATCAAATGATTGAAAAATGGACCAGATAGCGTCCCTAAAAACATGTCAACCAACTCCCTATCAGAGAAAGGGGGTTGGACTCTTCCAGCCAAGTCTCTCCACTTTTGAGCATAGTCTTTAAAACCTTCACTTGCACCCATAGACATGCCCTGGAGCTGAGTACGAGTGGGGAGCAAGGTCGGTGTTATACTGATACAGCTTGTAAAAAGCAGCAGCAAGGTCTTCCCAGTTTCAGACATTGGCTCCTTCCAACTGATAAAACCATTCAAGTTGAGTCCCTGACAGACTATCTTGAAAGAAATGCACCCACAAATTTCTATCAGCAGTGTGGGGTTGGATTTTTCTGACATACGAGCGGAGATGGAGTTTTGGACAGGATACTCCATCATACTTGGCAAAAACCGGAGCTTTGAACTTATGAGGGATCACCACTCCCGACACCAGTCCCAGCTCTCTGAAATCCAAACCAGGGATCTTCTGAATCTCCATAGCACTCAGACGGTCTTATAGTTGCTTGTACCTATCCTCAGAAGGAGGATATTGCTCCTCATCGTAATCCGTATCGTTATCAGAAACTGCTGGACTAGGGTCCTTTGTCCTTTCTTGGTTCTCCCCGTCTTTGGATGAGGAGGTCAGATCAACTGATTGTCTTATCCTTTCTTTGAATCTTCTACCCATGTTCAGAACACCAACCTTCTTCTTCTTCTTCTTTTCTTTCAGAATCAGGGTCTTCAAATCCTCCTGCCCTTTAGCCAAACTTAAGAACATCTGTTGGAATTGGGTGTTTTGTGCCTGAAGATCTTTGATGGCTGATCAGAAGACATTTCTGCTGAAATAAACAGTGAAGAAGATGAGAAACCTGTACTGGTACCTGTAATGGTGTGCATGATAATGGGATGCGTATGTAATGATTTCAAAGACTTTGGGAAATTTAAATTTGTAAACCAAAAATAAACAAACTTCATTAGATTAACTTGTAAAAAGGTTCAACAATGCCTTTAAGGCATTACAAAGAAATAAATGGAAAACAAATCTAAAACTAGAAAAGCAAAAATCAAAAATCCCATGGACGCTTCCTCTTTGTTCTGACGTAGTCATTGATCACTCTTTCTTCTTCGAGCTTCCTGGTGAGCTTCAAGATCTTCCTTTCTTGCTCATGGTACTTCTCCCGGTAAGTATCTCTCTCCTCTTTCAGCTGAATCCAAGACCTCTATAATGCCCCAGGATCAGTGGGCATGTAAGGATAAAGAACTGTGTAAGGAACGCCTTCTTCATTAGTGGGTTCCACAATCACTGGTAATACAGCTTCATAAGGCTTCCCAAGCTTCTGGGCGCGAGCTCGGACCTATTGGAGGTAAGGCTGCATAGGAAGGGAAGTCCTTGGTCCCAGCTCTTGGGGGTTAGATCTGTTCACCATGCCCCAAGCTCGTATAAACCTTCGGCGGTGCTTGTTAATGTCTTCCTTATAGTCAAATGCAATATCCTCAAGAAGTAGCTCGTGGGGACCATCTCTCCGAGCACGACCAAATTGTCGCAAAGCTAGACAAGGATTATAGGTTATCCCCCCTCTGATTCCAAGCAATGGGACATTAGGGTATCCCCCACAACGATCAATGACGGCAGTGTCTTCCAAAGCACGGGAGCTCCAAAGAATATCTGTATGGGCAAGTGATATTATCCTGTAGGACCAACCCAAACCCTCTTCGTTCTTCAACACAGACTTAAGGAGGTGCGAAATAAACCACCTAGGCAGCAATGACATGCAACACATAAGATTCCCTCTTCTTCGCACAGTACGAGTGTAGAGGGCATGCAAGATATCACCTAGTAGAGTAGGCACAGGATTGCGAGAAAGGAAAATCTTGACAGCGTGTACATCTACAAAGGATTCCGGATTCGGGAAGAGAACCAATCCATAGATAAGGAGAGCCAAGACATCTTCGGAAGCATGAAAATCCAAACTATCCCAGAATAGTTGAGCATGGTCCATCAAGATTTTGGCTAGAAAGCCTTCGACCCCGCTTCGTGTTTCCCAATTGGATACTACATCAACCCGCTTCAGATGCAGAGCTGAGGCAATGTCTTCTGGTCTAGGAGTCTCTTCCATACCTGTGAAGGGCACCTGCTCAAGGATGGATATGCCCAATAAGTGAGAGAACTCTTCCAAAGTGGGAACCAGCTGGTAATCTGGAAAGGTGAAGCAATGATGCACAGGATCAAAGAACTGGAAAAGTACACTCATCATCTTCTCATCAAGCTTTGAGGTGACCATGCTAAGAAGTTGACCATGTCTTTTAATGAACATATAAGTCTCAAAAACTCTTGAGGCCAACTCTTTAAGTTGAGTAGGTATTTGCACAAAGTTAACTCGAATGGTATTTCTGTGCACAGAAGCCATAATCTACAAAACAGAACAAAGATAAATTCCCTTGGTCTTTGAAATGGTTAGTGTAATGAAGTATGCATGCTATGTTATGATGCATTATGTCATGATGAAAACAACAGGTATAGCAGATAACAGGCATGGAAAAGGCAAACAAGTCACACAAAAGCCCTTAAGTTTAAGGCTTGCATGGGGTCAAAGGTATTACCCTCTTGAAGTTTAGTTGGTTTCAACCTGTCCTAGCAAAATTAACCGGGTTCTAGAGGTTCTCAATATCACTGACCATCCTTCATCGGTCATGGTTTCAGCTCACGCAATCTTTTCTTGTGGTCGGAACTATCTCAAGAGTATGGTCTCAATGAGTCTAGCATCGAGTATCAACCAGTTCTCAGATTTACACCGAGGCCGGCTATCTCGCTACTTTCTAATGGCCAAGTTGGTCAATTAAGGGTTCTAAGGTCAGTTGATGCTTAACAACACACGTAGCGGCCCCGTATTCTCCTCGTTTCTCCACAAGGGATACCGGTACCAACCAATGGGCCACATCAACGTAGCTACTGCTTCAACCGTATCGGTCTATGCCGTACAGTTCCCTCACAGTTTATTGCTACTTACCTAAAAGGTGTCCCCAGATCCGAGTTAGGATCTATAGTAACTCCCAAACAACCCTTAAAAGTAAAGCAACCAAAACAAACAAGAGAAGAAATTATGATGAACTAAATCCTAAGGTATACGCCACTTATACTTTCCCCAACAAAGTTTCCAGTTCTGTGATACGGTGGAAGAACCGACTGTTTTGAAAAATGATGGTTTGTGTTTTGCGTTTTTTGTTTACAAAATGTCGCGGTAAGCAAGAGTCGCCACCGACTTTTATTTTATCCAACCGGAAAGGAAAAAAGCACAGAAAAATTCCTTTTTCGAGATATTCTGAGTACGGGGGTAGATTATAGAAAGGGAAGGTATTAGCACCATTTTTATCCATGGTTTTCCATGGGCTCTTAGGTACTTGCTAATCTTTAAAATTGCTTGTGTGTTTGTGTTTTGAAAAGTTTTGTTTTACTTCGTTTTAACCCTTGTTTTTGTCCTCAAGAGTGTTACGAAGTTGTTTTGAAAACTTTGTTTGAAAAGTGTTTGGTGTGAAAAAGTTTGTTTTGAGCAAGTACCTATTAGCATCTACCTACTCGAAAAAAAGATTGCTTATGTTCTTGTTTCCTTCAGACAACACTATCCTACTATTGAGAAATAGGTAGCATCATCGTTGGAGTTTGTAAGGGCCAATTCGTAAGGGACGTACGATCACTAAAGCAATTTTAGGACGTCTTAGTAATAACCCTAGAGTCTTAAGATCATATTCGAGGCAACATTTCCGAGGCAACCTTTCCGAGGCAACATTTCCGAACGGGACTTTTGATCTTTGTTAGACTGGAGGGAAACCACTAAGACGCCCTATACTTAATGACCGTTTACCGAAGGCAACCGAAGTGAGAGTATACCCTAAGAGTGCGCATGTGCGAGTGATTTGATTTCAGTTATTATCTTTGCCCATTAGGGTTTTCTAGCCGTTTTAAATTATCATGCAATTTTGTCATACAATCCTATTAACATATATCTAAACAGTTAATATTTGCGAGAATTAAAATGCGAAAAATAAAACCTACGCTATTACAAGGCTTCGGGGTATGGATTAATTACATAGCCAAAAAACCCATAAAAGACGATAAATAAAGAAAATCCTAATTAAACTATTACATACCGTGAGCAGTTACATTAATATTACAAAAATAATAAATGCGCGCGATGAATCGAAAACGGGAGAATTAGGGTTTTGACCCCAGCTAACTAATTGTAATTTGAAAGAAAAATAATTTTTTTTGTGGTTTTTGTGCTATTTTGAGAAAATAAAGTTTAATTGAATAAATAAAAAAAACTAATTACTAATTAATTTAAATTTGAGAAAAATAATTAAATTAACCTATTTTTTGTATTTTTTGTTTTGAGAAAAGAAATAAAAATTAAACCAAGAGTTAACCCTAATTTTTCTAATTGATTTTAATTATATATAAAAAGTTAGAATTACCTTAAATTAAATTTAAACTAATATTAAATTAAATTTGATAAAATAAAATAAAAAACCTAATTCTAAATTTTGTGAAACTTGATTTTATGATTTTTTTTGTGAAAAAAGAAATTAATTTTGTTAAAAAAACAATTAAGTAAATTAAATTAAATAAAAAGAAGAAAAAAAAAGAAAAGAGAAAGAATGGGCCTGGTATTAGCAAAAGGAGGGGGTGTTATTTGCAAATCTGAGCCCAACAATTCCTGGCCCCATTGACTTTGTTAGATCCTGTGGGCATGTTTGACTCCAGCGCATGGTGGACCCTCATGTGAGAAGCCTTGGATCTGGCATGTTGATGATCTGATGGTTGGATGCTGATGATGTATGGTAGACTCGTGGGATACTAGCACGCCTGATTATGCAAAGAAAAATAATATAAAGCAAATGTTGGGACCTGGGGATCGAACCCATGTCCTTGAGCATTATTCCCTTGCCACGCTGCCAGTTGAGCCAGAATGTTTAGTTGTACAAATGATAACAAACAATTATTATATAATATAAACAAAAAGCTAATCTCAAAACGCGCGAATTTCAAACTGGCCATTCACCACCTGCCACGCCATTGTCTTCTTCGTTGCCTCTGTCGTTTTAGATCAAAGACTTTTACCTACAGACACTGAGTGTAGGTATAACCCTGTGCATTTCCAAAATCTCATACAAGCATGATAAATGAAAACCAATGGTACCAATCAACTCGTTGCAAGCCCACGAGCATCATGGTACCATTATTAATAGCCAATTGTTCCTGTATGAAAAGTCCCTAAAAATGAACCACGAACCCTAGCCATGGCACCTTGGTGTACAGTCAATGAAAATGCAATTAAATACAACCATTATCTTGCAAACATCTCAAGGATTATGAATATATCAATTAATCATGCTAAATATGCCAGAATTATTGTATTCGATTTCAAGAAAATATGCAAACTGTGTGACTCTTGCAGTGTGATTCTGAGCGTGTGGAAGCTTGCTAACGGTTGCAACACGATCCAGGGATGTCCAACAAACGATTGGGATGACTAGAATGCCTTGAAGTGATCTGAAACGTGGAAATTGGTCTGCAACTTTTTCTTGAATTTTTTAAACTTGTTTTCTCTCTTGCACGCCTCCAGACTCCTCTTTTTTGATTTGCCCTTGTCCCTTATGTATCCAAGAATGTATTAGGGTTACCATTTGTTTCAAATCTTCTCCAATTATGAATATTGATTCATGATTTGATCCTTGTGCAAAATCTTTCCAAAATAAGAAAATCCAATCTTTTTTGTCCATTTTGAACCTTGCACGATTTGGTCTTGTTTCTAGCTGTGTAATGAACCTAAACATGCACAAAATCTCAAGATTTAATTAGCTTTTGATATTTTCATTATTTTATTTTGATTTTATTTGATTTAAATGAAATAAAATCAAAATAAATGAAAACAAAATAAAAGAATGACAAGTGGAAGGGCTCATGGGTCGTGGGTCATATTACAAACTCAGTGCAAGCATAAAAAGTTGGGCCCATTTGACAAAAAATGCAATTTTGGACACTTTTGACTTTTGGCAATTTTGCAAAAAGGGTCAACTTAACCAATGCATAACTCCCTCAATTTTGACCCTAGAGAGGTGTTCTTGGACTTTTTAGAAAGCTTAAGATGTCCTCTAAGCAACCCTTATGATATCATCTTAATTGAGTCTTCCATGTTCATGTATGATGCTTTGATCCAAAAGGTGCTTTTGTTGACTTTTCAAAATGACCTATAATGTCCAAATTCATATCTTCTTGTGGGTGCATATTTTGAACTTGGGAGCTGAAGATGAATTGTAGGTAATTACATCCTATTCAAAATTAGCTTTGGATGGTTCATTTTTTATAAAGTGTGAGAAAGTTATGCTTGGTCAAAGTTGAGTTGACTTTTCCTGCCAAAACCCTAATTTAGCAACTTTTGGGTTTTGATGAATTGTGAGCAATCCTTAAGTAATCATGATCAACCCTTTATCAAATTATGAATAATACTTCAAAATGAGAATGTTGACCAAAAACATTGAAGTTTGACTGTGATACGGTGGGATAACTGACTAGAGGTTTTGCGTTTTGTTCGCACTTGTGCAGTTAGCAAGAGTCGCCACCGACTTTTATTTTATCCAAAAGGAAAGGTAAAAAGCATAGGAAAGACCTTTCGAGAATTTTCTCGGGTTCGGGGGGTAGATTATGAAAAGGGAAGGTGTTAGCACCCTTTTCATCCATGGTTTTCCATGGGCTCTTAGTTACTCGTTTAGATCACTTGCTTTTGTTTGATTGTGTGCTTTGTGGTGTGGGTTTTGAAAGTTTTTTTGGAAAGTTTCTTTGTAATGGTTCTCGTCTCTATAAGAACATATACAAAATTTTGTTTCGAAAAATAGTTCAAAGAAGTGTTTGTGAATCGTGTTTCGAAAAGTGTTTTGAAAAGAGGTTTTGCCATGGTCCTCGTCTCTATAAGAACGTATGCAAAACGTTTTGTCTTTTGAAAGTGTTTTAAAATGGAGGTGTAGGTGTAAATGTTTTTTTGTCGTGAGCAAGCGAGTAACTAAGAGCGAATCTATCTACTCGAAAGGTCTTAAGTTGTTCTTTTCTTCTTCCTTTTAATGGTGATATCTTACCATTGATTTGGTAAGAAGCCCCATCTTTGGATGTAAAGGGACAGGCGCGGGTCAGTTTTATAATCATTGAAAGCAACTTGTGAGACGCTCTAGCAATTTGTAAGGGACGAGATCGTTTTATCGAAGGCAACATCAAGGGACTACGATCTTTGTTTATCGAACGGTCATTTGCTAGAGTGTCTCATATTCGAGGAACATGATTGTATTTCCGAGGCAACAAGCGAGGTTACCCTAGAGGTGCGCGTGTGAGAAGTGTGTTGATTTCAAGTTATTTATTCTTGGATTAGGTCATCTAGCGATTGATTTTTGGATCTTGCCATACACGCCTAGTTACTATAAAGCAATAAATTGCGGGAATTAAAAGTCTAAGCTATTACAAAAGTATCCGGGAATGGGGGTACAATTATTACAAATGGGGATGAGTCACATAAAAATAGCAATGTCCAAATATTACAACCAAATCGAATTGCTGTGCGATTTAATACAAAGCTATGACAAATTATAAAATAACAAAATCAATAAAGTATGAAATGCAATGTATTTACTTAAAAAGGAAAATAAAAAAACCTATTCTAAAAAGAAAGATTAAAATTTTTATTATTATTATTCTTTTATGTATTTTATTAATTTAAAAAGAAAAGTTTAAAGAAAGAAAACTAATTAAACTAAATCTTTATTTTTTGGTATTTTATTAAATGTAACAAATTAATAAAGATAAATTAAAAGAAGAAAAAGAAAAAGATAAAAAAATTAACTTCAAGATTAATTTAATTTAATAAAAAAAGTATTTAGTTTTATGGAATTGTTAACAAAAAAGAAGTAAATTAAAAAAAAGGTACAAATGGGCATAGGGAAATCCAAAGGTGCTAGGCCCAAAGATATATTGTCTTGCTGAAACAAACAAAAATAAACAAGGCCAGAAGGGGGGGGTGTTGGCAAACGCGTGTGTACGGGCTTAAGAAAAACTGGCCCAAAACCTTAAACTCGTTTATTCACTGATTAGGGGAACAAGAATTAGTGTTTGTTGTTTGCGTTCACAGCGGCGCCGTTTCCTCTTTCGTTCTCCCTCACTTCTTTCTCTCGTTCATCTTTCTCACTTAATCATCCATATTCGTCCCTGATTCATCAATGAAGTGCTTTTTTTTCCTGGAAGACCTAGGTTTGATTCATACCTAAGATGCTTGATTACCTCTCAAACTGATTTTCTCTCCCCAATTCCCGTCACCGGAGCACCCCTCGTTCTCTTCCTAACCATGCTCAAATAATTTCTCTCATGAAAAAAAAGGTGATGTTCTGTTTTGGATTTGAATATTTTACTGTTGTTGTTTTATCTTGTTCATATTCTTTTGTAAATCAATTTTATTGCCTAATGAGATGCAGGAAATGGTTTGCAGAGAAACATACCTTTCGAACTTTTGAGAAATGGAAATGGACGTGAGACTGAGCTGATGGTGCTCCTTGGAGGCCGGAAACAGGGAGGGAGGAAATGATGGCATGAGCTTTTTCTGGTGACTTCTTTCTATCCCTTGGACTTTGACTGATGATGATGTGATATTTCTGATTGTTAGATGTTGTTGGTTAGTTTGAAGATTTGTTTGAAACTCTGTGATTGTTCTAGCTTGGTATGAACTGGTTTTGGACTTTGGAATAGTGTTACTGGTTTGAATGTTTTGTGATTGGAAAACTGTTTTTACAGTTTGGGAGTTTGATGGTTTGAACTGCTCTGCAGTTTTTTTGGGATTTTTTGGCTTTTTGTTGTTGTACAGTTTGCAGGTTTGAAATGTTTGAACTTGATGTTTTTTACAGTTTGGTTTGAGAATTAGTTTTTTAGGCTTGTTTGAAGGTTGTTGGTGTATTTGACAGTTTGAGGGATTTTTGAAATGAGTTGGAAGTTTGTGTTGGTGTAGGTTTGGAATGTTGGGATGATTTTGTGGTTTGTTCTGCTTATTACAGTTTGTTTTAACTGTTTGGACTTGGATATGCAGGTTTGAATTGGGTTTGAAGTGTTTTGTGATTGTTGGTATGGTTACAGGTTTTGGCTGTTTGTTGTTGGTTTACAGGTTTTGGCTGTTTTGGGAGTTGGTTTACAGGTTTTGGCTGTTTGTTGTTGGTTTACAGGTTTGGAGGTTTTGAGAGTTGGTTTATGATTTGAAACTGATTGGCAGCAGTTTTGAATGTTGGAAATGAGTTCCAAGTTTGAATCTTTGTGAATGTTTCTGTTGACAGTTTGCAAGCTTTGTTTTTTTCCGTTTGACAAAATGTTTTTTTTCCTTTCTTACAGTTTTTTTACTGTTATATCTTGGTTTCTTTTTGACAGCCTGTGGGCAGGATGGCCAAGTTGTACCTTTTGTGCAGTTCCAACAAAATAGGTGACCTATTTCCTCTCTCTCCTCTCTCAATGATAAAAGCAAAATGCTTTTTCACCTTTTTCTGAAAAGTTTGCATAAATTCTGGAAAATGATGAAAGGCTATTAAAACAAGCCCCTTGCTTGTTGTTTTAGTTTACCATACTGTTGTACTTTCTCTTTGCCTGCTGTTTGTATGCTACTTTGGTTTGCTTGCTTGCACTGCTGTCTAGTTTGCTTGTACTACTGCATCCAGTTTGCCATGCTGCTGTCTAGTTTGCCATGTTGTTGTCTAGTTTGCTGCATTGTTTGGCCATTGGGCCTTGTTTGCTTGTTTATGCTGTTTGGACAGCATGCTGCAGTTTGGAATATGTTTTGGCCATGCATTTCTTGTTTGGATAGCTTGCCTCTATTTCTCTTGTTTGTGAACCAAGAAGAATAATATTCTTGTGATTTGAAAATAAGAATGTGATGAATATAGCCCTCTGATTCCAAGTCGCAGACTTTAATGATGAACATTTTTCTCTTTTGAAAATTCTTAACCATGTCCAATTAATTGTACTGATCATTTTTTTGTCTTTTGTTTTTCATGTGAGCGTAAACTGGATGGTGGCAAATCAGAGGAAGCAAGAGATTCTTTGGTAAGCATGGGAGCAATGGAAGCTTAGTCATCCTTAGGCTTATATTTCTTCTTTTTAATTTAAAGAGAAATACTCAAACAATTGTACTAATTTATTTTTTCAAATACAATAAGTTGTAAAACTTAAAGCACTTAAATAATAAATTGTATTGTAACAATTTTTGAAGTAAATGAAAAAGTCTTTATGAGATATTCTGATGTTCAATAAAATCCATTACCGTTGGTAACTTGTAATTCTTTCTTTGTGTCTTCACTGATTCTTAAAGATTCCTGATTAAGATAATTGAAACTGCATTCCAATAATTCCAATCAAGATAGCTTAAACTCCAAGTAATCCAATAACTCTGTAATCTTGCAACTATAATCCAATCAAAACACGCACTGTGTATTTCATAAACAAACAAATGTTTATTCCATAAACAAGCGAATGTTTTTAAAAGACGCAAATCATCTGGTTAACCTGAATCAAACAAACACTGCCTTTTCAGTAAATTTGAGAGAGCATGAAAACATGTGAAAATCAATTGAATTTCTGAGAACTCAATTTCTTCTGAGAAATGCGAGAAAAACCCTAATTTTCAAAATTAGGTTTCTTGGTGAACAAGTTTCATGTTTTGACACATCTTGATGAAAAATGACCCTTGGCACTTGATTTTGACCAAAAAGTCAGAGTTTGACTTTTCAGTGTACAGTTTATTTTTGATCAGTTGACTGGAAAATTCATCTGTCAATCCAATGCAATTGAGATCTTTTGAACCTTGTGATTAGGTAAAGATGATGCCATTGAGTCCTTGAATCCATGCTTGAACCCAATTTGCCATTGGCTAGGTGAAAAATCAGAAATTAGCCCTTCTACAGTCAAAACCCTAAAAATGACCATTTTGCCCTTTTGATGATATGATCAAATTTCTTGAGGAGTTGTGGTCCAAACATGATCAAATGGTTCATATGAGTCTATAATGTTGATGTGGATAAAAAATTATGAGGTTTGACTGTAAATTGGCCACAATTGACTTTTTCCCCAATACAGCTGATTTTTAGGTCAACTATCCAATTGACTGGGCAAAATTTGATTCAATGCTTGAAACTTGGTATGAGCAATCTTATAAGTCCAACATTAAGCATAAAGTCACATTGAGCATTGAAAGTCCAAAAATCCTTGTGCAAACTCAAACCCTTATTTCAGGTCAACAGTGCAAGGAGATGTCTTGAGCAGAGCAAACCCTAGCTTGGTCTTGAGTCCAAAGAGTCTTGTGAGGGGAAATATTGATAAAATGAGAGGGCAAATTTTGGGGTACAACAGCTGCCCCTGTTCAATCTTCTTGAACCTGAAGAGTTAGATTGGCGAGTTTGTCGTTCGTGACTCGAAGGTAAAAGATGATTGGACACTAAAGTGCCCGTAAATTTGCACTCGTCAAAGTGTAGTTAATGGAATGGGCTTAAAGATGCCATTTGGAGAGGTTGATAGAATCTTGTTGGAGATGGGCTTAAATATGCCATCCAAAGAAGTGTCGATCGCATAAGAGATTCCTTTGCGAGAGCCCGTATACCTGTTGTTGAGGAGAACTACGCTGGGGAATGCTGGTCTTTGTCGTGGTAGAAATAGAATTTTAGGAGCTTCAATCGTCCGTTATTCTACTGGGAAATCATCTCTTGGTTGAAGAGGTGAAAATGAAATGTTATCTGGTCGTGTTCTAGGCTTTACAGTGTTTGCTGAGGAAAATAAGACTGACTGCTATCTGGTCAATTCCAGGCTTCATAGTGACTTACTGGGGGGATGAGATTGAACTTGCTATTTGGTCAAAATCCAGGCTTCACAATTTCTCAATTCTTATCTGGTCGTACTCCAGGCTTTAGAAGGAATTAAGTTGTTATCCGGTCACCTCTGGGCTTTAACTTGAATTTAAGGTACACTAATATCCGGTCGATTCCAGGCTTCTTAGTAATTAGCCAAGTAAACTGCTATTTGGTCATAATCCAAGCTTCACAGTATACCTTACTGTTATCTGGTCAAAATCCAGGCTTCACAGTCTTGTATTGCTATCTGGTCAAAATTCAGGCTTCATGATACCTTACTTCCTATCTGGTCAAAATATAGGCTTCAAAAGAAAATCAAATGGTTAACTGGTCGCCTCCGGGCTTCCCTTTGATTTTGGGGCTTACTAATATCTGGTCGAATCCTGGCTTCAAAGTAATTGGCCGAGTAAACTGCTATTTGGTCAAAATCCAAGCTTCACAGTGTACATCACTGCTATCTGGTCAAAATCCAGGCTTCACAGTCTTGTATTGTAGAGATCAAGATACTATACGGTCGAACCCGAGCTTCATAGCTTGAATTTAAGGTATACCACAATCTAGTCGATCCCAGGCTTCATGGTGTTTTGTACTGTTATCTGGTCAATTTCTGGGCTTCACAGTAACTTGCATTGCTATCTGGTCATTCTCCAGGCTTCACAATAACTTGTTGGGGATTTAACTATTTTCTCGGTCGATCTCCGGGCTTCATAGTATGATGGAGAAAAAATCAAGATATTATCCAGTCGAATTTGGGCTTCATAACTTGAACTGGAACAGGAATCTGAGCATTGATTTGAATAAGCAATAGAATAGCACCCGTGTCTGGAGCATCTCTAAGCCGTTTTCTGAGCTTATTGGTAGCTTGTTAATCTTATCCTGAAAAGGGTAAAATGTTAGCTGGAACATAAAGTTATGTTGCATGAAATGTATGATGCAATATATGTGTTTTATCCATGTTTATGATATATGAATGTAATGTATGCGCGTGTAAGCTGATTTGCTATCTTGCTGAGGAAAATAAATCCTTGATAGCTGGAGATAATAAAATCTTTGACTGCTGTCGGGGAAAATAAATCCTTGACCGCTGTTGGAGATTCAAAATCTTTGGCAACTCGCGGGGATTATCAAAAACTTTGACAACTTTTGTGGGGATGTGAGAATCCTTCACGACTTTCCTGGGGATATAGGGATCCTTCAAGTCTTTGGAGTTGGAATATGATAATCATTCTATTGTGAAAATAATGCCAAGTGTTGCTTGAGAAACCTGCTTGGGGAATCCAGAGAACTTTTGAAGACTTCTACTGGGGGTTAAATAATGAGAATCCTTACTCGACTGGGAAATAGGGAAAACTCTGGCGATCTCTACCGGGGATCAATCAAAGGAAAACCTTGATCTGCTGGAGAATAAGGAAGGCTTTGATGGCTCCTGAAAGGAATTAAGAATGAGAATCTTCAATCTGTTGAGGAATGGTGAATGAGAATCTTCGACCTGCAGGGGATTTAAAAATTCTGACAAATTCATGCTGGGGAGTAATGAAGACTTTGGCAACTTCACTGGGGAATCAAGAATGAGAATCTTCATTCTTTTGGGGAGTAAAAACTGTGGGGAATAGTTATACTATTGGAGAGTAAGCTCAGGACTCTGGGGAAAAGCTTATTCTTGTTTGGAAAAAGTTCAGGAGTTTGGGTTGTATGCCACTTTAAGAATTAGAATCTTCATTCTGTTGGGGATATAAAAACTTTGTAGGGAATAGCTATACTGTTGGAGAGTAAGCTCAGGACTCTGGGGAAAAGCTTATTCTTGTTTGGAAAAAGTTCAGGAGTTTGGGTTGTATGCCACTTTAAGAATGAGAATCTTCATTCTGTTGGAGATATCAGGAGCTTGGGTTGCATGCCACTTTAAGAATGAGAATCTTCATTCTGTTAGGGATATCAGAAGTTTGGGTGTATGCCAATCTTCTGGGGTTTCAAGAATGAGAATCTTCATTCTGTTAGGGGTATCAGGAGTTTGGGTTGTATGCCAATCTACTGAGGAATTATCCTTGGTTGGGGATAATACAAAAGTTAACTGTTATCTGGTTGATTTCCAGGCTTTAAGATAACTTGCTGGGGAATTAGAGAAACCGGGTGATTTCCACTGCAGGTTGATAGTTTGAGTTCCATTGGGGATTGGTAGTTGGTAGTCTCATCTCCGTTGGGGATCTTAATGACGTGTTGTAGAGATTGTGTATGGAAATGGGCTTAAAGATGCCATCCGAAGGTAATTGTTGACGGAAAGTTTGAACTGGATCTGAACAGAGAATGAATCATAATAAATCGTTGAGAGATTTATCTGAAATAGTAAGAATCTTGGAATATCTTCAACTGGAATAAGAATCAGGGAGATCTTGGTGTCGATCTAACTGAACCAGAGAAGGTCTTGGATTAACTTTGACTCAACAGGATGATGAAGGAGTCTTGGACGACTGTTATTTCAAAAGGTGATGAAGGAATCTTGGACGATTACTACTCCAAAAGGGTGAAGGAATCTTTGACGATTACTACCTCAGAAGGATGATGAAGGAATCTTGGACGATTACTACCTCAACAGGATGAAGGAATCTTTGACGATTACTACCTCAACAGGATGAAGGAATATTTGACGATTACTACCTTAGAAGGATGATGAAGAAATCTTGGACGATTACTACCTCAACAGGATGATGAAGGAATCTTGGACGATTACTACCTCAAAAGATGATGAAGGAATCTTTAACGATTACCACCTCAACAGGATGAAGGAATCTTTGACGATTACTACCTCAGAAGGATGATGAAGGAATCTTGGATGATTACTACCTCAACAGGATGATGAAGGAATCTTGGACGATTACTACCTCAAAATATGATGAAGGAATCTTGGACGATTACTACTCCAAAAGGTGATGAAGGAATCTTGGACGATTACTACTCCAAAAGGATGAAGGAATCTTTGATGATTACTACCTCAGAAGGATGATGAAGGAATCTTGGACGATTACTACCTCAACAGGATGAAGGAATCTTGGACGATTACTACCTCAAAAGGATGATGAAGGAATCTTGGACGATTACTACCTCAACAGGATGAAGGAATCTTGGATGATTACTACCTCAAAAGGATGATGAAGGAATCTTTGACGATTACTACCTCAGAAGGATGATGAAGGAATCTTGGACGATTACTACCTCAAAAGGTAAAGATGACCTTTATCTGCCGATCAATTTTTCTTTGTATATGTTATGAATGTTGTTGAAATGTAATTTTGCTTTGGAGAATAAATCCTTGACAAGTGTTTGGGGAAATAAACCCTGTTGTTGGTCTGCTAGAGAGGTGATGAACTCCTCGAGGATTCTTGAATTTTTTTCCAGAAGGATTTTGGAGAGATTCGTCATTGCCCCTAGTAGCAAATGTTTGTGGCACTGCCAGGAAATTTTTGACTGTACGTAACCCTTTGATGAGATTGACGTTCAATGCCCCAAGTGATGGTGACAGAGACTTGCCCCTGGTTACTCTGCACTTTGAGATATTTCTTGAAATCTTTACTGGACTGCGCTAGGTGTACTGGACAATGACATGTCATGCCCCCTTATTGATAGGAGATTTTTGCAACGGAAGTGTCATCCCACTTGAAGTGATTTTGTTCACTGAGAGAGCTTTTCGTTTATTGGATATTCATTGTGTGAATTTCTTCGCTGCCAAACAAATAGCCATATGCAAACAATGATATTCAAATAATTCAAAGTTTATGCTTGTCTTGAAATTTTGAAAATGCGTTTTTTAGCAGAAAACTTTTGTAAGAAAAATTCAACTCAGGATTTAGAGAAAAGTCTTACAGGAGTCAGGATACCTTTTGTAACAGTATGCTTTCGAACTAACCCATGTTTCAATTAGGACTTTTGAAAGGTTGTAACGTGGCTTGGTTCACGGTTTAAGAAACAAAGGATAAAGGCTCAAAGTATATTTGTACCCACCTGCTCTTCGTGACGTTCTTCAGTCCTAAACCCAGTTAATTGTGCGTTTGAACTCCAAATGAGTCTGGAACGACAATTTAGTGATGGTTCACACAAGTTGAATTTCTTGGAAGGCAGTCATTTTTGCAACATTATTTTTGTTGAGGATTTATAGTGACCTCTTTCTTTCGATTTATTATCCCTAATTTTTTCCTGACTGTTCTTGTTTTTGAAATTACAATCAGCGGGATGCCCCAGTTTTCTTAAGTCTCCTTTGTAGGTTTTGACTCAGTGGGCTTTTCTTTTTTGAGAGATAATGACTGCCTATGTGATAGGGAACCGTCACCATCTTTTGATTCCAAAGGAATGTTTTTGATGTTATTCATTGTATTACAAGATGAGAGTTTGCGATTTTAACACGCATTTGAATCAACTAAGAGACTACCTTGCCCCAGGTTTTGATTAAAGGTTTCAATTTGTGTTAAAAGAGAAAAACTTCTACTTCTTTGGCTCGAAGGGGTTGACTAGGGATTATCTTCCTTATAACTCCAGTGTTTAGGATTTGAAAGAAACGCATGTACATCGTCAGCAAGGTCTATCCAAAAGCATACTGTATGAGATTATGGCATTGTTTTCGTCATCCTCCCTCTAAAGGTTTGTGTCATAAGAAGAATAAAAAAGCATAGTTTAAATATAGTGAAAACGAAAAGATGAATTCAAGACAAACATATGCAACGCATTAATGAAACAGAGTTTGACATTAATAGATAATTGTTTGAATAACAAAAGAAATTACAATTGGAAAATCAAAATGAACAGAAGCCTCTTTGTTCGAACTTGTCATTTCAGGTGGAGAGCCTTCAACGGAAGATTTTCATCTGACCATCTTGTGTAAACTCCAACGTTGTTTCTTTAATCAGATCTTGAATTTTGTTTCTCAATGCCCAACAACTATCGGTGTCATGTCTAGGACTGTTGGAGTGATACGCACATCTTGCATTTGGATTGTACCCTGGAGCGGCTGTGTTGGGATTCCGAGGGGGGTCCCTTAATACAGTCAGCTTGACTTCCAACAAGCGTTGTAGCACTTGAGATAATGGCATGTTAATCTCAGTGAAGCGCTTTTCAGATGCATTTCGCCTACGCTGATTACCCTGTTGACGTTGGTGAGGTTGTTGTTGGGCTTGTGACCCTAAAGCAAACTGGGGAGGCTTTCCCTCAACTTCTTGTCTCAAGGGGGGATGAATGATGACTTGATCTTCAACCCTAGTTGTTTGCCCCATTTGGTTACATTCGCCTAGATGAAGCTTGTTGATGAGGACCTTTAGCTCCTCTTGTCCTTGTGCCAAGTTTTGGATGAGAGCCATCTGGCCCACCAGTTGTCCCATCATCTGGATTTTCATTGTTTCCATCTCAATTTGTAGCCCTTCCAACTGATCATTCTTGATGACCCCTAGATTCCCTATGACCATGCCCCTTGTGAGGAGAGCTTTCACCTCTTCTTGTCCCTTGGACAGGTTCAAGAACATCTCTTGGAGTTGAGCGTTTTGAGCCTGGATGTCTTTGATAGTCTTCTCTAGAGCCATCTCTACTAAAATAAACAGTAGGAAGATAAGGAGACCTGAAAGGGAGAAACCTGTATGATATGTATGATATGTGGATACATGTGTTCAAGGATCTCGCGGGGTAAACACAAGAAAATGTTAGAAATTGAACATCCTTGATTGGATAACTTTGTATCGGTGGATGTCTTTCCACGAGAATCAAGCTCACCATGTCAAGTGGGTCATAGCCTTTGAATCAAGTTGTTGTACTTGATCTTTGACGGCGTTTGTTTAGAGGAAAATGAATCCTCTTGCCCTTTGGTAGACGTCTGGTTCAACGTGACCCTGCATCAAAGACCCTCAAGATCCTTGAAATGGTTATTGAAAATGCTTATGGTATGATGTTATGATGTTATGTACAGATATGCGAAGTAAGCAAGTTTGTATACAAATAATCATATTCACACAAAGCAGACAAGTCCTTAGGTTTAGGCTTACATGGAGTTTGTAGGTAAGTACCCTCTTAAAGTTTAGTTGACTCAACCTGTCCTAGAAATAGTAATCGGGTTCTAAGGAGCTCAATATCACTGGATGGTTTCCTTGTTCATTGTTTCAATTTAGCCTCTTACCGGCGACTGAAATATTCCAAGGAAACAACCCTCAATGAGTGTAGTATCGAGTATCTACCAATTTTTAGCTCTACACCAAAACCGGTCATCTCACTACGTCCTAAAAAGGCCAAGATGGTCAAGTAAGGTTCTAAGGTCTGTTGATGCTTCACGACACCACGCGGCGGCCCCGTACTCTCCTTGATTCAACTCAAGGGTTATCGGTACTAACCAAAGTGCCACATCAACGTAGATACTGCTTCAACCATGTCGGTATACCCAACACAGTTCCCTCACAGTTTATTGCTACTTACCTAAAAGGTGTCCCCAAATCCGGGTGTAGGATTTAAAACAAACCCAAACAAGGAACCAAAAAAGTAAAGCATACAAATCAAACAAGATAAGCATGTAAAGGTGATCTAAAACCCTAAGGTAACCCCACTTTTATAATACTCCCCAGCAGATTCTCCAGTTCTGTGATATGGTGGGAGAACTGACTAGAGGTTTTACGTTTTATTCACACTTGTGCAGTTAGCAAGAGTCGCCACCGACTTTTATTTTATCCAAAAGGAAAGGTAAAACGCACAGGAAAGACCTTTCGAGAATTTTCTCGGGTTCGGGGGTAGATTATGAAAAGGGAAGGTGTTAGCACCCTTTTCATCCATGGTTTTCCATGGGCTCTTAGTTACTCGTTTAGATCACTTGCTTTTGTTTGATTGTGTGCTTGTGGTGTGGGTTTTGAAAGTTTTTTTAGAAAGTTTCTTTGTAATGGTTCTCGTCTCTATAAGAACATATACAAAGTTTTGTTTCGAAAAATAGTTCAAAGAAGTGTTTGTGAATCGTGTTTCGAAAAGTGTTTTGAAAAGAGGTTTTGCCATGGTTCTCGTCTCTATAAGAATGTATGCAAAATGTTTTGTCTTTTGAAAGTGTTTTAAAATGGAGGTGTAGGTGTAAAAGTTTTTTTGTCGTGAGCAAGCGAGTAACTAAGAGCGAATCTATCTACTCGAAAGGTCTTAAGTTGTTCTTTTCTTCTTCCTTTTAATGGTGCTATCTTAACATTGATTTGGTAAGAAGCCCCATATTTGGATGTAAAGGGACAGGCGCGGGTCAGTTTTACAATCATTGAAAGCAACTTGTGAGACGCTCTAGTAATTTGTAAGGGACGAGATCGTTTTATCGAAGGCAACATCGAGGGTCATCATGGGACTACGATCTTTGTTTATCGAAGGGTCATTTGCTAGAGTGTCTCATATTCGAGTGACACGATTGTATTTCCGAGGCAACAAGCGAGGTTACCCTAGAGGTGCGCGTGTGAGAAGTGTGTTGATTTCAAGTTATTTATTCTTGGATTAGGTCATCTAGCGATTGATTTTTGGATCTTGCCATACACGCCTAGTTACTATAAAGCAATAAATTGCGGGAATTAAAAGTCTAAGCTATTACAAAAGTATCCGGAAATGGGGGTACAATTATTACAAATGGGGATGAGTCACATAAAAATAGCAATGTCCAAATATTACAACCAAATCGAATTGCTGTGCGATTTAATAAAAAGCTATGACAAATTATAAAATAAAGAAATCAATAAAGTATGAAATGTAATGTATTTACTTAAAAAGGAAAATAAAAAAACCTATTCTAAAAAGAAAGATTAAATTTTTTATTATTATTATTCTTTTATGTATTTTATTAATTTAAAAAGAAAAGTTTAAAGAAAGAAAACTAATTAAACTAAATCTTGATTTTTTGGTATTTTATTAAATGTAACAAATTAATAAAGATAAATTAAAAGAAGAAAAAGAAAATGATAAAAAAATTAACTTCAAGATTAATTTAATTTAATAAAAAAAGTATTGAGTTTTATGGAATTGTTAACAAAAAAGAAGTAAATTAAAAAAAAGGTACAAATGGGCTTAGGGAAATCCAAAGGTGCTAGGCCCAAAGATATATTGTCTTGCTGAAACAAACAAAAATAAACAAGGCCAGAAGGGGGGGTGTTGGCAAACGCGTGTGTATGGGCTTAAGAAAAACTGGCCTAAAACCTTAAACTCGTTTATTCACTGATTAGGGGAATAAGAATTAGGGTTTGTTGTTTGCGTTCACAGCGGCGCCGTTGCCTCTTTCGTTCTCCCTCACTTCTTTCTCTCGTTCATATTTCTCACTTAATCGTTCCTATTCGTCCCTGATTCATGAATGAAATGCTTTTTTTTTCTGGAAGACCTAGGTTTGATTCATACCTAAGATGCTTGATTACCTCTCAAACTGATTTTCTCTCCCCAATTCCCGTCACCGGAGCACCCCTCGTTCTCTTCCTAACCATGCTCAAATAATTTCTCTCATGAAAAAAAGGTGATGTTCTGTTTGGGATTTGAATGTTTTACTTTTGTTGTTTTATCTTGTTCATATTCTTTTGTTAATCAATTTTATCGCCTAATGAGATGCAGGAAATGGTTTGAAGAGAAACATACCTTTGGAACTTTTGCGAAATGGAAATGGACGTGAGACTGAGCTGATGGTGCTCCTTGGAGGCCGGAAACGGGGAGGGAGCAAATGATGGCGTGAGCTTTTTCTGGTGACTTCTTTCTATCCCTTGGACTTTGACTGATGATGATTTGATATTTCTGATTGTTAGATGTTGTTGGTTAGTTTGAAGATTTGTTTGAAACTCTGTGATTGTTCTAGCTTGGTATGAACTGGTTTTGGACTTTGGAATAGTGTTACTGGTTTGAATGTTTTGTGATTGGAAAACTGTTTTTACAGTTTGGGAGTTTGATGGTTTGAACTGTTCTGCAGTTTTTTTTGGGGATTTTTTGGCTTTTTGTTGTTGTACAGTTTGCAGGTTTGAAATGTTTGAACTTGATGTTTTTTACAGTTTGGTTTGAGAATTGGTTTTTTAGGCTTGTTTGAAGGTTGTTGGTGTATTTGACAGTTTGAGGGATTTTTGAAATGAGTTGCAAGTTTGTGTTGGTGTAGGTTTGGAATGTTGGGATGATTTTGTGGTTTGTTCTGCTTATTACAGTTTGTTTTAACTGTTTGGACTTGGATATGCAGGTTTGAACTGGGTTTGAAGTGTTTTGTGATTTTTGGTATAGTTACAGGTTTAGGCTGTTTGTTGTTGGTTTACAGGTTTTGGCTGTTTTGAGAGTTAGTTTACAGGTTTTGGCTGTTTGTTGTTGGTTTACAGGTTTGGAGGTTTTAAGAGTTGGTTTATGAGTTGAAACTGATTGGCAGCAGTTTTGAATGTTGGAAATGAGTTCCAAGTTTGAATCTTTGTGAATGTTTTTGTTGACAGTTTGCAAGCTTTGTTTTTTTTCCATTTGACAAAATGTTTTTTTCCTTTCTTACAGTTTTTTTACTGTTATATCTTGGTTTCTTTTTGACAGCCTGTGGGCAGGATGGCCAAGTTGTACCTTTTGTGCAGTTCCAACAAAATAGGTGACCTATTTCCTCTCTCTTCTCTCTCAATGATAAAAGCAAAATGTTTTTTCACCTTTTTCTGAAAAGTTTGCATAAATTCTGGAAAATGATGAAAGGCTATTGAAACAAGCCCCTTGCTTGTTGTTTTGGTTTACCATACTACTGTACTTTCTCTTTGTTTGCTGTTTGTATGCTACTTTGTTTTGCTTGCTTGTATTGCTTGCACTGCTGTTTAGTTTGCTTGTACTGCTGCATCCAATTTGCCATGCTGCTGTCTAGTTTGCCATGTTGTTGTCTAGTTTGTTGCATTGTACTTTGTTTAGTTTACTGCATTGTTTTGCCATTGGGCCTTGTTTGCTTGTTTGTGCTGTTTGGACAGCATGCTGCAGTTTGGAATATGTTTTGGCCATGCATTTCTTGTTTGGATAGCTTGCCTCTATTTCTCTTGTTTGTGAACCAAGAAGAATAATATTCTTGTGATTTGCAAATAAGAATATGATGAATATAGCCCTCTGATTCCAATTCGCAGACTTTAATGATGAACATTTTTCTCTTTTAAAAATTCTTAACCATGTCTAATTAACTGTACTGATCATTTTTTTGTCTTTTGTTTTTCATGTGAGCGTAAAATGGTTGGTGGCAAAGCAGAGGAAGCAAGAGATTCTTTGGCAAGCATGGGAGCAATGGAAGCTTAGTCATCCTTAGGCTTGGATTTCTTATTTGTAATTTAGAGAGAAATACTCAAACAATTGTACTAATTTATTTTTTCAAATACAATAAGTTGTAAAACTTAAAGCACTTAAATAATAAATTGTATTGTAACAATTTTTGAAGTAAATGAAAAAGTCTTTATGAGATATTCTGATGTTCAATAAAATCCATTACCGTTGGTAACTTGTAATTCTCTCTTTATATCTTCACTGATTCTTAAAGATTCCTGATTAAGATAATTGAAACTGCATTCCAATAATTCCAATCAAGATAGCTTAAACTCCAAGTAATCCAATAACTCTGTAATCTTGCAACTGTAATCCAATCAAAACACGCACTGTGTATTTCATAAACAAACAAATATTTATTCCATAAACAAGCGAATGTTTTTAAAAGACGCAAATTATCTGGTTAACCTGAATCAAACAAACACTGCCTTTTCAGTAAATTTGAGAGAGCATGAAAACATGTGAAAATCAATTGAACTTTTGAGAACTCAATTTCTTCTGAGAAATGCGAGAAAAACCCTAATTTTCAAAATTAGGTTTCTTGGTGAACAAGTTTCATGTTTTGACACATCTTGATGAAAAATGACCCTTGGCACTTGATTTTGACCAAAAAGTCAGAGTTTGACTTTTCAGTGTACAATTGATTTTTGATCAGTTGACTAGAAAATTCATTTGTCAATCCAATGCAATTGAGATCTTTTGAACCTTGTGATTAGGTCAAGATGATGCCATTGAGTCCTTGAATCCATGCTTGAACCCAATTTGCCATTGGCTAGGTGAAAAATCAGAAATTAGCCCTTCTACAATCAAAACCCTAACAATGATCATTTTGCCCTTTTGATGATCTGATCAAATTTCTTGAGGATTTGTGGTACAAACTTGATCAAATGGTTCATATGAGTCTATAATGTTGATGTGGATAAAAAATTATGAGGTTTGACTGTAAATTGGCCACATTTGACTTTTTCCCCAATACAACTAATTTTTAGGTCAACTGTCCAATTGACTGGGCAAAATTTGATTCAAGGCTTGAAACTTGGTATGAGCAGTCTTATAAGTCCAACATGAAGCATGAATGTCACATTGAGCATTGAAAGTCCAAAAATCCTTGTGCAAACTCAAACCCTAATTTCAGGTCAACAGTGCAAGGAGATGTCTTGAGCAGAGAAAACCCTAGCTTGGTCTTGAGTCCAAAGAATCTTGTGAGGGGAAATCTTGATAAAATGAGAGGACAAATTTTGGGGTACAACATTGACTGTATGTGGGCCACAGTTGACTTTTGCCCTAGCACAGATGATTTTCAGGCCTTTGAGCAATTGACTGAGCAAACTTCCTCTGCAAGGCTTGAAACTTGACATGGATGATCTTGAGAACATATTAGGACAATGGTAAAAATTTGGGATCCTTTGGACTCAAACATCTTGATGCAAAATGAAACCCTAATTTGAGGTAGACTGCCTTAGGAGAGAGTTTGTCTGGTCAACCCTTGAACTTCCTTGAGCAATTTGAAGACCTTACTTGACATGTATTGAGAAATATGGGAGGGCAAATTTTGGGTACAACACTGACTACCATGGATGGTGAAGACTTCCCACATCCTATAAACACGGACATAGTTAAAAAATACTACGCATAAGAGACCTGCTAGGTTGACACACCTAGGCAAAATAAGGGCGTCCCGGAAATCCAAAAGGTTTGGGAAAAAATTAGGGATATATGCAAAAGATTGTACACCCGGCAAGTTGAAAACCCGAAAGGGCGACTTGGGAAAAAATGGGTATCCTGGTGGACTGAAAACCCGAAAGGGTGGTCCAAGCAAAAGTTAAGGATTGAAAGCGTATGACTATGTCCCGTGGAATCACCACAGTCAGCTGTATCACCAAGATCTAAGTTCAAACGGTCCAAGATCAATCCAATCAATTTCTGTCAACGACAAGAGGCATTCGAAGACATTGGGGCAATAGTAGAGTTGGAAGGCAACAAGATTATTTCACATGGCTATTTGTTTTTGTTTTCAATTTTGTTTTCCTTTCGACGATTTCCTCTTACTAGGATCTCCGTATCTTTGTACAAAAATGCATATTCATGGGCAAAATATCAATACAAATATACTTTGAAGTGCAAACTTCCTGTCTTTGTTTTGAATGCAAACTTGTCCAATGACTAAAATTGAATGAACATATGCATGTGAACATATTTAAAACTGTTTGGCACATATGACCTAAGTCGTAACAAGCACCTCTTTAATGAATATGGAATATCCCCACAGAGTTATTTCATTAACGTACTCCTCTACAAAGTTACTCACGAAGTCTCTTTGCATAGGATAATCTCCAACCAGAGTCTCAATCTCTTGGCAGCTCTTTCCCCAGCTAAGTTGAATCTTACAAGTAGAAGCCTTATGGATCTCTTCCTAAAAAGAGCTCACCTCTTAAGTAGTTTATCAATCGAGTTTATTTCCCCAACAAACAACGAGTAGCATAACTCCACAACCGAGTACAAAATTCCCCAGCTGAGCCTGTTACCCCCAACTGAGTATATCCTCCCAGAGTTGAGTCTGTCCTCCACAAATGAGTCTATACTCTCCAGCTTGAGTTTTCCTTGTAGATTATTACAAATCATAGGGCCATAACCCCTGATCCCCAGTAAAGCCGTCAGCAAAACCTTTATTATCTCCAAAAGTTACTATGAAGCCTGGACCCGATCAGATAATAGTCAACTTCTCAAGTCACTGTAGAGCCTGGATCCGACCAGATAATAGTGTAATCTTTCAAATTCTATGAAGCCTGGACCCGACCAAATAATAGTTTAACTCTTCAAAATATAGAAGAACCTGGACTCAATCAGACCAAGGTTTAACTTTTTTTCCCCAGTAGAGTTTTCCTCTCCCCCAACAAGTTGTTGTAAAGCCTGGATCCGACCAAATAGCAATTGCCCTCAGAAATTCATTGTGAAACCTACAATCCGACCAGATAACAACTAAATCCCCAAACAATTTATTGTGAATCCTGGACCCAACCAGATAGAAATTAACCTTTATCAACCTCAGAAATCTGCAAAGCCTGGACCTGACCAGATGTCAGTTTTCAAACAATTTATTGTGAAACCTGGAGCCCGACCAGATAACAATGAACTATGATCCCTAGAGAGACACTGTGAAGCCCGGACCTGACCAGATAATAGTACAACTTTCCACAAAACCATGAAACCTGGATCCGACCAAATAGTAGTTACCACTTCAAGTTACTGCAAAGCCTGGATCCGACCAGATAATACTTAACTTCCTTATCCCTAGCACGTTGTTTTAAATCCTGGACCCGACCAGATAACAGTTCAGTTTCAAGAAATTCTCTACAAAGCCTAGTATCCAACCAGATAATAGTTAATTTATTGCTCCCCCAGTAAGTTACCGTGAAGCCTGGATCCGACCAGATAGTAGTTGACTTTCCTCATTTTCAGCAAGTTGTGAAGCCTGGATCCGACCAGATAAAAGCTGACACTCAAGAGATATTCCCAAGCGGAAGCATCCTCTCAACAAAGTTTAAAGATATGTATATTATGCATCCCTAATGGCAATCAGGGATTCAACTTCCTAAAACTCCTCAGCAACAGTCAGGGATTTATTTTCCTGAAAAAAAATATACATCTCACATTCATACATCATAGCATGTATATACAAAATTCATTTAGCATAATACCACATCTAGTGAACATCATGCATACATCTGCATTTTACTAACTCTTTTTCTCACAGGTAAAACATCAAGTTTTAGTCAACAAGAGATTTATGCTAATACTTCTTCCAGTGTTTACCAACATTCCTCCAAATGGAATCTATAAGCCCATTCACAATTCATCTTCGAGTGCAAATTTCTGGGCACTCTAGTGTTCAATCATCTTTCACCTTCAAGTCACGAATGGCGGATCCGCCAATCTAACTTTTCAGGTTTAAGAAGATTGAACAAAGGAAGCTTTTGTACCCCAAAATTTTCCCTCTCATTTATCAAGTAATCTCTTATAAGATCTCCTTTGGTTCAAGACTGCACTAGGGTTGATCAGCTCAAGACACATCCTTAAGCACTGATGACTGAAAATTAGGGTTTGAGATTGCACAAGGACAACTTTACTTTTAATGCCCCATATGACTTTCATGGATCATTTTGGACTCTCAAGATTTCTCATGTCATGTTTCAAGTCTTGGATCACATTTTTGCTCAGTCAATTGATCAGTTGACCTAAAAATTAGCTATATTGGGGAAAAAGTCAACTATGGCCAATTTACAGTCAAACTTCATAATTTTTTATCCATATCAACATTATGGAATCATATATGTCATTTGATTAAGTTTTGACTACAATTCCTCAAGAAATTTGATCAGATCATCAAAAGGGCAAAATGGTCAAAATTAGGGTTTTGATTGAGAAAGGGCAATTTCTGCTTTTTGACCTAGCAAATGATTAATTGGTTTGAGACATGATATCAAGGTTTCAATTGCATCATTTTGACCTAATGGCATGATTTAAAACTTCCCTCAAGATAATTGATTGATAGTTGATTTTCAGTCAACTGATCAAAAGTCAATTGTACACTAAAAAGTCAAACTTTGACTTTTTGGTCAAAATCAAGTGTCAAAGATCACAATTCATCAAAACATGTCAAAATTTGAAACTTGTTCATCAAGAAATCAAAAAGTCAAGATTTCATTTTGAAAAGTCAAAATTTCTAAACTTAGAAATTTTTCTAAGTGTTGGAAACTTCATATTTTTTCACAATTTTGAGCCATTTTTTCACCATGATGCAAGATGATTAAAAGGAAACTTCCAACATGAAAGTTATAGATATCAATGAGATCTAAAACATTTTAGGACACAACTTCTCCTACAAATGCATGTATTTCAAGTTATGATTTTGTGAATACATGTTCATGAAACTTGGAAACTTGGTGAAATTTTGCCCTAGTTTAGGCAGGATTTTGACCTAACTTCATGACAATTTTTCACATAGTTCCAAGACGAATATTCAAAAAAATTTAACATAGATGTTGTAGAGGATGTTACAAGCTTTCCAAAATTTCCAAGAACTTATTTAGATTATGCTTGAGCTAAAATAATCGAAGAGATGAAGTTAGGGTTTCATTCTTGATTTACAAAGCAGAATTTGTGATAAACACTTGACCAATTTATAGCTAGGTTGCATAATCTTTGCTTTAAAGACCTCAAACTTGTTTGTCACTCCATAATTAAATGTTTACACAGCTGTTAGAGCTTTGAACCAAGCACTTGAGCCATTATCCAAGTTGCATTTCCATTTATGGCACAAAGTTACCATTCCATTCTTGTAAAGAGGCTTTAATCATAAAGTCAATGCATAGAGCTTTGCACTTGTTTCCTTATGATCACAAGCAATGTCAAAAGCAAAAGCAACATGTCTAGAGCCTCCCATAAACTCAGGCCATGCTTATACTATGCCTTGAAACCATATTTCCACTTTTCTTCAAAATCAAGTAACATAGCCATAAGTCTATATCTTGTGTTTCCGACCCTCTCAAGTGCACCAACCTTTTCCATATAATTATACAAGTTATTTGTAAGCTAACACACGAATACACAAGCTCTAAAACTTCCCCAAACTTAGAACTTCATCACAAACCACCATTGTTGCACATTCTGACCAATAACTTCAAACTTCCATTTCCCTCGTGCATTTCTTGGACTTTTAGTTTCAAAAGATTCCTCACATCAAATACAAACCATCCCTGTCCCTATTTGTAGACTGTAACCCCATCTTCATCAACTTCCAAGTTCAAAAACAGAGCATTGCATTTGGCTTCTCTAGACCATTCCAACCACTCTCAGTTTAAGCCAGTCATTGCATTAGTTTTCTAGAGGTTCAAGGAAGCTAACCTGATCATCACCATCACTTGAAACAAGCTCAAACTCATTTCACGATTTCCAGTTTTGAGGTATTTTTCTTGAACTTCTATCTCATTATTTAGGCATTGTTAGGCTTGCTTTTGTGAAGATAGAATGTAGACATCATTTCCCTGAAACTATACATGTCCATAGATTTCATTTATGTTGCTTGAGCATGGAGAATTTTGAGTTTGAACTTGCTGAAACATTTAGGTCAGAATTTGGTACTTTCATAATTTCATCCTTATCTTTGAATGTTAGCTTAAATTAGTTACATGGTTGGATTCGTGGTGGAAAAATGCACAAGTTTCATGTTTACACTTTTGAAAATGGTTGAGAAATGAACAAGTTACAGATCCTTTAGCTGGAGGTTGAAGATGAAGTAAAGTCAGGGCAAATCTTGTATCATATATTTATTGTTTTGTTTAAGTTAACGGATGTACCACCACCCCAGTGGTTAAAGCGCACGCATGTTACCTTAGGGACCTGGGTTCGAGCCCCAGTGGTACCGTTTTTCATATTTTTCACCTTTTGTTGATTTTTGTTTGCAGCGTCGGGCCTCCAATTTGGGCCTGGCTATTTGTTTGCTTACTTTCTCCCCTGAATATGTTTACACCCCTGGCCTTTTTATTATTTCTATTTCTTTTTTTATTTATTTTATTTTTATTATTCATATTACTTTTATTATTATTATTATTATTATTAATATTATCATTTTTATTAATAAAAATCCAAAAAATATATTTTTATTTATTTATTTACATATTTAAAAAATGTTCATTAATATTTTATTTTTCTTCATAAAACAAAAGACCAAAATATTTTCTTTTAACAAATCAATTCCTTTTTTAACAATAATTAATGTTTAGACTTAGGTTAATTATTACATTATTTCTTGTAAATTAAAAATTAATTTAGAACTTAGGTTTCTTTTTAATTAATCAATTCTCATATTATTTTCATTATTTAAAACCCTTTTCATGAAAAAAAAACCTAAAAAATCATTTTTAACTTATTTTTCTTTGTTAATTAATTTAGGTTTTAGTTTTAGCTAATTTTAATTAATCATTTTCTTAATTAGGGTTAGGTTAAAATCCTTTCATAAAAATCCAAACAAAAATCATTTCTTTTTCCATTTAGCATTCTTGCATTTTATCTTCAATTTTGTATATTTATTCAATATGGTTGTAATAGTTAATTAGGTTTAATTTCCTTGCAAAAATCCCCATTTGTAAATTTGTATACCCCCTCCCCTAATTATGTAATAGCTTAGTATTTTTATTTTCCGCAATTTATCGCTTTATATAAATGCTAGTAAACTAGGGTTTATATGGAAAGATTGAAATCAACAAGTTAGAAAAACCTAATTCAAGACAAAACAATGCATGTAAATCAACACACTTACACACTTGAACCCTTAGGGTAATTCCACTTTGTTTCCTTACAAAAATGGCCATGTTATGCATGTGGGATATCTTAGCAAAAAGCAATAAAAAATACAAGATCATAGTCCCTCGATGACGCTATCAAATGTTGCCTTTTAAAATGATCTTAGTCCCTCAAAGAAAATTGCTAAGATATTTCACAACATTGCTATCATGGCTATACGATGACCGATGCCCGTCCCTTCACATCCAAAGATAAGGCTTCTTACCAAATCAATGGTAAGATAGCAATATCCAAGGAAAGGAAGAAATGAACTAAGACTTTTGAGTAGGTAGATTATTCCTAGTTGCTTGCTCAATTTCAAATCAAACACTCTTGCTTATCTTCAAAACAAACACCAACATTTTCAAAAAACACTTTCAATACATTTTCCAAACATAAAACATTTTCCAAAGATCAACACTTTGTATACGTTCTTACGAACGAGAACTATTACAAAGTTTTCCTAAACGATGGCGCCTTTTCAAAACACTTTCAAAAACCACACAAAGCACATTTTCAAACAAAAACAAGTGATCTAGCAAGAAACTAAGAGCCCATAGATAACTATGGATGAAAAGGGTGCTAACACCTTCCCTTTTTCATAATCTACCCCCCGAACTCAAGAAATAATCTCAAAGGTCTTTCCTGTTCTTTTCAGCCTTTCCTTTTGGATAAAAGAAAAGTCGATGGCGACTCTTGCTAACCGCAACACTTGCGATAAAATGCAAAACACCGAAGTCAGTTCTACCACTGTATCACAGAGTGCTTTCAAATGATTTGTCAAGTGCACAAATCTTTTCTGCAAGTCGAGGATTGATTCTCGGGGCTGCATTCTGAATAGTTCGTATTCTTGACTCAATGTATTTAATCTAGATCTTTTAACTTCAGTGGTTCCTTCATGAGTTACCAAGATATCCCATATTTCTTTCGCCGTTTTGCATGCCGAGACACAGAAGAATTCATCCATGCTAATTTCACCTTGAAGAAGATTGATTGCCTTTTTATCATAGAAGACCTTTTTCTTATCATCTTCATCCCATGCAGTTTTAGGCTTTGATGAGCCAGTGCCATTGATCACGATTATAGGAATAAATGGACCATTCTCGATGGCATCCCATATTTCTTCTCCATGTGCTTCTAGATGTGCCTTCATGCGTATTTTCCAGAAGTCAAAATATTCACCACAAAATAGAGGAGGCTTGTTGTTACTACCACCACCTCTGAAAACGAGATTTAGATTTGCGGAAGCCACTCTGGATCTTTTAGGAACATGTTACCTATAACCTGCTCTGATACCAATTGTAAGTATAAGAGTGCACCTAAGAGGGGGGGTGAATTAGATACTTTAAAAATTTTCTAGTTTTAGTGATGATGGATATTATTTTTCTAGTTTAGTGCATGAGTTTACAAACGTGTTTCTTTCTTTTCTGGTTTATGACTAGTGATGAAAGCGGTAAATGCGGAAATGTAAAGAACACAAAGATGTATCCTGGTTCCCCTTACAGTCCGAGAGTACTCCAGTCCCCTTTCAACATGAAAGATATTTCCTTATTGTTAGATCTCTAGACAAGACACCCTAGTCCTTCTATACAAGACTCTAACCAATAAAACCACCAAGAACAATCCTCTTGGACCAAGAACAATTCTCTTGGATTTTCACTATGTCAACAATGAGAACAATCCTCTCAAAGTGACTTTACTTGTATCCAACAATCCTGGAAAACACAAGATTTCAAAATCACTTGAACTTATTTTCAACAATCCTGAAAAATAAGCAAGTATATCAATATTTGATTTGAGTGAGTTTGTCTAGCAATGATCACTTTGAGTGATTTTATCAATGAATTGATCTTCTCTTCCAATAACAATATTATATAATGACTCAAGATATATAATGCTCAAAGTTTTTTGGTTGACAATATGTGAAAGTGTGCATAAAACTTGTGTATGAAAGTGTATAAAAGCTTGAGTTTGATTTTTTTTTTTTAAATTCAGAAAATATGATTGGAAGAGGTTTTTAAAATGATTTTGAAAATGAGTATTTATATCTTCATAGCACCCTTTTGAAACAACATATAATTCTTCAAATGAATCATGAACAATTGCCAAGATTCAATGAAAAGTTTCCATGAAATGGTGTTATGAAAAGGTATGTTCAAAGCTGCTAATTTTCAAAAAATGTTCAACATGCAATCGATTGCACCTTGTGTAAATCAATTGCATGGGTTTTAACAGCTAAAATTTCAAATATTTTCAGTGAGCAATCGATTGCACATGTGTGTAAATCGATTGAACTTTAAAACAATAGCAAAATTTGATAGATAGCAATAGATTGCACAAACATGCAAATCGATTGCACTTAGAAACAGTAGCTAATACTTTGAAAATGTGAAGCATGCAATCGATTGCACCAATATGCAAATCGATTGCACATAAGTAAAAATTGATTTTTTGCTTAGAAAACTTGAGAAAAAGTTTGGACAAGATAAAAACACTTCTTTTGATCATTGAGCATCTAAGACTTAAGTTCATAGCAAGAATTGTTATTATACCTTATGAAATTTGCCAAGAGCTTGAACCAAAGACTTTTATCTATTGATGTTTTTAGCTTGATCAACATCTTTTCCTTCTTGCCAATATAGTTTGTCTTTATCAAAACAAAATGCATTGAGAATCATTTGAGAAGCTTGATATTACAAAAACTTTATGTATTGATACATATCAATCCTTGCTCATGGAAATAAAAAATAACTCAGTATGAGTCGACACATAAGAGCTTGTATCGGCTCATACTGCTTTGTATCGACACATGCGCTTTTTGTATCAAATCATACTCATTTCTTACCCCTGGAAGTAAAAAATAACTCAGTATGAGTCGACACATAATTGTTTGTATCGACTCATTTATGTTTTGTATCGACACATACACATTTTGTGTCGACTCATAACTTGTTTTGTACATAATATGTGTCAACTCATAGTGTTTCATATCGACTCATACTGCTGTTTTTTTACTTCTATCATTGTTTTACTACATGTAAAAGTCAGTTCTCAACACATGGTTAGGGAAAACGAAAACCAAGCATATGGTTAGCTTCAAGGCAATGATATATACATTTTATCTTCACGAATGAACCATTAATGATGATTTTTATGAAGAGTTCAAAGTCAAGAAAACTTACCCTAAAACTAAAATTTGTGCTTTGAGTTTGAGTTGGAGAAGTCAAGTTACAGGTGGCTGTTTTTGAGTTTGGAAAATAGTGATGTTACAGAAGTTGTTCTCGAGTTTGAATAACTTCTATATGATGTATGTGAAGTGTTTGTATGGTTTGTTTGGACATAACTTGCAAGGTGTGAGAGGTTCAAAGGGTTTGGACTTCAAAGCTCAAAGATGGAGATTTTTATGGACAATTCTAGTTTTTAGAGTAAAGGGGGGTTTGAGGATTTTTAACACATAAGAAGCTCTTTTTTTTATGACCCATTTCTTTTTCAAATGCTCCCTCTATTTATGGGCAAGTGGTTTGGGAACAAGAGCTGATTAGGTTTGCAAGACAGCATGTTATGGTTTGGTTGGGATGAAAATATCAAACTATGTCAAGTATTCCATGGTCCCAAGATGATGTACCAAAGTTTCTGTTATATAAGAGCTATATTCCATGATTTATGGTGGAGTATAATCAGAAGCAAACAAGGTATGGGCCCAAGACAAATTTTGTACCAAAACCTTGCTTTTCAAGAATAATAGTGGTACTTTTATGCCATAAATGGAAAGATCTTTTGGACATGGATCAAACACTTGGGTAATAGATCAAGAGTAGGTGTAAGCATTAAATTATGGTG
Source organism: Vicia faba (assembly GCA_948472305.1). Lineage (NCBI taxonomy): Eukaryota > Viridiplantae > Streptophyta > Magnoliopsida > Fabales > Fabaceae > Vicia > Vicia faba. The sequence goes on from OX451736.1 coordinate 1,632,656,663, forward strand.
AGATTGGAAAGTTAGAAGTCCTGCAACACAATACTATGTAGCATAACATAAGGATTTTTTTATGTGTTCTTCAACAAAAGGACTTGCAATTCAAGGATGGATGCCCAACTTCATGCCCTTGAATCTCCTAGTTCAAGTATGATAAATTCATGCTCTTGGATGTTTTGGAAAGCTTGAAACATCCTATATAACTTTCATGTTGGCCATTTTGACAAAATCATCTTGGAACTATGTGAAAAAATTCCAAGAAGTTGGGATAAATTCCTAACCAAAATCTGTTGAAAATTTCTCTAAGTACTAGATGAAAATGTCATGTCTTCATGGGCTTATATCTTCAAATCTAAGAATTTTTTGGACATCAATCTTCTAATACAAAGTTGTAGAATTCATTAAGATCTACAACTTTCATGTTAAAAGTTTACTTTGAATCATTTTGCATTATGGTGAAAAATTGGTATGAAGTTATGAAATGAACATGTGTAAAACACTTAGAAAAATTTCTAAGCTTGAAAAGTTTGACTTTTCAAATTGACTTTTGAATTTCTTGACTTTTTGATGATCAAGCTTGATATTCTTGAATGTCTTGACGAATTTTGATCTTTGAGAATTAATGTTGACCAAAAAGTCAAAGTTTGACTTTTGGTGTATCAGTTGACTTTTCATCAGTACAACTGATTTTTGGTCATCTGGTCAATTGACTGAGAAGAATTTGTGATGCAAGATTTGAAACTTGACATGAGCATTCTTGAATGTCCATAATGATCCATGAAAGTCATTTGAAGTATTAGAAGTCCAATTGTCCTTGTGCAAGCTCAAACCCTAATTTTAAAGTATCAGTGTTGAGGAGATGGCTTGACCTAGTCAATACTTGTGCAAGCTTAAGCTTTTGAAGGTCTTTGTGAGAAATGTCTTGAGAAAAGAGAGGGCGAATTTTGGGGTACAACAGCTTCCCCTGTTCAATCTTCTTAAACCTGAAGAGTTAGATTGGCGAGCCCGTCATTCGTGACTTGAAGGTGGAAGATGATTGAACACTAAAGTGCCCAGAAATTTGCACTCGACTATATGTTAGTTGATTATGTCGGGAATGGGATTAAGATGACATTTGGAGAAGTGATAAAGAATTTGTCGGAGATGGGCTTACAAATGCCATTCAGAGTGACTGTCGAGGGAGAAATATTAGAATAAATCTTTGGTCGATTTATACTGAAACTGTAGATGTCTTTTGCCTGTTTTTAATTGGAAGAGATAAATCTAAACCAGAAGAGGTCTTTGTTTGGTGACTTCACTGGGGAAATGATTCTAACTAGAAGAGGTTTGTTGATTGCCTATCATTAACTATAAGAAGTGAATCTAACTAGAAGAGGTCTTCGTGCGCCTGTCTTTAATCTGGATGAAATAAATCTAACTAGAAGAGGTCTTCGTCTGCCTGTCTTTAATCTGGAAGAAATAAATCTAACCAGAAGAGGTCTTCATTTGCCTGTTATTAACTAGAAGGAGTGAGATCCACCAGAAGAGGTCTTTGATTTGTTGATTGACTTTTCCTACAAGGAAGATGGTCAGTTGCATGTAGATGTATACATGGCGTAATGATGTTCTCGAAATAAATGAGATTATGTTGTATGCATTTGTCATATATGTGATATGATGAATGAATGCTATTGAAATGTATCTTTGTCTAGGAAAATAAATCCTTGACAAATGATGGGGAGTATTGGGAAGCTGAATCCAGGGCTGCTGCTTAGAAATAAAGAGTATGTGTATCTTCAAACTTTGTGTAAAATGTTTCCGTTGGGAGTTCCTGTTTGCTGTTTGA